>CM028681.1:1410000-2610000 GCA_016760335.1 Gastrodia elata | reverse complement strand
TCAGACTCAGCATACAGTGCAACTGGAACTTAGATGTCCATCTCAGCTCTCACATCAAATAAGAAAAAAATAAAGCATATGAATACAGCTTATCTGTTCCTCTTACCCGAGCAGTATTATTAAATAATTAACCATCCTTTCATTCCACCCACAACACTATATATAAAAACCCAAGCCCTCCTCCCCTTTTTAAAACCACTACACCCAATAAAGGCACTAAACACCCTTCTTTGACCTTTTAAAATCAAGCCATGGCACCCTCCTCTGCCTCTCTCCCTCCGCCAATGCTTCTCTTCGTCACCCTCTTCGCCGCCGCAACGTGCGCCGCCGCCGCCGCCGCAGCCGGAAACTTCAACCAGGACGCGTCCATAACTTGGGGAGAGGGCCTCGCAAAGATCCTTAATGATGGCCAGCTTCTCACTCTTTCCCTCGACCGATCCTCCGGCTCTGGCTTTCAGTCTAAGTCTCAGTTCCTTTTCGGCATCATTCAGACGCAGATAAAGCTCGTCCCCGGCAACTCCGCCGGCACCGTCACAGCCTACTACGTGCGCCACAACCCTCCCCTTATTTACTTCTTCCCCTTCTTAACAACGAGGAGCATTCATATTTATAAATGAAAACTATAGGAATTGGATATGTAATTAAGATAAATATATATATATAGAAATTATTATGCGTAATTTTATAGTGAACACATATAAGTTAGTTATCAAGTTTATAAAGTGCATATTTAATGTGACATTCAAAAAATTCAATTTAATTTGAGTATTATTTTAATATAAATTTTAAAAATAATATTTATATTATTTTAATATAAATAAATAAATATTAATAAAATAATATTTAAATTTAATTAAATAAATTTTTTTGAGTTAACATCATCCGCTCATATTTCTCTTAATTTATATAGAAAATAACATGGCATCAAAAATTATAAAAATTATTATATTTTAATAATTATAGTTGAATGCTATAATATTTTAATTATATTTTAATCGGATATGCCCGCCCGTACGATTGATAGTTTTTTTGTGGATAAGAATGATTAGACGTAAAATTAATTAATTATGATTGATCTTAGATTTGTAAAATCATAATTTAGTTCACTAATTAATGATTAGTTCATCTTTAATAAATGAGAATTCTTTTAAGAGATTAAATTATTGGAATTATTATTAGTAATAAATGAATAAACTTAGAATTATGTAGGCTTGCATAATTAAGTGAGACTGATGCATAAACCTATTGCGACTTATTGCTATTTGCTGAATTTGTAGTATCGGGATTAGCATAGAGGCACTTCCGATCACACAATTTTTGCATATTTAAAATGTATAACCAAAGCATGCAATCACCACTACTAATATCCTAATGCTCTATTTGGGTGCAGCTGTCGTCGGAAGGGCCGACGCACGACGAGATCGACTTCGAGTTCCTCGGCAACATCAGCGGCGACCCATACACTCTGCACACCAATGTGTACAGCCAAGGAAAGGGCAACAGAGAGGTTCAGTTCCACCTCTGGTTCGACCCAACCAAAGACTTCCACACTTATTCCATCTTATGGAATCCATTTGACATCATGTACGTAATATATTTGAACTCTTAACATGCCAAAAGCTTAAATCCAGGCATCATAATCACTGGGTCACGCACGAGCACTCATGCATGTAAGCAAATGCAGATTCTACGTCGACGGCACCCCTATTCGAGAGTTCAAGAACAATGAGGCTACGACGAGCGGGGTCCCGTTCCCGAAGAGCCAGCCGATGAGATTGTATGCGAGCTTGTGGGACGGCGATGAATGGGCAACGAGGGGAGGGCAGGTGAAGACCGATTGGAGCCAGGCTCCCTTCACTGCAGCATTCAAGATATTCGATGCAGATGGCTGCGTTCACGGTGCCGGAGACTCGTCGTGCAGCTCAAAGGCTTGGATGGGCCAGGAGCTGGATGGGGAGAGCTTGAGTAAGATGAGATGGGTGCAGAAGAATTATGCGGTCTACAATTATTGCACTGATCTTAAGAGGTTTCCACAAGGGTTGCCTCCTGAATGTTCATTGAACTGATGCTTTATTGTAGGAGCATCGTGGGTGCATGATTTTATGTGCACATGCTGAGCTTTGAAAAGGGGATTTTAAGTGTGTGGTTTTTGTTTCCCATGGAAGTGGTGTGAATAAGCGTTTGTGATCGAATTGTGGCTTTGAAGGAGTTATGTTTTGCTTATTGTTTGTAATCATTTGGTATGAAAATTGATATTTTCTCATAATAAAACGAAGAATTATATTTAATATTAAGAATGCTGTTTAGTTTTACTAATTAAGGCCTAAACTAAACAACTATTTCCTTGATGGTGATTATCGTGGCTAGGGTTACTAATTGCCTATGAAAAAATGCTGAGACCCAAATAGATATGGAGAGAAGTTTGATGGAGAGGAAACCCACAAAAATCCTAAGAAAAAAATATTGAGATCGAATAGGGTTTAAATCAAAAGAGGACAAAAAGAAATTTGAGCAAGCGTTGAGAAACCAAAAAATTAAAGCAAGAAAAATAAGCATATAAAATAATCACAGCCACAATACAGAAATTACGTGGTTCAGTGATCACACCTACGTCAACAGGGAGGAGAGCAAAGTTTCACTAAAATCAGAGAGGAATACAAATGGTTTAAGGTTAAAGAACCCTTACAAAATCTTCTCTTGGAGATCTTCTCTTGTGTCTTGTATATCAAAAACTCTTGCATATCAAGGCCTATTTATAAGTCATCTTTGATTCCCAAGAGGTACAAATTCCAATCTCTCAATTAAGGACATAAAGAAAACTTCCAAATCCTTAATTCTCGAAACGGAAGTTATTAATGCGACAGTTTTTTAATACCATAATTGAGAGATTTAATTCTATATATATAGAAAATTAATTTCTTTTGATTTTTTCTTTAATTAAGGAAAAATTAATTTCTTTTAAATTTTCTTCAATTAAGAAAAATTAAATTTCCTTAATTTTCCTTCAATTCTCCACCTCAGGTCTCATGTGCTTCACATGAGAACTAAAACCTTATACTCTCAATCAATACAACTGCACCAAGTTGGTTGCCTACGTATCCCCCTCTCAAGGGAATCAAGCGACCCGTAGTTTCACCAAAGCAGAAGTCTATTAATACTTCTCCAAATTCACCAAAGATTTATAATGGGTGAATTTCTGAATAGTGAGTATCTTTATTATCATATATGTGGGATTATCTTTGGTATCGATCTTCTTTAGTAAGATCTCACCATCTTCGATAACATCTTGAACGAAATGATGTCGGACATCAATATGCTTTATGCGAGCATGACAAAATGGATTAGTAGTAAAAAATATAGCGCTCTGGCTATCGCAACGTACTATTATCTCCTCTTGCTCCACACCCAGATCTTTCGGCAAGCCTTTCATCCAAATAACTTCCTTGAATGCCTCAGTAACTGCCATATATTCAACTTCTGTTATTGACAGGGCAATTGTAGACTGAAGGGTTGACCTCCACCCTATTGAACCTCCTGCAAGTGTGAATACATAACCAGTTGTTGACCTTCTTCGATCCAAATTTCTGGCATAGTCGAAGTCCACATATCCCATGCACAAGTTAGCTATTGAGAACTATTTATGAAATAATAATCCAACACCAATTGTACCTTTCAAGTAGCTAAAGAATCCCATCACTGTGTGCCAGTGATCCTTCCCCGGATTATGCATGTAGCAGCTCATAACTCCAACAGCTTGTGCCAAATCTGGTCTAGTGCAAATCATGACATACATCAAGCTCCCAACTGCATTAGGATACGACACTGTGTGCATTTCTTTTTTTTCAAAATTTGACTTCGAACATTGCTCTGTAGATAGGCGAAAATGAGATGATAGAGGTATACTTATAGACTTTGTATTTTCTTCAATCATAAACCTCTTTAGCACTCTCTCCAAATACCCCTTCTGGGTCAACCAAACCTTCCCTGCAATTTTGTCTCTACAGATTTCCATTCCTAATATTTTCTTTGCTTCTCCCAAATTCTTCATTGCAAAGTTCTTTGATAATTGATTGATGTAGGATGGGGGTGATGACATGTAATATAATCAACTCCACCAATTAATTAACAAAATTAACCTTGCATATTTAAGTTACTAGAAGATATGCGAGTCGCTTGTTGAGAATAAAGAGAAGTGTTGTAAGTGTTCACAAGTAATGAGAGCTAGGATTAAGCGAGCACACTTGTAAGGTAGGAGGAAAGAAAATAAAAATAAATGAAGAAGATCTTACGGGAGCCTTATTACCAAATATGCCGCTTACGATAAAGAAGATTAACTTCTACGAGCAGTCCTTCGTCGCAGATCGAACCTTCTTTTCTTGGAAGTCCTTCTCCAAGAATTACAAACCACACCTCAAGAAGTCCTTCTCTTAAGAATGAAGCTCACATAACACAAAGAAGAAGAGAGTATTTTTTTATATCAATTGCAATGCCATAATACATGTGAGGGTGGCCAATTTATAGCCATAAGATATATACCAAATGACTATAAAAACCCTTAACCAACCTCTCATGAAGGACTAAAGTGTCCTTTCCTCTAAAAGACCAAAAAAACCATATACTTACTCTCTCATGAAGGACTAAAATGTCCTTTCACACAAATGACCAAATAAACCATAAACCAACTCTCTCATGAAGGACTAAAGTGTCCTTTTACAAAAAAAACTCACATGACAATATATGGGCTAGGATGAAGGCCTATTTATGGAACAAATACAAAAGCCCATAGGACTCAAAATAGAAAAATAAAATATGATACCATTAAACTAATTTATGATTTGGCACGTCAATGATGATTTCGTTGATGCCCTGCATCAGCACTCCCCGGCTTTGAAGGATTCACTTATGGTGAATGAAGCTCATTATATTCTTGAAGTAGATCTGAATCAAGTTGTTGTAGTTCTTCATGCGTCAACCAAGAGTCTTCTAAAGGTGAAAGGCCTTTCCATCGAATGAGATATCTTTGAACCCCACCATTAGTACTAGCAATTATTTGATCATCAAGTATTTGGGACGGATGATGAGAACGGAGGCGACGAGTCGGTAGTGGCAATGGTAATACTGGTTCTTTGTTTTGTGGTTCCTGCATGTTAGTAATACAAGTAGAAGCATCCAATATATCGGAAGAAGCATAATCATGGTATAATGTAAGGTCTGCCACATTGAAAATTGGAGATATTCCAGCATCATTCGGAAGATCAATTTCATAAGCATTTTCATTGACTTTCCTTAATATCTTAAAAGATCCTGCTCACCTAGCATTTAACTTTTTGAATGTTCCTATTGGAAATCTCTCAGATCTCATCCTTATTAGCACCTTATCACCATCTTGAAATTCAACAAATTTTTTTCGCTTATCTGCATTAATGTTATACTTATTGTATGTAATGGTTAATTTCTGTTCAATTTCTTGGTGGAGATCATGCATGCTTTGAGCAAATGATGATGCAAACTCACTAACTCTATATGTTATGGGAAGATCAATTAAGTCGATTGGTTTTCGTGGCTCATAACCAGTTACAATTTGAAAAGGACTTTTACCAGTAGATCTATTAATTGAACTATTATAAGCAAACTTAGCAGTGGGTAATATAAGATCCCAGCTAGCAGAATGGTCTGAGATTAAGCATCTAAGCAGATCTCCTAAGCTTCTATTTACCACTTCTGTTTGACCATCTGTCTGTGGATGATATGCTATCGAAAAATGAAGTTTTGTGCATAGTTTCTTCCAAAGAGTCTTCCAAAAATAACTCATAAAGCGTACATCTCGATCAGACACAATTGTTTTAGGTAAACCATGTAACTTGATTACTTCACAAAAAAATAATGTCGCAACATGAGATGCATCGGAAGTTTTATAGCATGGAATAAAGTGTGCCATCTTAGAAAATCGATCAACGACTACAAGAATAGAGTCGCAGTGTCGTGTTGTGCGAGGTAATCATAGTATAAAATCCATACTTATGTCTTCCCAAGGTTTATGAGGAATAGGAAGAGGAGTATATAGTCCAGAATTATTTTGCTTTCCCTTTGCAAGTTGGCATACACGACATCGAGAAACTATACGAGCAATATCTCTCTTTAGACTAGGCCAATAAAATCGATCTTGAATCATTGCAATAGTTTTGTCACGCCCAAAATGTCCTGCAATTCCTCCTGCATGTAGCTCATCAATGAGAAAAATACAAAGAGATGAATCAAGAATGCAAAGACGAGTGCCATAAAAAAGATATCCATCTTAAAATTAGTAATTTGAATCAATAACTCGCCCCTTTTCAGATAATGAAGAATAAATTTGACTAAAAGCTTTGCATGTAGAGTAATCAGAAATCATTTTATCAAACCCAGTTACTTTTACTTTCATTGTATGTAAAAGGAGAAACATGCGACTCAAAGCATCTGCGACTTTATTCTCAATACCGGCCTTATGCTTTAAAACAAAAGTGTATTCCTGTAAATATTGAACCCATTTAGCATGACGAGCACTTAACTTTTTTTGAGAGTTTAAGTATTTAAGGGCTTCATGATCAGAGTAGAGAACAAATTCACAAGATAAAAGATAATGTCTCTAGTACCGTAGAGTTTGAATGACTGCATAAAACTCACGATCATACGTGGAATATTTTTGGTGGGCATCATTTAACTTCTCACTAAAAAAGGATATTGGATGGCCTTCTTGTTTAAGCACTCCACCTATTCCTACCCCAGAAGCATCACATGAAACTTCAAAAACTTTATCAAAGTCTGGCAACTTCAATATTGGTGGACTAGTAAGACGCTCTTTTATTTCAGTAAAAGCCTTACTTGCTGCAGGAGTCCATTTAAAATTACCTTTTTTTTAGGCATTGTGTGATAGGTGCCATGATGGTACTAAATCTACGAATAAACCTTCTATAAAATGTGGCTAACCCATGAAAACTCCTAACATCATGAATGGATCTTGGTGTAGGCCATTCTTTAATTACTTTTATCTTTTCAGGATCCGCTGAGACTCCATGGTTTGAAATAACAAATCCTAAAAATATGATAGATGAAGTCATGAAAGAGCATTTCTTCATATGAATATAAATTTTTTCTCGATGAAGTGTTTCAAATACTTTTCTTAAATGACTTAGATGTTCTTCTTGGGTCTTGCTAAATATTAAAATATCATCAAAATACACAACTAAAAAGACCCCAATATAAGGTTGAAGTATATGTGTCATGATGCGCATAACTGTATTCGGAGCATTAGTTAAACCAAAAGGCATAACTAACCATTCATAAAGGCCATTTTGTGTTTTAAAAGCAGTCTTCCATTCATCTCCATCACGCATTCTAATTTGATGATATCCACTTCGAAGATCAATCTTTGAAAATATTACAGATCCAGTCATAATATCAAGCATGTCATCCAACCTTGGAATAGGAAATCGATACTTAATGGTGATCTTATTAATTGCCCTACTATCAATACACATGCGCCAAGTTCCATCTTTCTTAGGTGTAAGAAGTGCTGGAACAGCACAAGGGGACAAGCTCTCACGAATGAATCCTTTGTGTAATAAATCATCAACTTGGCGCTTAAGTTCAGCATGCTCAATTGGATTCATTCGATAGTGTGGCAAGTTGGGCACGGTAGATTCAGGTACCAAATCGATAGCATGTTGTATGTTTCTCAATGGGGGTAGTTCACTAGGAAGTTCTTCAGGACATAAGTCATGAAATTCAGTCAAGAGTTGAGTGACTTCATAAGATTGGGTTGAATTTTCATTCCTTTTTAGAGATTCCATAATAATAAGAGCATAGATAATATTATTTTCACTAGAATGCTCAAACTCTTGCTTACTAATTATAGTTAAAGGTCGCTTCTCTATTGGTGAAGAAGAGTCTCTTGGATTCTCAATCAAAAGTTTCTTTGGCTTTGCCGGGTTTAAGATAATTTTCTTTCCACCAAACATAAAGACGTAAGTATTAGCTCGTCCAAAGTGAGTAACATCTAAGTCATATAGCCAAGGTCTCCCTAAAAGTACATGTGCAACGTCCATAGGGAGAACATCACACCAAATGCAATCAGAATAGGTTGCTAAGTTGAGGGGAACAAGACATTTTTGGGTAATAGAGATACTAGTCTTATCTACCCATGCAACCTTATATGGTTGTGGATGAGGCTCCGGGCTTAGTTTCCTTCTTACTAATGCACTAGCTGAGACCACATTCATGCAACTACCACTATCAATTATAAGTTTACAAGACTTATCTCCACTTTTAAAGTAAGTGTGAAATATATTTGTTCGTTTCCAATCTGTAGTGGTTTGGGGGGTAGTTAAGACACAACGAACTACTGTTAAATGTTGATTATTTAAAGCTTCATCAGCATCACTAGCATCTTCACATGGATCACACTCAGCATCATTATCTTGTTGATCATCTTGTACTTCTGGATCGATGGAATCTACATGAAGATTTTTATGTGGACAATTATTTGCATAATGTCCCATCTTTCCACAAGTAAAGCATGTGATGTTTCATTTAGCATTTGAATTTCCAGATACGGGTTTTACTCTTTGATCATTTGGTACTTTAGGAACAGATGGTGGTGGTTGATTTGGCTTAAGAGGTGCACCTTGCACATTGTTAAATTTGCGTTGAGAAATTGGCCTTAAGTATTGTTCTATTTGGAGGGCTCTTTGAAATGCTTCTTCAAGTGTATACACCTCTCGAGTTAACATCTCTCGACGAATGTCAGGTTTTAACCCAGCTCGAAACCTAGCTATAGTTGCTTTAGAATCTTCAATAATATCACATCGAATTAATAACTCATCAAGGTGAGTCATATAATCTGCAATACTCATAGATCCTTGCCTAAGAGTTATGAGTTCATCTAAAAGCTGGTCTTGAAATGTTGAAGGAAGATATTTTTGCTTCAGCATCTCTTTCATTTCTTCCCAAGATCTTACAAATAATTGGCCTGATCGTTGTTGTTGTCGTTCTAGATTTACCCAGTAAGTTTTAGCATGACCAACAAGTTTCATACTAGCAAATATAACTTGACAATTTCCAGACATTGCCATCCAATCAAAATACTGATCCATTTTTACAAGCCAATCAGAAAAAATTTTAGGATCAAGGCGCCCATCAAAGGTCGGAGGGTCTACTCTAACCTTTCTTGTAATGTCTATATCTTGGTCATGTTCAATGCGCCTTGTGGTGGCATAAAGTTGATCATAACCTTGATAAGGTTCTTCAAATTGTAGATGATTTTGGTTTTGTTTAAAACCTCCTAGTCGACCCAAAGGTTGATTAGCTCTACGAAGAGTTTGAAATGGAACATCTTCTGCCTTAGAATATTCAAATAAATCATTCTGTGGAAATGTCCTATTTCTTTGTATTCTAAAAGTAAGTGGAGAAGAATTTGTGTGCGGGTCATAAGGTGTATTTCGCTCACTATTTTCTGGTGGGGCATCTGGTGTCGGGTTAGGTTCCTGAATTGTGTTGTTGTTATTTTTATTTTCTAGGGCCTCTAATCTTCCTCTGAACTCTCTACAAGATTGTTGATAAAGAAAAGTTAAATCATCGAGCTGCTCTTGCAGATTAAGAATAATATTCTCACATCTATGACCGAGCATTTGATTTTGATATGGGTGACCACTGCGAGTAGTCATAGCTATCCGAGTAAATGATGAAATAATCAGCTACGAAATTGTAAATCGATTACCCAGAAACTAGATTTATAATGATAAATATAAGAACTTTTTTTTTTAATAATTTTAATAAGGCAAATGTGAATAAATTAAAAGTAAGAAATTTTTTTTTTGTTATTATTATTATCTTTTTTTTTTGTTTCTTTATTATTATTATTATTATTTTTTTTGGTGGCTAAGGATGATATAATTTATAATCCTACTAAATTTTAATTAAATTAATGAACATTTAATATTTATTAAAATAAAAATTATTATGAATTAATATAGAAATATAGGACTATATATGAGGATAAATTCTCTGATACCAATCTGATGTAGGATGGGGTTGATGACATGTAATATAATCAACTCCACCAATTAATTAACGAAGTTAACCTTGCATATTTAAGTTACTAGAAGATATGCGAGTCGCTTGTTGAGAATAAAGAGAAGTATTGTAAGCGTTCACAAGTAATGAGAGCTATGATTAAGCGAGCACACTTGTAAGGTAGGAGGAAAGAAAATAAAAATAAATGAAGAAGATCTTACGGGAGCCTTATTACCAAATATGCCGCTTACGATAAAGAAGATTAACTTTTACGAGTAGTCCTTCGCCGCAGATCGAACCTTCTTTTCTTGGAAGTCCTTCTCCAAGAATTACAAACCACACCTCAAGAAGTCCTTCTCTTAAGAATGAAGCTCACATAACACAAAGAAGAAGAGAGTATTTTTTTATATCAATTGCAATGCCATAATACATGTGAGGGTGGCCAATTTATAGCCATAAAATACAAACCAAATGACTATAAAAACCCTTAACCAACCTCTCATGAAGGACTAAAATGTCCTTTCCTCTAAAAGACCAAAAAAACCATATATTTACTCTCTCATGAAGGACTAAAATGTCCTTTCACACAAATGACCAAATAAATCATAAACCAACTCTCTCATGAAGGACTAAAGTGTCCTTTTACAAAAAAAACTCACATGACAATATATGGGCTAGGATGAAGGCCCATTTATGAAACAAATACAAAAGCCCATAGGATTCAAAATAGAAAAATAAAACATGATACCATTAAACTAATTTATGATTTGACACGTCGATGATGATTTTGTTGATGCCCTGCATCATTGATCCTTCATATGATCCAATTCTGACTGATCCAAAGTAGCTATCAATATGTCATTGACATACAATAATAAATAAATGAAGTTATCATGAGGCAGCCTCTTGAAATACGCATAATGGTCAAACTGGCTTCTGTAGTACTCCTCTTTTTGCATAAATTGATTAAATCTTTTGTACCATTGCCTCAGAAATTGCTTTAGCCCATATAGAGACTTGTTTAGTTTATATAATAAGTCTCCCTTTCCTGGCTCACTATACCTTGGGGGCTGCGTCATATAGATCTGCTCCTCTAGTTCTTCGTGCAAGAATGCTGTCTTCACATCAAGCTGCTCAAACAGTAAGTCGAACTGTGCCACCAAAGCTAAAAGCACATGGATCGAGGAGTGTTTCATAACTGGGAAAAATGCCTCATCATAATCAACCTCTTCCTTCTGAGGAAAGCCCTTTTCCACAAGTACAGCTTTATAATGCACATCAGCTTCTGAGGAACCTTCTTTTTTTTTCATACACCCATTTGTACCCAATAGCTTTCCTTCCTGGAGGGAGTTTCTCCAACCTCCATACCTTATTTTTGTGAAGAGACTCAATCTCTTCATTCATAGCCTGCTTCTTTAAATTTCCTTCTGAGCCTGTCACTGCTTCTTTGAAGTGAGAGGGAACATCTTCCTCCATTACAGACAATGCAAATGTGACGTAGTCTTTAAGATAGGCTGGTTGTTGAGGTGCATTCCTTCTATGTCTATTTCTAGTAATTGATTCTTGAGTTGGAGCATCACTATAAATATCAATTTGCTCTTCATCATCACCAATGTGGTCTTCATCTATAAGAGTGTCTTTAATGTAATGTGAAGTTTCTTATGGAATAAATGGGGTGACATCTGTGGTGCCCCACCCCTTAAACCACAAGATTAAGCTAAGGGGTGGTGTGTCACTCTAGCTAATCCTTCACTTATTATTGGATTAGGGTGAAGACCACAATCCACCTAATAAGGGAAGGAGTAAGCATAGAATCAAATATTCAGTCACTTAATAAGAATTCATACAGAGTGCGGAAGCGATTTACAATAAGAAACATCCAAGTATCACAACATAAATATAATAAAATACAACTTAGAATGTAAGCATGGAATCTGAATACACAGTCACGAATACCTATATTATTACATCAATTTAAGTTTAAATAATGAAGGTAAAATGCGCTCATTCTCACTTATAAAGGAAAACTAAACAACTGTTTCTTCTACAGGCTCCTCATTTGGATATGGCTCCACACCAAGATCATGATCACCCAACTGAAGAGAATCTGCTATTATCGATTTCACAATGTAGGGCCCCAGCAAAACAAAAAGAAAAATCTTGTGTTAGACAATTGTCTAAGTACATTTTAGACTGATAAGTTATTATGTGTTTTGTAATATCACCATTTTACAAATTCTAAGCAATAGCTATAACAAATATAGGAGCAACTAGCAATACAAAAGGAAGGAAAAAGTTATAAATAATTATTTATAACTTAAGCAAAAAGAGAGGCTAAGACATGCCTCAAATGCAAGCTAAATAATATAAGGCATGCGAATATAAATAACTAAACAAGTATTGAAAGAGAAATACTATATCTTAAATATACTGGTGATCAAAAGATACATGCAAATTAAGATAACATAACTCAGTAGTGATACATTAAAATAGCAGCAAAATTCTAATATCCCAAAATATATAAGCAATACAAGGAAAATAATTGACTGAATAAAAATGCTGAAAAGTAATCAACATATCAAAACTAAACATATATGTAAACATCTGCGTACTAACTGCCATACATAAAAGAGTTAATCTAGCCCACTGAATATAAAAAGGATCCTAGTGTCATCAAGGAGATTAGGCGCAAAACTATATAACCCTAGTGTCATGCAAGGAGACTAGGCAAAAATATAGGATTTTCTCCTAGTGTCATCAAGGAGACTAGGTAAAGAAAATACAACAAATCTTCTCTTAGTGTCAATAAGGAGACTAAGCAAAGAAGATATCAATAAGATCTTCTCCTAGTGTTAACAAGGAGACTAGGCAAAGATGATATAAATGAGGTATTCTCCTAGTGTCAACAAGGAGACTGGCAAAGAAGACATAACTGAGAGGCAGCTCTAACACATATAATCATTATCTTTAATCAATCACTTTAATATTTTTCACAAGGAATCTAAGGAGTCTCCATATTTTCCTAACATTTTATTCATGCATCAAAGATCTTATATGATATGCTCAAGGAGTTAAAACACAAAAATACAAGGAATATATAGAAATAATCATCAAATAGAAGCAAGAGACTCTACTAAACATGGTGATATCATTTATTTTCTACTTAATCATTCTAACTATTCTAAGTTACACAAGTTCAGGATCACCATTTTCCTACTATCGAGTGTAACTTAGAAACTCGTCCTTATAAGTTAAAAAGGATTAGAACTGATCAGGTTCTAATCTAATTCGATCATATAGACGACTATGAGTTGAATCAATAAATCATAGGTCCTAGTTTTGTGAATTTAGACGTTTTATTTAAGATCTGATCAAGATCTTCTAAACCTATAGATTATGGATTAAACACTATAAGATTTAGGTTTAATCATATAATCCAAAAAGGATAAGACCTAAGTTCTAAGTTTTATTCTATAAGTGATCTACTAGTTAAGGCTAACCCTATTAAGTAATCAGACTTAATAGGATGAATCTCCTATTTTAAAATTAAAGTTAAAAGACAAAATAATCAAAGTAAGTTGTAAAATAAAAGAAAAATATATAAACTAATAAAACCAAGGTTTCACCCATTGGGTAACCCATTTACCCAATGAATGAACTCTAACATATGATCTAGTCCTAGTCTCAAGAAGGGTTCTTAAGGTGTAGTATTAAAGACTTAAGCAAATTCTAAAAATCTGACCTAATGGTTGATTTCATTCACTTAAAAGTCACTAATATGATTATACATTGGTTTTGGGGCCTTGAGAAGTTAATTATGGGTTAAGGGTACTTAATCCAATCTTAGGGCAAAATAACTATTTTGCCCATACTTTAAGAGTCTAAAAGTTAACTTTTGATTTAAGGGTCCAAGCTAAATTTTCTTAATTCCAAGTGATTCCTTACTGTCTAATGTGATGATAGACAGTAAGTATGCCCGATTTGGACTTCAAATGGTCAAGTTATGACCAAAATGAAGCAAGAGATATTTTGGTCATTTTCTAAATTCCTAAGGTTTAAATCCTAAAGATTATTTCAGTTTATTGATGACATCGAAATTTTGAACTGGTTAGCATCTTGAATTTTTGAATTTGGAGTTGAGTCGACCAAGTTATGGTCATTTGAATTCTAGCGGCATTTTGGTCAATCTTCTCTAAAGCAAACTAGGAATTCTAGAGTTGACTTTTTTTCCTGATATCCAAATGGGAAAACTAATACTACCACCGTGATGGGGTCGCTCTCCTGAGTATTTTAAGACCCATATTGACTAGGTCAAAAGTTATGGGGTCCTAAAGAAGTCCTAAAATATTACATCATTATGCGTACCTCAAAATTAATTTTTACATTATGCCATTTGATTTTATTTATTTTTCTGAGTATTTTGAGACCTATATTGGCTATATTTGGATTATCCTACAAAAATTTATTAAACTTTTAAGTTTTACTATTCAAAAATACAATTTGTATTATTTTACTGTTGATTTATTCAAATTGAATTAATTTACTGTTCATCCCTAAAGTTATATATTTAAATTCTGAAATTATAAATTCTTAATTAATCTGTAATTA
Source organism: Gastrodia elata (assembly GCA_016760335.1). Lineage (NCBI taxonomy): Eukaryota > Viridiplantae > Streptophyta > Magnoliopsida > Asparagales > Orchidaceae > Gastrodia > Gastrodia elata. The sequence continues at coordinate 2,595,342 of CM028681.1, read as the reverse complement.
ATTAGGACCTAATTATCAATTAGCATTAATTAATCTAATAATTAATTAATTTAAATATATAATACTATTATTTTACTGTTAAAAAGTAATTAAGTCTAATTACTTTTTAATTAATCTTAATTATCTACTAATGCCTAATATTTAATTACAGTTTACTATTTATTAATAATTAATTATTCTAATTACTATTAAGATTTAAGTAGCATTAAAATAATCCTAATTAATCTCTTAATTATTAATTGCAGCTAATTAATTATATAAGTTATTGTTTAAAAGTCATTAGTACTAATTACAATTAATTAACCACTAACAGTAATTAATTACTGACTAATCAGTAATTAATTTATTTAATTATCTGTCTGAGATGACAATGGGCCCCAATTATAACACGTGGCAGCGCCTGATTGGGCGCAGCACTGTGTGTGGACCCCACGGTACACGTGGCATGTATGGTGGCTGCCACGTGGCTCTGTGAGCCCCACGGGAAAGCCGAAAGGTTTCGGGAGACCTGATAGTGGGCACCGACCTGACACGTGGCGTGTCCAGAGACTGCCATGTGGCGCAGTGGGCCCCACCGTGGAAGCCGTGAGGTCGCGGAGGCTCGGGCAGTGGGCCCCCATGACAGGTGGCATGCCCAGAGGCTGCCACATTGCGTAGTGGGCTCCACCTGGGCTTACACGGACTCGACGTGGTCGGGCCGGGCTCGGGTCGACCTGGCCCGGCCCGGACTTCGTCTCCCTCGCTGAGGCGTCCAGAGGGCACCGGGCTAGAGCACGGTTTTTGCCGGCCTTCCCGGTGCCGGACCACCTCGGCCCGCACGACCAACGGTCGCCCTCGACGAGGCCTACACGTCGGCGGGTGGGCTGTCATAGGAGGTGGTCGGAGTCGCCGGCAAATCGCAACCCTAGGCCCTAGGGTTCGGCGTCGGGATCCCTAACAGTTTCTACTGTGGATCCCGAGCCTAAATCACGTCGATCCGGTCGGGCTAGCCCCGATCGGACCCGCTCTATCGACGATCTACCCTATGAAATCAATTTTGCGACAATAATCGGAGGAAATGGAAGTCGGAAGGGGGAGATCCGGTACCTGGAAGTTCGATGGTGGACGAGGCACTCAGGGTTCGCGAGCTCTTCTCCGGGTCTTGGATGCGTGTTGGCCGGCAATGCTGAGGTTGGGAGAGTATTAAGGGCGAGAAGGCGGACCTGCCGAGGCCAGGGGAGGCGGCGATTGGCCGCGGCTGCGGCAGCGCGCCGCGTGGAGACATACGAGCGGGACGACGTGTGGATGGCCCGGGTCGTCCAGATCGCGGGTCGTGGATCGCGGCTGCGGGCTGTCCGATTCGAGCGGATCAGACGGTCCCGATGGACTTGTCCGATCAAATGGCGCCGTCCAATTAAGTTGACGGCGCAGGACGGCGCCGTCAACTATAATAATAAAAAATTATTTTTTTTAAACAAAATTTCAAACATATTTTTCTTAACTATTTGAGAGGTGAGGAACGCGACGACAAGGTCGAATTTTTGATCCGACGAGTATTTTGATTCCTCGATTTTCGGGGTATTTAAATATTATTAAAATATTCGTCGAAATTTCGATGACTTCCGATTGACACGAAAACATCACCCCTAGCTAATTTGGGGTCAATGAATGCAATGTCAATGTCTATTTTTTGATCGAAGGTCAATTTAAATAGGTCAAATTTTAAGGTTTTTGGAAATTTTCTAGAGATCAGAATTCATTCCATTTGACTCCTGATTTGAACTAGGTCTTAGAGGTTGACTCCAGTTGATATAATTAGCACTTATGATTACATTTAAGACAAAGATTAATCCTAACTAACTAAGGTAACAATGTGGGTTGTTATAGACTCCCCCACTCAAGAACGATGTCATCTTCGACATCTGTAACAACCCGGTGTTGTTACTAGCGTGATTAACTCTAAATTTAGGATAATTAAGTCGAAATTTAAAATTTTAATTTTTGTCAAATAAAAAGTAAATAAAAATATTCTCAAATGAAGCATATCAAGGGGATCCTTTAACCAAAATTTGAGCGCAATCTGAGTTCCGGATCATCCTAAATAAATTCGGAAAGTTTAAACTTCCGGAATCAATAAAAGAAAAAATAAAAGTCGGATTTTAGAACTTTTTATATATTTGAATTAAGCATTATAAGAGGAATTTATATTTTAAGTTTCATAATTTTTCAGATTTCGGATTAATTGTAGTGAATTTTTGAAGTTTTTCACTTAAAAATTAAAATAAAATAAAATACTCGTTTAAATTCAATAATCTTTGAATGCTTGCGTTCGTCTCGTCGAGAAGGTCGTTTCGATACTAAGTTTGTAATTTTTGAAGTTTAATCGACTTAGATCAAGGCTCGAGAAGCTTCAGCCATTAGATTTTGATCTAACGGCTGCGGTAGGACTTAAACTTTTGCCTCTTAAGTGTATCTAACCCTACCCTAAGCAGCCCATCCAAAATTATTCTCCCTCAACCGACTCCACTCCCTCCATTCGACGCAAGAGGCGCTCCTCTCCTTCTCCATGGTCGACACCCTCATCTTCTTCTCCATTGCCGAACCTCATCTTCTCCATGGCCGACGCCTCTCCTTCTCCTCTTGGCAGGCCGAGCACCTCCTCCTCTTTGGCCGAGAGGTGTCATCCAGCCGACCTGATCCTTCTCTCCATGGCCGAGTGAGAGAGAGAGAGAGAGAGAGAGAGAGAGAGAGAGAGAGAGAGAGAGAGCCAGCAACAAATCTCCCTCTCGGCTTGAAGCCGAGAGCGCTCCTCCCTCTCGACTTGGCGTCGAGAGCGCCCCTCTTCCTTCTTCACTTTTGAAGGTTCGTTCGGTGAGGGAAGAATGATATTGATCCTTGTAGATTCGTTGCATCCGCTATCCGTCGGCAAAGGAACTCGTCAAGCCTTCCTCATAATTGATCACCATTACCATTAAGGTATCTTAATGCTTCATTATTCTTAAATTTATGGAATGTAAAGCATTTCAAATTGTATATGAGAAATCTAAATGTTTTAATTATCTAGTCTTGTTCATGTTGGCAACACTTTTTTTTATATATAGATCTAACTACAGGTTCATATGGATAATTGGCTCCTTAACAAATTTTGATAACATTAATAATCATATAAATTTAATGTTTCTATCTATGGCCCATGAAAATATTGCTCGTAACTTTTATCAAGTTGATAGTTGCTATCATTATAGATCCTTATGTATTGCAGCCCGCCTTACAGTGATTGATTAGCAATAGCTGTCTATATTAGTTAGTTTTTGCACTATTGTATACAGTTGTTTGCTCATCATTGTGATAAGTTTAGTTACTATAAACAAATAATAAATATTGAGCGTGAACATAAAAAGATTGAGCTACTTTAGGATATATTTATCTATAAGCATTTTATTTATTTGGTAACTCTTCATACTTATGAATAAATCTGCATTTTATTTGAAATCATGCTGGCATGTTTTAGCTCTCCTTATAAAATCAAATTTAGAGAATCTAGTTACTTTCGTCAATTTCATTTTGCTCTAAATATCTAGTTAATTTCACGTTGTATAACTCAATTGAATAATTTGAATCTAAATGCAGCAATTCATTTGAATATTAATAATGTTCTATTGAAGCATATCATTCCCATGTTTGAGAAAGTGTTCCCTCAAATTTCTAGTAGTCGCATGTAAATGGTAGTTAATAAATGACAATTTGTATGCACCTCTCTTTTATTAGTTCTTAATCATTCCAATTCATGTTACAAGTAAGAATCTTGTCTAGTTTCGCATGTTAACTTCATTTAATTGCTTATGGAAATGATACTCATTGCTTTTATTAAAATATTAGTTATTTCCTTATTCAAACCTCATGCATGTAGCCCTCATTTTATCTTATGAATAATATGAGAATATTAGTTAAATGCTTATTCCTCTTTTGCAATGATTGGTTCATGCAATCGTTGGGGTTGTGTTCTCTCATTTAGTTAAGAATGGATATTCGTACATCTAGTATAATGGTTTATTAATTCATCACATAATTTATCACTCGTTATTTCTAATCTTAGTTATCATCAAATTCTGTTTGAATAAGGTAGCTTAGTGATGATTTTGATTTCATCTCTATTAAAGTTTATTGGAGCATGTTCATTGTATTATCACAAATCTCTAATAGAAATGACTACTTTCCCTCTTACCAAGTTGATTAATATGATATTTTAGATATCCCTCCTTAGCATGTTGTACATAAATCTTATATTGTGGTTGTTGAGTAAATTGAATAGAGATCGCTTGGTCTGGGATGTTGTTAAGTAAGCAGCTCGTCATGGTACTTATCAGTAGTTGCATTTTACCTAATTGCTTCAGGTGTTGTGAATACTGCCTCCTCACCAAATCAACAAATTGCAAGATAGTATGGCTTGTGCAAGGTACGTAAGTACTTAGAACTTGTATTGAGTTCTATATATTAAATTACTTGTTTAGTCCTATGTTAAGTGCGTACATCACTTGCATAGTTCTTGTTACTATTTTTGTGCTTTTATTTTTATTAAGTTTATGTTAACTTCCAATTACTTTATAAGATGTGTTTAAGGATCGAGGTGTCCTGATTATGTCTTGAATACTAAATTTTAACAAACTCTCATTTATCCCTAATTAAACTTAAGAGATCTTAAGGGCTTGATCAAGTGAATTACACTTAATCTGGATCTTAGATCGCCATCAATAATTCATCAATAATTCATTTGATTTGTCATTGATCTATAATGTAACTATTGGTCTTAAATTGATAAGGTTAGGGGTTAACACCTAATTCATCTGATTTAGACCCAAACTCTTAATTATCTAAACAATCAATCTGGTTGTAAGATAATTTGATTAACATGATTCCAATAATCTATTTGATTTGATATTGACTTTAATTCATTAAATTAGAAGTGTTAAGGAAATTAAATGATTTGGTATGATTAAGCATCTGGACTTGAAACTTAAGATCTTTGATTTTTTCTTAAATAAGATTATTAGCATGAAATTAATTATAAAATTCATGATGATTCATCACAAGATCAAATCCTATTAAGATTCTTGATTATATCTCATAATTGTAGTCTAGGACTTGATCAGATGGAGCTACCCACCTGATCTAATTAACCAAACATAATGAATAATCCCATATGATTATATTAAGTGTTTAGATATGTGAGATCTTGATGATCTTACATTCAGTTTAGTGTGATGATAATACTAGCCTTAATCATCTTTAAACCAATGAGGTAGGAAAGACTTATTGTGTTATCATGAGGTAGAAGCTTAGATGATCCTACTCGACCTTAGAAATTGATCTTAAATTCTTGTGGTAGAATCACCTAAACCACTTAGAATGAGATTTATTCTATGTGATAGTATCCTATATTGGGTGACCCCTTGGTCACATCCTTGAAACCTTATGTAGGATGTATCCCCTTTAAATCCTAGATTCATAGTTTTGGTTATCCATGTTGAATAAATAGCATTGATGTAACCCAGATTATTGGCTGAGTCTAGTGTTGTAAATCCATAGAGCTGGGTCACTCCAGTATTATTCAGTATTGGTGAATCACTCTAAGTAAGACTTATCTTATGCTATCCTCTAGGCTTAGGCAGATACAGTCCACTTAGAGTAAATCAATCAATCCTAAGAGTGTTATAATTAGTGAACTAGATCCTTAGTTTGAAGAAATAACTGTGACAGGGTTCGGCCTCTTATCATTGTGCCTGGCGATAAGTGCAGTTATGAGCAAACTAAGTATCTAAAGTTACTCTTCTTAAGACACTATTAGTATGTTATATTTAGGAAAATGGAATCTTTAGTTTGAAGGAATAACTGTGACAGGATTCTGCCTCCTATTGTCGTGCGTGGCGATAAGTACAGTTGTAAACAAACTAAGTATTTCAAATTATCCTCTTTAAAATACTAAGTATGCTTGTAATTTAGGTATTTAACAGCTTAATTTGAAGAAGTGACTGTGACAGGGTTCGGCTTCTTATCGTTGTGCGTGGCGATAAGTGCAGTTATAAGCAAACTAAGTGTTAAATTCAATTTTCTTGGAAACATACAGCTATGTGTATACAACCTTCTCAATTGATGATGTTAAGTAAAGTCCTATTAAAAACCAATTATTGAAATTAGATTTAGTAGCCATTATTTATTTAGATGAATTCTGCACAATGGAGACTCTTGATTCATTGTTTAATTTATATCATTTTTCTGGATTTCGAGCTTTAAGTCATGTAGACATAGAAGCTTAAGCATGATCATAAGCACGATGTATGTGTATCAGTGAAGATTTATGGATTACGGAATATTGTATATATATCAATCGTGGAAGTTGTAGATTTATTAGTACTGGATTCCCAACTGGATATATATAAGTATTGGACCGTACGATTCATAGCAGTTCAGTGATATATTGGTTACATATCATGTCATTCAGTTCAGTGGCATATACAGATGTATTTATTCAGTGGCATACAGCATACCTTCATATATACCTTATTTAGTTTCAGATCATTTATTATCTTTTTTATTTTCAGTATTCAGCTTTACATTTCAGTGCTACTTTACTTTACTGCAAATTTTATATAGTTTCAGTTATTTAGCACCTTCACAGTTTTCTTGCACTTTTACTTTATTTTGCTTAAATTTTGTACAGCTTTATACTTTCAGCTATTTTTTAGTATTTCTGCAGTTTGATTTCTATTTTACTCTTATGTTGAATAACATATTTTAGAATGTAAGTATATGCTATTTTACAGCTTTGTTGTACTTAGACTTTATAAGTATAATATTATTTTTTTTCTTTTGTTGGTTTGGCCCTGTCATATATGTACATATGACAGCATCAGGTGTTAGCTCATACCTTGTGCTTGGGGGCGTGCTGGTGATAGAAGGTCGGGTGAGATTGATAGTCTACAAAGAAGGAGATCTTGCTCAGTTATTAAAATTTATGTTGCTCATATTTAGTTAAATGTAATAAATGAATTTATTTCTCATTATTTTGCATTGTCTATATTGTATATGAATGAATAGATATGGATACTATTGAATGCCTTCTCCTTAATTTATGCACTATTTTACTTATGTTTCTATTAAGTCTTGCTCAGCCATTGATTAGTATCACAGATATTTTCTTTAGTGTAATGTCCGTGGTACTAGTGACGACCACCTCTTAACACTTATTTGATTAAGAGTCGGCCGTTACAACATCACTCTAGTGGAACTAAAAGCGGAACCAAGTATGATTAAATTGAAGTGAAAGGTTTAGGATGTTAGGAAACATAATTACCTGGATTCTCGAAGAGTTTAGGATATTTGGATCACATGTCGGACTCCTTTTTCCAAGTGGCTTCGTTACGTGAACGATTCTTCCACTGGACTTTGATCATGTTGATTGCACGACTTCTGAGCTGCTTGCGATCATACGCTAAGATTCAAATTAGTTCCTCGGCATATGACAGATCGGGCTAGATCTGGATTTCTAGAAATTGCACGAGGTGAGACAGGTCCCGGAGACACTTCCTTAGGGACGATATGTTAAATACATTATGCACTGCGGCAAAATCCATTGGTAATTCTAATTTGTAGGTGGCCGACCCAATTCTCTTCAAGATTTTGAACGGTCCAACATACCTTGGGCTGAGCTTACCGGCAACCCCAAAATGATAGACTCCCTTTATGGGAATGACCTTTAGGTATTCAGAGTCTCTTCCTAAAACTCCAAGGGGCGACAATGAAGATCATGGTACTTGCTTTGTTTATCCTGGGCTATTCTGATCCTTTGTTGTATGAGCTTTATCTTCTTGTCTGTCTCCTCTACTAGCTCGATGCCATACAATTGAACATCCCCTGTCTCTGCCCAAGCCATTAGTGTAGCGCACTTCCTACCATAAAGTGCTTCATGCGTAGCCATCTTGATGCTAGCTTGGAAGCTGTTATTGTATGTGAATTCTACTAAGGGAAGGTGATCTTCCCAAGATCCTGCAAAGTCTAATATGCAGAGGCGGAGTAAGTCCTCTAGAACCTGATTTACCCTCTCTATTTGACCGTCTGTTTGAGGATGGAAAGCCGTGCTCATGGCTAGCGTGGTGCCTAGGTCCTGATGGACGGCCTGCCAAAATTTTGATGTGAATCGGCTATCTCTATCTGATACAATAGTTTTTGGGATACCATGAAGCCGAACTATTTCCTTAATATAGATTTTGGCAAGTCTCTCAACTGAGTCCATTTGTCGGACCGGGATGAAATGCGCAGACTTAGTCAACCAATCAACTATGACCCAAATAGTATCTGCCCCGGATCTCACACGAGGTGGACCCATAACAAAGTCCATTGATATGTCTGATCATTTCCACTTTGGGATCTCTAGTGGGTGTAGCAAACCTCCTGGCCTTTGGTGTTCTGCCTTTGCTAGGCAACATGCGTGGCACTTAGCCACAAAGTCTGCTATGCTCTTCTTCATTCCTGGCCAATAGAATGATAATTTCAGATTCTGATACATTTTTGCATTTCCTGGGTGCACTTGATATCCAGAGTTGTGACCCTCAACCAGTATTTTGCGTTGCATAGACTTAGGGGTCCACAAACGATCTCCAAGATAGACAGCAACCTTATAAAATCAAAGATCAGTGCAGCAACCACTCTCAATGGCCTGTTTGAAGCCCAAGAATTCCTCATCCTTGGTTTGTGACACAGACACGTCCCTGTGGAAGGTGGGCTCTACATTAATATTTGCCAGTGTTAAGCTGAGCCTGTCCCCACTAATAGGCTTGATGCCCATTTTGCAGAATTCTACTATCAACGGGCCTTCTGATATTATGGTATTTCGTGAGCCTTGACGACTTAGAGCGTCGGCTATGACGTTGGATTTCTCGGGATGGTATTGAATGTCCAGGTCGTAATCGCTGATCAGCTCTAGCCACCTTCTCTGTCTACAGTTTAATTCTCGTTGGGTGAATATGTATTTTAGACTTTGGTGATCGGTGAAAATTGAGCATTGAACTCCGTAGAGATAGTGTTTCCAGATCTTTATGGCAAACACTATTGCGGCCAGCTCGAGGTCGTGGACTACATAATTCTTCTCGCTCATTCTTGGATTGCCAATCCTAGAAAACCTTTAACCTCAGCCACTATTTTAGGCTGAGCCCATTCTTGGATTGCATGGATTTTATTTTGATCCACCTTGATCCCGTGAGCATCCACAATATGGCCTAGGAAGGCGACAGATTCCAGCGATAATTCGCACTTCGAGTACTTGGCGTATAGTTGGTGGTTTCTTAGTTCCTCCAATACAGTCCAGAGGTGTTCTTCGCGCTCGTTCTTGGACTTAGAGTATATCAGGATGTCATCTAAGAACAAGATGACAAATTTGTCTAGGTATGGTTTTAAGATATATTGCATCAAGTCCATAAAGATGGAGGGCGCATTTGTCAACCCAAAAGACATTACTAGGAATTCATAGTGACCGTACCTAGTTCGGAAGGCAGTTTTCACAATATCGGAGTCTTTCACCTATAGTTGGTGGTAGCCTGATCGCAGATCAATCTTTGAAAACACCTTTGCCCCGGCCAATTGATCAAATAGGTCGTCAATGCGGGGTAGTGGATATTTATTCTTGATGGTTACCTTGTTCAGCTCCCTATAGTCAATGCACATCCGCATCGACCCATCCTTCTTTTTCACAAAAAGAACTGGAGCTTCCCATGGAGATGAACTTGGCCTAATAAGACCCTTTTCTAGCAGCTCTTGCAGTTGCATTTTTAACTCTTGTAACTCCTTGGGTGCCATCCAATAGGGTGCCTTCGAGATAGGTTGAGTTTCTGGAATAACATCGATGGCGAATTTAACTTCCCGAACAGGTGGGAGACTGGGTAGATCTTCGGGGGAAATGTCGGCGAATTAACAGACGACAGGATTATGGGAGATGAGAACCTCTTCCTTCTTTTCCCCTAGTATAGTTGCTAGGAAAGCACTACAACCCTTGCTTATAAATTTCTTAGCTTGGATGGCATTAACTAGTGAGGCTCTGGTGCTAAAGTTCCCTACAAATGACTTCGCTTGTTTACCACTACCTAAGGCGATCTTTTTCTTTTGGCAGTTAATGGCGTCGTGCTGACTTAGCCAATTAATGCCCAGAATAACGTCGAAATTGGCTATTGGCAGTACTATCAATTTGGCTTCAATTTTTGTTCCTCCGAAGTGAACTTGTAGCTTGCAAAATTGGTTGGCCTGTAGCTGGGTTCCAGATGGTAACCCTACGCTTAGAGGTGTCGTTAAGCGGTGAACTGGTAAGTCGAGAGATTTCATCCAGTTTTCAGAGACAAAAGAGTGGCTTGCTCCGGTATCGAACAGAATGTTGCATGGCTTACTATTTATATATATAGTACCTAATTATAGATGCAGGATTTACTAGTTACTATTAAGCAAGTATGAGTAAAATGTTAGATTGGTTCAGGAGCGTGTACCTGATACCACATGATTATCTTCCGTGGCCTCAGTCAGTGTAAGAGCGTACACCCGCGCCTGGCCAGTGGGCTGGTTGTAGTAGGGCTGCTTGGTTGGTGGTCTAGAAGTGCTAGGACAAGAAGCAGGAAGTGCTTCGTGTTAAGGAGCAGGAGGTGGCAGGGCCGGATGTGCTGTGATCGTGGTAGGAGCCCGCTGGTAAAGATCGAATGCGGGTTGGCCTTGCACATGCTTGATTGGTGTGCCATTAATCATATCGGTCATATGGCATTGGGTATAGCCATGTCCTAGTCTACCATAGGTGAAGCACACCCGTTGTCTGTGGAAGCATCTGCCGTAGGGATGTGGCTTGGTACAACCATTGTAAGGATCAGCAACGGGAGCTTCTGCCTCAATATGGTAAACCCGGGCCCTCTTTGGGTTTTTCTGGCGCTGTACTGCAGAGCCAGTGAGCCTTTTTGTCTCTCGCTGTTGGTGCCTTTCTGTGACCTTGGCGGTCTCTAGCAGTTCTCGGTAGTTGGTCAGACAGAAAGGCACAACCTGAGCCTGAATAGAGGGTCGAAGACCGCTTTGGAAACGGTGGCATCTATCCTCTTCAGTGGGCACTAAGATTGAGGAGAACCTGGCGAGTCTCTTGAACTCTGTGTCGTACACTGCCATTGTACGGTTTCCTTGATGTAGTTTGAGAAATTCTTCCGCCATGTTGCGGCGCTCAGATAAGGGAATGTACTCCTCCCGGAACACTTCTTCAAAATCTTCGTATGAGATCTCTTCCAAGCGAATGTCCACAAAGTGGGTGGTATGAAGGTGATGCCACCAGTGTTCTGCTTCTCCGTACAGTAGGTGGGTGACCAGTCGGATCACATCAGTTTCTGGGCACTTGATGCTTGTCAAGTTTTTCTCCACCATGCTCAACCAGTCTTCCGTGTCCACGGCCGACAGGCTCCCATTGAATATGGGGGGTCTCAACCGGAGGAAGTTGTGTAGCAACGTGTCAGCAGACTGGACGTACTGCTGGTGGGAATTCTGGGGAGCAGGGGCGGCTTCTACTGTCGAGCAATTCTGGTTTATTTGCGACACTAAGAGACGCTCCATGCGTTCCGCCTGTTTAGCCTGGGCCCTCAGTGGCCTTTCTAGCCTGTCATTGGCTTTCTTTTGCTTGCTGGTGGTGGGATTCCACCATCATCTTTATAGCCTCCAGCAAGGCACTAACCTCATTGGACGAGGTGCTGGATGGAGCAGGCGAGGGGCTCTGGCCTGGGTTCATGTCGTCTTACTAGAATCTGAATTAAAGATAGCACAAATTCAGCATCTCAGGAAAAATAGTAGGGCACGATAGCGTATCTTCTTTTTATTAATTAGAGAATAAATGATATATTATTGGAAACAGGGTTCAAAGGAGAAAAGACAGCTACTGGGGAACAACACAGAATCTATCATATGTATCTCCTTGTGAAAGCCTGAGTAAAGTATGTGTATGTCAGTGTTTGGTGGTGGTGGGCATGTCGTCGTTCGAACCTCCATACTTCTTGAGCCCACCACTCCTCTGCGTAATCTTGGAGGAGAATCTCGAGGATGTCAAGTCATGCATCGTCTGGACACTCCAGTTTATCGAACACTTTGGTTACTCTTCGTAACCATTCTCTAGCCAGGATGGGGAAGTCTAGTCCCTTGAATACCGCATCTTCCAGCATCCTCTCCAGAATGCTAGCTCCCATTGGAGAGACTCCTCGAACTTCCCTCCCATATCTGTTTGCTAAGAACACGTCGTACATCCACTTATCCTTAAAATGGGCGAAAAGATCGCGCCTTGCCATGCTCGCACAGTATCCTAGACATCCAGATCAGTGATGTAAAGAAAATTACTTTTAATTTTAAAAATTAGGTTACAGTGATGCATATAAGAATATAGATAGCATATGGATAAAACTAAGACTTCTATCTGATATATTGGGCCGTAAAGGCAAGACGAAAGTCCTCATAGATGATGTCCCGCTGTAACCATTCGCGTCAATAGGTGAGCGCTCTAAGAGTGACACTCCACCAGTCTCTCACTCCATCCTTCATGAGGTGTGTCACGAGGGCAATCTTAGCATTGTCTGTAATGTTTATCACCCCCAACACAGTATCGATCATCATTAGCCATCTCTTGCCTAAAGTGGGGAGATCGTACCCTCTGAATGCGCTTTGCTGGAGCAGTTGGGTCAACATCCTGATTTCAGGATCCGATATTCCTTTTATGTACACATCGTGTCGTCGATGGAATTGGACAATACTTTCCCAATTTTCTTTGAATCGTCGGTGATGCCTCTCAATCGTCATTCTGGCGTATCTAACTATGTTAATATTTAGAACTTGTTTGATACCATTGCTTGTGTATTTGATTATCAACTTCTTATCCTGAGTGTGACATTGTGATCCCTTGGATGTGACTCTAATGTATTCTGATATAGTGACTGAACTGGCAGAAGAATCTTCCATTAGGTAAATAAGAATATAAATTCTAATCTGATACCTTATGGAATTCTCTGATACCAACTGTGGTGCCCCACCACTTAAATCACAAGATTAAGCTAAGGGGTGGTGTGTCTCTCTAGCTAACACTTCACTTATTATTATTGGATTATGGTGAAAACCACAATCCACCTAATAAGGGAAAGAGTAAGCATAAAATCAAACATTCAGTCACTTAATAAGAATTCATACAGAGTGCGGAAGCGATTTACAATAAGAAACATCCAAGCATCACAACATAAATATAATGAAATATATCTCAGAATATAAGCATAAAATCCAAATACATAGTCACGAATACCTGTATTATTACATCAATTTAAGTTTAAATAATGAAGGTAAAATGCGCTCATTCTCACTTATAAAGGACAACTAAACAACTGCTTCTTCTACAGGCTCCTCCTCTGAATATGACTCCACACCAAGATCCTGATCACCCAACTGAAGAGGATCTTCCATTATCGGTTTCACAATATAGGACCCCAGCAAAAAAAAAAGAAAAATCTTGTGTTAGACAATTGTCTAAGTACATTTTAGACTGATAAGTTTTTGTGTTTTGTAATATCATAATTTTACAAATTCTAAGCAATAGCCATAACAAATAGAAAGCTATAAATAATTATTTATAACTTAAGAAAAAAGAGAGACTAAGAAATGCCTCAAATGCAAGCTAAACAATGTAAAGTATGTGAATATAAATAACTAAACAAGTACTGAAAGAGAAATACTACATCATAAATATGCTGGTGATCAAAAGATACATGCAAATTAAGATAACATAACTCAGCAATGATACATATAAATAGCAACAAAATTTTAACATCCTAAAATATATAAGTAATACAAGAAAATAGCTGACTGAATAAAAATGCTGAAAAGTAATCAACATATCAAAACTAAACATATATGTAAATATCTGCGTACTAACTACCATACATAAAAGAGCTAATCTAGCCCACTGAATATAAAAAGGATCCTAGTGTCATCAAGGAGACTAGGCGCAAAACTATATAACCCTAGTATCATGCAAGGAGACTAGGCAGATATATAGGGTTTTCTCCTAGTGTCATCAAGGAGACTAGGCAAAGAAAACACAATAAATCTTCTCTTAGTGTTAATAAGGAGACTAAGCAAAGAAGATATCAATAAGATCTTCTCTTAGTGTCAACAAGGAGACTAGGCAAAGAAGATATAAATGAGGTATTCTCTTAGTGTCAACAAGGAGACTAGGCAAAGAAGACATAACTAAGAGGTAGCTCTAGCACATATAATCATTATCTTTAATCAATCACTTTAATATTTTCACAAAGAATCTAATGAGTCTTCATATTTTCTTAACATTTTATTCATACATCAAAGATCTTATATGATATGCTCAAGGAGTTAAGGCACAAAAATACAAGGAATGCGTAGCAACAATCATCATATAGAAGCAAGAGACTCTACTAAACATGGTGATATCATTTGTTTTCTACTTAACCATTCTAATTATTCCAAGTTACACAAGTTCAGGATCACCATTTTCTTACTATCAAGTGTAACTTAGAAACTCGTCCTTATAAGTTAAAAAGGATTAGAACTGATCAGGTTCTAATCTAATTCAATCAGATAGACGACTATGAGTTGAATCAATAAATCATACATCCTAGTTTTGTGAATTTAGATGTTCTATCTAAGATCTAATCAAGATCTTCTAAACCTATAGATTATCGATTAAACACTACGAGATTTAGGTTTAATCGCATAATCCAAAAAGGATAAGACCTAAGTTCTAAGTTTTATTCTATAAGTGATCTACTAGTTAAGGCCAACACAATTAAGTAATCAGACTTAATAGGATGAATCTCCTATCATAAAACTAAAGTTAAAAGACAAAATAATCAAAACAAGTTATAAAATAAAAGAAAAGTCTAAAAACTAATAAAACTAAGATTTCACCCATCGGGTAACCCATTTATCCAATGAATGAACTCTAACTTATGATCTAGTCCTAGTCTCAGGAAGGGTCCTTAAGGTGTAGTATTAAAGACTTAAGAAAATTCTAGAAATCTGACCTAATGGTTGATTTCACTCACTTAAATATCATTAATATGATTATAACATAAGTTTTGGGGTCTTGAGAAGTTAATTAAGGGTTAAGGGTACTTAATCTAATCTTAGGGTAAAATGACTATTTTACCCCTACTTTAAGAGTCTAAAAGTCACCTTTTGACTTAAGGGTCTAAGCTGAACTTTCTTAATTCCAAGTGATTTCTTACTGTCTAACGTGAAGATAGACAGTAAGTACGCCCGATTTGGACTTCAAATGTTCAAGTTATGAATAAAATGAGGCCAGGAGTATTTTGGTCCTTTTCGAAATTTTTAGGGTTAAGATCCTAAATATTATTTTATTTTATTGATGACATCAAAATTCTGAACTAGTTAGCATCTTGAATTTTTGAATTTGGAGTTGATTCGACCAAGTTATGGTCATTTAAATTCTAGGGGCATTTTGGTCAATTTTCTCTAAAGCCAACTAGGAATTATAGAGTTGACTTTTTGTCCTGATGTCCAAATAGGAAAACTAATACTATCACAGTGATGGGGTCGCTCTCCTGAGCATTTTAAGACCCATATTGACTTTATTTGGTTAACTATATCAAAAGTTATGGGGTCCTAAAGAGGTTATAAAATGTTACATCATTATGCGTATCTCAAATTTAATTTTTACATTACGTCATTTGATTTTATTTATTTTTCTGAGTATTTTGAGACCTATATTGGCTATATTTGGATTATCCTACAAAAAGTAATTAAACTTTTAAGTTTTATTGTTCAAAAATACAATTTGTATTATTTTACTTTTCATTTATTAAAATTAAATTAATTTACTGTTCATCCCTAATGTTATATATATAAATTTTGAAATTATAAATTCTTAATTAATCTGTAATTAATTAGGACCTAATTATCAATTAGCATTAATTAATCCAATAATTAATTAATTTAAATATATAATACTATTATTTTATTGTTGAAAAGTAATTAAGTCTAATTACTTTTTAATTAATCTTAATTATCTGCTAATGCCTAATAATTAATTATAGTTTATTATTTAATAATAATTAATTATTCTAATTATTGTTAAGATTTAATTAGCATTAAAATAATCCTAATTAATTTTTAATTATTAATTGCAACTAATTAATTATATAAGTTACTGTTTAAAAGTCATTAGTACCAATTACAATTAATTAACTACTAACGGTAATTAATTACTGACTAATCAGTAATTAATTTATTTAATTATCTGTCTGAGATGACAGTGGGCCCCACCTATGACACGTGGCAGCGCCTGATTGGGCGCTGCACTGTGTGTGGGCCCCACGGTACACGCGGCATGCACGGTGGCTGCCACATGGCTCTGTGGGCCCCACGGGTGTGGCAGCCCTGCCCCACCGTGGTCCTGTTAACCCTTAAGTTAACATGGTTACGGTGGAGGGGTCACCAAATGATAAGGTCCCCACTTAGAATTTAATTAGACATATGTTCTAATCCAACTTAAATAAGGACTTTGCCATTCAACCCAAAATACCATCACTAAATGATCATACAAGAACTCAGAGTGCGGAAGCAATAAAAATATAACATCCATCCATACAGTATAAATACAACAATACAGAATAAGTAAAGTGCTGGAAAGAGAATGTTAACCTGTATTATTACAACAGTTAATAATTTTAAAAGAACTGAAAGGAACTCTCAATCTCACTGAAAGAAAGAAAACCTAAGCCATAAATCTTCAAGAACGGACTCCTCTCCCAAAGGCAAGCTCTCCATTGGATCTGCTGCTCCAATAAACTCAGAACCTACCATTATCAGTTTCATAATGGTATGGCCCCAGCCAACAAAAGAAAAACTGATTAGACAATTGTCTAAGCACATTTTAGGGTAAACAATTTATTATGTTAAATAGATATCACCATAAACAGAACTAAAGCAATGAGTGCAGAAAAGCGTACAAAAATAACAGTAATAAGTTATAAACAAACAGTTTATAACTAAGCAAATATGAAGTAATACATACCTCCTCCAAGCAACTGCAACAAAGACAGGTAAGTAAAAGAAAAGTAAAATTGTAAGAAAATACAACCTAAATATGCATATGATCAAACAAAAATATGCTAAGTGACATACAACATTTAACAGTGTGAAACTGAAACAAACTAACATCCTAAAAGCATAAGAAAACAGCAAGTAGAACTAGCATCCTATATAGTGTAAGAAAACTGTAAGTAAAACAGTGCTATAATGCAAAATATATATAAGTAAAATAGTAACTATAAACTGAAACTACAGTGACTATATAAGTCACCTGAACTGAACACGAACTCAACAAATCTTAGCTTGATGAGCTAAGAAACTCTGAACTGAACATCACTGAAAACTCTTAGCCTAATGAGCTAAGACAGAACTGAATGTATGTGTACTTGAATTAGTATAACCATATCAGAATCCTGACTCTATAGTCAGTATGGCAAGAGTCTATCCATCCTATCACTCGGACTAGGCATGGCCATAGATTGTCAGACATTAAACCCTCGAAAGGTTGCCGACCCGAACGGGTTGATCGAAGAGGTATATTAATCAAGCTACACCTTACAAACCACTTGATAAACGAAAACAAAATGCTGCTTATGAATGTTCAAAGTTGACATATGATATTTATCAAATATCTTAAGTACATAATACATGTTCAAGGTATAAAGCTCAATTTCAAGGAATGCGAAGCATCAAAATCAAAATGAGCAAGAAACTCTATCTAAAACACAGGTGATATCCGTTGTTATCTACTTTATTCATTCTATCTACTCTAAGTTACATAAGTTTCAGAATCATCAATTCTTACATATTCTGTAACTTAAAATTATGAATCCTACTAGTTAAAGATAATTGGGACTAGCTAAGTCCTAATTATAACTTAATCAAAAGACGACTATTTGGTTAAAATGAATAAATCATCGACCTAATTTTGTATTTTAATTCATCCCAACCTCATCTTGATTAGCCAAATCAAGATGAAAAGATTAAGAATTAGACTCCAGATGATGGGGTCTAATCACTTAATATAAAGGTATAATCTAAGGGTTTAAGTTTAGAACCCAAATCTCACAGATTAAGTTAAGGCAAGTCCTAATGATAAATCAATTCATTATGATAGATTCTCTATTCCTAATTCTATGGTTTAAAGATCAAATAATCATTTAATAAACTAAAAAAAATCTAGAAACTAGTAAACTCAAGGTTTCACCTATTGAGTAACCCAATTTACTCAATAGATGAATTCTAACTTAAGATCTATTCCTAATCTTAAGAATTAAGGCTTTTAATTACTAAGAGTATCTCTCAAGACACACATCCTAATTAATGTTATAAGACCTAAGGATGGGTCTAAGAATGATTTAAAGAAGGAGAACACTCACTTAGGACTTAGGAATTTTCTTAATGAGCAATTTTTGAGATTTTAATCAAAATCTAATTTAGACTTGAATTTAATTAATTTCAGTTCTAAATCATTCTATTTACTGATTTTAGTGATTAGAAACTGAATTTAGGGCTTTTAAAGGCTAAACCCTAAATTTGGGCAAAATGACCATTTTGCCCCTACTTAAGGGTTCAAAAGATCAAATTTTGATCTAAGGTTTTAATTCTAAAATTTTCTTTTGGAAAGTGATTCTTACTATCTAATGTAAGATTAGATAGCAACTAAATTAATTTTGGGTGATTAGTAAGCCATATGAGATCAAATTAGTGAATTTAACTCATAAGGGCAAATTAGTAATTTAACTATATTAAAGTTAAATTTTTTTTCAGATTATTATTCTTTACTGCCTAAGCTTTCCATAGAATCTAAATTTACTAAATTCTGATAAGTATTGGCCAAGTTATGGCCAATACAAGTTCTAGGGTTTAAAAGGTGATTAAGGAATCCTTAATTATGGGTCAAAAACCTAACTTTGTCAATTAGTGTCTAAATTGAGTAAAATCGGTGGCTATGGTTTACAAATAGTCCACTGATCATAATGACATGAAGTAGACTCAATTTTGAATCTAATTTAACTAAGTTAAGACCTAATTAGGGTTTAGGGTGATTAATAAGTGATTAATGAAATTAATCACTCAATTACTAATCTAATCTGACAGATAGATTCTAAATGACTCTAAGAGTCCTCTGAAACTTAAATCACTCAATTTGGATTATTAGATTTGCTAATATTCACTAATCAAGTTTTGGAGTAATTATGGGTGATTAGCAAATCTAATCGTTGGATCTAAAATATTTTTACAGATTACTGTTAATTAGGTTCTTCTGATCTAAAATGATATTTAGATCATCCAATTTGGAGCTCAATTGACAAAGCTATGATCAATTGAAGTTCTAGGGTTAAATAGGGTAATTAGGGTTAAGTCCTAAAAGTGATTAGTCTAAAACTAATCCAAACAGCAAGATGAATACTATCAAATTAATCCTTAGGATTTTTTGATCACTTTAAGACCCATATTAGGTATGTTTGGATCATTGGGTACAAAGTTATGGGTTAATTAAGTTTTGTGATATTTTTTTTTTTTGGAATTTAATTAATATCCTAAAATATCACTTTGCTAAATATAGGTCCAAATGCAAAATTGATAGTGCCATAATATTCCTCTATTTTTGTTGAATCTAATGGTATATAATTTTGCTATATGTGGATGTATAATTTGCAAGATATTAATGTTTAAAGTTTAGGATTTAATTAATTAATTAATACTGTTTTATTATAAATAATAAATCTGTTATTATTAATATATATAAATTCATATTATTTAAAACATTATATTTATATATATGTTTTTATTATTTATTAAGCAGGTACACGTGTCATGAAGATACAGGTCGAGACAGCCAAGCGGGACCCACCTCTGATTCAAACACGCACGGATGTATAGGCGCGGGCCCCACAATTCTTACGGCTGCGCATGATGACACCGCGTGTCCAGTGGAAGACACGTGGCGTCATGAAGCTTGACCTGCGGGCCCCACAACTTTGGCCTGCTTGCCACGCGTCGCGGCGCAAAGGCGACAGCGCGAAGGGAGGCCCCACCACACTCTGCCAACTTTAACACGCTGAACCGGTCCGGTTCACGCATGAATTTGGACCGGTCGACCTGACCCGGTCCGAGTGATTCGAGAGTCTCTTCATCTTCCGAAAATAACGGAGGCGAATTAGGGTTACGAAATTGGGGATTTAATCGGCTAAGATTGATTCGTTTGACATGATTTAGATCTATATTCTACAATACTAAATGATAAGGCACTCAATCTTTTCATGAAAGAGAACTTAGAGGTTGAGGAAGGTACCTTAGATAAGGGCAGAAGGAGTTCGAAGTTCAAAGATACAGCACCTAAATCTTCTTGACCAATTTTTTTGATATCAAAACTGAAGATAAAAATGGATGCATGGTCTTAAATGGGGCTTGAAAGCGGCGAGAGGCTACGGTAGACGCGTGGGGATGACTCGACGAGCCGCGTACGTGCTTGAGGTACACGCATCTGCTCTTCCTCCGCACTTCGGAATGACAACCCAGATCCGTCCGATCGTTCGATCGGACAGATCACGCTGCCCATTAGATCAAACGACAGAAAAAATAAGGACTGACGACGTTGAACTTAAGTAAATGACGCCGTTAAGTTAATAGTTAATAATTTTAATTAAATTATACAATCTCTTAATTAAATTTATATGATTAATTGTATCCAGAAAATTTCCAATAAATTACCCCTAACTAAATGAAGGGTGAGGAACGCAACGGCGCACTCGGATTTTCGTTTCGATGAGTATTTAATCATTCGAATTTTCAGGTATTTAAATAATATTAAAATATTCGGCGAAAATCTAACGACTTCCAAATGCCTCCAAAATTTCACCCATAGCTAATTTGGGTGTTCTGAACGCAATGGTGAAGTCGGATTTTCAATCTGAGATTTAGATAAAAAGTCAATTTTCTAGGGTTTGGGATTTTCCAGAATTTTTGATTTGACTCAGCTGATTTCTGGTTTGACCTAGGTTTTAGAGATGAGTTCTAAATTACTTAATTAGTGACTTAGAACCTTAATTAAGACTTAGATTAGTCTTAATTGAGCCAAGTAACAACCTGGGTTGTTACAATGGGGAAGTCGAAAGGTTTTAGGAGACCTGACAGTGGGCCCCCACCTAACACGTGGCGTGTCCAGAGACTGCCACGTGGCACAATGGGCCCCACTGTGGAAGCCGAGAGGCCGCGGAGGCTCGGGCAGTGGGCCCCCCACGTGACACGTGGCGTGCCCAGTGGCTTCCACGTGGCGTAGTGGCCCCACGGTCGAATCCGAAGGGTCGCGGGCTCTACGTGTGGGCCCCTCGTGACAGGTGGCATGCCCGGAGGCTGCCACGTGGAGTAGTGGGCCCCACCTGGGCTTACGCGGACCCGACGTGGTCGGGCCGGGCTCGGGTCGACCCAGCCCGGCCCGGACTTCGTCTCCCTCGCGGAGGCGTCCCGAGGGCACCGGGCTAGGGAACCACTTTTGCCGGCCTTCTCGGTGCCGGACCACCTCGGCCCGCTCGACCGACGGTCGCCCTGGACGAGGCCTACACGTCAGCGGGTCGGCCGTCACCGGAGGTGGCCGGAGCCGCCGGCAAATCGCAACCCTAGGCCCTAGGGTTCGGCGTCGGGATCCCGAACAGTTTCTACTGTGGATCCTGAGCCTAAATCGCGTCGATCCGGTCAGGCTAGCCCCGATCGGACTCGCTCGATCGACAATCTGCCCTATGAAATCAATTTTGCGACAATAATCAGAGGAAATGGAAGCTGGAAGGGGGAAATCTGGTACCTGGAAGTTCGACGATGGACGAGGCACTCAGGGTTCGCGAGCTCTTCTCCGGGTCTTGGACGCGTGCGGGCCGACAATGCTGAGGTTGGGAGAGTATTAAGGGCAAGAAGGTGGACCTGCCGAGGCCAGGGGAGGCGGCGATTGGCCGAGGCTGCGGCAGCGCACCGCGCGGAGGCCTACGAGCGGGCCGCGGGGACGAAGGCTCGGGACCGTTGGATCCCGCGATGCATGGATGGCCCGAATCGCGGGTCATGGATCACGGCTGCGGGCCATCCGATTCGAGTGGATCGGACGGTCCCCGATGGACCCGTCCGATCAGACAGCGCCGTTAACAGCGCAGGACAGCGCCGTCAACTATAATAATAAAAAATTATTATTATTTTTGTTTAAAAAAAATTTCAAACATGTTTTTCCTAGCTATTTGAGAGGTGAGGAACATAACGGCGAAGTCAAATTTTTGATCCGATGAGTATTTTGATTCCTCGATGTTCGGGGTATTTAAATATTATTAAAATATTCGTCGAAATTTCGATGACTTTCGATTGACACGAAAACATCACCCCTAGCTAATTTGGGGTCAATGAATGCAATGGCGATGTCTGTTTTTTGATCGGAGATCAATTTAAATAGGTCAAATTTTAGGGTTTTCGGAAATTTTTTAGAGATCAGGATTCGATCCATTTAACTCCTGATTTGAACTAGGTCTTAGAGATTGACTCTAGTTGATCTAATTAGCACTTGTGATTACATTTAAGACTAAGATTAGTCCTAATTGACTAAGATAACAACCTGGGTTGTTACAGCATCAAACTCCATTCTCTGCCTTTCTTTAAGATTCTCAGTATTATCCTTCACTTGATAAGAATTCCTCTGTCTCAAGAAATACTCTTCATCAAAGGTGACATCCCTGCTCACTACGATTATCTTATCAATTGGATCATACAATTTGTAGCCCTTCATGCCGCATCTGAAGCCCACAAAAATTGCTTTCCAAGCCCGTCGTTCAAGCTTATCCTTCCTAATATTTATTTTTCTGAGTATTTTGCGACCTATATTGGCTATATTTGGATTATCCTATAAAAAGTTATTAAACTTTTAAGTTTTACTATTCAAAAATACAATTTTGTATTATTTTACTGTTCATTTACTCAATTGGAGTTTTTTTGTTATGTGCGACAGATGACAGACAGTTCACCAAGTAGCAAGCATAGTCTAAGGCCTCCGCCCAATAGACTCTCTCCAACCCAGCATTGGACAATATACACCGCACCTTTTCCACCAAGGTATCGGTTCATTTGCTCTGCTACCCCGTTGTGTTGCGGTATTTCTCTTACTGTGAAGTGGTGCTCAATCCCCGAATCTTGACATTCATTTACAAAAGAATCGGATGTGAATTTTCTGCCATTATCTGAACGGATTATCTTGATTCTTTTTCCCGTTTGATTCTCCACCATCTTCTTCCAATTTATGAATACCTCCAGTACATTTGTTTTGCTCTTCAAAGTGTACACCCATACAAATATATAGTAATCATCTATAAAAGAAACAAAATATCTTCGACCACTGAATGATGTAGTCTTTATTGGTCCCCATACATTTGTGTGTATATATTCTAATATACCTTTGGTGTTGTGGAAGCCAACACCAAAGGGCTTGCGTGTTTTCTTACCAAAAATACAATGTTCACAATATTATAATTTGCAAGAATTTTTACCTTTGATGAGCCCCTCTTTCTCTAGTGTCTTCAGTGATGGTTCCCATACATGTGCTAGTCTCATATGCCACAATACCATGGCATCTTCAGAGTCTTCAGCCACAGCCACTGTACTTATCATTGTACTTCCTTGCAAGTAGTAGAGGTTCTGTTGTCTGACTCATCTTAAATAAGTCCTTGCACCTTTGTTGTTCTTCAAAACTCCTGCTTTAATCACCACCTTAAGGCCCTTGGCTTCTAAAGCCCCAATAGATAATAGATTCTTCTTAATTTTTAGCACGTGTCAGATTTCTTTTAGTTCCTAAACTCTTCTCGAACGTGTCCTTATTAGCACACTACCAACTCTTGTAATCTGGCAAGTAGCATCATTTCCCATTGTGACTGCACCACTGTCTGTTTCCCTGTACAAAGAGAACCAATCCTTCTGGAAACAAATATGATACATTGCACTGGTGTCCATAATCCAACTAGAGCTGTCTGCTATGAGACCTATAGAATTTGTTACAAGAGATAAATCAGAGTCCAAACCCTCCACCACATTTTGAATCATATTAGCCTTTGAAGATCCATTCGCCCGCTGCTTGTCTTTCACCTTTGGGCAGTCCTTCTTCAAATGTCATGTCTCTAAACAGAATGCGCATTGATTATGTCTAATGCTTCGGCCTCTAGATTTCCCCCTTTTCTGGAAGTCTGCATTCTTCTTTGGCCATTGTTTCTTCTTCTTTGGTCTTCCCCTATGGAGTGTAAGTACCTCTACCATATCATATTTGGTAGACTCCTTATCCCTTCTTCTGAACTCATGATTCACAAGGGCTATAGTCACCTCCTCATACTTCAGAACCTCCTTACCATAGATCAACATCATGGTGAAGTGCTCGTACTCATGTGGCAATGAGTTCAACAATAATAGGGCCTTGTCTTCATTCTCCAAGCTCTCATCCAGATTTAACAAATCCGCCAATAGCTTTGTGAATTCATTCAGGTGCTCATCAATAGAAATCCCTCTTTTCATCTGAAATATGTAGAGCCGTCTTTTCATGTGGAGTATATTCTCCTCGCTCTTTGTCAGGTACTTAGCCTCTAGGAATTTCCATATTTTCCATACCAATGTCTTCATCATAACTGCATACTTGATCTCCTGAGTCAAACAGTTCTGGATCAAGCTGCATGCACTACGGTTCATCATGATCCACTCCCTCTCTGAAATTTCCTCTGGTTTTTCTTCGTCATCCAGAGCATCTTCAGGATTTATGGCACACAGTGCGCCTGTCACCTCGCACCGCCACATCCCAAAGTTGTTCTTCCCATCAAATTTGACCACATATATTTTAGCCGGATGTGTCACAACTTGGTGGAGAGTCCTCTCCACCACCGACGACGACGAAGGTCCAACCACTTCTTCTCCTCCTTTAGCCATGTTTATCTTCTTGCTTTAATAAAACTCAATCACAAATTAACAATCAGCTCAAGCAAAAACTCTAGCCTTTAAGAATGAACAAGGGAAACAAAAACTCGCTCTGATACCACTTGTTGAGATCGAATATGGTTTAAACTAAAAGTGGAACAAAAAGAAACTTGAGCGAGCGTTGAGAAACCGAAAAATTAAAGTAAGAAAAAATAAGCACAATGAATAATCATAGCCACAAGATAAAAATTATGTGGTTCAGTGATCACACCTACGTCTACGGGGATGAGAGCAAAGTTTCACTAAAATTAGAGAGGAATACAAATGGTTTAAGGTTAGAGAACCCTTACAGAACGTTCTCTTGGAGATCTTCTCTTGTGTTTTGTATGTTAAAAATGCTTGCATATCAAAGCCTATTTATAAGTCATCCTTGATTCCCAAGAGTTACAAATTTCAATCTCTCAATTAAGGACGTAAGGAAAACTTCTAAATCCATAATTCCCGAAACGGAAGTTATTAATGCGGCGGTTTCTTAATACCATAATTGAGAGATTTAATTATATACATATAGAAAATTAATTTTCTTTAATTTTTTCTTTAATTAAGGAAAAATTAATTTCCTTTAAATTTTTTTCAATTAAGGAAAATTAAATTTCCTTAATTTTCCTTCAAAAAAAAATATCTTCTTAAATAAAACTCTCAAAGATATGTCTATATCTTACAAATTAAAGATAAAATACAACACAAATACAAGAAGAAGAAACAAAACAATTTCCTCGCAACGAAATGACTCATCGTGAATACCAAGAAGGTCAACCTCAGTTAACCCTTTATTAATTCAAACAAGTGCCCAAAAAACACTATCAATCTCACCAGATAAGTCGAACTTACTCGAAAATCTCCACAAATTCCTCCCACTCAATTCGGCTAGGCCTAGGCAAGATCTTTTAGCTTGCCCTAACAAGAAAAATGATGAGGAGCTTAACTTAAACATTGTCACATCGATTATGTGATGCTCTTCAGTCTCAAATGAAAACTCCTTTGTTTCTTATGATTCTTCCTCTTATGGCTTGAGAATGGCCAGACAAAAAAATGAATTTCTTTATCAATGAACTCTTACCAAATGATGTATTGGAACACTATGGGTCTTAACAATGGCCTCCATATTTCTTCACCCAAAAATATAATCAAGTTTTTCAAAGTTCATTTAATAGTTTCTCAATAATTACTTAAATGAATATTATTTGCTAATGTAAAAATGATATCATCGCATTAACCTAAATTTGTCCAAATCGGACAAATACACGCATTACAAGGCACCGTTGGCTTCAAATTAGGGCTTGGTATTTTTATTCATCTAAACATTCCACTATGATCAAATTTGAATTGTATGAGTTAGAAGGATTTCATAAATACTTTGTTTGAATAAAATAAAGTTTATCTTGATTTTTCACACCACTAGAGTCTAAAAAATTTTTATTGCTCACATATAAATCTACCATGCTAAACGAGGTGCAATTTTTTAGAGCAAAAATATAACTTTCATATCTACTCAATGGATGTTAAATCTCATTCTATTGAAATATTCTTCTCATTTTGAATATTTTGACATATAATTCGACTACATTTGGATTTATAATTTCAAGATATTTAAATAATTAAATCTGAATGTTCTTAAATAATTTTACTATTTAAATATCATTTGGAATATTCTAGGGAATATTCCTTCTCGATTGACGGCAAACGACATATTTCGTCTAAATTCCTAACTGTAAGGGAATATTTCATGAATATTACGTTAACAACTAACACCAGTTAACGGCATCGGCCAGTTCAATTGAACCGGTTTGCTAAATTAACGGTTCTGTTATAGTGCAGGTTACTATTCATCTTCCCCGTGGAATTGTCAAGATGGTTCGCCTTCCACGGTGAATTTCGGCGTCATCCAACCACCTTCGGCGACGTGCAACCCACCGGCATGCTTCTCGCTCCACAACGCTTCGATGGATATCCAAAGCCACTTCGATGGGCACCGGCAACCAGGATCCTAAATTCCACAGTTAATTATTGTTCACCGTACTTATGTTAAGAGCAAAATAGACTAGATTTGGTCCTGATTCCAATTAAAAACTACAATTATGCCTATGAAATGGGGTTATGCCTTGAATTGGGAGGAAACAAAGTTGAATTGATCCTAATTTGGTTGTCCAAAGTTTCGTTCTCAGCAGTCCAACCTTCGTTGATGGGTATCAAAGCTCCTTGATGAACCGTCAGGATCGAGATCTAAATTTTTTTCAGTGAGGCTAATGTTCATTATTGTTCATACGCTATCTAATTCACGACTAAATTGACATGTTTGGGATAGATTGACCATTTGAAATATAAGATACACATGTGAAATAGCATTTGGAATTAAGAAATGCAAGAAAATAGATTGGGTAAAAGCAGCATCATTCATTGGATAGGGCACATCTTGCGAGTTCTTCAAGAAATTGAAGGTCTTTTCGGGCTTGGCGTGCGCTCGAATCCTCCTCAATAGACTGAGGAGATAAAGATGAGCATTTCCCATGTTAAATCTGCCAAAACGGGCATGTTGCATCAACGTGGCGCTTGTCATCACCCTTGCAATTCCCCACATGACGCGTGGGAGACAATTTCGATCAGGTTCGATTTAGACGAACTAATCTTAGATTCGATTGGATGGCGCGGCTTAATTCGGATTCAAGTCTCGATATTAGTCGTCTGATCCAGATCCAATGACTCGTAGTGATTGAATTCGTTGTCCCATGTTCGAACAAGGACATCATATTACAGTCTAATTAAAATGAATTTTCGAATTTCGAAAATTCTATTTAATAATTTAAATATCTTATAATTTGATTTAATTAAAATTTAAAACGTATTTTGTGAATTATCTAATCATTTTTAGTCATAAATTATGAAACTCGCACCCCTAATATATTTTGATTTGAGCAATTCAAATACGCGATTTGAGCAATTCAAATACGCAAATAATTTGGGGTTTGAAGTCAAAATATTTTTCTTTAATTTTTTGAGAATTAGTTTAGATTAAAATATTTCAAAAATTTGTTTTGGCTCATATTGACTCCAAATTTCACATTATATTCCTTGTAATAATTTGAGGTTGTTACTTATCTTTAAGTAGTCTAATCAGCATGAAAACCCATCTATTAGTCTCAAAACATCATTTGAAACAATCATAGAAAATTTGAGCCAATTTGAAGTCGTTTGATTTAAACAAATATTTTAATTGAGTTAAATAATTAGAAAAACAAAATAATTAAATTGACCTCTGATCAAAATTTTAATTGTATTTTTGAGTTTCTCACCTTCAAATTAGCAATGAGTTAATTTTTTTGAATTTTTGGAGTTTGTTTGATAAAAAATTTTTGATTTATTTACATTTCTTTAATTATTATTAATTATTAGTAATTAAATTTTAATTTTAATCCATAACAATCAATTTCTGCTATTTGAATCGGATGGCGGGTGATCAAACATTTGTGTCGATCCGACGGCTCAGTGACCCAATCTCATTCCAACCGTTGGATCCAGATGCAGACTCAACAACTAAGATCTTTCTTGCGGTTTATTGCCCGATGAGATTAAATTTGAGGCGTGGGATCCACCGGGCGACTGGGATGCGACAGAGCACTGTGTTATGTCGTCAGCCACAATCGCAAGCGAGCTGAACGTCGTGAGTGTTGTTACCCATTGTTGGGTAGCCCAAATTAGCTTTATTTTACATCTAGTGGTCTTCTAATAGCGTTAGGAGCCAACACCTGAAGTTTGGTGTGATTTGGAAATCATTTGCGAATCGATAAATATTTTTTATTATTATAATAAACATGAACACACCAATTTTAATTTGACCTCACATTAAAAATCAGAATTCACCATTGGACTTTTCACTCCTAGCTATATATGATATTTTGGAAATGTTTATAAGTCTCCAATTTTTTTTTGAATATTTTAATATATTAAATATTCAAAAAATTAAAATAATTAAATTGACCTCTGATCAAAAATTTGATTTTATTTTTGCGTTCCTCACCTCTCATTTAGCTAATGGCAAATTTTTGAGATTTTTTGGGATCATGTTGAGGGGAACCAAACACGGAGTAGCCTCGTTCGTGAATCTTGGCTATTGCACCATTTCACAGATTTGATACATCGACTCGCAATCAATCAGTTGATCCAACTGTCGGAGCGAGATCTCGATCAGACGGACCGGATCAATCCCCTGACGTCTCTGTCGGGGACCGCCCAGTCGTCGCATGCGTCGTACCTCTCAGCTCGGATGCAGTACCTCCCAACTGTCTTCTGAGCTCCCTTTTGATCCCGTTTAGGATAGGAATTCGGCATTTACCTCATCTCCTCCTAAGCTCTCTTACTGAAGCTCGGAAAGGCGTCGATCGGGAGCTGCTGTCGATGGAGCCCCAGCTACAAAATCTTAACCCTAAGCCGAGGACGAAGAACCTCTAGGTACTCTTTTCCTCCTGCTTTCCTTCAATTTAACGCTCCTCTACCAATTTCCCGTATCATGCAATAATTGTAGGGGGTCGGTGGATGCAATAGTTATATATATACTTTTTATTTTTGTATGATTTTCGATCTCAACAATTATTCATCGATCTTAACATGAAATAGGATTCTTTGAAGGAATCCTTTTTAGTTTTAAAATATTTCTTAAAAATTATAAATTATTAGAATTTTATATTTAAAGTAAAAATTTTTGATTTTTATGAGATAAGAAAAACTTTAATATATTTAAGTTATCATTAAATCCGCCTTGTGCGCACGCCGCTGAGTTGTATGCGCGCGCTGTTCGCACGCGGGGAAAAGTCATCTTAAAAGAAATGCCTTGCATGCAGTTTGGACTCATGCAGGTGACGTGTGGCATCATTTAATATTAAGAAGTTTGAACTCTGCTTTTCAACTAAAAAAAAATTTAGTGCAAACTCAATATTTCTTTCAAAAATATGAATGATTAGGATTTAAAGAGTTAAGTAAAATAAAAAATTATCATTAATTTTTTTTTATTTGTGAGACCAATAAAATACATATTTTAAATTTTAAATTTTAGTTATTTATATTTGAAAGAGATATTTGAAAGTGAACTTAATATTTTTCATAAAAAAAAAAAATAAAAAAAAAAAAAACAAAAAGGCAGATGCCACCTACCTGCTGTAGATTTGGTAAGAAGGATAGAGGACGGCTGCTTTAAAAGAAGAGCGAGGAAACCCCTCATAAGAAAACCCAAGACTTCAATAAAGAGGGAAGCCCATCGTTGTAAACGCCAGTAAGTAGCTACATATGTCTGTTACGATTTCGAATAATGGCTGCTGTCCGAAATTGATGGTGCTACAACCTCCGATGCTGCCGAGGGCTAGCTTCGACGAATGGAAAGGAACTTTGATAGCACGAAGAAGGCAATGCTAGTAACCTATTTGAAGAAGAAGCTGAAAAGTGGTAACTCGTGTCAAAGGATTCCAAGTCAATAAAATGTTCCATAGAGGACAATCAGTTAAGGAGTTTTAGGATGTAGCCCTCTCACAAATATGTATGAAAGAGGAAATTCACAAGCGAAAAATAAAGCAAAAATGTATCACAACAAGACACAATAATTTTTGAAACTTCACAATTCTCCATCTCAAGTCTCAAATGCATCATATAAGAGATGACTCCAAAGCAGCATATTGACTGCACCTCGAAGGTTGCATACATATCCCCATCTCAAAAGAGTCGAACTTCTCGTAGTTCTCCATAGATAAGAGCTTTTAGTAAGACTCACAAATGCTTACCAATTTCTTACAATCGGTGAACTTCAATGCTGTCAAAACTTTGGTAGAAATATGCAGGATTTACCTTAGTGTTAATCTTCTCCCACAAGATATCATCTTTTTCAAATAGATCCTGGACAAAATGATATATAACATCATTATGCTTTTTCGAGCATGGTAACTGAATTCGTCGTCGAGAAGATAACACTTTGGCTATTATAAAACA
Source organism: Gastrodia elata (assembly GCA_016760335.1). Taxonomy (NCBI): domain Eukaryota; kingdom Viridiplantae; phylum Streptophyta; class Magnoliopsida; order Asparagales; family Orchidaceae; genus Gastrodia; species Gastrodia elata. Next base: position 2,564,289 of record CM028681.1, on the reverse strand, counting down.
CAGTCAAATGATCTTGCAACACACAAAGATCATTCAGGAAACCTTGCATCCATAATGCTTCCTTCACTATCTCAGTGAAAGACAATGTCACTATAGATTGCAATATTGACCTCCAACTAGATGACCCTCTTGCAAAAGTAAACATATAGCTAGTCGTAGGCGCCTATTGAGATCACTTGCTTAATCAAAGTACATGACATACGCATAAGTCATCAAAAGATGCTTATTTTTTAAATCTCAAGCCAACATCAACTGTACCATTTAAATACCTCAAGATACTTCTCAACACTTTCCAATGGGCTCTACCTAGGAAAATCATATACCGGCTTATCATTCCAATAGCATGTGCCAAATTTGGCCTCATACACACCATAACACATTAAACTTCCAATTGCACTAGTAATTGGGCCAACTTCATTGCCTTTCTTTCTTTAGCATTCTTATGGCACAACTTAGAATTCTGCTGGTAGTAAGAGGCTAAAGGAAGGCTAACACATTTGGCTGAATTACCAACCTCATTTTTTTCAACACATTCTCTAAATATGCTATTTTAAAAAGCCAAATTCTTCCAACTTCATTGTTCTAATGAACTCACCGCCTTTATGAGTGGCACAAATTAGAATTCACCGCCTCTGTGAGTGCCACATTTTCAGTCGCATAATCAAAGTACACAACATACGCAGAAGTCATCAAAAGATGATTATTTAAATCCCAAGCCAACATCAGTTGTACCATTTAAATACCTCAAGATCACTACTTTTTAATGGGCTATACCTAGGCCAAGCATATACCAGCCTTAGTTGTACCATTTAGGAAAATCATTCCAATAGCATGTGCCGAATTTTGCCTTGTACACATCATGACACATTAAACTTCCAATTGCACTAGTAATGGAACCAACTTCATTACCTTCCTTTCTTGATCATTCTTATGGCACATGTTAGAATTCAGTTAGTAGTGAGAGGCTAAAGGAAGACTAACACATTTGGTTCAATTACCAGCTTTAATTTTTTTCAACACATTTTCTAAATATGCTCTTTGAAAATGCCAAATTCTTCCAACTTCATTGTCATGATGAATCTCCATACTAAGAATTTTATGAGCTTCCCCTAACTCCTTTATCTCAAAATGTAATATTAATTGTTTCTTTATCTAATGAATTTCATCATTGCAAAATGAAGAAGCAATCAACATATCATCGACATATAAAAGCTAGTAGCTAAACTCACTATTGGTCAATCTCTTAAAACAAGCACAATGATTAAATTGACTCTTCAAATACTAATGTCTTTGCATAAATTGGTCAAATTTTTTGTACCACTATCAAGGTGAGTGCTACAAACCATAGAGTGATTTTCTCAGCTTGCATACCAAGTACTTCTTATTTATGGCACTATATCTAGGAGGCTACATCATAAAGATTTCTTCTTTCGATTCTATGTATACAAATGTCTTCCGTTAAGTTTCTCCAAAATTAGATCAAATTGCACTAAAAACACTAAGAGAACACAAATAGTGGGATGCTTAACAATAAAACAAAAGACTTCATCATAGTCTACCCCTCATTTTGCAATGCATTTAGCAATAAGTCTTACCTTGTATAGCACAATATCAACTCCATGAGAACCTTCCTTCTTTGTATAGACCTTTATTTATCCGATAATAGCCCTTCGCAGAGTAAGCTTTACCAAAATCTAGGTAGTATTGTTATAAAAAGACTCCATCTCTTAATACATTACGATCTTTCAGTGCTCAATCTGAGGACCCTCCTTTGATTCCTTAAAGTGACAAGCAATATCAATGTCTAAAATTATAATTGCAAATATAATTTAATCAATTATCATGCTAGTTTTATGACATTTACTGTAACAATCATAGTGTTATTACCCATTAATTAGTAGCCTAATCAACTCCATTCCTTTTCTAATGCTTTTGTAATAGTGTTAAGAGTCTCCATCTCAAGTTTCATAGGATTTGGAGATCATTTGAGACATTCTAACATTCTTGATTATCCCAATAATTCTGAAAATGCCTATTTTATTTAGACAACAGAATAAAAAATTAGAGTCTACCGTTGTACTCATTGTAACAACCCTAAATTGTTACTTAGCTTAATCTTAGCTTAATTACAGTATAATTATCATTTCATTAGGTTTATTTACTCATTAGAACCAATCCTCATAGATTTGGAGAGGTTCGAAGCCCAATCGAATATTTAGAATATTTTAATATATTTAATTAATTAGAAAATTAAGATATTTAATTTGACCTCAAAATTGAAATCTAACTTTGTCATTGCGTTCATTACACCCAAATTAGCTAGGGGTGATATTTTGAAAGTATTTGGAAGTCATCGGATTTTCTCAAATATTTTAATATATTTAAATACCCCGATAAATTGATCTCCAAATTAAAATCTGACTTCACCGTTGAGTTCCTCACCCCCAAATTACCTAGGAGTGAATTTTTGGAATTTTTCGAAACTCGTCTATCAAATTGATTAAATAATTAAATGTATTGATTTTAATTAAATAATGTTAACTAATTTAAATTGATTTAAATTTATTTTCCCTTCATTTTCTCCTGCGCATGGGGCTCACTAGCCTTCTTCTCCATTTCTTGCACCTTCTCCCCCATTTTCTACGCACACAAGGAGTCCTCCCTCCCCTTCTCCTCCATGCTGATGGGAAAGCTCATTGTTGGAGCCATCCCCTCTCTTCCTTTAAGTTGGAGCCTCTGCCCTTCTCCCTCTCCATTTGCTCAGCTAAAGCTCCCTCATCCTAAGAATCCCTAGCTTTCTTTCTCTTCTTGCTAGTAGCTGAAGAAGAAGCGCAATCCTCTCAAGCTCTTGAAAAATGCTATCTTCTTCAATTTGCAAGTTCAGGTACCCATTTGTTGTAACTTTTCTTGCACCTCTTTCTTGTATCCTCCATGTGCTACTCTTTCCATTAGTTTAATCAAAGCATTTGTGAAATGGTATCTCAAGTAGTTATTTTATAGAATCTATGTTTGATTGGCAAGCCTCAATCAAACTCAAATGAGTCCGATCAAAACTCAATTCGTCCATAAAAATGCAGTCAAAAGCTGTAGAATTTTTGTATACCCGTAGCTAGGACACCATTGTTTGCTCATGATAATAATTCTTTCATGCCAATTTTGGTATCAATTGATAGGTCTTGGATCAATATATGGCATTGCACTTGAGATATCCTAAATTGAGAGTATTTGAGTGCAAAAAGGGGAATCGTTCCACTTTTCATTCAGCCAAATCACTATCAAGTGCTACAGCGCGCCGTAGAGCCTGGCTTTCGGTCAGGGAGCGCTACAGCATGCCGCAGCGCCCGTGTCTTGAGAATTTTGGTGTCATAGCATGCCATAGTGCCTAAAAGCACTGTCGCGTCCGTAGCGCCTTTGTTTCGAGAATTCTGGTGCCGCAGCGAGCCGCGGTGCTTGTGTCTCGGGAAATTTGGCGTCATAGCGTGTCGTAACATCTGAAAGCACTGTGGCACATTACAATGCCCAAGTCTCGAGTTGACTGGTGCTACAGCATGCTGTAGTGCCCATATCTCAGGTTGGATGGCATCGTAGCGCCTGGCTCTCGGCTAGGAGGTGGTCCAGCGCGCCGTAGTGTGCAGAACTACCCAGTTGTGCACAAATTTTATATTTTTCGCATTTTTTGACTCTAGAACCTAAGTAATGCAAAAATATACAAAATAAAAATTGGATTTAGTAGAATCATGCATTGTGTAAATGTAGATGTAATTTTGAATATGAAATTTACATGTTATCCTAAATGACATGTTCTGATTTCCTAAATGATTCACTTGAATATTTTGTGCTAAATAGTAATTAATGTAATGTTTAGCCTTAATTACCATCTGTTTAAGTAATGTAATGTTTATATGCCTCATTAATAGTATGATACATATTAGAGAACCTAAACTTTGATTTGGACACTTAACTAACTAATTTGACATTAATCCACAATTAAACCCTAAGAATCTTAAGAAATTCTTAATCTAAATAAAAAATTGATTTAACATCAATTTTTGGAAATCAATAATGCACCATAAACTCTCTAATTATATTATTGACTAATAACTAAGCAAATGGTCTTGGGTTAGTCAAGTTAGGAGTTAAACCCTAACTTGTTTGGATTAAGACCCAAATCTTAATCATCTTAATAAACTAGCTGATTTGAATACTTAAAAAACTTGCATGATTCCAATAATGCTCCTTAATTTGACATTGACCTTAAACTATTAAATTAGAAGTATTAAGGTTCAATAAATTTAAATGATTGATCATCTGAATCTAATCTTAGATCTTTGACTTTCTTTTAAAAAAAAACTATTAACATAAACTAAATTGTAAAATGATAATGATTTGTAAATGATCAATTTCTAATAAATTATATGATTGTATCCCTTAATTGTAGTATAGGTTGAGATCAGATGAGTTTTACTTATCTAATTTGTATAATCAAGCTCAAGGTATTAAGGATTGTGGGTTTAATATGATCTTTTTAGATTGAATTATTGCATATTTTTGTGCTTATATCTTGTGATGACCCATTTAAGTAGTAATAAGTGAAACTCTTAAACATCGAGGCACCTTTTCAGATAATGGTGGAGTTTTTGATAAGAACTCCAAAGTTAAGTGTGCTCAGGTGGGAGCACTCCCAGAATGGGTGATCTGCTGGGAAGTTATCTTCTGAGGGCAAAATCGTGAGGCCTTTCAGGCCAAAGCGGACAATACCTTGGTGCTTAAGAGTTTGAGCTGTTACATATCTTAAAGTTGAAATATAGTGTTTTAAATCAATAATTGCTAGACCTTATTAATAGATGAACTCTTAATGTAGGAAGAGCTTATTGTCAAACCTCTTAATGCTAGTATTTTATGCCATAAAATAGGGAAAGCATTGAGGTATGAGATATCTTATTGAATATGCATTGAGGTAGGCCTTTAGATGAACCTTTTGAACCTTAGATAATTGAGCTTCTATTTTTGTGATAGTAGTAACCTAATGAACTATAGATTGAGCTTAAATGAGGTAGTTTACCTAATTAAAGTGACTTCAATGTCATAACCTTGGAACCCATTTGCTTAACACCTCCAATGGAAAATGGATTCATTAGTCTGAATTTCCTTGTATTCTAAAATAACTAGTATAGAATAATATCACTAGTATTTATCATGTGGAAACTGTAGTGCATACCCATAAAGCTAATTTGATTCAGTAAGAATAGAAAATTAGGTGATTCATCTTGAATGAAATTATAAATTCTAATCTTATCTTAGATGAATCTACAAGAACATCAAGATAAATTTCTCAATTTTCTTGAGTATGTTATAGGTAGGGGATTGAATATCTTAGTTTGAGAGAATAAACTATAAAAGGATTATGTCTCTTATCCTTGTGTGCATCGATAAGTGCAGTTATTCAAATTAAGTGTTTCAAATTACCTTTCTTAGGACATTTTAAGCTATCTTATAAGTAGGGGATCGAGCATCTTAGTTTGAGAGGATAAATTATAAAAATGTTCTACCCCTTATCTTTGTGTGCATCGATAAGTGCAGTTAAATAAACTAAATGTTTCAAATTACCTTTCTTAAGATACTTTAAGTTATGTCTCTAATTAGTTGATTTAGCATCTTAGTTTGAAAGAATAAATTGTAAAAGGATTCTGTCCATTATCCTTGTGCGCATCGATAAGTGCAGTTAAACAAACTAAGTATTTCAAGTTACCTCGAATCAAAGTATAAGATAACGACGGGACATGTCATCACTCGAAGATAACCCTAGATTAGTGTTAACAAGGTAAGTATCTACTATAAGACTTCTGAATTTGATAACACTAGTTTTACTGAGATGTCTAAGTAACCTACTACTTAGATATATAATTTTGCCCCTAATTATCATATAACAGTAATCATAATTCAAAGTACAAATAATCAGAGTGCTGAAGCTGACATAATTAAAATACATCAATTCATCACATTCAAGAAATAAATAGGAAATAATATAAAAATTATATCCCATATGGCATAGAACTAAAATAAAAATATACAGTACATAATTTAATTATTACAAGCCAAAAATTAATAACAATTTTAAGAAAGTAAAGCTAAAATGAAAGATCTCTCTCTCTCAAAAATAAAAATAAAGTTATATAGCTATAGAAGGATCATCTTCATACTTCTGCTCCTCACCTAAAATTGGCTCTCAAATCACTGTAAGATTGACATATTGGTTTTTACATGCTATGGCCCCGGCCAAGAAAATAAAATTTTGATTAGACAAATTATCTAAGTACAATTTAAGATAATAAATTATTAAGTTTTAGTATATTACAAATCATCATAAGTAGTAAATGTGCTACAAGCGTCAAATGAAACAAAATAATTATAAATAATATATTTAAAACTAAAGCAAAATATGAGGTAAGTAAATATATTTTAAGCTAAATAGATGCAAAAATAGGTTAAACAGTTTATAAACAACAAAAGTACAAAGGAAAAGTCCTAAACATAAATGATCAATTATACATTCTGATTTTTCTAATAAAAGTGCAGAATAAATAAAATAATACTTAAACTAGCATCATAACATGCTTACATAAAAAATCCTATTATAAAACTTGAAAATATTAAAAATACACAAATATTGAACAATACTAAAAATACTGTAAGTACTGAAAACTGAAGTGAAAGTGATTGATATACATAGTTGTTGATTTTAAATGGACATGTGACTAGATTAGTTTTGTCATAACAGAAGCTGGCTAAACATAACCACAGAACATGAAGTTCCACATGTATCATCTAGACCATTGAAGGCTAAATCTGAGCTGGACTATTAAATCCGACATGTATCATTCAAACTCTCCCATGACTGGATCCGAGTTGATTCTTTTTTTAAGAAAATAGAACTGCAGAGGCAGACTATCTAGGACACACTCCACTGAAGTTTTATCTGAATTTACTGAATTTACTGATTATTAATACTAATGTCTTATGAATTTCAATACTAACATAAAATATTCATCAAATATTTTATGTCTCAACTAATGTGTCAAGATAGTAAAGCTCAAATCATAAAGAAACAGTATGTATGAATTAATGAAGTAAAGCGGTACTAAGCAAAAATCTATGATATCATTTATTTTTTAATTTATTCGTTCAAACTGTTCAAAGATTATATAAGCTCAGGATCTTCAATATCCTGATATTTAGTATAAACTCAGATTCACAGTCCTCTAAGGTCGCAAATTAGAACTAATCAAGTTTTAATTTTAATCAATTAATGTTTCCTATAAAAGTTAAATAATAAATCAATCACCTTAATTAATGAATTTATTAACCTAAAACCAATGTTGGTAAAATAAATCAAGATTAAGGGATTAAGAGTTAAAGTCCAAAATATTGAGGTTTACACCTCTTAATCTAAAGGCACTAAAGTCTAAGGATCTAAAAATTTTCACTAATTCTCATGAGCTAAAGGTTAAGGCAAGACTTATTAAGTATAATCAAACTTAATAAGCTGAATCTCTAATCTTAACCTAAAGTCAAAATATAAAATAATCAAGACTAAAACTTATATAATATAACTCTTAAAATCAAAAGCTACAATCTAGGCTCAACTTAAGCTATTGAGTAATCTCATTACTCAATAGAAGGGACTTAAGAATCTAATGCTAATGATTAAAAGATTTATCAAAGAATCCTAAGGATTAACATGAAGAGTTACTTAATTAATTATTTTAACTTAAATAAAGTTTAATTAAAGTAATTCTTATATAATAGTTTAATGGTCTTAAGAATGAAGGAAACATGAATTTTCACATCCACATTTTAATACTTAGGTTAATTAGAGCAAATTTAGTATTTTAGGCTTTCAAGACAACAATTGATGATTTATTTAACTCTAGGTTAATTTAAATAATAAGTTTACTGATTTAAAGGCAAATGATAGATTGAGATACTTAAATTTTACTTAAATTAACTTTTGGCCAAAATAACCAACATACTGTTGTTGCCGAAACACACGAAATCTTCTAAGCCTTTGAGGATCGGGGGATGCGTTGACGGTTACCAAGTAAGTGTATAAATCACAAAATCACAAGATTATTTTCAAGTGAGTGATTTTGCCGACATCAAGGTTAGCCCAATGTGTTGAGTTTTCAGATTAAAGTATCATGAAAGCTTATTCCTTAAAATATAGCATTTTGAGGTACTATTTTGAATAGAATCATTGGCATAAAAATTAAAACTCTTGGAGGACTACCAAGGACTGCCCACATGGCATGTCCCGTAAATAATGCACCGGTGGGGCATATGTAACATATAAGCTGAGTATGTAAACCATCATTATCAATATCTAACGTGAAGATTGTTTTCTCCTAACAAGAAGCCTTTAGCTGCATCTTAAGAACAAGGTGCCTTTGGATGCATGCGGAGTTGAAATCAATTGGGCGAATCCAATATTTTTTTAGCCATAGAAGAAGAGGTCAGAAGTTTCTGGGTGTGAGCATTAGGAGGTCCGCAGCAATCTAAAGAGATTCCAGCTAATAATAGATGACAACTAACTCATTTTCAATCAGAGAAAGAGTAGCGCATATAAAAAGAAAGGCCAAGCGCCTAACTAAGAGATGCACTCAGTGAGTCTGATTGTTTGAAAATATAAGGATGAGGGTGGCGCAGCATCAGCTGTTCAGGGCAGAGCTGGCAACAGTGACGGGTATGTGTATGTTGGCAGCCACCTATGCATTAGGAACAGGAAGCTTTGAGAAGGAGTTTGAGACAGCATGGGGCGATGGGCAGGCGAAGATCATGAATGGGGGGGGGAGCTGCTGACAATGCTGCTGGACAGGTCATCCGAGTCGGGTTTTGAGTTCAAAAGCGAGTATCTCTACGACAAGATCGACATGCAGTTGAAGCTCGTCCCAAGTAACTCTGCCGGCACTGTCACCGCTGTATTTATCCGGTTACCTTTGTAGTTAAAATTTTCAAAAGATTATTTGATGGTGATCAAAGATCTTTAATGAAGCTTCTTAAATCTAGTAAAGATTTGTTGAAGTGCTTGTTGATCAAATAAGTTCCTTGGAATTTAGTGGAGGCCTATTGATGATTGGTTGAGCTTGGGTGCAGCCTGGGGCTAGCCCGAATAAGGAAAATGCTTCCTCTTCTTCTTCCATGGGTTAGGGAGAAAGCAGGGAGAAGAAAGAAACGGGTTTTGTGGTTATGAGATTTACCTAAGGGTCTTGGGCTTTTATAAGCAATCCCGTGCTCATTTGTTCATGGGTTAATGCTAGGACTTGAGGGTTTGTCCGCTGGATTTTGTTTGTATCGGGTCATAACATGGTGATGGAACGTATAGCGTTTGAGGGGATATGACTTATGATGGGACATAAAATTTATGATGAAATATGGCTTATGATAGGACATAAAATTTATGATAGATTATGACATATGATGGGACATAAAATTTATGATGGAATATGGCTTATAATGAGACATAAAGCTTATGATAGAATATAAAGCTTTTGAGAAGATATAACTTATGATAGAACATAAAACTTATGATATGATAATACTTTTAAGAAGATATGGGTTATGATGAATATGACTTATGATAGGACTTGGCATGTGAGGGTTATCTTTGCGTCATGTAAAAAAAAAAAATGCTGACATGACTATTAACAGTGAGAGAAAAATAAATAAATGCTGATATGATTAATCATAGTGAAAAAAATAAATAAAAGTTGACATGCTAAAAAAATTAAATGTTCACATGATTATTCATGTTGAAAAAAAAAGAATTAAATGTTGACATCATAAAAAAAGAAAAAATAAATAAATGATATTTTATAAATATAGTATTTATTATTAAGCATTAATATTTATATACTTGTGTATTATAACTACCAAAATATGTCATTTCCAACGATAATTTTTTAGTTGACCTAATTTTGAATTAGTTCAGGATCCAAAATTTTTGACTCACCATTAGTCATAATAAATAAATAAAAGAACAAATAATATATTAATAATTGTATTAAAAGGAGTTTGAATTACTCAACAAACTGCTGATAGGCCCACATGCAAAACTAAGATCTGCCCGCATCCAAAACCAAATGATGCTCGCACCAAAAAAAATGGTTCACGAATTTCGGTGTAGCATTTTCACCATATATCTATGGTGATTATAAAGATTTTCAAAATTTTGGTTATACCTTAAAAATAAAGACACCATTTTTTTCTTAAAAAGTGAAAATACAAGCAGTTAATACTCCATTAAGAAGACTTAATAATTTGTGCTTCTTTTATTATTGTTTAATTATATCAATGATAGGTCAATAATGAGTGCATTTGTTTTGCTTAAATTTATATATAATTTCTATTGTCATTACTTCTGAGGTATCTGCTCATCTATTTTAGTTCATTATGTTCATTGCACAAGTTGTATTGATTTATTTCTATGAATCTTAAAATTAGTTTTCAGGATTAAATTATTTTTATATAATGGAAATTGAATAATTCAAGGAATATATAAGAGTTCAATCAAATCCCTACTTATTATTTATATTAATTAGCTTAGGAATATATAAATTTTTTAAGTTAATTAGGGACTTTATTAGACCCAAAATATTATGATAAATAATTAAAAATAAAAAACAATACATATCATATGGTTTACAATAATTTGAAAATTATTGAAACGCTGCAACGTATTGAGATCATAATCTTGAATTCATTTTATTGAACATTGTGCATAAAGTAAAACAAAACAATTAAAATATACTAATTACAATTTTGCCGATGATTAGTAAACCAATTCGATTTTATTCAAACCCGAGAGTTTGAATTACTCAACAAATTGCTGATAGGCCCACATGCAAAATCGTGATCGGCCCACATCCAAAACCAAATAATGCTCGCCCCAAAAAATGGTTCTCGAATTCTGCCAAAATAACGTGTCAATTATAATTTTGCTTTATTTATAAGTAGGCAAAGAGAGTTTCTTTGGTGAATTCTAGATGAATATGTGACTAAAGAGTATCATGAATCTTTATTTAATATATATATTATAGATGTTTGGTGTACATATTGGTTTATCATTGTCTGCGCTTGAGAAATAGTCTCCGCTGGTAGGATCTTGTGGATACTCTTCTATGCATGTTTTGCATGTTTCTGAATTACCAGATTCTACGTGATCGTCGCTTCATGGTTTATTGGTTGAGGCAGATCCCTCGGGGCATTTTCCCAATCATGGTGTCTGTGTAGTTACGTGGGATGTGTCATTTTTTTATGATTGCAGCTTGGCTCTAATTCTCTATCGTCTCTTGCTTGGCGCTTTACTCTATTTTGATTGTTTTCATATATACATATATTTTCACTCCTTTTATTTTGTGTCGAGAGATCTTTTAGGATATATCCTGGATCTCTAATTTTAGGCTGGCTTCAAGTCTTTAGATTTTCTAAGATTTTGCACTCTTCCAGAGCCCTTGTATGCTTTGAAATAAGCTTTTACTAATATAAGTAAAAGAATAAAAGAATAAATAATATATTAATAATTGTATTAGAAGGAGTGGAATTCTAGCCGACCTTAGGATCTTTAAGCTCTTGTTAAAACAAGGTGCTTTTGGAGGCACGCGGGTTCGAGATTCTAGTGGGCGAAGTTTCCGGGTGTGAGCACAATAGAAAGGTTGGGCAGCAAGCGTTCCAGAGAGGTGCCAGCTAATTGGATGACAGCCGAGCAAAATGACTCGAAGCCGCGTCCAATCAGCGAGAGAGGCGCATATAAATAAGAGAAGGCTCCGCAGTTAAGCTCTACACTCTGTCACACAGATCCAGTTTGAATATAAGAATGAGAGCGGCGCAGCATCATCTGCTCAGGGCAGAGCTGGCAGCAGCGGCGGGGCTGTGTCTGCTGGCAGCCACCTGTGCGTTAGGAACGGGAAGCTTCGAGAGCGAGTTTGAGGTAACATGGGGCGAGGGGCGGGCGAAGATCCTGAACGGGGGGGAGCTGCTGACACTGTCGCTGGACAGGTCATCCGGGTCGGGTTTTCAGTCCAAAAGCGAGTATCTCTACGGCAAGATCGACATGCAGCTGAAGCTCGTCCCAGGCAACTCTGCCGGCACCGTCACCGCCTACTATGTATGTATACTTAGCTCTCTATATAATTGTAGCCGACATGTGTTCATTCATTTATCGTGGGTACGCACGCAGCTGTCCTCTCAAGGGGCGGCACATGACGAGATAGATTTCGAGTTTCTGGGGAATGTGACCGGCCAACCGTACACCCTCCACACGAACGTGTTCACGCAAGGGAAGGGCAACCGGGAGATGCAGTTCAGGCTGTGGTTCGACCCCACCGTTGACTTCCACACCTACTCCCTCATCTGGAATCCTCAGCGCATTGTGTAAGCTTTGCCTTCCTTCTTTGCTTCTTCTTCAAAATTCACGCAGCCAATAAATAATTCAACGGGGGTGCAGGTTCCTTGTAGACGGGACGGCCATAAGGGAGTTCAAGAACCTAGAGTGGCGGGGGGTGGCCTTTCCGAAGAGCCAGGCGATGAGGATCTACTCCAGCCTATGGGACGCCGAGGACTGGGCGACGCGTGGCGGCCTGGAGAAGACGGACTGGAATGGCGCGCCCTTCACCGCCTCCTATCGCGGCTTCAGCGCAGATGCGTGCGTGTGGGCGGCGGGCAAATCGAAGTGCCAGCCGGCAGCCGACGGCGCGTGGATGGAGTACGACGTGGATGCGGGCGGGCAGAGCAAGATGCTTTGGGTGCAGAACAACTACATGATCTACAACTACTGCGCTGATACCAAACGCTTCCCGCAAGGCCTCCCGCCGGAGTGCACCGCCGCACCCTCCGCATAATAGCATCATCAATAGCTCTCACACGATTATAGTTTTTTGAAACAATCATCTTTCTTTCTATTAGTCTATAGTTAATTTTTTATTCTTTAAATTACTATTTTTTTTTATTTTGTAATAAAAAGGTGATATGCATTAGTTCATTTTGAGTTGATTTTTTGATTTTGACACAAGGAAGGAGGTAACCCTTTCTAAATTCATTTAAGTTCATAATAGTTCTAAATTGGATATCTAATTAGAAAGCCTATATGTCGTGCAATAATATTAATCACCAACAATATAAATAAACTCTCTCCTTGCCAATGATCTTTCCTCTCTCCTAAAGGGGTTAGATTCCCATACTTAGTTGAACTAGGATTGGCTAGCTCAAGCTTGATCTAAGTATTTTGGTACATACAATCTTCCTAATGTTCAATCATATCATCACATAGTTCCTTCTATGTTCATCTAGGATTCACAAGAAATTAATTGGGTAAATTCCCAAATTTGATTAAAACAATAATTTCCTAAGTAAAAATGATATTTTTATTTTGACATCAAAATAATATAAAAATAGTGTAGTATTGATCCTCATAACTTAAGTATTCCAATGAGATGTAGTATGATGAACTTTGAGCACTATATGCTCAAATATGCATTAATCATCCTTACTATGAATAGGAAAGTCAATAGTAAAATTAGTTGTTAAATATGAAATTTGCAGGTGTACCCTTAGCCAAATACAGTAGAAGTTATGTCAAAAATTTTAAGAATTTAATGGCTTAAAATAATATTGCATATTATACACTCATATAGCATATGTTAAATATTTAGAATTAGCAAGTATTCATATCACATGCTTTTAAATTCACATTATCATATGTATTTCACATGTCATATTTTCATAAAAATCTCTTCCATCTTAACTTAAGACCATCTTCTAAATCCTTGGCCAAACACATTATCTAATGATTTGGAATAGTTTCCTTCTAATATAGTATTAGATACTGTGGTGACGTATCAATGTTGAGTTTAATGATTCTCAATGTTGGGGTCGTCACATTTGTAAACCCTAAAACTATTTGTATCTCCCTTATTTATAGTGAAATATTTTGCTCTCCTCCCCGTGGATGTAGGTGTTAGCACCAAATAATGTAAATTTCTTTGTTGTTCTGTGCTTATAATTGTATGTGATTATTTATTTCTTGCTTTACTTGGCTTTTGCTCATCATCTCATGTATTGTTCCACATTGATTTATACCCTAAGAGATCCCAACATAAATTAGTTTGTTATACTCTTTAGCTAATAATCATAGATGAAGGGAAGTGATGTTTTCATAAGATGAGCTATGAGATTTAGTTAGAAGAAGCTTTGTACCCTTACTTGTAGTATATTTTGAGGATCTAGAAGAGTGAGCAAAATTCATAAAAATTTAGTATATATTCAACGAATAGAGGTTTAAGAGAAGGATGGTGCTGACACCTTAGAATAAGAGTCATTTTATGAAGTATAAGGCTCAAAACAATAGAATAAAAACCATTTTAGATGTATAAAGTTGTTTCTATGGGCACAATGTACAACACAACAAGCGATCAGACTAAATAAAGTTTTGTAAGGAATTGTCGTTGGCCTCACCATTTTGGCAAATATTTCCATGAGACAATCAAGTCCTTCAAATGCAAACATTTGGGCCATAAGGTTCTTGAGTGTTGAGCTACTACTATTGTGAAAGGACAATTCAAGAGGAATAAACTAGTATACACTATCAAATATAATGATATTCCTCAAGCTCTTTTGAAAATATGTGTCTACAAATTTTTATTGGGCTCAAAAGGTCTATTAATATCTTCTAACCCCACAGAAGGGTTTGATTTATCAAGAAAGAAAGATTAGAATGACTAAAGGACTCCATGGGCCTCAACCTCCCCTTTCTCAATAGACTTCAGCACATCTTCTCCCGTCTTGCCCTAACAAACAACGTTTGGGGGAGGAAGCCATATTCAGCCGGATCACAGTGATTTAAGTTTAAATCATACACAACTAATATCACATTTGATTCCACTAGCTTCAAATTAGAATTATTTTGATCCACCTCCCTATATCCTCTATCAAATTGGACTCGACCAAACCACTTGAAACCGAGGAATAAGAAACACAGTGAAATTTTTCATGACCAAAAGATGGAACATAATGCACAAAAATATGGTATTTGTTTTCATAAATGACTATCTAATAGTATCCTCTATCTTAATCCATAACCAAATTTTTTCAGGGATAGAGTTAAGAGCAACAATTTCTATCAAAACTCGAGGGGCATATATGTTTCTTAAAGTGGAAGTATTTATGTCAAGTTGCAAGGGATGATCGATGGCCCTAGTAACGGAGAAAACAAATTCTTATTGATCAACTGTAAACACAAGCTCGAGAAATTTACCCATACTAGAACAATTAGAATATCCTGGGTTACATCAACATATTGCTTCCACTTGCAAAAAGGTAATCTATGCCTATGAATATCATACGAACATTTCGCAAAAATCCTATCATAATCCAAATCATTTGAGAATCTAAAGAAAACTCGAAGGCCACAAAAAAACAAAAAGAGACACTCCAATGCAATTTCAAACAAGTTAATAAAGTCATTATTTTCTCATTTAGGTGCTAATGTCAAACTTTATGATAAAAGTATTGTTGTGCTGAATAGAAAGCCACAAAATCTCATCCTCTAAAAGGAATAAATTTGAACTCATTGAAAAAATCTATTGCTTTAGGTGGGTTATGAGTGTTACCATTCAGAACCTCTATAAAATATTTAATAAAACTATCTGAAGACATAACCATACCCTTAATCCATAAGAGAAAGAATCAAAAAACAGGAAACTCAAAAGGAAGAAAAATATCCAAAAATAGAAAAAATCCACGAAAATTACTGAAAAAGGGGAGGGAGAAAACTTAAGAAGAAGAATCATAACCAAAATACAGGGTCAAAGGATTAGGCTTTGGATCGTTGGCCTGAGGTTGCTGAAGGGGAAACCCTAAATTTCTAAGACGAGAGCAAATTATAGCCAACTAGAGCTTTTAAGAAAAAAATGATACATACATATATATTATTTGTTTTATTTTTCTTAAAGTCATCTAGGCGGGATTTTATTCCATAAATAGACACATACATGACTAGGGCTGGGAGGGTACAGAATCCTAGAAAAGCTAAAGAAATGAAGCTAGCTCCAAAAATAAAGACCCAGAGTATATCCTAAAAGGTCTCCCAACAAAAATAAAAGAGGTGCAAGAAAAAAAATGAAAATAAACAACACAGTTCAAAAATTCAAACAGTATAGAATAAAGAATTAGCACTACAAGCAACAAAAAAGGACACAGCCCACCTTAACAGCACAGAATCCATGATCGGGAGAGCGCCTAAGGGGTCCAGCATCATACAAAACTTGCATATATGAGTATCCACAAAATTCTGCCCGTAGTGATGATAGATCCTTCCAGTCGCAATGATTGCTCACAAACATTGAATGAGAATTAAAGAGATACAGCAACCATCTCCAACTGCAAAAACAAAGAAAAGAGAGCAGCGGATCTTGATAAATTAATAATAATAATACACATGAACCGATACAAAAAAAAACAAACTAATCTTTTTCAGCCACAACAAGCATCAAAAGGACCCACTAGTAAGCCCCAACTCTAAATGCATAATCAAATACAGCTCAGTAGGTAGCCAAACCAGTCTAGCAAAAAATCTGCAATTTTCCAAAATAGCTCGGTAAACCACACAACAGCAAAGGCCCAAACCAGAACCACAGCTTATGTAGCAACAACCCAACACTAAAAACAACAGCCCAACATAACAGCAACAGCCCGGCAACCCAACACAACAGCAACAACCCAACATAACAGCAACAACCCAGAGCAGTCCGGCAATATTCCAACAAACCTACCAAAAGCAAAGATCCAAACCAGCCCAATATAAGAACCTATAACTTTCCAAACTAGCCCGATAACCCAACAAAACAGCAACAACAGGACTGCTACGCCTCCAGCATTTAGCAAAAAACATTAAAACCCACCAAAAAAATTTATAAAATAAAGAGCAGTCAGAATTTCACTAAAAAGATAAGTGCCGCCAACAAGTAGTCACCCACAAAATAATGCAATCTTTTAAGCCAAAGCAAAAAATAGTGAGGCAAGCATTATAAAGATAGCACGTATTTAGCATAATCTGCATTTAGAGTTTTCTAACTTAAATTTTTAATATTAACATTGTTGATAGTTTTGAGAACTTCCTTTTTGGTAGCTTCCATAATTTTATAATCATTGAAAGGAATTGAAGAGTATTTTAACTTGCTTCGTGCATTCCAAATGTTCCAAAGAATATAGGTATCAACTAGCTGCCCAAAATAAAATTTTTCTTATGCATAAGCCATCAAACAAAAATGTTTTTAATATCTGTTGGGATGGAAGCCATTTTTTATATTCAAGGAAGCCCAAACCTTATTGCTAGTATTGCTGCTAATAAAAACATGCTTATTGTTTCAATGTTATCAGAACAGCAATGATATTTAGAGGCCAAATTGTACCCATGGACTGCATAGTACAATCCACACTAATAAAATTGTTGTAGAGATGCCATAGGAAAATACTTATAAGATTTGGAACACATTTATTCCAAATCCATATAGAAATATCAGACTATTTATTGGCCTGCTAATTTGCTAAAGAGAAGAAAGATTGATTTTATTATTGGAGCAAAGGATGGAGTTGGCCACCTTAACTTGATCAAATTTAGGATTTAAACCATTAATCTTATCCATCATATTAGTAGGCAACAAACTGCAAAGGAGATCAATTTTATACTCATTCTCACTGTTGAAGCATTCATCTAAAATTAGCTTCTAGTTTCTAATATTGCAAATGTTGCTAACCAAAATTTCAGTATTATTCCAACAATCATACTAAAATGATATAGACTTATCAAGGGTATCCCAAGTTAAAGTTTCTTTAATAATATCTCGCGAAGAGAGAATTCTAGCCAAAGTGATAGAATTAGTCATTATCTTGTTCGTTTGAGATGGGTGAGTTCTAGCATAATACTTAGCTAAAAGGATATTTGACCAAATAATATTAGA
This sequence comes from Gastrodia elata, assembly GCA_016760335.1. Lineage (NCBI taxonomy): Eukaryota > Viridiplantae > Streptophyta > Magnoliopsida > Asparagales > Orchidaceae > Gastrodia > Gastrodia elata. The sequence goes on along the minus strand of CM028681.1, from coordinate 2,546,281 downwards.
GGTTCTGAATTTCCACCAAAGCTTGAGGGAGAAGGCTTATATAATGCAGAGAGACATCTAATTCCAAGCCCTCCCTCCAAAGTGGGAAAAGTGAGACTATTCCAAGAACACCAAATAATTTTACTACCTTTAGGATGAATCCAAATGAATTTGTTAAAAATTCATTTTAACTTATTGAAAATGAAATTTGTAGGAAAAGTTACCTCAAGCCAATAAGGGGGATTGTGTTAAGGACATACTTGAGGGGAATCAATCTTGCACCTTAAGAGTGATAATTTAGTTCCCACTCTTGAAGTTTCTTAAATATGGCATCAATGAGGCTTGAGAAATTACTATTTTTGTTGTGTGCAATAGTAGTTGAGATGCCAAGGTAGTGAATTGGGAGTTTGCCATATTTAATATTTAAAGAGTTGATGATTATGTTGATAATGCTGATCGAAGCTTTGTTGTTAGTAAGAAATTGGGACTTTGAAGTATTGATTTTGAGCCCAAATATCTTTTTAATATCAGAAATCAAATTTTTTATTTTGTTAACAAATTTGGTACTGGCATTACTAAATATGATGAGGCCATCAGCATAGGCAAGGTGGATAACCAAGATTTTACCACCAACATTAAAATGAAGATTAGGGTCACTTTTGAACAAAGAGTTAATAAAAAAAAGGACCAATAATTGAAGGCAAGAATGAAAAGAATAGGAGATAGAGGATCTTCTTGACAAAGACCTCTTTCAGATTTGAAGAAACCTCCAGCCTTACCATTAATCAGCACAGAGAAGTAATTATGTTGAGTGAGATTCTTGATTTTTAGGATAAAACTAGTATTTAACCCATAGCTATTTAACATTTTAGTAAGAAAGTTCAAATCAATTCTATCAAAGGCTTTTTCAAGATCAAGCTTCAAAATGAGATTATGACGCCAACACTTTTTTTAAGGCTATGGAAAAGCTCTTGAATAGCCAAAATGTTACCTTGAAATTGTCTCCCATGGATCAAACCAGATTAGTTTGTTCAATAAGGAACGGGAGATGCGCTTGCAATATTTTGGCTAAAATTTTAGAAATGATTTTATTTATGGTTGTGCAAAGACTAATTGGTCTAAATTGGGACCACAAGAGGTTTTTTCAGTTTTGGGAATTAGAGAAAGCATAGTATGAGAGAAGAATTTAGGTAATTGAATGTCACAAAAGAATTCCTTAATCCCATTGCAAACATCTCACTTGATTAAATCCCAAAATTTATAGAAAAACTTATCAGGAAAGCCATCAGAGCCAAGACAAGTATTTTTCTTAAGATCTCTAACAACCTCGCAAATTTCATCATCACTATGCATCCAATTAAGGGGGAAGTTGACATCAGCATATATTTGGGGAATATGTAATTCCATATTAAGAGTAGTTGCACTAGTGTTAGGATTATGAAAAGTCTTATAAAAAAAGGAGATTGCAGAATTTTGGATATCTTCAAAATTACTAAGATCAGTAAAGCATTTGGGGGACAGATTTTGGAGATATTATTTATGTGTCTTCTTTTTCAAAATGATATATATATATATATATATATATATATATATATATATATATATATATATATATATATATATATTTCAAAAAGCCATATCGGCATATATTTATTTAACAAGTCAAAAGTATACAAAATAGGGCTGTGAGGTTACAAAAAAACCTAAAAATCTAAAAAGCCTGAAATAGCCTCAAAAAGATGATTATGCATGATTTTTGATAATTAGCATAATATTATAAACATGGCAACAATATGTTGGAGCTTCTGCTAACAGTGTTTTGTTGTAGAAAAAATAATATTTGTTTTGAATTTCAGTAGGTTCTCTCAACTTAGTACTTTTCACTTCATGCTTTAGATTTAAATTTTTGACTAATTATCGGAGATGAAGAAGAATCTACTATTTATTGGAGACTTAGAAGGAAAGGGCTTTAAAGTGGTGATTGAGGCTAGGGTATTGAAGATCAGCAAGGGTGCGATGATTTATCTGAGAGGAGTCAGACAACAGAACATCTACTACCTGTAAGGAAGTACAATGACTAGTTTAGTAGTTGTGGCTGAAGACTATGAAGATGCCATGATATTGTAACATATGAGGCTAGTACATGCAAGGGAACCTTCACTGAGGGCATTAGAGAGGGATGGACTCATTAAAGGTATAAATTCTTATAAACTATAATTTTGTGAGTATTGTATATTTGGCAAGAAAACACGCAAGCCCTTTGGTGTTGGTCTCCACAATACTAAAGATATAATATAATATATACACACAGATATTTGAGGACCAACAAAGACTGCAGCATTTAGTGGTCGGAGGTAATCTGTTTCTTTTATAGATGATTACTCTAGATTTATATGGGTGTACACTTTGAAGAGTAAAGCAAATATTTTGGAAGTTTTCAAAACTGGAAGAATATGGTGGAAAATCAAATAGGCAAGAGAATCAAGATAATCTGATTGGACAATAGCAGAGAGTTTACATATGATTCTTTTGTAAGGAAATGTTAAGATATAGGGATTGAACGCCATTTCAGAATAAGAGAAACACCGTAGCACAATGTGGTAGCAGAGCAAATGAACCGTACCTTGGTGGAAAAGGTGCAGTGTATATTGTCCAATACTGGGTTGGAGAGAGTCTATTGGGTGGAGGCCCTAAATTATGCATGCTACTTGGTGAACCGTCTGTCATCTGCAACACTAGACAAAAAGACTCCATTTGAGTTGTGGTCCGGACATCCTGCAACAAATTATGATCAACAGAAGATCTTTGGAAGCCCGACTTTTTATAATGTAAAGAAGGATAAACTTGAACTGCGAGCTAGGAAAGCAGTTTTTGTGGGCTATTAGCGCAAAGTGAAGGGCTTCAAACTGTATAATACAGTTGATAAGAGTATTGTGGTGAGTAAAGTTGTCACCTTTGATGAAGAATTTTTATTGAAATTGAGGAGTTCTCATCAGATAGAGGATAATACAGAGACTCCAATAAAAAGGTAGAGAGTGGGGTTTAATGCCACCCCATTTGTTCCATAAGGAACTTCACATCATATCGGGGATACTCCAACAGATGAAGACCATGTTGGTGATGTTGAAGAAAAAGCTGGCATTGATGGCGAGGCTCCAGTTCAGGAGTTAATTGCTAGAAATAGACCTAGAAGGAATGCACCTCCATATCCAGCCTGGCTCAAAGACTACATCACATATGCATTATCCGTGTTGGGGGATGAGGTTTCCTCCCATTACAAAGTAGCGGTGATGGGCTCAAAAAAATTTTATGGAAGCAAGCTATGGATGAAGAGATGGAGTCTCTTCACAAAAATAAAGCATGAAGGTTGGATAAGCTCCCTACAGAAATAAAGGCTATTAGGTGTAAGTGGGTGTATGCGAAGAAAGAAGGATCCTCAAAAGCTGATGTGTGCTACAAAGCAAGATTAGTGGCCAAGGTATGTTCTCAGAAAGATGGGATCGACTATGATGAATTATTATTCCCAGTTGTTAAACACTCATCAATCCGTGTGCTCTTAGCTTTGGTGGCACTGTTTAATTTGCTACTTGAGCAGCTTGATGTAAAAGCAGCGTTCTTGCACGGAGAGCTTGAGGAGGATATTTTTATGTTGCAGTCCCTGGGGTATAGTGAGCCAGGAAAAGGAGACTTGGTATGCAAATTGGATAAGTCTCTTTATGGGCTAAAGCAATCACCAAGAAAATTGTATAGGAAATTTGATCAGTTCATGCAAAAGGAGAAGTATCAAAGAAGCCACATTAACCATGTGAGTATTTCAAGAAGTTGCCTCAAGATAACTTCATTTATTTATTATTGTATGTCAATGACATGTTGATATTACTTCAGATTAGATAGAGATGGATCAGATGAAGGATCAACTATCAAAGAACTTTGAAATAAAGAACTTGGGAGAGGCAAATAAAATATTGAGAATGGAAATCTGTAGGGACAGAACAATAGGGAAGATTGGGCTTACCCAAAAGGGATATTTGGAGAATGTGCTGAGAAGGTTTAAAATTAAAGACACTATAAAGTTAACGAGTATACCCTTAGCACCTCACTTTTGCTTATCTATAGAGCAATTTCCAAAGATATATTTTAAAAAATAATGAATGTACACAATATCATATGCTAGTGCAGTTGGGAGCTTGATGTATGCCATAGTTTGCACTAGACCAGATTTGGCTTGAGCTGTTGGAGTTGTGAGCCGATACTGTGGCGGCCCTGCCCCGCCGTGGTCCTGTTAACCCTTAAGTTAACACGATTACGGTGGAGTGGTCACCAAATGACAAGGTCCCCACTTAGGATTGGATTAGACACATGTTATAATCCAACTTAATTAAGGACTTTGTCAATCAACCCAAAATACTATCACTAAATGATCATACAAGAACCTATAGTGCAGGAGCAATAAAAGTATAACATCCATCCATACAGTATAAATACAACAATACAGAATAAGTAAAGAGCTGAAAATAAAAGTTAAACCTATATTATTACAACATTTAATAAGTTTAAGAAAACTGAAAAAGGAAACTCTCGATCTCACAAGCAAAAGAAACTAAAGCTACAGATCTTCAGGAACGGGCTCCTCCTCCAATGGTAAGCTCTCCACTGGATCTGCTGCTCCAACAAATTTAGAACCTACCATTATCCATTTCATAATGGTAGGGACCCCAGCCAACAAAAGAAAAACTGGTTAGACTATTATCTAAGCACATTTTAGGATAAATAATTTTATTAAGATACTTGAATATCACTATAAATAAGAACTGAAGCAATAGTGTGCAAAAAAACATACAAAAAGAACAGTATAAAGTTATAAAGAAATAGTTTATAACTAAAGCAACTAGGAAGTAAGCACATACATCCTCCAAATAACTGCAACAAAGACAGGTAAGCAAAAAGGAAAACTAGACAAAGCTGAAAAGAAAATATAGCCTAAATATGCTTATGATCAACAAGATTATGCTAGGTGACATACAGAATTTGAACAGTATAAATCTGAAAGTAACTAACATCCTAGGTGTACATATGAAAATAGTAAGTAAAACTAGCATCCTATATAAAAACACGTGCAAGAAAGCTGTAAGTAAAACAGTGCTACAATGCAGAATATGCAAGTAAAACAGTAACTAAAAATGGAAACTACAGTGACCATCTAAGTCACTCAAACTGAAAACATACTCAGCAAATCTTAGCCTGATGAGCTAAGAAACTCTGAACTGAACATCACTGAAAACTCTTAGCCTGATGAGCTAAGACAGAACTGAATGTAAGTGTACTTGAATTAGTATAACCATATCAGAATCCTGACTCTATAGTCAGTATGGCAAGAGTCTATCCATCCTATCACTCGGACTAGGCATGGCCATAGACTGCCGGACATTAAACCCTCGAAAGGTTGCCGACCCGAACGGGTTGATCGAAGGGGTATACTAATTAAGCTACACCTTACAAACCACTTTATGAAATGAAAACATAATGTTGCTTATGAATGTTCCAAATTAACATAAGATATTTATCAAATATCTTAAGTACATAATACATGTTCAAGGTATAAGGCTCAAAATCAAGGAATGCGAAGCATCAAAATCAAAGTGAGCAAGAAACTCTATCTAAAACACAGGTGATATCCGTTGTTATCTACTTTATTCATTCTATCTACTCTAAGTTACATAAGTTTCAGAATCATCAATTCTTACGCGTTCTGTAACTTAGAATCACGAATCCTACTAGTTAAAGATAATTAGAACTGGCCAAGTCCTAATTATAACTTAATCAAAAGACGACTATTTGGTTAAAGTGAATAAATCATCGACCTAATTTTGTAATTTATTTCATCCCAACCTCATCTTGATTAGCCAAATCAAGATGAAAAGATTAAGAATTAGACTCCAGATGATGGGGTCTAATCACTTAATTTAAAGGTATAATCTAAGGGTCTAAGTTTAGAACCCAAAACTCACGGATTAGGTTAAGGCAAATCCTAATGATAAATCAAATTCATTAGGATAGATCTCTATTCTTAGTTCTAAAGTTTAAAGATCAAATAATAATTTAATAAACTAAGAAATCTAAAAACTAGTAAACTCAAGGTTTCATCTAATTGAGTAACCCAATTTACTCAATAGATGAATTCTAACTTAAGATCTATTCATAATCTTAGGAATTAAAGCTCTTAATTACTAAGAGTATCTCTCAAGACACACATCCTAACTAATGTTATAAGGACCTAAGGATAGATCTAAGAATGATTAAAGAATTAGAAATCACTCACTTAAGACTTAGGAAATTTTCCTTAAGGAGCAAAATTTGAGATTTTAAATCAAAATCTAATTTAGACTTGGATTTAATTAATTTCAGCTATAAATCATTATAATTACTGATTAATAGGATTATAAATTGATTTTAGGGCTTTTGAAAGCTAAACCCTAAATTTGGGCAAAATTACCATTGGTAATTTTGCCCCTGCTTAAGGGTTCAAAAGATCAAATTTTGATCTAGGGTTCTAAATCTGAAATTTTCTTTTGGAAAGTATTTCTTACTGTCTAATGTATGATTAGACAGCAACTAAATTAATTTTGGTGATTATTAAGCCATATGAGATCAAATTAGTTAATTTGACTCATAAGGGCAGATTAGTAATTTTACTAAGTGAAAGTTAAATTTTCTTTTAGATTATTGTTCTTTACTATCTAAGCTTTCCATAGAACCTAAATTTGCTAAATTCTGATAAGAATTGACCAAGTCATGGCTAATACAAGATCTAGGGTTAAAAGGTGATTAAGGAATTCTTAATTAAGGGTCAAAACCTAACTTTGTCAATTAGTATCCAAATTGATTAAAATTAGTGGCTATGGATTACAAATAGTCCACTGATCATAATGACATGTGGTAGGCTCAATTTAGATCTAATTTGACTAAGTTAAGACCTAATTAAGGTTTAGGGTGATTAGTGAGTGTTAATGAAATTAATCACTCAATTACTAATCTAACCTTACGGATAAATTCTAAATGTCTCTATGAGTTCTCTGAAACTTAAATCACTCAATTTGAATTACTAGATTTGCTAATATTCACTAATCAAGATTTAGAATAAATAGGGGTGATTAGCAAATCTAACCATTGGATCTAAAATATTTTTACAGATTACTATTAATTAGGTTTTTTTGATCTAAATGGATATTTAGATCATCCAATTTGGAGTTCAATTGACCAAGTTATGGTCAATTAAAGTTCAAGGTCTAAATAGGGTAATTAGGATTAGGTCCTAAATGTGATTAGGCAAATACTAATCCAAAAAACAAAGATAACCCTACTAAAATGATTCTTAGGGTTTTCTGAGTACTTTGAGACTCATATTGGGTATGTTTGGATAAGCAATTATAAAGTTGTGATAGTTTGAAGTTTTGAGTCATTTAGGTTTCAAATTAGGGATCTTAAATATCACTACATTAATTTTAACTCCAATTGGAATTTTAACAGTGCCAAAATATTACTCATATTCTTCTGGTTTCTACGATATAAAGTTTTACTATGATTAGATGTATAGGTTTCATTTTATGATTAACTGAATATTTGTATTTTACTTAATTTAATTAAATTATTAAATTATATACTTTCTAATTATTCAGCTGAATAACTACACGCGGGGCCCACCAAAAATTTGGCAAAAGATGCGCACGAGGCCCGGCCGAAATCCACGGGTTGTCCTCGACCCGGTTCGGCCCGCCCAGGACCAGTCCTCGGGACGGCGAGACCGAGAGGTCTTCGGCTAGGGCAGCTGCTATGACCGCCGAATTAACCTCGCCGGAGTTCGATTCGCTCAGAAAAGGATAGAGTATTGCCAGACCTTCCTATCAACATCTGAATCACAACTGGAGATAACCTAAATCATTCACAGATCTAAACCTAACTTAACCCTAATCTAGGTTGAAGAAGAAAAATCTGATCTTCCATTCACCTTAATCTCGATCAGCATAATTACAAACCAAACAATCAATGCAGATTAAACTCACGGTTGTAAGGTATGCTTATGAATCAATTGATTTATGAAAATGGAAGGAAGAGGGGTACCTCAAGGATGTGCCGAGGGTTGCGATAGTCTTGAACTTTGATTACCTGCAGAGAAGGAAATACAGCCGATTCTTTGAAGAAGGACTCAGGGCTTGATTTCAGGTGTTTAATGGGAGCTTCAAAGCAGCCAGCTCCACGCGTAGGAGAGATCCGGCTGCGAACAGAGGCACTCGCCACGCGCAAGCTCTGCGTGTTCGCACGAGGAAGATGGATCGGGGCCGTCCATTTTGGACGGTCCGATCAATGAGATCGGTCCAAACCGATCTAGGTCGAGGGATCGACCCGCACACAAGTGATCTGACCTGGGTTCAAACAGTGGGGGTGAACGGCATTAGAAGAAATAACGGGAACCGTTAGATCAATTTAAAATATTTAATATTTAATTATTAATTATTGATTTTATCATTTAAATTTAATTAATAAAATACCTCCCAAACATTCCCAATAAATTACCCTTAACTAATTGAAGGGTGAGGAATACAACGACGCACTCGAGATTTTTTATTTTGACGAGTATTTAATTACTTGAATTTTCAGGTATAAAAAATTATCAAAATATTTGACGAAAAATCAACGACTTCCAAATGCCTCCAAAATTTCACCCCTGACTAATTTGGGTGTTCTGAACGTAATGACGAAGTCGGATTTTCAATTTGAGGTCTACATAAAAAGTCAATTTTCTAGGGTTTGGGATTTTCCAGAATTCCAGATTTGACTTTGTTGACTTCTAGTTTGACCTAAGTTTCAGAGGCGAGTTCTAAATTATTTTAATTAGTGACTTAAAAACTTAATTAAGACTTAGATTAGTCTTAATTGAGCCAAGTAACAACCTGGGTTGTTATAAACTCCCCCACTTAAGAATGATGTTGTCCTCGACATCACTCAAGTGGAAAAATAGACAGAGCAGTATATTTAAAATTGAAATTACTGAAGTCAAATATCTCTGATTGCATGAGTTTAAATAAATATAGAATTGCTTGATGGAAATAGAAGAGTATGAGGGTTCTTAATTAATCTTTAAAACTTAGATCAAATAACCAATTTGATCTTTATCTAGGGTTTTGACAGGTCATTTAATGGGTGATGGTTTTAGTTTGAAATTCTCACCAAAAGATAGAAGATGAGAATCATGAAAGTATTAGGTTACCTTCATTTGAAATATGAGATATTTATAGATATATACGGTCTTATGATAAATAAATTGTAAATACAACAAATCACTACTAATATACTAATGCGTGTCGTAGAAGATAAATTGTCTCTAAGAATAAATATTTGATTGGTGTTTACACACCAAAATTGACATGAGTTTAAGAATATATCATTGTACAAATAAGCAAGGCTTAAAGGAACTTTGAAGGTTTAAAGATTCTTTTCTTTAAACTTAAATTATCATAATTTATTTTATAGAAAAATTTATATCCCAAATTTTATATTTAATGAGCTGAACAACTAAGTGATAATCATCACTTAATAAGGATCTCAATATTAGGAAAAGAGAAATTAATATTTTATCTAGGCTAAATATAATTGTAAGGATCAAATACTTAGCCCTTAAGTCATAATATATGACTTGACAACCCAAAATGATTATAACTTGGCAGGTGACATTACTTACTGAACATAGGATAAATTTAGGAGTCAAGATTCTAATGGTTTCATACTTAAGTTACATTTGCTATCTAAGAAGGCTTTGGCAACTAAATAGGCCTTTACAGGATTTAATAGGGATTAAAGAATAAAAATGGTTCTATTTCAACAAATAGGAATTTAAGAATTTGGCCTCAAAGAACTAGTATTCCTTGATCTCTTATTCTGTGAGAATTTTAGGAAGAGATTCATCTTTAGAATAACAGTCTAATAATGAATCCAAATGGTTTGGCTTATAAAGACAAGTTGAGGATGGACTACATATATGAATTAGTCCAAATTAGATTTGAACTATTAAAGTGACATTTATCTCTTGTTAAAATGTCCTAATAGGGCAAATAGGTTCAGCATGCAATTTCTCGATACTTTGCTTTAAGTTTAACATATTAAGTCACACATGATGACTTAACATCAAGTATTGGTGATTATAAGAGTTTAATAATACAAATTATAAGTTCTGACTTGGTTATGTCAAGGAACTCACTCATCCATACGGATAAGTATGCAGAAAACTAATTCTATGATCATAATTCATATTTTAGGACATAAGGCAAAATTTCCATAACTAATTGCTAATATCCAAGTCACAAGAGATGGATTAGATCATTAACAATCTTAATAATTTAATTTATCTCATAATAAATGAGAACTTATTTTGTTATGGCAACAATAAGATTAGTATCCAATTATGATACATGGTCTCAAAGTTAAAGAGAAAGTTTAAGAATTTAAGTCTCATATTATGATTTACTATCCAAAGTTTGATGATTACAAAATATAATTTGTAAATTCTAATATAAAAATGGCAAGAAATTCACTTATCCATATGGATAAATGCTAGGAAATTCAATAGAAATTAAAGATATTGATCACAGGTCATAATCTATGACTTATGCTGAAATTTCGGTAATCAGTTGTTAATATCTGAGCTACATGATGTGGCTTAGATCACTTAGAAATTTAATGGTTATATTTAATTTATCTTGAATAAGAGCTCATTTTAAGAGAATGATCAATAAGTGCTTAAGTCATATCATGACTTAGGCAAAAAGTTGAAATCAATTTATTTGGGAAAGGAGATTTTCTTAATCAATAGAAATAAGATTTTTCTCAATTACTACTCACTTTAAGTGGCAATCATCACTTAATGAAGGTTATATTAAAGATAATAAAATTTCTTATCCAATCCAGATGGACAAGAAAAGGCACAAGTTTATCATATTGAGTTACCATAGGTAACTTAACTAAAAGAGTTTCTAAGGAATAATTCTAATTTCAAATTCAAATATTAGAATTCAAAATGTTTGCAACTTGATGGAAGGTTTAATCTTCAAAGAACAAAAATTCTTTGACTTAGGATGGTTTTATGTTTATAATTAGATAGAACATACTAATTATGCCGGGACCAAGAGTGAAACAAATTCATTATCACTAACTTGTGAGCATACACCTATAGGTTAAAATAATCTAACCATTATGTAATCTCACCTTAAAGAATATATGGTGAACTAATCATATAATTAATTCACTTTAAGGCTTATATTATAAATCCAGTAATCATACTTAGTGAACTAAAGTCCTAAAGTTGTACTTATCCATTTTAAAAGATATGAATATTCTTATCCCAAAGGAATGAGATAATTATAATCTTTAAGATAAACTAGACTAATTATTCAAGTCGTGATTGTGATTTATTTTGACCATAGATTTAAGGATATGAATTAATATAATCTAATAATTTAAAAGTTATTCATCCAACTTGGATAATCTACTTCTTTGAAGGATAACTATTTCTACAAGTCGCAAATGCGTGGTTTTGCCAAAAGAATTTAAAGTTGATTAATTTAAGCTTAAGGAAGAATTAACGATCAAATCAAGGATGAAACCTATTACATGCAAGATTTCAAATGATAACCATAATTAATTCATCTCAATTTAAACTTATATGAAGTAGAACTAAATTCTAAGACTATAAGGAATGATGAAATTGAATAAATATACTTGGGACAATATTATCATTAGATCTCTCTGCTCCCAGATGATTGTGTTTTTGAAGTTTGGGAGTAACTATTTTTCTTTTCCAATTGGACATCCTTCCTTAGATAATGGTGATGTTAACATTGACATAGATTCCAAATCTTTAGATGAATTGTCATAGCATGTTTTACTCTGATGAGAACGATGAATTATATCTCCATTGATTGTTTTGAAAGCACGGTATTCCCGATATCCGTGGCCTCGATGACCACATGTAAAACAATCTCTACCAAAATGATAACACCTTTCATAAAAATATGGTCTAGTGCATTATTGGATTGATTTCATTGATATTATAGATCCCTCTTGGTAAGATTTACACTTATAATCCCTTTTTGGTTGTCTTAGGCTGAGTTTCAGTATTGGTATTTGCAGTACTAAGAACAGACACTAGTTTCTGGATAGTCACTGCTTGTTACAATTGATTCTCTAACATGATTGTTACCATGTTCCTAAGTGAAGTGACTTCATTAGTATTGCTGTTTGATGAATCATCCATATTGAGGGGAGAAGTTACAGGGCTTACTTTGAAATTAATATGATTAATGTTAGTCTCAAAAAAAGAACTATACTTCTTAAGTTTTTCATTATTCGAAGGATAATTTAGTACAATAGGAAAGATACTAGATATAACAGGGCGGCTTAAAATTGATAAAGATCTTATCATATGTGTTTGGTATCTAAATGGAGAATATAATTAATGGTATATTATCAACATATTTCATTTATAATTCAAAGGATTTTCCTAAAATTTAACTTTTCATCAAGCTCTTACTTTATCTTAGATAAGAGAAATTTTAAGTATAACTTAAGATATGATTGGAATACCTATTTTTATTTGAGATAGATTCTATTATGATTTTGGTTCTTATTAAATCAATAAAGAGGATCCAATCTTCTATAGGCAAGCTGTTGCACTAAAGCGGTTCATTTAACGTACAAGTTTTGAATTTTTCTACGACTTTGATTTCCTATGATAGTTTGAATTTCTTAATTATAACTTAATCCCTTAGTCTAAAACTCAAGGTTTAATATTTCAATTTATATGATTATAGAGATCTACTAGTGTTTGTTACTTAAGCTTTTTATAACTCTAAAGTTTTAGTCCTTACTAAAGTTATATTATGAAAGTGTTCTCTTCATTTTCTACTACTTATTCTGAGTTATACTTATAATGAGATGGATGTTGTTTCAAGTATTCATTTAGTGATCAAGTGGCAGAAGAACAATCCATTAGGTAGAGAGGAATACAAATTCTAATCTGACACCTTATGGAATTCTCTGATACCAACTGTGGCGGCCCTGCCCCGCCGTGGTCCTGTTAACCCTTAAGTTAACACGATTACGGTGGAGGGGTCACCAAATGACAAGGTCCCCACTTAGGATTGGATTAGACACATGTTCTAATCCAACTTAATTAAGGACTTTGTCAATCAACCCAAAATACTACCACTAAATGATCATACAAGAACCCATAGCGCGGGAGCAATAAAAGTATAACATCCATCCATACAGTATAAATACAACAATATAGAATAAATAAAGAGCTGAAAAGAAAAGTTAAACATGTATTATTACAACATTTAATAAGTTTAAGAGAACTGAAAAAGGAAACTCTCGATCTCACAAGCAAAAGAAACTAAAGCTACAGATCTTCAAGAACGAGCTCCTCCTCCAATGGTAAGCTCTGAACTGGATCTACTGCTCCAACAAACTCAAAATCTACCATTATCAGTTTCATAATGGTAGGGCCCCAGCCAATAAAAAAAAAATTGGTTAGACTATTGTCTAAGCACATTTTAGGATAAACAATTTTATTAAGATACTTGAATATCACCATAAACAAGAACTGAAGTAATAGTGTGCAGAAAAGCATACAAAAAGAACAGTATAAAGTTATAAATAAACAGTTTATAACTAAAGCAACTAGGAAGTAAGCACATACCTCCTCCAAATAATTGCAACAAAGACAGTTAAGCAAAAAGGAAAACTAGACAAAGCTAAAAAGAAAATACAGCCTAAACATGCTTATGATCAACAAGATTATGCTAGGTGATATACAGAATTTGAACAGTATAAATCTGAAAGTAACTAACAATCTAGGTGTACATATGAAAACAGTAAGTAAAACTAGCATCCTATATAAAGACACGTGCAAGAAAGTTGTAAGTAAAACAGTGCTACAATGCAGAATATGCAAGTAAAATAGTAACTGAAAACAGAAACTGCAGTGACCATCTGTGGCGGCCCTGCCCCGCCGTGGTCCTGTTAACCCTTAAGTTAACATGATTACGGTGGAGGGGTCACCAAATGACAAAGTCCCCACTTAGAATTGAATTAGACACGTGTTCTAATCCAACTTAAATAAGAACTTTGCCATTCAATCTATAAGAACTATCACTAAATGATTATACATGATCTCAGAGTGCAGAAGTAATAAAAATATAACATCCATCCATATAGTATAAATACAACAATACAGAATAAGTAAAGAGCTGAAAAGAAAAGTTAAACCTGTATTATTACAACATTTAATAAGTTTAAGATAAACGAAAAAGGAAACTCTCGATCTCACAAGCAAAAGAAACTAAAGCTAAGGATATTCAGGAACGGGCTCCTCCTCTAATGGCAAGCTCTCCACTGGATCTGCTGCTCCAACAAACTCAGAACCTACCATTATTAATTTCATAATGGTAGGGCCCTAGCCAACAAAAGAAAAACTGGTTAGACAATATGTCTAAGTACATTTTAGGGCAAACAATTTTATTAAGTTACTTGAATATCATCGTAAACCAGTACTGAAGCAAAAAGGTACAGAAAGCGTTCAAAAGAAATAGTAATAAGTTATAAATAAACAGTTTATAACTAAGCCAATAGGAAGTAATACATACCTCCTCCAAGCAACTGTAATAAAGACAGGTAAGCAAAAGACTAAACAAAACTGTAAGAAAAGTACAACCTAAATATGCTTATGATTAAATAGAATATGCTAGGTGACATACATAATTTAAACAGTACAAAACTGAAAATAACTAACATCCTAGGTGAGCATATGAAAATAGTAAGTAAAACTAGCATCCTATATATAACACGTGCAGGAAAAACTGTAAGTGAAACAGTGCTATAATGCAGAATATGCAAGTAAAACAATAACTGAAAACAAAAACTGCAGTGACCTTCTAAGTCACTCAAACTGAAAACATACTCAGCAAATCTTAGCCTGATGAGCTAAGAAACTCTGAAATGAACATCACTGAAAACTTTTAGCCTGATGAGCTAAGACTGATCTGAATGTAAGTGTACTTAAATTAGTATATCCATATCAGAATCCTGACTCTATAGTCAGTAGGGCGAGAGTTTATCCATCCTATCCTATGGATTAGGCATGGCTAATAGACAGTCGGACATTAAACCCTCGAAAGGTTGTCGACCCCGAACGAGTTGATCGAAGAGGTATACTAATCAAGCTACACCTTACCAAAATTACTCTCAACTAGTACTCACCATGTCCAATCCTGATTAAAGAGCGCAAAATCTATTTCTCGCCATCCTGGGAATTATTTCAACCAAATATGGATAGACTTATCGACAGTAACAAACCAGTGTGCTATGCCGAACTCGAGGATTGGAGAGGCATACTTATTAAGCCACAACTTTCTGAAAAACTAAAAATATCGATCAATCATGAATGATATGTATGCAATTCAAAATTAATATGTGATATTTATCAAATATCCTATGTTCAATATATGTGTATAAGGTAAGGGGCTTAAGACAAGGTATGCAAAGATCAATTCAAGGTGAGCAAGAGACTCTATCTAAAATACAGGTGATATCCATTGTTGTCTACTTTATTCGCTCTATCTACTCTAAGTTACATAAGTTTCAGAATCATCAATTCTTACACATTCTGTAACTTAGAATCACGAATCTTACTAGTTGAAGATAATTAGGACTGGCCAAGTCCTAACTATATCTTAATCAAAAGACGACTATTTGGTTAAAGTGAATAAATCATCGACCTAGTTTTGTAATTTAATTCATCTCAACCTCATCTTGATTATCCAAATCAAGATGAAAAGATTAAGAATTAGACTCCAGATGATGGGGTCTAATCACTTAATCTAAAGGTATAATCTAAAGATCTAAGGTTTAGAACCCAAATCTCACAGATTAAGTTAAGGCAAGTCCTAATTATAAATCAATTCATTAGGATAGATCTCTATTCTTAATTCTAGGGTTTAAAGATCAAATAATCATTTAATAAACTAAAAAAATCTATAAACTAGAAAACTCAAGGTTTCATCTAATTGAGTAACCCAATTTACTCAATAGATGAATTCTAACTTAATATATATTCATAGTCTTAGGAATTAAGGTTCTTAATTACTAAGAGTATCTCTCGTGACACACATCCTAACTAATGTTATAAGGACCTAAGAAAAGATCTAAGAATGATTTAAGAAGAGAAATCACTCACTTAAGACTTAGGAAATTTTCCTTAAAGAGCAAAGATTGAGATTTTAATCAAAATCTAATTTAGACTTGGATTTGATTAATTTCAGCTATAATCATTATAATTACTGATAAATAGGATTAGAAACTGAATTTAGGGCTTTTAAAGGCTAAACCCTAAATGTGGGCAAAATGACTATTTTGCCCCTACTTAAGGGTTCAAAAGATCAAATTTTGATCTAAGACTTAAATTCTGAAATTTTCTTTTGAAAGGTGATTCTTAATATCTAATGTAAGATTAGACAGCAACTAAATTAATTTTAGGTAATTATTAAGCCATATGATATCAAATTAGTGAATTTAACTCATAAGGGCAAATTAGGAATTTGGCTATATGAAAGTTAAATTTTCTTTCAGATTATTGCTATTTACTGTCTAAGCTTTCCATAGAATCTATATTTACTAAATTCTGATAAGTATTGACCAAGTTATAGCCAATACAAGATTTAGAGTTAAAAAGGGTGATTAAGGAATTCTTAATTATAGGTCAAAAATCCTAGCTTTGCCAATTAGTGTACAAATTAAGTAAAGCTAGTGGTTATGGTTTACAAATAGTCCACTGATCATAATGACATGTGGTAAGCTCAATTTGGATCGATTTTACTAAGTTATGACCAATTTAGGGTTAAGAGTGATTAGTGAGTGATTAGCAAAATTAATCACTCAAATACTAATCCAACATTACAGATGGATTCTAAATGACTCTAGGAGTCCTCTAAAACTTAAATCACTCAATTTGGATTATTAGATTTGCTAATATTTACTAATCAAGTTTTGGAGTAATTAGGGGTGATTAGCAAATATAACTGTTGGATCTAAAATATTTTTACATATTACTGTTATTTAGGTTTTTTTGATCTACATGGATCTTTGGATCATAAAATTTGGAGCTCAATTGACCAAGTTATGGTCAATTGAAGTTCTAGGGTTAATTAGGGTAATTAGGGTTAGGACCTAAAAGTGATTAGGCAAATACTAATCCAAACAACAAAGTAATTATTATCAAATTAATCCTTAGGGTCTTGTGAGTATTTTAAGACCCATATTGGGTATATTTCGATTAGTAGTTTAAGAGTTTATGGCTTAATGAATATTTTGTGGCAATTATTTAAATTATTTAATATCCTAAATTTCTCTAAATGAAATATTTATCTTATAGCAAAATTATTGGCATCATTAAATTCCTTGTATTTTTCTAATGAATTTGGTATATTTGTTTGTAAAATTTGGACTCATATTTATCAAGATATGGTTACTTAAAGTTTTATGATTTAATTAATTAAATTAAATCTAACTAAACTAATTTAATTTTGACAGATTTCATTTAATTAAAGTTTAACCATTATATATATATTTAAATTAATTTTGTATTCTGCAGGTGGGACCCACCAACTCAGACGATTGTTGGCTGAGAAGGGACATGGGAGACACGTGTCGCTATACAACTCGTTTGAATGGGGCGACGGGACCCACAAGTAGTCAAAAGATTGACCCGCTGCAGTCGCCGTTCGATACGCCACATGGAACCAGTTGCTGCCGACACGTAGGGGGGTGCTATAACTAAAAGAACCCGGTCCGATTTGCAATGGTTCGGGACTGGACCGGTCTGGCCTGGACCGGTCCGAATACTGTAGATCATCCCCGACGGGGACCGTAACCCTAGTTCTTAGGGTTACAAAATAATAGCAGAACAGAATGCTTCAGGTGGCATACAATATATCAAAATGAAGATATGAACTACAGCTTTTAATTAAGCATAAAAATTGTGTCTATTAGCTATTAAGATTTTCCTAATCATTAGCCCTAACTTGCTAGATGCAGGCAAGAGACGCTATAAAATCGCGAACCCGGTTGATCGAATCCATTAGAACTTGTTCGTCCAGACAACTGGCAATACAAGATGTGAAACAATAGATCGAAAATCTTTGAATATAGCATACGAAGAATCAAAAAGTAGGAATCAGGAGTACCTTTACTTTATTGGTCTGAAATGCGCAGAGCTCGAAATAGGATTCCCTCTCTTCCTTTAGGATTTAATTTCGTCTCCAACGAGCAAAGTGAAGCAATCAAAGCTTTTAATTGAGTCTACGGCGGTGCTTAGCATCGGTGTGAGCTTCCATCTGGGAGGCTATGCCGATGCGCGAGGAGTTGAGTTCATTGCGCGTGTCCATCGCGACACGCGGAAGAGCGAATGCGGAAGATGAAGGTCTGCCGTTCAATCTCGATCTGGGATTTGATCAGATGGCGTAATATGCTGTCATCTAATCTTTATGCAAATAACGGTGCCGAGATTTAATTAGACGGAGCCGTTAGATTGTTTAAATTTAATGTTTATTTAAATTAATTTGTATTCATTTAATTATTTAAAGTTAATTAACTAAATGTATCCCAAAAATTTCTAATAAATCAGCCCTAGCTAATTGAGGGTTGAGGAACGCAACGGCGCACTCGGATTTTTGTTTTGACGAGTATTTATTTATTTGAATTTTTAGGTATTTAAATATTATTAAAATATTCGACGAAAATCCAACGACTTCCAAATGCCTCCAAAATTGCACCCCTAGCTAATTTGGGTGCTCTGAACGCAATGGTGAGATCGGATTTTCAATCTGAGGTCTAGATAAAAAGTCAATTTTCTAGGTTTTGGGATTTTTTCAAAATTTCTGATTTTGACTTTGTTGACTTCTGGTTTGTCCTAAGTTTTAGAGATGAGTTCTAAATTACCTAATTAGTGACTTAGAACCTTAATTAAGACTTAGATTAGTCTTAATTGAGCCAAGTAATAACTTGGGTTGTTACACCATCTAAGTCACTCAAACTGAAAACATACTCAGCAAATCTTAGCCTAATGAGCTAAGAAACTCTGAACTGAACATCACTGAAAACTCTTAGCCTGATGAGCTAAGACAGAACTGAATGTAAGTGTACTTGAATTATTATAACCATATCAGAATCCTGACTCTATAGTCAGTATGGCAAGAGTCTATCCATCCTATCACTCGGACTAGGCATGGCCATAGGCTGTCGGACATTAAACCCTCGAAAGGTTGCCGACCCGAACGAGTTGATCGAAGAGGTATACTAATCAAGCTACACCTTACAAACCACTTTGTGAAATGAAAACGTAATGCTGTTTATGAATGTTCCAAATTAACATAAGATATTTATCAAATATCTTAAGTACATAATACATGTTCAAGGTATAAGGCTCAAAATCAAGGAATGTGAAGCATCAAAATCAAATTGAGCAAGAAACTCTATCTAAAATACAGGCAATATCCATTGTTATCTACTTTATTCGTTCTATCTACTCTAAGTTACATAAGTTTCAGAATCATCAATTCTTACACATTCTGTAACTTAGAATCATGAATCATACTAGTTGAAGATAATTAGAACTGGCCAAGTCCTAATTATAACTTAATAAAAAGACAAATATTTGGTTAAAGTGAATAAATCATCGACCTAATTTTATAATTTATTTCATCCCAACCTCATCTTAATTAGCCAAATCAAGATGTAAAGATTAAGAATTAGACTCCAGATGATGGGGTCTAATCACTTAATCTAAAGGTATAATCTAAGGGTCTAAGTTTAGAACCCAAAACTCACGATTAGGTTAAGGCAAATCCTAATGATAAATCAAATTCATTAGGATAGATCTCTATTCTTAGTTCTAAAGTTTAAAGATCAAATAATCATTTAATAAACTGAGAAAATCTAGAAACTAGTAAACTCAAGGTTTCATCTAATTGAGTAACCCAATTTACTCAATAGATGAATTCTAACTTAAGATCTATTCATAATCTTAGGAATTAAAGCTCTTAATTACTAAGATTATCTCTCAAGACACACATTCCTAACTAATGTTATAAGGACCTAAGGATAAATCTAAGAATGATTAAAGAATTAGAAATCACTCACTTAAGACTTAGGAAATTTTCCTTAAGGAGCAAAATTTGAGATTTTAAATCAAAATCTAATTTAGACTTGGATTTAATTAATTTCAGCTATAAATCATTATAATTACTGATTAATAGGATTATAAATTGATTTTAGGGCTTTTGAAAGCTAAACCCTAAATTTGGGCAAAATTACCATTTTGCCCCTACTTAAGGGTTCAAAAGATCAAATTTTGATCTAGGGTTCTAAATCTAAAATTTTCTTTTGGAAAGTATTTCTTACTATCTAATGTAAGATTAGACAGCAACTAAATTAATTTTGGGTGATTATTAAGTCATATGAGATCAAATTAGTGAATTTGACTCATAAGGTCAAATTAGTAATTTAACTAAGTGAAAGTTAAATTTTCTTTTAGATTATTGTTTTTTACTGTCTAAGCTTTCCATAGAATCTAAATTTGCTAAATTCTGATAAGTATTGACCAAGTCATGGCCAATACAAGATCTAGGGTTAAAAGGTGATTGAGGAATTCTTAATTAAGGGTCAAAAACCTAACTTTGTCAATTAGTGTCCAAATTGAGTAAAATTAGTGGCTATGGATTACAAATAGTCCACTAATCATAATGACATGTGGTAGGCTCAATTTAGATCTAATATGACTAAGTTATGACCTAATTAAGGTTTAGGGTGATTAGTGAGTGATTAATAAAATTAATCACTCAATTACTAATCTAACTTTACAGATAAATTCTAAATGTCTCTATGAGTTCTCTAAAACTTAAATCACTCAATTTGAATTACTAGATTTGCTAATATTCACTAATCAAGATTTAGAGTAATTAGGGGTGATTAGCAAATCTAACCATTGGATCTAAAATATTTTTACAGATAACTATTAATTAGGTTTTAGTGATCTAAATGGATATTTAGATCATCCAATTTGGAGTTCAATTGACCAAGTTATGGTCAATTGAAGTTCAAGGTCTAAATAGGGTAATTAGGATTAGGTCCTAAATGTGATTAGGTAAATACTAATCCAAACAACAAAGATAACCCTACTAAAATGATTCTTAGGGTTTTCTGAGTACTTTGAGACCCATATTGGGTATGTTTGGATAAGCAATTATAAAGTTGTGATAGTTTGAAGTTTTGAGTCATTTAGGTTTCAAATTAGGGATCTTAAATATCACTACATTAATTTTAACTCCAATTGGAATTTTAACAGTGCCAAAATATTACTCATATTCTTCTCATATTCTTCTGGTTTCTACCATATAAAGTTTTACTATGATTAGATGTACAAGTTTCATTTTATGATTAACTGAATATTTGTATTTTACTTAATTTAATTAAATTATTAAATTATATACTTTCTAATTATTCAGCTGAATAACTACACGTGGGGCCCATCAAAAATTTGGCAAAAGACGCGTACGAGGCCCGGCCAAAATCCACGGGTTGTCCTCGACCCGGTTTGGCCCGCCCAGGACCAGTCCTCGGGACGGCGAGACCGAGAGGTCTTCGGCTAGGGCAGCTGCTACGACCGCCGAATTAACCCCACCGGAGTTCGATTCGCTCAGAAAAGGATAGAGTATGGCCAGACCTTCCTATCAACATCTGAATCACAACTGGAGATAACCTAAATCATTCATAGATCTAAACCTAACTTAACCCTAATCTAGGTTGAAGAAGAAAAATATGATCTTCCATTCACCTTAATCTTGATCAGCATAATTACAAACCAAACAATCAATGCAGATTAAACTCACAGTTGTAAGGTATGCTTATGAATCAATTGATTTATGAAAAAGGAAGGAAGAGGGGTACCTCAAGGATGTGCTGAGGGTTGCGATAGTCTTGAACTTTGATTACCTGCAGAGAAGGAAATACAGCTGATTCTTTGAAGAATGACTTAAGGCTTGATTTCAGGTGTTTAATGGGAGCTTCAAAGCGACCAGCTCCACGCGTAGGAGAGATCCGACTACGAACAGAGGCACTCGCCATGCGCAAGCTCTGCGTGTTCGCACGAGGAAGATGGATCAGGGCCGTCCATTTTGGACGGTCCGATCAATGTGGTCCAAACCGATCCAGGTGAAGGGATCGACCCGCACGCAAGTGATCTGACCCGGGTTCAAACAGTGGGGGTGAATGGCGTTAGAAGAATTAACGGGAACCGTTAGATCAATTTAAAATATTTAATATTTAATTATTAATTATTGATTTTATCATTTAAATTTAATTAATAAAATACCTCCCAAACATTCCCAATAAATTACCCTTAACTAATTGAAGGGTGAGGAACACAACGGTGCACTCGGATTTTTTGTTTTGATGAGTATTTAATTATTTGAATTTTTAAGTATAAAATATTATTAAAATATTTGACGAAAAATCAACGACTTCCAAATGCCTCCAAAATCTCACCCATCGCTAATTTGAGTGTTCTGAACGCAATGGCGAAGTCGGATTTTCAATTTGAGGTCTAGATAAAAAGTCAATTTTCTAGGGTTTGGGATTTTCCAGAATTCCAGATTTGACTTTGTTGACTTCTGGTTTGACCTAAGTTTCAGGGGCGAGTTCTAAATTTGTGGCGGCCCTACCCTGCCGTGGTCCTGTTAACTCTTAAGTTAATATGATTACGGTGGAGGGGTCACCAAAAGACAAGGTCCCCACTTAAGATTGGATTAGACACACATTCTAATTCAATTTAACTAAGGACTTTGTCATTCATCCAAAAATACTATCACTAAATGATCATATATGAACTCAGAGTACGGAAGCATAAAATATAACATCCATCCAATACAACAATACAGAATAAGTAAAGTACTGAAAGAGAAATATAAACCTGTATTATTACAACATTTAATAAGTTTAAAAGAACTGAAAGGAAACTCTCAATCTCACTGGAAGAAAGAAAACTAAAACTACAGATCTTCAAGAACGGGCTCCACCTCCAATGGCAAGCTCTCCACTAGATCTACTGCTCCAACAAACTCAGAACCTACCATTATCAGTTTCATAATGGTAGGGCCCCAGCCAACAAAAGAAAAACTAGTTAGACAATATGTCTAAGTACATTTTAGGGCAAACAATTTTATTAAATTACTTGAATATCACCATAAACCAATACTGAAGCAAAAAGGTGCAGAGAGCGTAAAAAAAGAACAGTAATAAGTTATAAACACACAGTTTATAACTAAGCAAATACAAAGTAATACATACCTCCTCCAAGCAACTGCAATAATGATAGGTAAGCAAAAGACTAAACAAAATTGTAAGAAAAGTACAACCTAAACATGCTTATGATCAACAGAGTATGCTAGGTGACATACATAATTCAAACAGTATAAAACTGAAAACAACTAACATCTTAGGTGAGCATATCAAAATAGTAAGTAAAACTAGCATCCTATATAAAAACACGTGCAGGAAAGTTTTAAGTAAAATAGTGCTGAAATGCAGAATATACAAGTAAAATAGTAACTCTAAACTGAAACTACAGTGACTATATAAGTCATCTGAACTGAACATGAACTCAGCAAATCTTAGCCTAATGAGCTAAGAAACTCTGAACTGAACATTACTGAAAACTCTTAGCCTGATGAGCTAAGACAGAACTGAATGTAAGTGTACTTGAATTAGTATATCCATATCAGAATCCTGACTCTATAGTCAGTAGGGCGAGAGTCTATCCATCCTATCAGTCGGACTAGGCATGGCCAATAGACTGTCAGACATTAAATCCTCGAAAGGTTGCCGACCCCGAACGAGTTGATCGAAGAGGTATACTAATCAAGCTACACCTTACAAACCACTTGTGAAATGAAAACATAATGCTGCTAATGAATGTTCCAAATTAACATAAGATATTTATCAAATATCTTAAGTACATAATACATGTTCAAGGTATAAGGCTCAAAATCAAGGAATGCGAAGCATCAAAATCAAAGTGAGCAAGAAACTCTATCTAAAACACAGGTGATATCCGCTGTTATCTACTTATCCGTTCTATCTACTCTAAGTTACATAAGTTTCAGAATCATCGATTCTTACACATTCTGTAACTTAGAATCACGAATCCTACTAGTTGAAGATAATTATGACTGGCCAAGTCCTAATTATAATTTAATCAAAAGATGACTATTTGATTAAAATGAATAAATTAGCGACCTAATTTTTGTAATTTAATTTACCCCAACTTCATCTTGATTAGCCAAATCAAGATGAAAAGATTAAGAATTAGACTCCAGATGATGGGGTCTAATCACTTAATCTAAAGGTATAATCTAAGGGTCTAAATTTAGAACCCAAATCTCACAGATTAAGTTAAGGCAAGTCCTAATGATAAATCAATTCATTAGGATAGATTTTCTATTCCTAATTCTAGAGTTTAAAGATCAAATAATCATTTAATAAACTAAAAAAATCTATAAACTAGAAAACTCAAGGTTTCACCTATTGAGTAACCAAATTTACTCAATAGATGAATTTTAACTTAAGATCTATCCCTAATCTTAAGAATCAAGGCTCTTAATAACTAAGAGTATCTCTCAAAACACACATCCTAACTAATATTATAAGAACCTAAGGAAAGATCTAAGAATGATTTAGGAAGAAGAAACACTCACTTAAGACTTAGAAAATTTTCCTAAAGGAGCAAATTTTGAGATTTTTAATCAAAATCTAATTTTGACTTGGATTTGATTAATTTCAGTTCTAAATCATTCTATTTACTAATTTTAGTGATTAGAAACTGAATTTAGGGCTTTTAAAGGCTAAACCCTAAATTTGGGCAAAATGACCATTTTGCCCCTACTTAAGGGTTCAAAAGATCAAATTTTGATCTAAGACTTAAATTCTAAAATTTTCTTTTGGAAAGTGATTCTTATTGTCTAATGTAAGATTAGACGATAACTAAATTAATTTTGAGTTATTATTATGCCAAATGAGATCAAAATAGTGAATTTGACTCATAAGGGAAAATTAGTAATTTGACTATGTAAAACTTATATTTTCTTCCAGATTATTGTTCTTTACTACCTAAGCTTTCCATGGAACCTAAATTTACTAAATTTTGATAAGTATTGGCCAGGTTATGGCCAATACAAGATTTAGGGTTTAAGGGTGATTAAGGAATCCTTAATTTATGGGTCAAACCCTAACTTTGCAAATTAGTATCCAAATTGAGCAAAATTAGTGGCTATGGTTTATAAATAGTTCACTGATCACAATGACATGTGTTAGGCTCAATTTGGATCTAATTTGATTAAGTTATGACTAATTTAGGGTTAAAAGTGATTAGTGAGTGATTAACAAAATTAATCACTCAAACATTAATCCAATCTTACAAATAGGTTTTAAATAACTCTATGAGTCCTTTGAGACTTAAATCACTTAATTTGGATTAAAATATTTGCTAAAATTCATTAATCAAGATTTAGAGTAATTAAGGGTGATTAACAAATATAAACCGTTAGATCCTAATTATTTTTGTAGATTTCTATAGATTAGGTTTTTCTGATCTAAATTGATATTTGGATCATCCAATTTGGAGCTCAATTGACCAAGTTATGGTCAATTGAAGCTCTAGGGTTAATTAGGGTAATTAGGGTTAGGACCTAAAAGTGATTAGGCAAAAAAATAAATCCAAAGAGCAAAATAAACACTATCAAATTAATTCTTAGGATTTTCTGATCACTTTAAGACCCAAATTGGGTATGTTTGGATGAACATACACAAAGTTATGGGTTAATTAAGTTTTGTAATATTTTTAGGATTAATTTAATACCCTAAAATATCACTTTGTTAATTATAGGTCCAAATGCAAAATTAACAGTACCAAAATATTCTTCTATTTTTGCTGAATCCAATGATATATAATTTTGTTTCTTTTGGATTAATAATTATTAAGATATAATTATTTAAAGTTTGGAATTTAATTATTTAAAACGATTCTGCTTTATTAATTTAATTAATCTGAAATTATATATATATATATATATATATATATTATTTTGTTTTATAATTAACCGTTATTTATATAATTAAATTTTATTATTTACTTTTCTGCAGGACACGTGGCGCGGAGGGATTTGGCGGCGACTCACAGGCGGGCCCCCACACCGACAGCCGAGGAGACAACTCTGAACGACGCGATTTACGCGATGCGGGCCCCACTCGTCCATGTGGCGGCTTCTTCTGCAGACAGCGCATGCGCTGGGCCCCACATGCGATCATAACGGGGCACGTGGCAACACAGAAACGAAACGGCTTGGTCCGGTTCAATCTCATATGAACCGGACAAATTTTGCACAGTACCAGACCGGTCCAGGCTGGACCGGTTTACTGTAGATCGCCTCCTTCGGGGGCGGAAACCCTAGAACTAGGGTTCAATAGATCTCTCAACACATATCAAATTAGGCACCTTAAACTATCTCAATTAAAAGCTGTAATCATGGCCTATGCATAGAGTATAATAACTCTAGATGATTTCACATTTTACCTCATCCCAAACGCAACCCTAATTTTTGATTATTAAACTAAAATATGCAAAATTGATGAATCGAGGATTTCAAACAATACACCCATTCAATAATTGCATAAATGAAATGCGAATTAGGAACTTAGGTATGGGAAATTAACAGAGGTGTGGTACCTGATTGACAGCGATCGAAAATTAGGTATAGGAAGAAGGGATGCCGAAAACCTCTAAGTGAGCTGCCGATTTGCGCTCTTCGGATCCCTCGAAGGTAGGAGCCCTAAAGCGAGATAAAAGAGGCTCATCAAGAGCCTTCGAGCGGCGCTTGCCACTCGGCGAGGAGAGCCAGAAGGGGGGGGTGCGTCGCGACGCGCGTCGCGAAGCCTTCTGCCACGCGCTGATCCTTCGGGAAGACGAAGCGTGGGCCGTTCGATCGATTGATCGAACAGTCCAGAGAGACCGTTACCTTAGATAGCGAAATCCTGAAGCAGAACGGATGGCAGGTGACGCCGTTTCACTTAAATAATTAATTTATAAATAAATAAATAAATATATATTAAATCTTATATTGCCCTAACGCTTTACTAATCAAATTTTAATTGGTTCGGAGCATTCAAAAATTTCCAATAAATCACCTTAACTAAATGAAGGGTGAGGAATGCAACGGCGCGCTCGGATTTTTATTTCGACGAGTATTTAATTATTCGATTATTTGAGGTATTTAAATATTATTAAAATATTTGACGAAAAATCAACGACTTCCAAATGCCTCCAAAATTTCACCCCTAGCTAATTTGGGTGTTCTGAACGCAATGACGAAGTCAGATTTTCAATTTGAGTTCTAGATAAAAAGTCAATTTCTAGGGTTTGGGATTTTTCCAGAATTCCAAATTTGACTTTGTTGAGTTCTGGTTTGACCTTGGTTTCAGAGATGAGTTCTAAATTACTTAATTAGTGACTTAGAACCTTAATTAAGACTTAGATTAGTCTTAATTGAGCAAGGTAACAACTTGGGTTGTTACAAATTCCCCCACCTAAGAATGATGTCGTCCTCGACATCACTCAAGTGAGAAAAAGAAATTAAGCAGATATAAAGAAACGAATTGAAATAAGATAGAGTTGAAGAATCACCTTGATTAAAAAGGTTTGGGTACTTTTGACGCATATCCACCTCTTTCTCCCAGGTGGCTTCATGTAATAACCCAGGTTGTTACTTTGCTCAATTAAGACTAATCTAAGTCTTAATTAAGGTTCTAAGTCACTAATTTGAAATTCATCTCTGAAACCTAGGTTAAACCAAGAAGTCAACAAAGTCAAAACAAGAATTCTGGAAAATCCCAAAACCTGGAAATTTGACTTTTTATCTAGACCTCAAATTGAAAATCTGACTTCACCATTGCGTTCAGAACACCCAAATTAGCTAGGGGTGAGATTTTGGAGGCATTTGGAAGTCGTTGATTTTTCGTCGAATATTTTAATATTATTTAAATACACTAAATAATCGAATAATTAAATACTCATCGAAACAAAAATCCGAGTGCGCCGTTGCGTTCCTCTCCCTTCAATTAGCTAAGGGTGAATTATTGGAAATTTTTGGGATTTATTTAATAGGCTAAATTTAATTAATTAAAACTGAATAATTTAATTTAAATATTATTATTTAATTTTAGCAGTTAACGGCACCGTCCATTAATAGCTAACGCCGTCGCCTAAATCTAATTCCACCGTTTGATCAAACGAGCTCCGCGGTCCGTTCGATCTGAGGATCGAACGGTCGGGGGTCGTCGTCCCCGCGTATCCTACGCGTGTCGCGGACGACGACGCCCGGCGCCTCTCCATCGCTCCACGCGTCGATCCCACCGTTCCAGCCTTAGGTTAAAGCTTCTGACCGATTTCGCTCGAATCGATCCAGTGCAGAGATCAAGGACGCTCGGTGTGATCCAGTTAGTCGTCAGCCGTCGAACTAGGTACTCTTCAATTCTCTTTAATCTTAGTTGCAATTTCAATCGCATAATTTCGAATCTGTATTTCAATGCATGGATTGGAGTTTGAGCGGTTGCGATCATGCTTGGAAGGCGTAGATCGAGCTAGATTCATTCTTTATCCACAGTTCTTACCGTTAGAGGTACGGGTTAGCCGTGAATAGGGTTGTCTAGGGTTAGGAATTTTGATCAGCTCAGATCATCTTAGGACTCAATTCAACCATTTATTAGAAGATCTCATCCAGACCTTTCGAATGAGGTATGATTCGACCTCCGGCGACGGCAGGTTCGCCGCCGCTTTGGATGCCCTAAGTCGTCGTTGCAGAATTTTTTTTTTCGCGCAGAGACGATGATATTTCGGGCCGGTCGGGTCGGCCCGGGCCCGGCCTGTGGCCCGAGTCCGCGATGCTTCAGCTGCCGCTGCGGGACCCACTGCATGGCGTGGAGCCAACCGCGGAGCGACGCATGGCCTGCGCGTTAGCGGTCTGACTCGTGGGGCCCGCCGCTTTCTGCCCAGCCAGTGAGGCTCTGCCACGTGTCCCGCACTTAATTAATAAAATCAAACATATATAATATTATAACAGATATATTAAATAATTAAAATCGTATATAATTATATATATAAATATAACAGATATATTAATTTAATTAAATCAGTAATTATTAATTATATTAATATCAAACTTCAAACCTTAATAACTCCTAAAATATGCATCCAAAATATACAAATAAATATATTAAATTAATCAGAATAATATGAGAAATTTATTGATGCCAAAAATTTTGCTGTAGGATCAATATTTTGCAAAGTGATTTTCAATGATTAATTTAATTTAAATTAAATGTCACAAACCTTATTTTAGCTCATAGCTTTGTACCCAATGATCCAAACATATTGGATATGGGTCTTAAAGTAATCAGAAAACCCTAAGGATCATTTTAGTAGGGTTAACTTGACTGTTTGGATTAGTTTGAGCCTAATCACATTTAAGTCCTAACCCTAATTACCCTAATTAGACCTAGAACTTCAATTGACCATAACTTGGTCAATTGAGCTCCAAATTTAATGATCCAAAGGTCTATTTAGATCAGAAGATCTTAATTAACAGTAATCTACAAAAATATTTTAGATCCAACGGTTAGATTTGCTAATCTCCCTTAATTGCTCTAAATCTTGATTAGTGAATATTAGCAAATCTAATAATCCAAATTGAGTGATTCAGATTTTAGAGGACTCCTAAAAATATTTAGAATCAATCTATAAGGTTGGATTAGTGTTTGAGTACTTAATTTTGTTAAACACTCACTAATCACCCTAAACCCTAATTAGGTCTTAACTTAGTCAAATTATGTCCAAATTGAGTCTACCATATGTCATTATGATCAGTGTGCTATTTGTAATTCATAGCCACTAATTTTGCTTAATTTGGACACTAATTGACAAAGTTAGAATTTTTGACCTATAATTAAGAATTCCTTAATTAACCCTTAAACCCTAGATCTTATTGGCCATAACTTGGCCAATACTTATCAGATTTTAGCAAATTTAGATTCTATGGAGAGCTTAGGTAGTAAAGAACAATAATCTAAAAGAAAATTTAGCTTTCACTTAGCCAAATTTCTAAATTGCCCTTATGAGTCAAATTCATTAATTTGATCTCATATGGCTTAATAATCACCCAAAATTAACTTAGTTGTTGTCTAATCTTATATTAGACAGTAAGAATCACTTTCCAAAAGAAAATTTCAGAATTTAAACCCTAGATCAAAATTTGATCTTTTGAACTCTTAAGTAGGGGCAAAATGGTCATTTTGCCCAAATTTAGGGTTTAGCCTTTAAAAGCCCTAATTTCAGTTTCTAAACATTAAAATCAGTAAATAGAATGATTTAGAACTGAAATTAATCGAATTTAAGTCTAAATTAGGTTTTGTTTAAAATCTCAAAATATACTCTTTAAGAAAATTCCTAAGTCTTAAGAAGAGTTCTCTTTCCTTAATTATTCTTAGATCCATCCTTAGGTCTTATAACATTAGTTAGGATGTGTGTCTAGAGAGATACTCTTAGTAATTAAGAGCCTTATTTCCTAAGATTAGGAATAGATCTTAAGTTAGAATTCATCTATTGAGTAAATTGGGTTACTCAATTAGGTGAAACCTTGAGTTTTCTAGTTTATAGATTTTTCTTAGTTTATTTAATGATTATTTGATCTTTAACTTTAGAACTAAGAATAGAGATCTATCCTAATGAATTTGATTTATCATTAGGATTTGCCTTAACCTAATTTATGAGATTTGGGTTCTAAACTTAGATTCTTAGATTAAACCTTTAGATTAAGTGATTTGACCCCATCATCTGGAGTCAAATTCTTAATCTATTTCATCTTGATTTGGCTAATCAAGATGAGGTTGGGATGAATTAAATTACAAAAACTAGGTCGTTGATTTAATCATTTTTAACTAAATAGCCGTCTTTTGATTTAAATTATAATTAGGACTTGGCCAGTCCTAATTATCTTCAACAAGTAGAATTCATGATTCTAAGTTACAGAATGTGTAAGAATTGATAATTCTAAAACTTATGTAACTTAGAGTAGATAGAACGAATAAAGTAGATAACATCAGATATCACCTGAGTTTTAGATAGAGTTTCTTGCACTTTGACTTTGATGCTTCGCATTCCTTGATTTTGAGCCTTATACCTTGAACATGTATTATGTACATATGATATTTTGATAAATATCTTATGTTAATTTGGAACATTATTTATAAACAATATTATGATCATTTCACAAGTGGTTTGTAAGGTGTAGCTTGATTAGTATACCTCTTCGATCAACTCGTTCGGAGTCGGTTTCTTGTAGGGGGTTTCAGTCCGATAGTCTATGCCATGCCTAGTCCATGGGATAGGATGGATAGACTCTTGCCCTACTGACTATAGAGTCAGGATTTTGATATGGTTATACTAATTCAAGTACACTTACATTCAGTTCTGTCTTGGCTCATCAGGCTAAGAGTTTCAGTGATGATCAGTTCAGAATTTCTTAGCTCATCAGGCTAAGAATTACTGAGTTCGTGTTCAGTTCAGATGACTTATGTAGTTACAGTAATTTCAGTTTGCAGTTACTATTTTACTAGTATATTCTGCATTTCAGCACTATTTTACTTACAGCTTTCCTGCTCGTGTTTTTATATAGGATGCTAGTTTTACTATTTTCATATGCTCACATAGGATGTTAGTGTTTTCAGTTTTTATACTGTTTAAATTTCGTATGTCACTTAGCATAATCCATTTGATCATATGTATATTTATGTTGTATTTTCTCACAGTTTTACTTTTCCTTTACTTACCTGTTTGTGTTGCAGTTGCTTGGAGGAGGTATGAATTACTTCCTATTTGTTTAGTTATAAATTGTAGTTTATAACTTATTACTGTTCTTTTGTACGCTTTTCTGCACCTATTATGCTTAGTTCTGTTTTTATGGTGATATCTTCTTAATTTAAATAAAAAATTTCTGCCCTAAAATGTACTTAGATATATTGTCTAACCAGTTTTTCTTTTGTTGGCTGGGGCCCTACCATTATGAAACTGATAATGGTAGGTTCTGAGTTTGTTAGTTTAGCAGATCCAGTGGAGAGTTTGCCATTGAAGGAGGTGCCCGTTCTTGAAGATCTGTAGCTTTAGTTTTTCTTCCAGTGAGATTGAGAGTTTTCTTTCAGTACTTTTAATCTCATTAAATGTTGTAATAATACAGGATTATATTTCTTTTTCAGTACTTTACTTATTCTGTATTGTTGTATTTATACTGTATTGGATGGATGTTATGTTTTATGCTTCCGCACTCTGTGTTCATGTATGATCATTTAGTGATAGTATTTCTGGATTGAATGGCAAAGTCCTTATTTAAATTGGATTAGGAAGTGTGTCTAATCCAACCTTAAGTGGGGACCTTGTCATTTGGTGATCCCTCCACCGTAATCATGTTAACTTAAGGGTTAACAGGACCTCGGCGGGGCAGGGCCGCCACAGTTGGTATCAGAGAATTCCATAAGGTGTCAGATTGGAATTCATTCCTTTCTACCTAATGGACTGTTCTTCTGCCATTTGATCACTAAATGAATACTTGAATTGACATCCATCACATTATGAGTATAACTCAGAATAAGTTAAGTTATTAGATAACCATAAAAGATGATAATTATCAAAAAATATATATATATGCTCAACAAATCTAAGTAGAATGTTATAATTATAGGAATATAAGATCATCTAGAAATGGCATTCATGGCTTACCTAAAGGAGTTCGAGACTATTTGGAAATATGAACATAAATTAGGAAAGAAGCAAGGAAGAGTGATTGAAGGAATATCAGAACAAGGATCGCAAGTGATAAACAAATTACTAAAAGAAGGCGTCTATAGAGGCCTTGATTTTCCAATACTAGCAAGGGAATGGCTTGCGAGAGTTGACCACATATTTGGTGTTATGGAATGGCCTAGTCACATCAGATTAGAAGTGGTGCTATGTCTTTTGCGTATGCAAGCAAAAGAATGGTGGATTATGATATACGAAGAACTGTTTCGTAAAGCACAAGAGGAGCATCGTGAAGTGATTTATGAAGACTTTCGTAGAGTATTTTTCATTAAATATATAGGATGGGAATAGTTTTATAAGTCTATGATGATGTATTTTGTTATTTCAATAAAAGTTTAAATAAATGAGAAAAGCAGTAGTTATATTATAATAAAGAACTCAAGATAGTTGTTTTGATTTCAGGAAAATGAATCCTGCTACTTCTCCCAACAATACTCCACTCAATCCTCAACCATCCGCAAGCAATGCTCCAAATAATACCGTGGCTGCTTCCAATACTGTTGATGAAATAACTTCTTTGAGAAATATGGTTACTGTAATGCTAGAGAATCAAAATCAGCAGGCTCTAGCTATTCAAAAGTTAGTATCTATAATACCTACTTCTAATGCCAGCACCTCTTCAGCTTCCCCCGCTTTTCAAGTTCCCAATACGTATCGGCAGTCTGCAGATGGGATACTTCACAGTTTCCTAAGATTAAGACCGCCAACCTTTGAAGGATCTGAATCCCCGATGGATACTTAGCATGGCTGAAAACTATAGAGAAAAATATCACTAGTCTTGGTTGTTCAAGCAACCAATCTGTAAGACTAGCTACTCATCTTTTGCAAGGAGAGGCAGAACATTGGTGGGAACAAGAAAGGAACACACGTTTTGAAGAATTTGAATTAGACGAAATAGAATGGAGCTGGTTTGTCCAAGCCTTCAAAGAATCATTTATTCCACCCTCCACCAAGAACATCATTGGTGAATCTTTATTAAGGTTAACCCAAGGAAGTCGATCAGTAGCGGAATATACTTCAGAATTTCGAAAGCTCATCCGATTTTCACCTCATTTGGTTCCTACTGAAGAAGATAGATGTTTCAGATACGAGAATGGACTCCGAGAGTCTATCAAAGATCATGTAATTCCTTTACAACATACCAAATTTGAGAAGCTAATTAAGACAGCTCGGGTAGTAGAGCATCATCAAAATATTAAAGATTTGAAAAGAAAGGCTTTTAATATGAATAAATACCCTCAGAACTTCAAGCAACAACGAACAAACCAAGGAAGGGTATATCAAATGGAAACCACTGAAACATCAAGTCAAAATGTTGTATGTAATAGGCCACATCCTTATGGGAAATATTATCATTTTGGCAGAGTATGTTTTACCTGTGGAAGACCGGGTCATGCATATCGGGATTGCCAAGCAAATAAGACAATTGACGGAGCAACTATTGAACGGAATCGTGCGAACAAAATATTCCGTGCCACTCCTATCAATTTCAGAGAACCTCAGAAAACTCTTATGCCACCTCCTGTTCAAGAGCGAACCCTTACAAAGGTTCCATATGTAGCAAAGCCTTCAAATCCAAATCAGTCAACAGCACAAATATCTGACAGCAGACCTGCTGGAAAGGCAAGAGTGTATAATCTCACTCCTGTAGAAGCAGCAGAAGACAACAATGTAGTTTCAAGTACAAATAGCAACTTTTGCTTTTCTTACTAAATTAGAATTTCCTAAAGTCTATACTTTTATTATTAAGCACCTTATACATTAAGGATGAGCCCTGCAGTGTATTGTTTGATACTGGGGCTAGTCATTCATTCATCTCTGAAAATTTTACTAAGAGATTAGGACTATCGTATTACAAACTTGCGAAGATCTTGAGTGTTGGACTTCCATCTGGAGCCCAACTAAGTGCGAACAAATTCTGCGACATTCAACAATTAATAACCATACCTTCCAAGCCAAGTTAGTTGTGCTACCTATAGTAAATTTTGATATCATATTAGGCATGAATTGGCTTAGTATGCATAGCGCTACCATAAATTGTCAAAAGAAGAAGGTTGTGTTGCAAACTCTATGAGCTTCAACAACATTTATTGGGAAGATCAGCACTAGTAGCTCCTTGATCAATGCAATTCAAGCAGAGAAAATGGTGTGCAAAGGTTATAGTTGTATTCTGATGGTAATGATGGGCAATAGCAAAGAAGTAGCCCCAATCTCTAAAATAAAAGTTGTTAGAGATTTTGAAGATGTTTTCCCTGAAGATCTGCCTGGTTTACCTCCAACCAGAGAAGTAGAGTTTGAAATAAATATAGTTCCAGGAACTCAACCTCTATCAAAAGCACCATATAGAATGGCCCCAAAAGAATTGCATGAGTTAAATGAACAATTACAAGAACTGCTAAATAAGGGGTTTATTAAGCCAAGTATGTCCCCATGGGGAGCCTCGGTACTATTTGTTAAGAAGAAAGATGGGTCTATGAGAATGTGCATAGACTACAGAGAGCTGAATAAAGTCACAATTAAAAATAGATACCCACTTCCCCGTATTGATGATTTGTTCGATCAACTTGCCGGTGCTGTAGTGTTCTCTAAAATTTATTTAAGGTCAGGGTATCATCAAGTGAAGGTAAAGGACTCAGATGTAGAAAAGGCAGCGTTCAGAACACGATATGGGCATTTTGAGTTTCTTGTAATGTCATTTGGTCTCACTAATGCCCCATCTCTATTCATGGACTTAATGCAGAGGGTTCTGAAACCTTACCTAGATAAATTTTTTATAGTATTCATTGATGATATCTTAATTTATTCCAAGACAGTAAAGGATCATGAAGAACACTTGAGATTGGTTCTCGAAAAGCTTAGAGAACATGAGTTATATGCTAAATTCTCTAAGTGTGAATTTTGGCTGGATTCTGTATCATTTCTTGGACATGTGGTTGATGCTCGAGGAATCCAAGTAGACCAAAGTAAAATTAGTGCTATTCAGGATTGGGTTCAGCCCAAGACAGTTACTGAAATTCGTAGTTTTCTGGGTTTAGCTGGATACTACAGAAGGTTTGTTAAAGGCTTCTCTCAGCTTGCCGCACCTTTTACAAAATTAACTCAGAAGGCAGTTCCATTTGTTTGGACAGAAGAATGTGAAACTGCATTTCAGTCTCTAAAGGACGCATTAACTTCTGCTCCAGTTTTAGTTCTTCCAAAAGAAGGAGTGAACTATCAGGTGTATACAGATGCATCTGGAATTGAGTTAGGATGCGTATTAATGCAAGAAGGCAAAGTTATAGCATACGCATCTCGCCAGCTTAAAACCCATGAAAGGAACTATGCTGTACATGATTTAGAATTGGCAGCATTAGTTTTTGCATTAAAAATTTGGCGCCATTATTTGTACGAAGTTCAATGCTCTATATTCACGGATCATCAGAGTCTGAAGTACATCTTTACCCAGAGAGAATTGAATTGTAGGCAAAGAAGATGGCTGGAATTAATAAGTGATTATGATCTAGATATCCAGTATCATCCAGGCAAAGCTAACGTAGTAGCTGATGCGTTAAGCCGTCACACAGTTCTTAACAGCTTAATTTCAGAAAGTCCGTTGGCGAATGAGTTTCATAAAATGGAAATTTCTCTTGCTAAGGGAAATTCAGTCAGTACCATGATATCCATGAATAATATAG
This sequence comes from Gastrodia elata, assembly GCA_016760335.1. Lineage (NCBI taxonomy): Eukaryota > Viridiplantae > Streptophyta > Magnoliopsida > Asparagales > Orchidaceae > Gastrodia > Gastrodia elata. The sequence continues at coordinate 2,509,570 of CM028681.1, read as the reverse complement.
AACCCACATTCCATAGAGATGTTTCAATCTCTCAAAGCAAAGATGATGAATATTTAAACCATAAAGTGGCAATAGAAAGTGGTCGTCGTCCAGAATTGAATTTTAAGAAAGGTGCTATTTACATGAATAATCGTCTCTGGATTCCTAAATCCATGCAGAAAGAGATCCTAATTGAAAGTCACAATTCAGAATATCAAATTCATCCAGGAAATTCTAAGATGTACCAAGACCTAAAACAATCATTCTGGTGGCCAGGAATGAAGAAAAGTATTGCAGAGTTTGTTGCAAAATGCCATGCTTGTTGCTTAATAAAAGCATAGCATCAAAAGCCTGGTGGCTTATTGCACCCACTAGAAATCCCAGAATGGAAATGGACTGATATATCCATGGATTTTGTTATGGGTTTGCCTCGATCAAAATCTGGAGCTGATTCAATATGGGTTATAGTGGATCGTCTCACAAAATCTGCTCATTTCATTCCAATACGTCAAATTGACTCTGGAGAAATTGGCCAAATTGTACATTAAGGAAATAGTCAGATTGCACGGAATTCCTAAAACAATTGTATCTGATAGAGACAGTCGTTTACTTCTAAATTTTGGCAGGCTGTCCATCAAGATTTAGGCACAACTTTGGCCATGAGTACAGCATTCCATCCACAAACAGATGGCCAAACAGAGCGAGTAAATCAAGTCTTAGAAGATCTTCTGCGTTTATGTATGTTGGATTTTTCTGGATCCTGGGAAGAGCATATTGCTTTAGTGGAATTTGCATATAACAACAGTTTTCAGTCAAGTATTAAGATGGCACCATATGAAGCATTATATGGGAGAAAATGTTCATCCCCACTAGCATGGTCTGAGTCAGGGGATACTCAATTATATGGATCTGAGCTAGTGGAAGAAACAAATAAGAAGGTTAAACTCATTCAGCAAAGAATTACAACAGCTCAAGACAGGCAAAGTAAATATCATGATGATCGTCATCGTCCTCTAGAATTTAGCGAAGGGAATTTTGTGTATTTAAAAGTGAGCCCGATGAAAGGGATCTATCATTTTTGAGTTTCTGGAAAACTCAGTCAAAGGTATATTGGACCCTTCAAAATTTTACAAAAGATTGGTTCAGCAGCTTATAAATTAGAACTTCCAGAAGACTTCGCTGCTGTACATAATGTATTTCACGTCTCATCTCTAAGGAAGTGTCTCCAAGATCCTTCTCATCTTATTGAACATCCTGCAATTGAAATTCAACCTGATCTTTCTTACACTGAAGAACCAATTAAAATCTTAGATCGTGATCTGAAGAAATTAAGGAATAGATCCATTCCAATGATTAAGATTCAGTGGAAGAATCGGTCTTATAATGAAGCCACCTGGGGAGAAAGAGGTGGATATGCGTCAAAAGTACCCAAACCTTTTTAATAAAGGTAATTTTTCAACTCTATCTTATTTCAATTCGTTTCATTATATCTGCTTAAATTCTTCTTCTCACTTGAGTGATGTCGAGGACGACATCATTCTTAAGTGGGGGAGTTTGTAACAACCCAGGTTGTTACTTTGCTCAATTAAGACTAATCTAAGTCTTAATTAAGGTTCTAAGTTACTAATCAAGTGATTTGAAATTCATCTCTGAAACTTAGGTTAAACCAAGAAGTCAACAAAGTCAAAATAAGAATTCTAGAAAATTCCAAAACCTGGAAATTTGACTTTTTATCTAGACCTCAAATTGAAAATCTGACTTCACCATTGCGTTCAGAACACCCAAATTAGCTAGGGGTGAGATTTTGGAGGCATTTGGAAGTCGTTGATTTTTCATCGAATATTTTAATATTATTTAAATACACTAAATAATCAAATAATTAAATACTCGTCGAAACAAAAATCCGAGTGCGCCGTTGCGTTCCTCACCCTTCAATTAGCTAAGGGTGAATTATTGGAAATTTTTGGGATTTATTTAATAGGCTAAATTTAATTAATTAAAACTGAATAATTTAATTTAAATATTATTATTTAATTTTAGCAGTTAACGGCGCCGTCCATTAATAGCTAACGTCGTCTCCTAAATTTAATTCCGCCGTTTGATCAAACGGGCTCCACGGTCCGTTATATCTGAGGATCGAACGGTCGGGGGTCGTCGTCCCCGCGTAATCTTATATTTCCCTAACGCTTTACTAATCAAATTTTAATTGGTTCGAAGCATTCAAAAATTTCCAATAAATCACCCTTAACTAAATGAAGGGTGAGGAATGCAACGGCGCGCTTGAATTTTTGTTTCGACGAGTATTTAATTATTCAATTATTTGAGGTATTTAAATATTATTAAAATATTTGACGAAAAATCAACGACTTCCAAATGCCTCCAAAATTTCACCCCTAACTAATTTGGGTGTTCTGAACGCAATGACGAAGTCAGATTTTTAATTTGAGTTCTAGATAAAAAGTCAATTTTTAGGGTTTGGGATTTTTCTAGAATTCCAAATTTGACATTATTGACTTCTGGTTTGACCTTGGTTTCAGAGATAAGTTCTAAATTACTTAATTAGTGACTTAGAATCTTAATTAAGACTTAGATTAGTCTTAATTGAGCAAGGTAACAACCTGGGTTGTTACAAAATTACTTTAATTAGTGACTTAGAACCTTAATTAAGACTTAGATTAGTCTTAATTGAGCCAAGTAACAACCTGGGTTATTACAGATACATATACAATCTGGGGAAAGATCACTAGCAAGCAGTGATGGGAATTTTTTAGTACCTAAAAGGTACAATTGGTGTTGGCCTATTATTTCAAAGGCAGTCCTCAATAGCTAACTTATGCGTTGGATCAAAGATGATCAACAACTGGTTATGTACTCACTTTAGCAGGAAGTCCAGTAGGATGGAGGTCAACCCTTTAGTCTATAGTTGTCATGTCTATGATAGAAGGTGAATATATAGCAGTTACTAAATTGTTCAAGAAAGTTATATGGATGAAAGGCTTGCTAAAAGATTTGGGTGTGAAGCAAAAGGAGGTAGCAGTTCACTGTGATAGCCATAGCGTTATATTTTTAGCTACTAATTCAGTTTGTTACGCTTGCACAAACCATATTGATGTCTGATGCCATTTCATTTGAGATGTAATTGAAAGAGGAGAGACCTTCCTAGTGAAGATTAACACTAAGATAATCCCGAGAATATGATGATAAATGTGCTCACAGTTTAAAAATTCACCCTTTATAAAACCTTGGTGAATTTAGAGAAGCATTTATAGATTTCTCATTTGTTGGAACTATAGACAGCTTGATTTACTTAGGAAGGGGATGCATAGGCAACCAAGTTGGTTCAGCTACATTGATAAAGAGCTTAAAAGAGTCAACTCTCATGTGGAGTACATGAGATATGAGGTGGAGATTGTTAAAAAGGAGGCTGGCGCTATAGCGCTCTCCAGCGGATTTGGTGCTACAGTGCGCCCCTTTGGATTTGATGCTGCAGTGCACCGTAGCAGCAGGATACTCGAAACCCTGGTGATACGGTGCACTATAGCTCCTGGTGGAAATCTGCTCCGGTTCAGGTTACACCCTAACTAATATGGAGGGCATTTGAGATCTTTTAAGGTCCAAAAATGAGCTAGGTACTTAATAAAACTTATAGAAGGAGTGTCCTATGCTTCCATTCTCATTTTGGAGAAATATTGGCTGATGAGGGTTTTTGGGATTTGGTGGCTACTTCATTGTGAATAAGATAAAGCTCTTCGAGATTTTATTTTATAAGAGTTTTGTTGTAACAACCCTAGTGTTATTACTCATCAATTATTGACCTAATTGATTCTAATCCTTTTCCATTAGTCTTATAATTGTAATAGAGACCTCCATTTCAATTTTCATGCAATTTGGAAATCATTTGACAATTTCCAACATTTCCTAGTTTTCTGATAATTCTGGGAATGCCTAATTTATTTAGACCTCAGAATCAAAAATGGAGTCCACCATTAGACTCACCACACCCAAATTAGCTATGGCTAGTATTTTAGAAGTGATTGGAAGTCGTCAAATTTTCCTCAAATATTTTATTAATATTTTAAATACCTAAAAAATTAAGATAATTAAATTGACTTTCATCAAAAATTCATTTTTATTTTTGAGTTCCCCACACCTCAATTAGATAAGGGTGAATTATTAGAATTTGTGGGAGTGTGTTTGAGTATTTTAATTTGATTAAATAAATTGATTAAATTAACTAATTAAATAATACATTTAAAATAATTAATATAACAATTAATAAAAATAAATCATACGACTTTATTTAAAGCAGCGCGGATCTGCTGTTTTCTTCAAAGCACGGATCAACCGTTCGACTCGATCTGGACCGTTCCGCCTAATATAAGGCAAATAAGACGGTCCAGAATCGATCCCGATCTGCATCCTTCGATTTAACCGTTCGATCGTCAAATGGAACGAACGGCCATGATTTGATTTCTGTACGTCTTCTCCCTCAACTAGCGAAAGTGGCCTGCGCTTGACAGGGAGGAATCGTACGTATGGCAGCTCCAGTCCTCCTCGGCCTCTCTAAACCCCTCCTAAAGTTTCCTTGGGCTGCTTTTTTTTTTTTTAGGAGCTGAGAGCAGAAAGGAGGAGCGGCTGAGGGATTTGAAAGGAGCTGCCGGACTTCACCTGATTCGAAACCTTCAAGGCAGCTCATGTACTCTTATTCCTTTCATTTTTTTTCTTATGATTATGTATAAATTTTTTCTTTCGAAATCATTTCTTTTATCTATTTCCTTCAATAATAACCCGATGTGGTGGTTATTTGGATCATTAAGGTTTCGGCCATACGAGTGTTTGTAATTATTCTAGTTAATATTTAAGTTATGATAACCAAAATAATTGCTTTCCCAGTTTAATTTTTGTTAACTGAATGAATGTATGATTACCTAATGAGAGTTAGTGGTATGCTTTTTTTTGTAAACTAATATGAGTTCAAACATAACTTATCTTTTTAGTGGCAAACTAAGAATCGTTCAGATCTGACATTTAGTTAAGACTGAATTTTATATCGATTAATATTAATTTAAGTTGTTTAATCTTGTCCTACTTACGTTTCTGATAAAGATCTAAGTTATTAGATTTTTTTTCTTAAGATTCGACCTCTTCTCTGTTCATTGCGAGGAAGAAGATGAAGTTAAAGATAATGAGCCTATGTAAATTTAAATTAAATGCAAATTATATATTAGATAATGATTTAGATATAGATTTTAATTCATTCATAATTTGATAAATACTTAATAAAAATACATGATATTATATATTATTTCGATTGTAAAAATGCGTAGAATAATAATATGCAATTAAATTTTTGTTTTGATAAATATTTTAATTAGTCAATATTTAGGATTAATTAATTAATTACAAATTAATTTCATCATTTCATATCACCTAATTTGATCATTTAATGTCCAAACTAAATGATCAAATAGTCTATTTCACTCACAAAAATATGAGAAATAATATTATGAGATCAAATTTATCATTTGAATCATAATTTTCTTAATCATTTTTTAACCCTAATTAGGAGTCCCGAAAACCCTAAATTTCAAATGTTATCCAAATTTAACATACTTAGTGTCATTTTTCTCCTTATGATATAAAGATTTCAATTCTACGCAAATTATTTCATTGGACAATAATTAGTGATTTTAGGTTATTGAATCTTAATTAGTGTTATTGTAATAAATTCGAATTTCCTAGATTATATGCTTTAAGTATTATAAAATCCTATGATAGCTAACATGTCACATTTATTATTCCCTATGTCAATTTATAATTACTTATATTAAGCTTAGTTCTCATTATTCTAGATATGCAAATCAATTACAAATTTATTTGATTCACCTTTCAACCCTAAGGTAGAAATCCTAAGATTGATTTAAACATAAATTGTAGTTGATCTTTAGAATATATTTGTCATATCCATTAAGAGTAGTTAGTCTTACTACCTTTATAATTACAGATTATTGAATCAATTAAGACTAGCCTTTAGTGACTAGACTAGAGCTTAGTTTATTCATCCTAACTCTTAAAGTCCTTACTTAAATTCTTTAGGAGCTAATGATAAGAATCCTAAACTCACTTAGAACTGCTTAGGAATCTTATTGATTTTCTCTTAACTTTAACTACTAGAAAACATAGAACTTGTAGTTCTTAATCCCTTCTCTTATTTATTTTAAATCTTTCATTTTATTATAACCTAGCTAGATTAATACTTGATTGGTAAGATCCTTCAAACTACAACCTAGCTAGTGAGCTTTAGTGGATTAAACATTAACTTCTAATTCTTTAAGTTTGATATTTTCTTAATCTCAATCTCTTCCTTCTAGTCACCTAAATATTGAATTAGTAATTATAATTGAATCTTATAGTTTAGGACTAGTTTAGAACTAGTTTCCATTTATATTAATTATACTTATAAATTATTTTACCATACCATAATAATTAAAATGAAACTATTATTTTCAAAATTCCAATTATTATTATTAATTACAATTAACTTGAGATCAATATCTCAAAGTTAATTGGGAGCTCAATTAGCTTCAATCATTAAATAGATCATTAAAATTAGATAACTTTGGATATCACTTAGTTATAATTATTGAATTTTTCTTAAATGCTTGCTTAGCTTTAAACCTTATTCACTTGAATCATTCATATAAGATATTGTGCATGAATAAAACTTTCACATTAAAAATAATAGGGGTTTATATTGTTAAATAAGCTAAGGGTAGGCTAATAAGGAGTAATAAGGAGACCTCATATTCTTAGAGGGTGAATGTGAGTATTACTTATTTTGACCCCACTTTACTTTACTTGTTAAACATACGTGTTTAACTCCTTGCTTCATTCTATATGTGCCCACAGAATGAGTACTTTCCTAAAATAACTTTAATCATTTAAAATATGAAATCTTCTTCAATCTTATAGATTGTTAAGACTCATCATAGCTTTTAGCTATATTACCTTCCATAATTCTAGACTATGTAAATATTAGACTAATAGTCTAAGATCTTTCCTCAATTTATACTATGGATTTTTCATATTTTAGTACTGCACTTTACTTATTTATAGTTTACTTAGATTACAGTAAATATTATTAAAATTATATTTAAATACTTCACTGTCTCTTTTCCTTACTTAGCATAAATTCATTTGAACATATACATGCTTTACTTCATTTACTTTCATATGCACTTTAGTTTCTTTTTAGCTTATTTAGGATACTTTTATCCTTATTTTACTTGCAAGTTAGGATATATATTTATATGAGTATTCTTACTCACTTTGCCTTTTATTTACTTTCATTTTTCCATACTTTTATGCTTACCTTCTTGCATCCTTACTTGTGCTTATGTTATAACTAGTAGTGATATCCAATTAAAAAATAAAATGCTTAGCCTAATCTGTACTTAGACTATTTAGTCTATCATATTTTTTATTTTCTTGGCTTTGCCCTATCACATTTAAATGCCAAAATGTGATAGATCAAGTATATTTGGAGACTAGTGAAGCTGAACCTAGTGCAAAAAGCTAACTGCTTCTGCTTAAAAATATTGTAAAATTATAGCTTATAAATTTCTACAAGTGAGCTATTAATTCATTTACTTTTTTTTGTTTATTAATGGTTTGTAATAATTAAAGCATTCATTTTACATTTACTATGCTTGTGTTAGAACTTAGCTTTATACTTAAATGCTTATGATGTGATGAATGGATGAATGTAATTGAATGTTAAATAAATCATTAGTTATATAATTATCTTGCATATTTACTTTGCATATTAAACTGGAGCTTAGTGCATATTCACTTGTATATTAAATTAGAAATTAGTTATATACTTAATTGTATATAGAATTGGAAAGTAGTTAAATGTTTAAGTTGAGAATTATTTCTTATCTTCTTGTATGTAATAAGTGATATGAAATGAGCATACTTTAGGATAGATAATTGTTACATATGTGTTTTCTGACTTCAAACTATTATAATTGTAAATATTCACTCCCATGTAATTGATTGATTTTACTTTAGAATTGGAAATAAGCAATCCCATGTAACGATTGACTTTATATTAGAATTGCACATGAGCAAACCCTATGTAATGGATTGGCTTTATATTAGAACTGAAACTAAACAATCCTATGTAATGGATTGATTTTATGTTAGTTTTAGGTTATTTTCTTTCAATTTAATCTTTCATTAGAATGGAAGACTTATATGCTTAAATTTGCAGGTGTACCCTTAGCCAAATACAGTAGAAGTCATGCCAAAAAACTTTAAGAATTTAATAACTTGGAATAATATTGCATGTTGTACACTCATATAACATATGTTAAATATTTAGAATTAGCAAGTATTCATATCACATGCTTTTATATTCACATTTTCATATGTATTTCACATGTCATATTTTTATTAAAATCCCTTCCATCTTAACTTAAGACCATCTTCTAAATCTTTGGCCAAACACAGTATCTAATGATTTGGATTAGTTTCCTTCTAATCTAGTATTAGATATTGTGGTGACGTATCAATGTTGAGTTTAGTGATTCTCAATGTTGGGGTCGTCACATTTGTAAGCTCTAAAACTATTTGTATCTCCCTTCTTTATAGTGAAATATTTTGCTCTCCTCCTCGTGGACGTAGGTGTTAGCACCAAACAATGTAAATTCCTTTGTTGTGTTGTGCTTATAATTGTATGTGATTATTTATTTCTTGCTTTACTTGGTTTTGCTCATCATCTCATATATTGTTCCGCATTGATTTATACCCTAAGAGATCACAACATAAATTAGTTTGTTATACTCTTTAGCTAGAAATCATAGATGAAGGGAAGTGATGTTTTTCATAAGATGAGCTATGAGATTTGGTTAGAAGAAGCTTTGTACCCTTATTTGTAATATATTTTGAGGATCTAGAAGAGTGAGCAAAATTCATAAAAATTTAGTATATATTCAACGAATAGAGGTTTAAGAGAAGGATGGTGCTGACACCTTAGAATAAGAGCCATTTTACGAAGTATAAGGCTCAAAACCATAGAATAAAATCCATTTTAGATGTATAAGGTTGTTTCTATGGGCACAATGTACAACACAACAAGCGATCAGACTAAATAAAGTTTTGTAAGGAATTGTTGTTGGCCTCACCATTTTGGCAAATATTTCCGTGAGACAATCAAGTCCTTCAAATGCAAACATTTGGGCCACAAGGTTCTTGAGTGTTGAGCTACTACTATTGTGAAAGGACGACTCAAGAGGAATAAACCAGTATACACTATCAAATATAATGATATTCCTCAAGCTCTTTTGAAAATATGTGTCTACAAATTTTTATTGGGCTCAAAAGGTCTATTAATATCTTCTAACCCCACAGAAGGGTTTGATTTATCAAGAAAGAAAGAATAGAATGACTAAAGGAATAAATTTGAACTCATCGAAAAACTCTATTGCTTTAGGGGGGTTATGAGTGTTGTTACCATTCAGAACCTCCATAAAAGATTTAATAAAACTATCTGAAGACATAACCATACCCTTAATCCATAAGAGAAAGAATCAAAAAACAGGAAACTCAAAAGGAAGAAAAATATCCAAAAAAAAGAAAAAATCCACGAAGATTACTGAAAAAGGGGAGGGAGAAAACTTAAGAAGAAGAATCATAACCAAAATTCAGAGTTAGAAGATCCTCTCAGGCATCGGATTAGGCTTCGGATCGCTAGCTTGAGGCTGTTGAAAGGGAAACCCTAAATTGCCAAGACGAGGGTAAATCTTAGCCAACTATAGCTTTTAAAAAAAATAAAAAAAAGATTTATATATATTTATATATATAAATTAAGCAATAATTTTTGAACAATTCTCTTGTACAAATATTTGATGATTAAACCTCTTAAAATACTGACCAATTCCTTATTTTGCCGTACTTCATTATAATCCGGCAGGTTCTATCTTTTATAAAGTTTGCATTCCATTGAGAGATTCACAGTAAGTTGAAAATTGCTTGAGAGAGAGAAAGAGAGAAATCAATTAACTGCTAGGAAATTGAAAATGAGTTCAAGCTGGTCTATTGGCCTCTGCAACTGTGGCGATACTTTCGGAACTTGTGAGTTTCTTCCTGATTTCTTAAGATCTTACAATTTAGAAATGATTCTAGCTATCACTAAATGGAATTCTTATGTGAACTCAATTGCTATAGGTTGCTTAATTTTGTGCTGCCGTTGCATCGCCTTTGGACGCACAGCCGAGGTTGTCGACGACGGCCTGAGTTGTAAGTATATGCTTTCCTATGTTCTTGTATTCATAAGTGGGTGAGGTCGAGCTCTATATTAAAAGAGAAAAGATGGTATATCAGCATCAACAGCAAATTGCTGCATTTATTTGGCGCTGGAGCCCGTCGGCTGCCAGTGGCTGTATACATACACTTATAGGAAGAAAATGAGGGCCAAATTTGGTCTGGAGGAAGAGCCTTGCAACGACTGCTGTGTCCATTGCTTTTGTCCTCTATGTGCTCTCTGCCAAGAGTACGCTGAACTAAAGAACAGAGGATTCGACCCTTCAGAAGGTTCAGACTACATATTTATTCTAATTTACCTATTCCATAATATTTTCCAATTTATTATGCAATTATTATTTTGGAACATAATGTAGGATATGTTGTCGCACCAACTGCTCCTCCAACAATACCAGTGATGTATAATTAATCTGCATCTTGAACAGCATCATTTGCATGAGGCTTCAAAGGATTTTCAGCGTGTGCTGTTTTCATTTCAATGGTTGTGCTGAAGTTTGTCTGTAAACAATTGAAGTATGAATGAATGTTCTTCTGTTTGAAAAGTTCAATAGAGTCTGCGCCATATGAATTCTGATAAAATCTATAAAGATTAAAGCATCCTAAAGACCTATGCTCTGTGGAAACTTAGAAAATTTTCATGAAATGGATCTTAAAATACTAATGCGTTTATCATTTTTCTTTTTTTTTTGTGTGAAATAAATTAGATAGGTATAAAAATGGGAAAAAGAATGAAAGTTAAATCTTAATATTTTGAGTTTGCATGCGGAATATATTAAGCAAACTCATCACCTTTCGAAATCCAGGTCTCCCCTCTTCTTCTTCTTCTTCTTCTTTGAGGAGGAAATCATCAAATTCACATATTGTTGAACAGGATTGGGGGTAGACTTACTTTTGGAGAATGGAGATATTTCCTTGGTCAAACTTTGCCATAAGGGACATGGGATGAGACTGAACACTTAATGTAGTCTTAGGGATCGTTCTAATGGTGTTGGGGGTAATGCATTTGGAGATGTGGCTTCTTCTTGGAATATGTCGAGTACCATGGAAAACATTTTGTGGGAGAATAAATTACCATTTTTTGATGCTAAATATAGCAAGGAAAATGTGGGCTCCTTTTGGTTATTTTAAATTAGTGATAACTGAGATTACAGGTTCAATATGTTTTTCTTTAACTCCAAAATATTGCAATAATATCTTATTAAAATCTCCTTAGGTTATTAGCGAGCATGTCATTGTGCTTAATTGTTGGTTTTTGGAACTGTCTTTGCTTTGTAATTTGGCTTGCATGTCCTCTATTCAAATTAGTTTCCTTGGATTGCCTTAGGAAATGCTTTCTCTTCCAAAGATGGAGTGATGACTAGAAAACATATGTTTATTGATAAGGCCATTAATAACCTAGATTGAGGGGCATATGATAGAATCTATGTTAAGATTGATTTCTTGAAGAAGCTCATTCCATTAATTAATGTTAATGACCCATAGGGTTATCTCAAAATAAAAGTTGAATATTCCAAGGTAATTGTTCTTTGTTTTAATTAGGATGTTGTGGGTTTTAAGTAAGACTAGTGCTACTTTAAAGGAGTTAATGATTATAATTCTACATTCCTTATCCATTAAGCCATGCACAACATCCATCTATTGAAGTAAGCTTAGTTGGAACCCCACAATAGCTCCTAGCATCAATGGCAATGTGGTATAATTACTCTTAGATAAGCCACCAAGGATGATTTTGATCTATGGATTATTGTCTGAAATGCAAATGGTAAGAACCCAAAGCTCAATGATAAGGTTATGTGCAATTTTGTTATTCTTAAATTTGCTTACACTGTGTGGAGACTTGGGTCTAGTTCTGGTAGGTGAATTTATTAGGCCATAAAATAATATGCCCATGTTGACCAACCCTATCCCTCCTTTATTTCTAATAATAATGGTGTTTGACTACTTATAGCATATTTTGTCCAATTATTGTTGAGATTTTAAGAGTCTTGCTAATTCTTCATGGCCTAGGATGGAGTTTGGTGCTCCACCCGCTTATTTTGGTCCCATGGAAGTCATCTCTTATTGTTATAAACTTCATAGTTCTGATTTTCTATCTATCTTTGGGAATTCAATGGTTATAAAAATGTGGTTATATCCTAACAAAAGGGAAGATGGGGTCTCTCTAGGGTAGGGGCTTTCATTTATTCATTATGACTTTAATGAATTTGTTAACATGTAATTGATAGGGTAGAAAGAAATTCGGAGCAAGAAATAATCTTAAAATTTTCATGAAATAGTTTCCTTTATCTGTATTGTATTGATGACAACCGGATTAGTGATTTACCTAAAGACGAGCTTTAAATAATTTTGCATCAAGTTAGGATTTCAATTCCTTTTTATCTGTGGGGTCTCTTTGAGAATATTATATTACATTGAGATAACGTGACTGTCTATTGTCATGCGATTCATTCATCTTCTCAAATGTTAATTTTATGGCTTTATTTTTGGCGTTTTAAACTGGATACGTTGTTTCTTCTACACTTATACAGATTATAGAACGAGGAGAGAATGTTGGGAGTAATTGAAAATGTTGGCTATGATAATTGTATCCATTCCACTTTTGGTATTAAGGAATTGTAGAATTTAAAGTATATAATGGGATATTACATCAAAAGTTTACATCTAATAAGCTTACTTAGTTCAATAATAGTTCTATTAATAGAAGCATTTCAAGTAGATTAAATATGTTTATTTTAATGGTGGGTATTAAAATCTATCATTGAATCTATTTTTCATCTCCTCCAATTTATTTCCTCTAATCATTATCCAATGTTTATTTTTTGAAGACCAATAATAGTTAATTCCTACTATTCAATCTAGATTTAAAAATGCTTGGCCTAACATGTCTAATTTCTATGTTGTTACCTAATTTTAGCTAGTCCAGTTAGCTTAGAAATCAATTAGGCTCTAAATAATATTATGATCAAATCCTTAAATTTTAAGCTAATTTGGAAGTCATTTGATTTAAGAGAATATTTTAATTAATTTTAATAATTAAAAAATAGGAAAATTAATTTGATTTCCAATAAAATATCTTACAGTAAAATTAACTAAGGGTGAATATTTTGAGAATTTTTAGAGCTTATTTCGTCAAAAAAAAAATTAATTATTACAAATGGTATTAATTATTATTAATTAATATAATTAAATTAAATTTTATTTAATTTTAAAGCCTATTTTGCCTATTTGCGAAAAGGCAGGTTAACCGACATTCTCCTCATTACACAGGACACAAGTTCTGTCCATCTGAGTCGTCTTGTACTTCTCAGGTTTGGATCGGATGCCTGAGTTTCATTCCTCGGTTGATTACAATCCAGCCGCTGGATCAAAGTGATAGTCCAACAGACAACTTTTTCAATTCGGGTCGCCCGTTCGATCCAAGGGCTGGAATACCACAGAGCACTATGCTCTATCGAGTTCTCTGTCATGTTCCTTCTCGATTAGCCATGGTACGGACGGCCTGCCAGCTTATTCACCTCATCAAAACCCAATCTTGACCTTCCTCCATTGCCATTCCTTCATTCACAATCATTAAGGAGACTCCAAGAGATTCTACGGCAGCAGGAGAGCTCGCTGAAGTTCCGGCTGGACGGACTCTAGATACAACAAATTCCCACCTCTTTGCAATCAATTTCAATCTCATTGGTTTTGTTTCTTAGTTCCATGACGTAATTGTTCGATTGCAATTTTTAATCGGGCTCGAATGAGCCGAATTGAGCCTCAAAATTCTATGTCCTGTACTATAATGTACAGTGCCGAGGCTCATTCCAACGTTCCCCTACACTCCACACTGCAATCTAGCGCTCATTGGATTGACCTCAACCCAATGAACTCGTCAGTGCCTCACTCGAGCTGTGATGATCACTATGGAAGGAGTATTTTCCTCCACAGTGAATTCGAGCTCCTGATTTAATTAAATATGGATAGAGCATCATACTCAATTCCGCTTAGGGATTTATATGCCATTCAGCATATCATCCTGCAAGCTTCAATTTGGTATATGGTACACATCCTTAAATAGTATATATGTTGAGAATTAAGAAACCATAGTTTCCCCTTTTCGGCGCTCGAGCGATATGGATGTACATTGCCGGGCGGGTCAGCCTGTGACTCGCGCGACATTGCTTCCTCTCAGCTTGCGGGCCTGTGACCTGACCAGTTCTCTGGCTCGACCCATACCTTTAGATGACTTAAAAAAAGAATATTCAAATTGGAATATTCTATTTTTAATTAAGTCTAAACATGTTTTTAATTAAATCTACATATTAGGCTAATTAAATGCAAATTTATTTATTTAAATAACTAAATAAAAATAAATCCAAATATACTAAAATTATATATTAAAATTATCACAAAAATGAGTAGAACAATAATATGATATTAAATTTCATATTTAACAACTAATTTTACTATTGACTTTCCTATTCATAGTAAGGATGATTAATACATATTTGAGCATATAGTGCTCAAAGTTCATCATACTACATCTCATTGGAATACTTAAGTTATGAGGATCAATACTACACTATTTTTATATTATTTTGATGTCAAAATAAAAATATCATTTTTACTTAGGAAATTATTGTTTTAATCAAATTTGGGAATTTACCCAATTAATTTCTTGTGAATCCTAGATGAACATAGAAGGAACTATGTGATGATATGATTGAACATTAGGAAGATTGTATGTACCAAAATACTTAGATCAAGCTTGAGCTAGCCAATCCTAGTTCAACTAAGTATGGGAATCTAACCCCTTTAGGAGAGAGGAAAGATCATTGGCAAGGAGAGAGTTTATTTATATTGTTGGTGATTAATATTATTGCACGACATATAGGCTTTCTAATTAGATATCCAATTTAGAACTATTATGAACTTAAATGAATTTAGAAAGGGTTACCTCCTTCCTTGTGTCAAAATCAAAAAATCAACTCAAAATGAACTAATGCATATCACCTTTTTATTACAAAATAAAAAAAAATAGTAATTTAAAGAATAAAAAATTAACTATAGACTAATAGAAAGAAAGATGATTGTTTCAAAAAACTATAATCGTGTGAGAGCTATTGATGATGCTATTATGCGGAGGGTGCGGCGGTGCACTCCGGCGGGAGGCCTTGCGGGAAGCGTTTGGTATCAGCGCAGTAGTTGTAGATCATGTAGTTGTTCTGCACCCAAAGCATCTTGCTCTGCCCGCCCGCATCCACGTCGTACTCCATCCACGCGCCGTCGGCTGCCGGCTGGCACTTCGATTTGCCCGCCGCCCACACGCACGCATCTGCGCTGAAGCCGCGATAGGAGGCGGTGAAGGGCGCGCCATTCCAGTCCGTCTTCTCCAGGCCGCCACGCGTCGCCCAGTCCTCGGCGTCCCATAGGCTGGAGTAGATCCTCATCGCCTGGCTCTTCGGAAAGGCCACCCCCCGCCACTCTAGGTTCTTGAACTCCCTTATGGCCGTCCCGTCTACAAGGAACCTGCACCCCCGTTGAATTATTTATTGGCTGCGTGAATTTTGAAGAAGAAGCAAAGAAGGAAGGCAAAGCTTACACAATGCGCTGAGGATTCCAGATGAGGGAGTAGGTGTGGAAGTCAACGGTGGGGTCGAACCACAGCCTGAACTGCATCTCCCGGTTGCCCTTCCCTTGCGTGAACACGTTCGTGTGGAGGGTGTACGGTTGGCCGGTCACATTCCCCAGAAACTCGAAATCTATCTCGTCATGTGCCGCCCCTTGAGAGGACAGCTGCGTGCGTACCCACGATAAATGAATGAACACATGTCGGCTACAATTATATAGAGAGCTAAGTATACATACATAGTAGGCGGTGACGGTGCCGGCAGAGTTGCCTGGGACGAGCTTCAGCTGCATGTCGATCTTGCCGTAGAGATACTCGCTTTTGGACTGAAAACCCGACCCGGATGACCTGTCCAGCGACAGTGTCAGCAGCTCCCCCCCGTTCAGGATCTTCGCCCGCCCCTCGCCCCATGTTACCTCAAACTCGCTCTCGAAGCTTCCCGTTCCTAACGCACAGGTGGCTGCCAGCAGACACAGCCCCGCCGCTGCTGCCAGCTCTGCCCTGAGCAGATGATGCTGCGCCGCTCTCATTCTTATATTCAAACTGGATCTGTGTGACAGAGTGTAGAGCTTAACTGCGGAGCCTTCTCTTATTTATATGCGCCTCTCTCGCTGATTGGACGCGGCTTCGAGTCATTTTGCTCGGCTGTCATCCAATTAGCTGGCACCTCTCTGGAACGCTTGCTGCCCAACCTTTCTATTGTGCTCACACCCGGAAACTTCGCCCACTAGAATCTCGAACCCGCGTGCCTCCAAAAGCACCTTGTTTTAACAAGAGCTTAAAGATCCTAAGGTCGGCTAGAATTCCACTCCTTCTAATACAATTATTAATATATTATTTATTCTTTTATTCTTTTACTTATATTAGTAAAAGCTTATTTCAAAGCATACAAGGGCTCTGGAAGAGTGCAAAATCTTAGAAAATCTAAAGACTTGAAGCCAGCCTAAAATTAGAGATCCAGGATATATCCTAAAAGATCTCTCGACACAAAATAAAAGGAGTGAAAATATATGTATATATGAAAACAATCAAAATAGAGTAAAGCGCCAAGCAAGAGACGATAGAGAATTAGAGCCAAGCTGCAATCATAAAAAAATGACACATCCCACGTAACTACACAGACACCATGATTGGGAAAATGCCCCGAGGGATCTGCCTCAACCAATAAACCATGAAGCGACGATCACGTAGAATCTGGTAATTCAGAAACATGCAAAACATGCATAGAAGAGTATCCACAAGATCCTACCAGCGGAGACTATTTCTCAAGCGCAGACAATGATAAACCAATATGTACACCAAACATCTATAATATATATATTAAATAAAGATTCATGATACTCTTTAGTCACATATTCATCTAGAATTCACCAAAGAAACTCTCTTTGCCTACTTATAAATAAAGCAAAATTATAATTGACACGTTATTTTGGCAGAATTCGAGAACCATTTTTTGGGGCGAGCATTATTTGGTTTTGGATGTGGGCCGATCACGATTTTGCATGTGGGCCTATCAGCAATTTGTTGAGTAATTCAAACTCTCGGGTTTGAATAAAATCGAATTGGTTTACTAATCATCGGCAAAATTGTAATTAGTATATTTTAATTGTTTTGTTTTACTTTATGCACAATGTTCAATAAAATGAATTCAAGATTATGATCTCAATACGTTACAGCGTTTCAATAATTTTCAAATTATTGTAAACCATATGATATGTATTGTTTTTTATTTTTAATTATTTATCATAATATTTTGGGTCTAATAAAGTCCCTAATTAACTTAAAAAATTTATATATTCCTAAGCTAATTAATATAAATAATAAGTAGGGATTTGATTGAACTCTTATATATTCCTTGAATTATTCAATTTCCATTATATAAAAATAATTTAATCCTGAAAACTAATTTTAAGATTCATAGAAATAAATCAATACAACTTGTGCAATGAACATAATGAACTAAAATAGATGAGCAGATACCTCAGAAGTAATGACAATAGAAATTATATATAAATTTAAGCAAAACAAATGCACTCATTATTGACCTATCATTGATATAATTAAACAATAATAAAAGAAGCACAAATTATTAAGTCTTCTTAATGGAGTATTAACTGCTGTATTTTCACTTTTTAAGAAAAAAATGGTGTCTTTGTTTTTAAGGTATAACCAAAATTCTGAAAATCTTTATATTATCACCATAGATATATGGTGAAAATGCTACACCGAAATTCGTGAACCATTTTTTTTGGTGCGGGCATCATTTAGGTTTTGGATGCGGGCAGATCTTAGTTTTGCATGTGGGCCTATCAGCAGTTTGTTGAGTAATTCAAACTCCTTTTAATACAATTATTAATATATTATTTGTTCTTTTATTTATTTATTATGACTAATGGTGAGTCAAAAATTTTGGATCCTGAACTAATTCAAAATTAGGTCAACTAAAAAATTATCGTTGGAAATGACATATTTTGGTAGTTATAATACACAAGTATATAAATATTAATGCTTAATAATAAATACTATATTTATAAAATATCATTTATTAATTTTTTCTTTTTTTATGATGTCAACATTTAATTCTTTTTTTTTCAACATGAATAATCATGTGAACATTTAATTTTTTTAGCATGTCAACTTTTATTTATTTTTTTCACTATGATTAATCATATCAGCATTTATTTATTTTTCTCTCATTGTTAATAGTCATGTCAGCATTTTTTTTTTTTTACATGACGCAAAGATAACCCTCACATGCCAAGTCCTATCATAAGTCATATTCATCATAACCCATATCTTCTTAAAAGTATTGTCATATCATAAGTTTTATGTTCTATCATAAGTTATATCTTCTCAAAAGCTTTATATTCTATCATAAGCTTTATGTCTCATTATAAGCCATATTCCATCATAAATTTTATGCCCATCATATGTCATAATCTATCATAAATTTTATGTCCTATCATAAGCCATATTCCATCATAAATTTTATGTCCCATCATAAGTCATATCCCCTCAAACGCTATACGTTCCATCACCATGTTATGACCCGATACAAATAAAATCCAGCGGACAAACCCTCAAGTCCTAGCATTAACCCATGAACAAATGAGCACGGGATTGCTTATAAAAGCCCAAGACCCTTAGGTAAAGCTCATAACCACAAAACCCGTCTCTTTCTTCTCCCCGCTTTCTCCCTAACCCATGGAAGAAGAAGAGGAAGCATTTTCCTTATTCGGGCTAGCCCCAAGCTGCACCCAAGCTCAACCAATCATCAATAGGCCTCCACTAAATTCCAAGGAACTTATTTGATCAATAAGCACTTCAACAAATCTTTACTAGATTTAAGAAGCTTCATTAAAGATCTTTGATCACCATCAAATAATCTTTTGAAATTTTTAACTACAAAAGTAACCGGATAAATACAACGGTGACAGTGCCGGCAGAGTTACTTGGGACGAGCTTCAACTGCATGTCGATCTTGTCGTAGAGATACTCGCTTTTGAACTCAAAACCCGACTCGGATGACTTGTCCAGCAGCAGTGTCAGCAGCTCCCCCCCCCCCATTCATGATCTTTGCCCGCCCATCGCCCCATGCTGTCTCAAACTCCTTCTCAAAACTTCCTGTTCCTAATGCATAGGTGGCTGCCAACATACACATACCCGCCACTGCTGCCAGCTCTGCCCTGAATAGCTGATGCTGCGCCACCCTCATCCTTATATTTTCAAACAATCAGACTCACTGAGTGCATCTCTTAGTTAGGCGCTTGGCCTTTCTTTTTATATGTGCTACTCTTTCTCTGATTGAAAATGAGTTAGTTGTCATCTATTATTAGCTGGAATCTCTTTAGATTGCTGCGGACCTCCTAATGCTCACACCCAGAAACTTCTGACCTCTTCTTCTATGGCTAAAAAAATATTGGATTCGCCCAATTGATTTCAACTCCGCATGCATCCAAAGGCACCTTGTTCTTAAGATGCAGCTAAAGGCTTCTTGTTAGGAGAAAACAATCTTCACGTTAGATATTGATAATGATGGTTTACATACTCAGCTTATATGTTACATATGCCCCACCGGTGCATTATTTACGGGACATGCCATGTGGGCAGTCCTTGGTAGTCCTCCAAGAGTTTTAATTTTTATGCCAATGATTCTATTCAAAATAGTACCTCAAAATGCTATATTTTAAGGAATAAGCTTTCATGATACTTTAATCTGAAAACTCAACACATTGGGCTAACCTTGATGTGGGCAAAATCACTCACTTGAAAATAATCTTGTGATTTTGTGATTTCTACATTTACTTGGTAACCGTCAACGCATCCCCCGATCCTCAAAGTCTTAGAAGATTTCGTGTGTTTCGGCAACAACAGTATGTTGGTTATTTTGGCCAAAAGTTAATTTAAGGAAAATTTAAGTATCTCAATCTATCATTTGCCTTTAAATCAGTAAACTTATTATTTAAATTAACCTAGAGTTAAATAAATCATCAATTGTTATCTTGAAAGCCTAAAATACTAAATTTGCTCTAATTAACCTAAGTATTAAAATGTGGATGTGAAAATTCATGTTTCCTTCATTCTTAAGACCATTAAACTATTATATAAGAATTAATTTAATTAAACTTTATTTAAGTTAAAATAATTAATTAAGTAACTCTTCATGTTAATCCTTAGGATTCTTTGATAAATCTTTTAATCATTAGCATTAGATTCTTAAGTCCCTTCTATTGAGTAATGAGATTACTCAATAGCTTAAGTTGAGCCTAGATTGTAGCTTTTGATTTTAAGAGTTATATTATATAAGTTTTAGTCTTGATTATTTTATATTTTGACTTTAGGTTAAGATTAGAGATTCAGCTTATTAAGTTTGATTATACTTAATAAGTCTTGCCTTAACCTTTAGCTCGTGAGAATTAGTGAAAATTTTTAGATCCTTAGACTTTAGTGCCTTTAGATTAAGAGGTGTAAACCTCAATATTTTGAACTTTAACTCTTAATCCCTTACTCTTGATTTATTTTACCAACATTGGTTTTAGGTTAATAAATTCATTAATTAAGGTGATTGATTTGTTATTTAACTTTTATAGGAAACATTAATTGATTAAAATTAAAACTTGATTAGTTCTAATTTGCGACCTTAGAGGACTGTGAATCTGAGTTTATACTAAATATCAGGATATTGAAGATCCTGAGCTAATATAATCTTTGAACAGTTTGAACGAATAAATTAAAAAATAAATGATATCATAGATTTTTGCTTAGTACTGCTTTACTTCATTAATTCATACATACTGTTTCTTTATGATTTGAGCTTTACTATCTTGACACATTAGTTGAGACATAAAATATTTGATGAATATTTTATGTTAGTATTGAAATGCATAAGACATTAGTATTAATAATCAGTAAATTCAGTAAATTCAGATAAAAATTCAGTGGAGTGTGTCCTAGATAGTCTGCCTTTGTAGTTCTATTTTCTTAAAAAAAGAATCAACTCGGATCCAGTCATGGGAGAGTTTGAATGATACATGTCGGATTTAATAGTCCAGCTCAGATTTAGCCTTCAATGGTCTAGATGATACATGTGGAACTTCATGTTATGTGGTTATGTTTAGCCAGCTTCTGTTATGACAGAACTAATCTAGTCACATGTCCATTTAAAATCAACAACTATGTATATCAATCACTTTCACTTCAGTTTTCAGTACTTACAATATTTCTAGTATTGTTCAATATTTGTGTATTTTTAATATTTTCAAGTTTTATAATAGGATTTTCTATGTAAGCATGTTATGATGCTAGTTTAAGTATTATTTTATTTATTCTGCACTTTTATTAGAAAAATTAGAATGTATAATTGATCACTTATGTTTAGGACTTTTCCTTTGTACTTTTGTTGTTTATAAACTGTTTAACCTATTTTTGCATCTATTTAGCTTAAAATATGTTTACTTACCTCATATTTTGCTTTAGTTATAAATATATTATTTATAGTTATTTTGTTTCATTTGACGCTTGTAGCACATTTACTACTTATGATGATTTGTAATATACTAAAACTTAATAATTTATCATCTTAAATTGTACTTAGATAATTTGTCTAACTAAAATTTTATTTTCTTGGCCGGGGCCATAGCATGTAAAAACCAATATGTCAATCTTACAGTGATTTGAGAGCCAATTTTAGGTGAGGAGCAGAAGTATGAAGATGATCCTTCTATAGCTGTATAACTTTATTTTTATTTTTGAGAGAGAGAGAGATCTTTCATTTTAGCTTTACTTTCTTAAAATTGTTATTAATTTTTGGCTTGTAATAATTAAATTATGTACTGTATATTTTTATTTTAGTTCTATGCCATATGGGATATAATTTTTATATTATTTCCTATTTATTTCTTGAATGTGATGAATTGATGTATTTTAATTATGTCAGCTTCAGCACTCTGATTATTTGTACTTTGAATTATGATTACTGTTATATGATAATTAGGGGCAAAATTATATATCTAAGTAGTAGGTTACTTAGACATCTCAGTAAAACTAGTGTTATCAAATTCAAAAGTCTTATAGTAGATACTTACCTTGTTAACACTAATATATGGTTATCTTCGAGTGATGACATAACCCGTCGTTATCTTATACTTTGATTCGAGGTAACTTGAAATACTTAGTTTGTTTAACTGCACTTATCGATGCGCACAAGGATAATGGACAGAATCCTTTTATAATTTATTCTTTCAAACTAAGATGCTAAATCAACTAATTAGAGACATAACTTAAAGTATCTTAAGAAAGGTAATTTGAAACATTTAGTTTATTTAACTGCACTTATCGATGCACACAAAGATAAGGGGTAGAACATTTTTATAATTTATCCTCTCAAACTATGATGCTCGATCCCCTACTTATAAGATAGCTTAAAATGTCCTAAGAAAGGTAATTTGAAACACTTAATTTGAATAACTGCACTTATCGATGCACACAAGGATAAGAGACATAATCTTTTTACAGTTTATTCTCTCAAACTAAGATGTTCAATCCCCTACTTATAACATACTCAAGAAAATTGAGAAATTTATCTTGATGTTCTTGTAGATTCATCTAAGACAAGATTAGAATTTATAATTTCATTCAAGATGAATCACCCAATTTTCTATTCTTACTGAATCAAATTAGCTTTATGGGTATGCACTACAGTTTCCACATGATAAACACTAGTGATATTATTCTATACTAGTTATTTTAGAATACAAGGAAATTCAGACTAATGAATCCATTTTCCATTGGAGGTGCTAAGCAAATGGGTTCCAAGGTTGTGCATAGAAGTCACTTTAATTAGGTAAACTACCTCATTTAAGCTCAATCTATAGTTCGTTAGGTTACTACTATCACAAAAATAGAAGCTCAATTATCTAAGGTTCAAAAGGTTCATCTAAAGGCCTACCTCAATGCATATTCAATAAGATATCTCATACCTCAATGCTTTCCCTATTTTATGGCATAAAATACTAGCATTAAGAGGTTTGACAATAAACTCTTCTTACCTTAAGAGTTCATCTATTAATTAGGTCTAGCAATTATTGATTTAAAATACTATATTTCAACTTTAAGATATAAGCACAAAAATATGCAATAATTCAATCTAAAAAGATCATATTAAACCCACAATCCTTAATACCTTGAGCTTGATTATACAAATTAGATGGGTAAAACTCATTTGATCTCAACCTATACTACAATTATGGGGTATAATCATATAATTTATTAGAAATTGATTATTTACAAATCATTATCATTTTATAATTTAGTTTATGTTAATAGTCTTTTTTTAAGAGAAAATCAAAGATCTAAGATTAGATTCAGATGATCAATCATATAAATTTATTGAACCTTAATACTTCTAATTTAATAGTTTAAGGTCAATGTCAAATCAAGGAGCATTATTGGAATCATGCAAGTTTTTTAAGTATTCAAATTAGCTGGTTTATTAAGATGATTAAGATTTGGGTCTTAATCCAAATAAGTTAGGGTTTAACTCCTAACTTGACCAACCCAAGACCATTTGCTTAGTTATTAGTCAATAATATAATTAGAGAGTTTATGGTGCATTATTGATTTCCAAAAATTGATGTTAAATCAATTTTTTATTTAGATTAAGAATTTCTTAAGATTCTTAGGGTTTAATTGTGGATTAATGTCAAATCAGTTAGTTAAGTGTCCAAATCAAAGTTTAGGTTCTCTAATATGTATCCTACTATTAATGAGGCATATAAACATTATATTACTCAAACATATAGTAATTAAGGCTAAACATTACATTAATTACCATTTAGCACAAAATATTCAAGTGAATCATTTAGGAAATCAGAACATGTCATTCAGGATAATAGGTAAATTTCATATTCAAAATCACCTCTACATTTACACAATGCATGATTCTACTAAATCCAATTTTTATTTTGTATATTTTTGCATTACTTGGGTTCTAGAGTCAAAAAATGCGAAAAATATAAAATTTGTGCACAACTGTGTAGTTCTGCACACTACAGCGCGCTGGACCACCTCCTAGCCGAGAGCCAGGCGCTACGATGCCATCCAACCCGAGATCTGGGCACTACATGTAACGGCCCCAATAATTGGATATAAGACTAATCCAGATATTGGGGTGTTACCTTAGCACCCAACACTTGATTAGAAAAAAACAAATCAAGTGCTGATGCTAAGTGGCCAAGTCTCTTTATGAGCATTTGTTAAGTTAAAAATGAATGAAAAATGAAGATACATATACATGCAATATTACAAGCATTTACAAAATAGGAAATCCACTCATTCATCCCAAGCAGTTTTAAATATATAGAAGATACAGATTAACAACTGAAAGTAAAAGTAACTTAAGCAATCAAATTATTACAAGGCTTTTTAGTATATATGGCAAATACAAATGAACTATATATGACTAAGCGGAAGCAGATTTCCTTAAAAGTTCTTCAAGTACTTGGACCTGCATCACCTGAATAAAAAGACTCTTGATCTATCATATTTTGGTATTTAAATATGATAGGGCAAAGCCAAGAAAAAGAAAAGAGTAGTTAGACTAAATAGGCTAAGCACATTTTAAAATTAGCTATGTTTTTAGATTAACAAGATATCATAATCATAATTTACAATTTATGTATGCAGTGGTGCAGTAAAAGCTATATAATATGGGAAAGTAAAGAGCACAACTGTAAGGAAAATAGTATGAAAATTATTGAGTAAAAATACTCACTTTTTATTAAAGTTCTAGCCTATTACTAAAAATTGGTAAATGAGAGCATTTTAAAGGCTAGAAACTAATATGCGTATGAAATATAAGCAATTTATATGATCAAATGGATAGTATGCTAAGTAAGCAATTGACATACAGTGAAGCATTAATTGAAGTTAAGCAACATACATTGTATTCAAATTAACTGAAGCCAGCAATACACAATACTAGAAATAGAGAGTGTAAGGCTAAAAGAAATGAGGAAATATCTTAGATTCTGAATCTAAGATAACCATAGTTTAGAACTATGATATGAAAGCATAACTAAACAGTTATGAAGAGATCTTACAATTTGTAAAAGAACCCTTATATCTTTAATTAAAGTTACAGTTAGAAATACCTCATTCTGTAGGAGTACACAATAGAATGGGCGAGGAGTTAAGCACGTCTGCTTAACCAGATACAGTGGGGAAGTTGAATATTCATATTTACCCTCTCTAAAATGTGAAGTCCTAACATAAACACTTTCTTTTGTACTCTTTTTGCCTTAAGGCATTCCCCTTTAAAATTTTAAGAAAATCTTTATTTATGCACAAGGATCTTGAATACATGTTCAAGGAAATAAGGCTCAAAGCTATGCAAGCATTCAATGGATTATAAAAATTGTAAAGTATGTGATATCTTCTTATTATCTAAACTTTTAATAATCTACTTTAGAAATTGGAGTTTAATTAAAACTTCAAATTGACTTATAGATATTTAATCTTAAGTCAATTCTAAATAAAAGTAGAATGAAAGTAAATTTATTCTCATGGAAAAGATAAATTAAACTAAATTTGAAACTTAAAAAAGACCTTTATTTTATAATTAAGGTTCAAAGTGATTCATGGAAAAGGAAAATACTTAAAATTTATGAAAAATTCTAAGTCTTAAAATTCTTAAAAATTTTGGCAGAGTCTCTTTTGTTTTTGCCAAATAAACAATTTTTACAATCAAGCATAAAATTATTTCCAACCCTAAAATAGAGTTCAATCCTTTTTACAGGATTGCTCATTTCTAATTCTACAATAGATTTCAACCCTTTTTACAAGATTGCTCATTTCCAATTCTACTTATAATTTCAAATAAAACTAAATTAAATAATTTGTACATTCTATATAAAGTATCTAATAAAAAGGAAATGCAGGAATGATATTTAGTATTTATAAGAGCAGCTTTAAGTGGTATTTCCACATATAGCATTTATTTTAGCAACTCTGTATTATTTTTACAACATATCTTGCAAAGAATTACCATTAAAGTTAGCATTCATGAAAATACTAATATGAATTAGCAGTTATAAATTACAGCATTAAGGACTCAACAATTTATGGATACCAATATGAAATTCGACAATGGAAGAATACAATATTAATGAGCTATAATTTTATATGCACATATGGAAGTAGTATTACAACATTTAAGGATGGCAACATTAGATTTTAATGATAGCATTTTGATTTTAATATATCATGCAGTTTACATCTGTTATATATTGAAATAATTGACAGTATATGATCTATCTTCAGCAATTTTATCCTTAAATGATACATGGAAATATATGTGAATCTTATAAACTGGATGGCAACATAAATCTTATAAGATACATAGCAGCAATTTAATTTATTAAATGAATG
The DNA here is from genome assembly GCA_016760335.1 of Gastrodia elata. Lineage (NCBI taxonomy): Eukaryota > Viridiplantae > Streptophyta > Magnoliopsida > Asparagales > Orchidaceae > Gastrodia > Gastrodia elata. The sequence continues at coordinate 2,482,728 of CM028681.1, read as the reverse complement.
GACAGTAATTAATCTCCTTTAAATGAATGTACGGCAATGATCTCGCTTAGAAACTTTCAGATCTCATGAGATATAGTGCAGTATTCATACTTAAATAACAACATTAAATCTTATGGCATCATGTTCATTTGATATTAAGTGTTAAAATTTAACCCAGCATGTATAGATTACATTAATATAAAGCAGATAGCCTTTCTTATGATAAGAGATGGCATTTGGTCTTTGTGATTTTGAAAAGATAGCATTTGATTAAAAAGAAATAAAAGACAGAAAATATATTTCTTAAAACACATAGCAGTATGGCAACAATTTGACTCATGACAGTAATTTGAATCTTATAATATAAATGTTGATAGTATTTGACTCATGAAATTATTTAATTCATATTGAATTCAAATAGCAGCACATTTTCTCTTATTCCATTTGATAGCAACATTATAATATTTGAGATCTCATTGATTCTGTCATCTATATTATTGGCCACATATGATCACATTTGATTTCTCATAAGAACAAGAGTTTGCAACATATGATTCTCATATAGTAACAACTGATCATTTGTAGTTAATGGCAGCAAATAATCTTATAAAGGAATAACAATATTAATGCTCATATCATCTATTGTCAGTTGTTGTAACACATAACTAAATGGCAGCTGTATGATTCTATATAAGATTAACATTGATTCTCATATGATCCATTGACAACATTTGGATCTTAAACAGCAGTTGATCTAATACTCCTCTTAGCATTTACTCGCTTAACTCAACAAAAGTTGTATTGATAAGTAGAAAATTTTTTTCATAGTATTGATAGCAGTTTTAACACATTTAATATTTAATGGTTGATGCTATTAGTTTGGCAGTAGAAAGAAATAAACAAAAGGGTCTATATTAAGTATCAATAGAAGAAAAGAGTATACATAGTTCCCAGCAATAACCCATACCCCACTTTTCAATTTCCAACCAAGAATGCATAAGAATAATAGAGATATTCAATATCCAATAGAACTTCTAACAACAGCATAGTTAAATCGATCTCGATCCAATGTACTTATAGATTTTTATGGGAGTCTTCTACTAACTTGAATCCCATTCTTTTAATTTTGATAAAATGTATCTCAACTGTGCAACCATCTATTAAGACAAAAAAGGTTGTATTGTATCACATGAAACAATAAAATACTAAAACTATAGATCTGAAATTAAATGGGAATTTGAAGATTAAAATTACTTCTGAAGTATTTATGAGACTAAAGCAAACAATTAAATACTTCAACTGAAGTTTATGCATACCACAACAACAATTTAGTAAAACCAACTAAAACCAATGAAGTTGAATTGATGCAATTATTTTGCTATGATAAGGCTGAAATAGTTCAACTGAAATTTTAGTTAATAATTATAGAAATTTGACATCAATACTAATCAGCGAATAACAATTAAATTCTCAGCAGTTAATTAATAAGTTAACTACACAAAACAACAGCTATCATATGTAGTAATTCTATCAACTTTTAACATCTTTATTTCATGCACTTCTAACAACCAAATCCCTATAAATAAATTAATAAGATTATGAAAATCACAATGCTACCTTAGATGAACAGCAAAGCATTCCTTTTATAAGATTGAATGCTGTTAAAAAGAATAAGTTATAGCTAGCATTTTTTTTTTTAATATAGAGTTCTATTTTTTTGGTTAGAAGTGAGATTCTCATTGTAATTATTCTATAGAATAAAGAATATGCATAGATTCAACTGATTTTGAATAACATCAATATTAGTTAATGCAACCTTACCGCAATCTCTTCATTTTTATACATAACATAATTAGATATCCACAAATTGTTTTAAGGAAAACTGAATATAAAATTTTAAAACCCTAGTTGAATATTGACCGTAAGCAAACCAAAATAAGGAGGAAAAATCGGAAGGAGTACTATTGGCAAAAAGGAGGTCTCACTGGTCATTATGACAAAATCCATATGCAGATTATAGTTGATAATAGCCATCCCAACATATAAAAGAAAAATACAGAAATTTCTAAATGTATTGATGATATAAAAAAAATGTTGTTCTAAAAGAAAATAATTGCAGAAGTAAGAAATCAGTATTGGCAATATTTGAACAAAGAGTATAAGCATTCTCAGTGGCCGGCTACAGCTGAATCAAACGTAAAGCATGAACCATAGATAACAGATGAATAATAAGATTTTACATTGACAGCAGCGGCTTTTTTCCATTAAAACTTTCTTTGAGGCAGCCAAACAAAATAAGAAAAAAAAATGATATAACTTGGTAAAAAAATACACGATCTAATTAAATCAGATCTAATAAGTTCTTAAATTGATACCTTGGAACCCTAATTTATGATTCAATTTCTTTTCATATTCAAATGATTCTTGAAGGTGAAATCAAGTGAAGTACCCTTTTAAGATGTCGAGAAATGGCCGCAGATTGATATTAGGTTCTCTAGGAAAGCTTATCGGGACTTTGATCTTAACGTTCTCTTCTTAAAAAAAAAATGTGTACCTTTATGAATTCCAACCCTTCCTTTTTAAGATGCGAGAGGTATGGTTATCACCTGGTAAAGCTTGCGAAAATCTCACTGCCACTCGGCCCCTCTATTGGTACGTATAGGCGGTAAGGGACATGCGTTGATGGCCGCTCGTCCCGATCGAGCAGCTTCATTAATGCTAGCCGATCGAAAGGAGATGGGGATGAGGATGAGGGTTTTCTCGGGATAGGAGAGGAGATCGCGTGCGTATGAAGATAGTGTCAGTCGAAGGATTTTAGGGCTTGCCGAAAAATAATGAGGATAAGAAGAGTATAATTGGATATATATATATATATATATATATATTGATTTATTTGGAAGTTTTATTAATTAAAAATATCGTGATAATTAATTTTTGAAAATTTACTTTTTAGCTAAATTGAGGGTTACGGACTCAAAAATAAAGTCGAAATTTAATTTGCAAGCCATCTTAATTATTTTAATTACCGAATTATCAAAAATGTAATAAAATAATCAAGAAATTTTGACTTTCTCCAAACTCACCAAAATTTCACCCCAAGCTAATTTGGGCATGAGGAATGCAATGGTGAAGTTCGTTTTTGATTCTGAAGTCTATTTAAATTAGTTATTTTCAGAATTATCTGAATATCAGTAAACACTGGAAATCAACAACAATCTTCAATTTGCACGAAATTTGAGGTGGAGACCTTTAACTCTATTATAAGAGTAATGAAGGAGATTTATAGTCAATTAGATTCACTAATTAACGTGTAACAACTTCTGGGTTGTTACACTACAGCACGTGGTAGCACCCCCTGGCCGAGAGCTTGGTGCTACAGCACGCTGTAGCACCAGTTAACCCGAGACTTGGGCATTGCAACGTGAGACAGCGCTTTCAGATGTTACGACATGCTATGACGCCAAATTTTTCGAGACGTAAGCACCGCGGCTCGCTGCGGCACCAGAATTCTCGAAACAAAGGCGCTATGGACGCGACAGTGCTTTTAGGCACTATGGCATGCTATGACACCATAATTCTCAAGACACGAGTGCTGCGGCATGCTGTAGTGCTCCCTGACCGAAAGCCAGGCTCTACGGCACTGCTGTAGCACTTGATAGTGATTTGGCTGAATGAAAAGTGGAATGATTCCCCTTTTTGCACTCAAATACTCTCAATTTAAGATATCTCAAGTGCAATGCCATATACTGATCCAAGACCTATCAATTAATACCAAAATTGGCATGAAAGAATTATTATAAGGAGCAAACAATGGTGTCCTAGCTACGGGTATACAAAAATTCTACAGCTTTTGACTGCATTTTTATGGACGAATTGAGTTTTGATCGGACTCATTTGAGTTTGATTGAGGCTTGCCAATCAAACATAGATTTTATAAAATAACTACTTGAGATACCATTTCACAAATGCTTTGATTAAACTAATGGAAAGAGTAGCACATGGAGGATACAAGAAAGAGGTGCAAGAAAAGTTACAGCAAATGGGTACCTGAACTTGCAAATGGAAGAAGATAGCATTTTTCAAGAGCTTGGGAGGATTGCGCTTCTTCTTCAGCTACTAGCAAGAAGAGAAAGAAAGCTAGGGATTCTTAGGATGAGGGAGCTTTAGCTGAGCAAGTGGAGAGGGAGGAGGGCTGAGGCTCCAACTTAAAGGAAGAGAGGGGATGGCTCCAGTAATGAGCTTTCCCATCATCATGGAGGAGAAGGGGAGGGAGGACTCCTTGTGTGCGTAGAAAATGGGGGAGAAGGTGCAAGAAATGGAGAAGAAGGCTAGTGAGCCCCATGCACAGGAGAAAATGAAGGGAAAAGAAATTTAAATCAATTTAAATTAGTTAACATTATTTAATTAAAATCAATACATTTAATTTTTTAATCAAATTGATAGAGGAGTTCCGAAAAATTCCAAAAATTCACTCCTAGGTAATTTGGGGGTGAGGAACTCAACGGTGAAGTCAGATTTTAATTTGGAGATCAATTTAATTATCATAATTTTTGGAGTATTTAAATATATTAAAATATTTGAGAAAATTCGACGATTTTCAAATACTTTCAAAATATCACCCATAGCTAATTTGGGTGTAATGAATGCAATGGCAAAGTTAGATTTCAATTTCGAGGTCAAATTAAATATCTCAATTTTCTAATTAATTAAATATATTAAAATATTCCAAATATTCGATTGAGCTTCGAACCCCTCCAAATCTATGAGGATTGGTTCTAATGAGTAAATAAACCTAATGAAATGATAATTATGCTGTAATTAAGCTAAGATTAAGCTAAGTAACAATATATGGTTGTTATAATGAGTACAATGGCAGACTCCAATTTTTTATTCTGATATCTAAATAAAATAGGCATTTTCAGAATTATTGGGATAATCAAGAAATATTAGAATGTCTCAAATGATCTCCAAATCCAATGAAACTTGAGATGGAGGCTCTTAACACTATTACAAGAGCATTGGAAAAGGAATGGAGTTGATTAGGCTACTAATTAATGGGTAATAACCCTATAATTGTTACAGTAAATGTCCTAAAACTAGCATGGATAATTGATTAAATTATATTTGCATTTATAGTTTCAGACATTGATATTCCTTGTCACTTTAAGGAATCAAAGGAGGGTCCTCAGATTGAGCACTGAAAGACTGTAATGTATTAAGAGATGGAGTCTTTTTATAACAATACTACCTAGATTTTGGTAAAGCTTACTCTGCGAAGGGCTATTATCGGATTAATAAAGCTCTATACAAAGAAGGAAGGTTCTCATGGAGTTGATATTGTGCTATACAAGGTAAGACTTATTGCTAAATGCATTGCAAAATGAGGGGTAGACTATGATGAAGTCTTTTGTTTTATTGTTAAGCATCCCACTATTTGTGTTCTCTTAGTGTTTTTAGTGCAATTTGATCTAATTTTGGAGAAACTTAACGGAAGACATTTGTATACATGGAATCGGAAGAAGAAATCTTTATGATGTAGCCTCCTAGATATAGTGCCATAAATAAGAAGTACTTGGTATGCAAGCTGAGAAAATCAGTCACTCTATGGTTTGTAGCACTCACCTTGATAGTGGTATAAAAAATTTGACCAATTTATGCAAAGACATTAGTATTTGAAAAGCCAGTTTAATCATTGTGCTTGTTTTAAGAGATTGACCAATAGTGAGTTTAGCTACTAGCTTTTATATGTCGATGATATGTTGATTGCTTCCTCATTTTGCAATGATAAAATTCATAATATAAAGCAACAATTATTATTACATTTTGAGATAAAGGAGTTAGGGGAAGCTCATAAAATTTTTAGTATGGAGATTCATCAAGACAATGAAGTTGGAAGAATTTGGCATTTTCAAAGAGCATAATTAGAAAATATGTTGAAAAAAATTAAGGCTGGTAATTCAACCAAATGTGTTAGTCTTCCTTTAGCCTCTCACTACTAGCTGAATTCTAACATGTGCCATAAGAATGATCAAGAAAGGAAGGTAATGAAGTTGGTTCCATTACTAGTGCAATTGGAAGTTTAATATGTCATGATGTGTACAAGGCAAAATTCAGCACATGCTATTGAAATGATAAGTTGGTATATGCTTGGCCTAGGCATAGCCCATTAAAAAGTAGTGATCTTGAGGTATTTAAATGGTACAGCTGATGTTGGCTTGAGATTTAAATAATCATCTTTTGATTACTTCTGCGTATGTTGTGTACTTTGATTATGCGGCTGATCTCAATAGGCACCTACAACTAGCTATATGTTCACTTATATGTTTACTTTAGCAAGAGGGTCAACTAGTGGAGGTCAATATTGTAATCTACAATGGCATTGTCTATCACCAAGACTGAGTATGTGGCACTCACAGAGGCGGTGAATTCTAATTTGTGCCACTCATAGAGGCGGTGAGCTCATTAGAACAATGAAGTTGGAAGATTTTGGCTTTTTAAAATAGCATATTTAGAGAATGTGTTGAAAAAAATGAGGTTGGTAATTCAGCCAAATGTGTTAGCCTTCCTTTAGCCTCTTACTACCAGCAGAATTCTAAGTTGTGCCATAAGAATGCTAAAGAAAGAAAGGCAATGAAGTTGGCCCAATTACTAGTGCAATTGGAAGTTTAATGTGTTATGGTGTGTATGAGGCCAAATTTGGCACATGCTATTGGAATGATAAGCCGGTATATGATTTTCCTAGGTAGAGCCCATTGGAAAGTGTTGAGAAGTATCTTGAGGTATTTAAATGGTACAGTTGATGTTGGCTTGAGATTTAAAAAATAAGCATCTTTTGATGACTTATGCGTATGTCATGTACTTTGATTAAGCAAGTGATCTCAATAGGCGCCTACGACTAGCTATATGTTTACTTTTGCAAGAGGGTCATCTAGTTGGAGGTCAATATTGCAATCTATAGTGACATTGTCTTTCACTGAGATAGTGAAGGAAGCATTATGGATGCAAGGTTTCCTGAATGATCTTTGTGTGTTGCAAGATCATTTGACTGTGTTTTATAATAGCCAAAGTGTTATCTTCTCGACGACGAATTCAGTTACCATGCTCGAAAAAGCATAATGATGTTATATATCATTTTGTCCAGGATCTATTTGAAAAAGATGATATCTTGTGGGAGAAGATTAACACTAAGGTAAATCCTGCATATTTCTACCAAAGTTTTGACAGCATTGAAGTTCACCGATTGTAAGAAATTGGTAAGCATTTGTGAGTCTTACTAAAAGCTCTTATCTATGGAGAACTACGAGAAGTTCGACTCTTTTGAGATGGGGATATGTATGCAACCTTCGAGGTGCAGTCAATATGCTGCTTTGGAGTCATCTCTTATATGATGCATTTGAGACTTGAGATGGAGAATTGTGAAGTTTCAAAAATTATTGTGTCTTGTTGTGATACATTTTTGCTTTATTTTTCGCTTGTGAATTTCCTCTTTCATACATATTTGTGAGAGGGCTACATCCTAAAACTCCTTAACTGATTGTCCTCTATGGAACATTTTATTGACTTGGAATCCTTTGACACGAGTTACCACTTTTCAGCTTCTTCTTCAAATAGGTTACTAGCATTGCCTTCTTCGTGCTATCAAAGTTCCTTTCCATTCGTCGAAGCTAGCCCTCGGCAGCATCGGAGGTTGTAGCACCATCAATTTCGGACAGCAGCCATTATTCGAAATCGTAACAGACATATGTAGCTACTTACTGGCGTTTACAACGATGGGCTTCCCTCTTTATTGAAGTCTTGGGTTTTCTTATGAGGGGTTTCCTCGCTCTTCTTTTAAAGCAGCCGTCCTCTATCCTTCTTACCAAATCTACAGCAGGTAGGTGGCATCTGCCTTTTTGTTTTTTTTTTTTTTATTTTTTTTTTTTATGAAAAATATTAAGTTCACTTTCAAATATCTCTTTCAAATATAAATAACTAAAATTTAAAATTTAAAATATGTATTTTATTGGTCTCACAAATAAAAAAAAATTAATGATAATTTTTTATTTTACTTAACTCTTTAAATCCTAATCATTCATATTTTTGAAAGAAATATTGAGTTTGCACTAAATTTTTTTTTAGTTGAAAAGCAGAGTTCAAACTTCTTAATATTAAATGATGCCACACGTCACCTGCATGAGTCCAAACTGCATGCAAGGCATTTCTTTTAAGATGACTTTTCCCCGCGTGCGAACAGCGCGCGCATACAACTCAGCGGCGTGCGCACAAGGCGGATTTAATGATAACTTAAATATATTAAAGTTTTTCTTATCTCATAAAAATCAAAAATTTTTACTTTAAATATAAAATTCTAATAATTTATAATTTTTAAGAAATATTTTAAAACTAAAAAGGATTCCTTCAAAGAATCCTATTTCATGTTAAGATCGATGAATAATTGTTGAGATCGAAAATCATACAAAAATAAAAAGTATATATATAACTATTGCATCCACCGACCCCCTACAATTATTGCATGATACGGGAAATTGGTAGAGGAGCGTTAAATTGAAGGAAAGCAGGAGGAAAAGAGTACCTAGAGGTTCTTCGTCCTCGGCTTAGGGTTAAGATTTTGTAGCTGGGGCTCCATCGACAGCAGCTCCCGATCGACGCCTTTCCGAGCTTCAGTAAGAGAGCTTAGGAGGAGATGAGGTAAATGCCGAATTCCTATCCTAAACGGGATCAAAAGGGAGCTCAGAAGACAGTTGGGAGGTACTGCATCCGAGCTGAGAGGTACGACGCATGCGACGACTGGGCGGTCCCCGACAGAGACGTCAGGGGATTGATCCGGTCCGTCTGATCGAGATCTCGCTCCGACAGTTGGATCAACTGATTGATTGTGAACCGATGTATCAGATCTGTGAAATGGTGCAACATCCAAGATTCACGAATGAGGCTACTCGTGTTTGGTTCCCCTCAGCAAGATCAATTCCGTTAATGTCGTTTGGAATATATATATATATATATATATATATATATATATATACATATATATATATAACTTAATTTGAATACTTTATTTAAGAGGACCCGTTGATGTGGCACCCAAAAAAGCCCTACCAATAGGATTTGAGCATATTTAATTAGTGTTTATTTATTTACATTAAAATAATATAAATATTATTTTTAATGTTTGTATTGAAATCATATCCAAATTTTATTGGATGGTCTTTTTGGGTGCCACGTCAGCGGGTTCAAATAGCATTTCTCTTTATTTAATTAATTAATTACAACACATTTAATTAATCAAATAACTAAACGGGTTCTGAAAAATCTTAAAAATTTGTCATTAGCTAAATAAGGGGTGAGGAACTCAAAAATAAAATCAAATTTTTAATTAGAGATTAATTTAATTATTTTAATTTTTTGAATATTTAATATATTAAAATATTCAAAAAAAAAATTGGAGACTTACAAACATTTCCAAAATATCACATATAGCTAATTTCGGAGTGAAAAGTCCAATGGTGAATTCTGATTTTTAATCTGAGGTCAAATTAAAATTTGTGTGTTCATGTTTGTGTGATCGGGAAAATGCCCCGAGGGATCTGCCTCAACCAATAAACCATGAAGCGACGAGCACGTAGAATCTGGTAATTCAGAAACATGCAAAACCTGCATAGAAGAGTATCCACAAAATCCTGCCAGCGGAGACTATTTCTCAAGCGCAGAGAATGATGAACTAATATGCACAACAAACATCTATAATATATATATATATATATATATATATATATATATATATATATATATATATATATATATATATATATATATATATATTAAACAAAGATTCATGATACTCTTTAGTCACATATTCATCTAGAATTCATCAAAGAAACTCTCTTTGCCTACCTATAAATAAAGCAAAATTATAATTGACACATTATTTTGGCCAAATTCGTGAACCATTTTTTTGGGGCGGGCATCATTTGGTTTTGGACGTAGGCTGATCACGGTTTTGCATGTGCGCCTATCAGCAGCTTGTTGAGTAATTCAAACCCTCTGGTTTGAATAAAATCAAACTGGTTTACTAATCATCAACAAAATTGTAATTAGTATATTTTAATTATTTTGTTTTACTTTATGCACAATATTCAATGGAATGAATTCAAGGTTTTGATCTCAATACGTTGCAGTATTTTAAGAATTATCAAATTATTGTAAATCATGTGATATGCATTATTTTCTAATTTTAATTATCTATCATAATATTTTGGGACTAATAAAATCCCTAATTAACTTAAGGAATTTATAAATTCCTAAGTTAATTAATATATATAATAAGTAGGGATTTGATTGAACTCTTATATATTCATTGAATTATTCAATTTCCATCATATAGAAATAATTAAATCCTGAAAACTAATTTTAAGATTCATAGAAATAAACCAACACAACTTGTGCAATGAACATAATGAACTAAAATAGATAAGCAGATACCTCAGAAGTAATGACAATAGAAATTATATATAAATTTAAGCAAAACATATGCACTCATTATTGACCTATCATTGATATAATTAAACAATAATAAAAGAAGCACAAATTATTAAGTCTTCTTAATGGAGTATTAACTGCTGTATTTTCACTTTTTAAGAAAGAAATGGTGTCTTTGTTTTTAAGGTACTAATAACCTAAATTCTGAAAATCTTTATATTATCACCATAGATATATGGTGAAAATGCTACACCGAAATGTGTAATCACCCTAGAAAACTGTGGCAGTTAAACATAAGCACGACAGTAAACATTTTATATAGCAGGTAATATACTTTATACGGTTGCAAATCATCAACATTATTATTAGTAGGCATATTTAAAAGAATAAAACTGAACTTAGAAACTCAACGGCCTTTTGTTTGAACCTATTATTAACAATGCCTTGTTTCCAAAACTAAATGTAACAAATTTCAAAATAAAAGTGCTAAAATGAAAACATGAAATAGCCCAATGGGTTATGAGTGTAATTTTTATCAGTTTTAAAAATTAATAAACTAAATCTTAATTGTGCTACAACTAAATGATTTTGAATAAAAATGTATAATGCTGAAAATTATAATTTTTATATAACATTCTTCTATTGACTATAAAGGTATGAACATGATTAAGTCCTGCTTTCATGCATATAAACATGTACATATATGGCAACAACTAAATGATAGCTTAATCACATAATTCATTGGTTCAACTATACTAATAATCAAACATTAAGCAATAGTTATGTTTTGCACAGTTTTCTTGTCTTTTATTCAATGCAATAAAGAGAAAATAAGCAAACAAGAGTAAGATGAGACGCCACCAACAATAGTCAATAGGTTCGGTGATAATGTATATAATGCTAACCCGTATATGAATAGCACCTTCAAACTACAAATAATTAGTCTTCTCAACTTTAATAAGAAAAAACTACTGAAATTATATCCCTTTTTTTTTCATATATATATATATATATATATATATATATTATAATTCATATATCAATACCATTCTCATTTATTGCTTTTATTTGGTTGAAATGAATAAGTAAATTTAATACTTCTGTGCTAATACTTTGTTCATCAAATCATGCTAAGTATTGCAACCTTGATTAAGCCAAAATGCAATACTACTATATTAATAAAATTAGAAGAATAAATATATATACAACTTACTGAATTATCCGAATGCTAAGAAAAAATATATATATACAGAATCTGTACCAATATTATTCTCATTTATGTTACTCAGCATAAAGTTAAAATACTCATTGTATTCCAAATCAAGATGAGCAACTTCATCAATAATTTCTCAAATTCAAAAAAAAATTCATATTTACTCAGAATTCATATTTATTTCATCAATTGAGACCAACAATCTTAAATAGTCAAATATTCATCAAAGCAAATTATAAATCTATAATCAAATCAATATATTCATAAGGTATAGTTTTCAGACATATTTCACTACGATTGAAAATTAGTGTGGCTTTATTAATGCCTCTTAGAAATAGGCCTTAAAGCAAAAAGCAGCTAATGCGTTTATAAAGTATACACTAATATATTTCCAACCCACAAGAATACTGCATGAAATCTTTTGCAGTTTCATAAAGGATCATACACTGGAGAGGGTTCTAAGGTCACAAATAAAAAATTTTGGTTTGTTCATTACAGTAAATAATAATAATAATGCAATTGCCATCACCATAATGATTAGTGACCCAAACTATTCTTAACTTAATGTATTTGCAGCATTGTTTTTATTTTCCCTCTTCAAAATTTTCCCAACAAAACAGAACTTTAAGGAAAACATCTAGGTGGACTCAAGAACTTAAATTAACTCTATATAAGAAAAAATGTGGCTACACCACCAATCCCAAAAGTGGAAAAAGTAAACATAACAGGTTCAAAGGCATAGACTAATAAAATTAAGAATAAAATAACTACAGGTAGCATGACATAAAATGAATCATATGACAAGATAAAAGTAAAAAATTTGCTCTCTACTAAATCTGAAAACTCAGATAAGCAAATTTATAAGCAGGTAATTACTTGGATACTAATAATTCACTTGAATGGCTAATTTGTTAATTAAGTTATAAGGTATTAAATGAATAAGTTAAAATATGTGACTCATATTAACGAAATTAGAGTTTGTCTAGGGCTCGGTACTAAACAGATTTGCATAAACTTAATCCTATAAATATGCGATTTGAGTTTGATTAAACATTAATAAGTTCTTCCTTCGATTAGGGCTTTAAATCATCATTCGATTTCTATGTAAACAGCTTATGAGAGGAGAATCGGGTGAAGTACCTATTGGATTGATGATAGCTTGTTGTTAGGGTTCTTTGAGTTCGCAAATGTGTTTTCCCCATCCGTTAATAGGCTCGGAGCTCTCCTTTTTAAGACACGAAGAGTATGGGTGCGAATGGGTAAGACCGGCAGTGATTTGATCCTTATGATCCCCCCATTGGCGATGGTGGCGGCGCGAGCCACGCGTCGCTCATATGCGTTCGAAGGAGAAGGCTCGAAGGTTTCGGCTGATGGCTTCGATCAAATGGCATGCGAATGAGTTCAATGCATTCTCTCATTTAGCTAAACTGTGTGTGTATGCGCATGATGCAGATTGATAGAGATCATGCTTGTGAGATCAATAAATTAAAAGTAACATTTTGGTAACCTAGATGTAGGAAATCAGAATTGAAGTAAATACTAATCTCGTGAGGGTCTATGTGCTGAGGTAGAACCCTAAGAGTGTTATCCTTGCTGCACTAGACTTGAACTTGTTGAATTAGATAATTACTCTAGTTTAAGCAATGTTCACTTGATTGTGTAGGCATAGGAAAACACTTTATGAGTTTCAATGACTAAATGACAGCACCAAGAACTTACGAGTCCTATAACCAAACCCCAACTCTCTCCTATTGAACAAATAGTATCTTACCTCAAGTAAGTTGTATTGTTAATTTAGAAACCAACAAAAAAAATCCAAAAATTGATTATTCTAAACATTAGTGAAAGAAGATAAGATTTAGTATCAAAACTACTATTCCCTGAGGACGATATAAATTCCTGGAACTTACCGTTCCACTTATTACTTCGGACACGTACACTTGCGTGCAAGCGCAGATTTACAGTCTGTCAAGTTTTTGGCGCCATTGCCAAGGAATGGTTTTGTTTTATTATAAGTGAAATTTTCAAGTAATTAGTGATTTAGACTTTATCTTATTTGCATATATACTCTTCTTGTTTTTTTTTGTAATTATATAATCTTAAACCTGTAGAACTAACTTAGGGTGTAATCAATTCTGAAATTACATTGTGAAATCCTTGCATGCTAAAAACTATGAAGATCTTAATTATTGAACTATTTTAGTCAAACATTACTCTTACTGAATTTACACTGCTGAAATCTGTAAACTGCTGTAACTATATTGCTGAATCAAATCTGTTAAACTGTTTGCTCGAATCTGTGTTTGTTGAATTTCTGTGATTAAATCCATTGCTAAAATTGCTTAGTTCTTTCTAGCTGAATTCCTTAAATTACATGAGTAGAAGAATAGGTGTTGAATTTCTCTTTGATACTAAAATAGAGCGTACTTACTTAAAAGCTAGAAGAGAACAGGTAAATCTGAACTAACCTCAAATTGAAATGGATAATCTAAAAGCAAACCCTATAGAGCCACTAGTCAATGTGAGAGGTAGATGCTTAAGAGACTATGCACTCCCAATTTTGGGAGGAGTGCCTAATGTGATTGTTAGACCCTCTATTCAAGCTAATAATTTTGAGATTCAATTTAACAATCTAGCCTCAAAAGATCCAAATGCCCATATCTTGAACTTCCTAGAAATCTGTGATACCTTTAGGTTTAATGGTGTGTCCGATGATGCGATTAGATTAATACTCTTTCTGTTTTCTTTGAGAGATCGAGCTAAAATTTGGCTCACTTCCTTGCTTGGCGAGTCCATCATGACTTGGGATGACTTAGCTAGGAAATTCCTAGCCAAGTACTTCCCACCTGCTAAGATAGCTAGACTAAGAAATGAGATATCGAATTTCTCACAGCAAAATGGTGATAATTTATATGATGGCTGGGAGCATTTTAATGAATGCTTAAGACACTGCTCGCATCATGAATTTTTATTGTGGATGCAGGTGCAAATATTCTATGACGGCTTAAACGCACCCACTAGAACTCTCATAGATGTAGCCTCGGGAGGTTCTATAAATAGCAAGACACAAGAGGAGGCTTTTGACCTTCTCGAGGAAATATCAACTAACGTATATCAATGGCCTAGTGAAAGGATTAACATAGAAAATGGGGAAGTCAGTCTGATTTCTGAGTTAAAAAATCAAATTTTCCAACTAAATCAAAAACTTGAGAATATGCAACAAAATTCATATCGTGGGAACACTAGTGAAACGGAAGGTATCAATGCTGTCCTAAACCATATGAACAATCAAGGAGAGGATAAAAGAGGATTAGAGCACTCTTTTAGAGAGTTTAGAACTTCCACAACTAAGTTCATAAACAAAACTGATGCAACATTAAACAGACATGAGTACACCCTCTTGAGATAATAGGAAAGGATGAAAAGAATCAAGTTGCAAATAAAAGAAATAATGAACCAAGTAAATAAACCAGCCTTAGTTGGAGCAATAAGGGATTATGAGAATGAATCAGGAAATTTGATCACATTGAGAAGTGGGAAAATCACTAAACCTGTGATATTTCAAAATTATGAGAATATATTTAAGGTTTTATGAGAGAATTCAGATAAGGGAAGGGAGAAGGAAGTGAGGGAGGAGGCCCAAATTCAGTTAACTAAATAACCTGAATATATCCCCAACATTCCTTACCCTCAAAGAATGGCTAGGGTGAAATTAGACGTTCAATTTAATAAATTTATGAAAATATTTAAAATCATTCACATAAACATCACTTTTGCTGAAGTCTTAGAGCAAATGCCTATCTATGCCAAGTTCCTGAAGGACATCTTATCCAAGAAAAGGAAATTTCATGAGAAAGAAATGGCTGCCCTAACTGAGGAATGTAGTGCCATTTTTTAGCAAAAACTCCCCATCAAGAGAAAGGATCCAGGAAGCTTCACCATTCCCTGCACTATAGGAAATTATTCATTTCAAAAGGCTTTATGTGATTTGGGAGCTTCAATAAATCTAATGCCATTTAACATCTTTAAGAAGTTAGGAATTGATCAGTTAAAACCAACTTTAGTCCTTCTCCAACTAGCCGACAGATCCGTAAAAACTCCTATTAGAATCATAGAAAATGTTCTAGTTAAGATTGATAAGTTTATCTTCCCAACTGATTTTATTGTTTCAAAAATGGAAGATAAAAATTAAGAGATTTCTATAATTCTGGGTAGACCATTCCTTGCTACTGGCAAAACCATTATAGATGTTGATAAGGGGGAATTGAGTCATCGCTACGAGGGAGAAGAGGTAAGATTTAATATAAATATTGTGATGAAGCACCCGATTAAGCCAAATGAAGAATGTTGGAAATTAGATTTGATAGAAGAGGTGCTGATGTCGGGCGAAGTAGGAGAATCAGATTTTGAGATAGATGAGGAAGTCATAGATCTAGAATGAAAGGTAGAAGAACTAGTTCAGGAAAGAAAGAAAATCCAACGTTCCATTGAGGAACCTTCTGAGCTAGAACTTAAACCATTTCCAAACCATTTGAAATATGTTTATTTATGTGAAGGGACTTCACTTCCAGTTATAATTTTCACTTTGTTAAACAAAAATCGGGAAGATCAATTGTGTAAGGTGTTGAGAGAGCATAAGAGGGCAATTGGGTGGAGCATTGCTAATCTTAAGGTGATTAGTCCAACTCTATGCATGCACTGAATTCTCTTAGAAGACAACTCTAAACCCTATATTGAACCTCAAAGGTGCCTTAACCCAAATATAAAGGGGGTAGTTCTTAAGGAGATCATTAAGCTCTTAGATGCTGGGATAATCTTTCCCATCTCGGACAGCCCGTGGTGAGCCCAATTCATGTAGTGCCCAAGAAGAGTGGGATAATTGTAATCCTTAATGAAAATAATGAATTAAATCTAACTCGAAAGGTGACAGGGTGGAGAGTTTGTATTTACTATAGGAGACTGAACAAGATAACCCGGAAGGACCATTATTCTTTACCGTTCATTGATCGGATGTTAGATAGGTTGGCGGGAAACCCTTACTTCTATTTTCTTGATGGTTATTGGGCTACAACCAAATTTTGATAGCCCCGGAAGACCAAGAGAAAACAACCTTCACTTGCCCTTATAGAATATTTGCTTTTAGGAGGATGCCCTTCGGCTTGTGTAATGCACCTGCAACTTTCCAACGTTGCATGATGGCTATTTTCTCCGATATTATAGGGGAATTTCTTGAAATTTTTATGGATAATTTCTCCGTGGCAGGTAAGTCCTTTGGCCATTGCCTAGCTAACTTAAGTAAAGTTTTAAAAAAATGTAAAGAGACCAACCTTATTCTAAATTGAGAAAAATGTCACTTCATGATAGAAGAGGGGATAGTTCTCGGTCATCTTATATCTTAGAAGAGAATTGAGGTAGATAAGGCTAAAATTGAGGTGATGAAAATCTACCACCTCCCACCAATGTGAAGGGAATTAGGGGTTTCCTTGGGCATGCAAGTTTCTATAGATGGCTTATCAAAGATTTTTCAAAAATTAGTTTACCGCTGTAAGGCTTTTAGGAAAGGATATAGAGTTTGAATTTAATGACAGTTGTATGAAGGGATTTAATGACATTAAATTTTCTATAATCTCAGCCCCCATCATCACCACACCTAGCTGGGATCTCCCTTTTTAAATCATGTGTGATGCTAGTGATATGGCTGTGGGGACAGTCTTAGGACAGTGAAGGGAGAGAACTTTCTATTCTATATATTATGCTAATAAATTAATGGATGAAGTCCAAAAGAATTATGCCACCACTGAGAAAGAATAGTTGGCAATTGTATTTCCCTTCAACAAATTCTGACCTTATGTAACAACCTGAGTTGTTACTTTAGATAATTAGGGTTAACCCTAAGTCTTAAATATAATTAGATGTGTTAATTAGGTCAATGGAGTCAACCTCCTAAACCTAGCACAAATCAGGAGTCAATTGGATTGAATCCTGATTTTTAGAAAATCTGGAAAACCCTAGAAAGGCCTATTTAAATTGACCTCCGATCGAAAAATGGACACCTCCATTGCGTTCCTTGACCCCAAATTAGCTTGGGGTGAAGTTTTCGTGTCAATCGGAAGTCGTCGAAATTTCAACGAATATTTTAATAATAAAAATATCATGGAAATCGAGGTATCAAAATACTCGTCGGATCAAAAATCCGACTACGTCATTGAATTCCTTGACCCCACAAATTAGCTTGGGGTGAAGTTTTCGTGTCAATCGGAAGTCGTTGAAATTTCAACGAATATTTTAATAATAAAAATATCACGGAAATCGAGGTATCAAAATACTCGTCGGATCAAAAATCCAACTGCGCCATTGAATTCCTTGACCCCAAATTAGCTAGGAAAAACATGTTCAAAATTTTCTGAAATTTTTTCAAAAAAAAAAAAAAATATTTTTTTTACTGTAGCTAACGGCGTGCCGTTAAGTACTTAACGGACCCGTCACTGTAGCTGACGGCGCCGTCAATCTGGACGGCGCCATCTCAGCCGTTGGATCGGCCCAGATCCAACAGCTGTGGAGTCGTCTTCCTCGACGACTCCGCCCACGTGACACGCGGCAGCCCGTCGCCATTTTTGGCCAATCCGGCCGCATCCAGGCCTCGGCGAGGTCGCCGTCCGGTCTATAAGACCTCGGCCTACCCCTAGGCTCCGAGTTTTCACCGATCGGAGCCCGGATCGAGCCGGAATCAAGCCCGGAAGTCAGCCTTTCTTTTCCGCCGAATCCTTCGCCGATCCGAACTTCAGGTACCCCGATCTCCCTCGTTTACCGTTCGATCGTTGCAAAAATTGTAGGATAGGTAGATCAACATGTCCTCTTCACATCCACCGTTCCGATCGGGCTAAAACCCACCCGATCGGGCGCACCAGGTCCTCGAAGTGGACTGGGTTCGGTCCGCCGAACCCCCGTAAGGCGAAGGGTCACGCCTTCGGGTCGGGTCCGGGTCAGCGCGGGTGGGGCCCACCCGGCCACGTGGCAGCCTACGGGCCTGCCACGTGTCAAGTGGGGCCCACAGCCCCGTCAGCCAGGCTGAGTCAGCAGTCGTGGGACCCACAGTGCCATGTGGCAGCCTCTGGCAGTGCCACGTGTCAGGTGGGCCCACTGTCCTGTCAGCCGGGCTGAGTCAGCATCCCGTGGAACCCACAGTGCCACGTGGCAGCCTCTGGCAGTGCCACGTGGCAGCCTCTGGCAGTGCCACGTGTCAGGTGGGCCCACTGTCCAGTCAGCCGGGCTGAGTCAGCAGCCCGTGGGACCCACAGTGCCACGTGGCAGCCTCCGGTAGTGCCATGTGTCAGGTGGGCCCACTGTCCAGTCAGCCGGGCTGAGTCAGCAGCCCGTGGGACCCACTGTGCCACGTGGCAGCCTTTGGAAGTGCCATGTGTCAGTAGGGCCCACTATCAGTTAATTAGAAATTAATTAAATTAATGTTAGTGTTAATTAATTACTGTTTAGCCCTAATTAATTACTGTTAGTGGTTAATTAAGTTAGAGTTAGTACTAATTACTTTTAAACAGTAACTTTAATTAAATAATTATAATTAAAGATTAATTAAGGATTAATTAACTCTTAAACAGTAATTAGGATAATTAATTACTTTTGAACAGTAAGTTTAAATAATTAAATATATTAGAGATTAATTAAGACTAATTAAATAGTAATTAGCACTAATTATTTTACTACAGTAAAATTATTTAATTAATCAATTAATAATTAAACAGTGATTAATTAAATAAAAACTTTAGGAATGAACAGTAAATTTAAATAATTAAATATAATTAGAGATTAAATAATATTAATTAAACAGTAATTAGCACTAATTACTTTATTACAGTAAAATTATTTAATTAATTAATTAATAATTAAACAGTGATTAATTAAATAAAAACTTTAGGAATGAATAGTAAATTTAAATAATTAAATATAATTAGAGATTAATTAAGATTAATTAAATAGTAATTAGCACTAATTACTTTACTACAGTAAAATTAATTAATTAATTAATTAATAATTAAACAGTGATTAATTAAATAAAAACTTTAGGAATGAACAGTAAAATCATTCAATTTGAATAAATGAATAGTAAACTAATTCAAATTATATTTTTGAATAGTAAATCTTAAAAGTTTAATAACTTTTTGTAGGATATCCAAACATAGCCAATATGGGTCTTAAAATACTCAGAAGAATATTTAGGATCAAATGGCGTAATGTAAAATTTCGTTTCGGGGTACGCATAACGAGGTAGCATCTTAGAGCCTCTTTAAGACCCCATAACTTTTTACCCGATTATCGAAACATAGTCAATATGGGTCTTAAAATGCCCAGGAGAGCGGCCCCATCACCGTGGTAGTATTAGTTTTCCAATTTGGATATCAGGACAAAAAGTCAACTCTAGAATTTAGAGTTGACTGTAGTGAAAAATGACCAAAATACCCTTGGACTTCAAATGGCCATAACTTGGTCAATTTAACTCCAAATCCAAAAATTCAAGAAGCTACCTAGTTTAGAATTTCAATGTCATCATTTTCATAGAAATAATATTTAGGATTTGAACCCTAAAATTTAGGGAAATGACCAAAATATCCTTAGCCTTATTTTAGCCATAACTCGGCCGTTTCTCGTCCAAATTGGACGTACTTACTGTCTATCTTCAAGTTAGACAGTAAGGAATTAGTTGGAGAAGATAAAACTCAGTTTGGAACCCTAAATCAAAAGTTGATTGACCCGTAAAGTAGGGGCAAAATAGTCATTTTACCTTAAAATTGGAAATGCGCAACTTTAGCCCTTAATTAAAATCTTAGAATACTAGGATTAATAATGTAATCATATTAGTACCATGTAAGTAAATAAAACAAGTCATTAAATTGAATTCCAATAATTTTTCCTAAGTCTTAAGCATCCCACCTTAAGGACCTTTCTTGAGAGCAGGACTAGATCATAGGTTAGTGTTCATTCATTGGGTAAATTGGGTTACCCTATGGGTAAAACCTTGATTTTAGTAGTTTCTAGATATTATTTTGTTTTACAACCCATTCTGATTAGTTTATCTTTTAACTTTAGATTTAAGATATGAGATTCATCCTATTAAGTTTGATTACTTAATAGGATTTGCCTTAACTAGTAGATCACTTATAGTATAAAACCTAGAACTTAGGTCTTATCCAGTTGGGATTATGTGATTAAACCTAAAACCTCATAGTGTTTAATCCATAATCTATAAGTGTAGAAGATCTTGATCAGATCTTAGTTAGAACATCTAAATTCACAAAAATTAGGACGTATGATTTATTCGTTTAATTCGTAGTCATCTATCTGATTGAACTAGATTGGAACCTGATCAGTTCCAATCCTTTTTAACTCATAAGGATGAATTTCTGAGTTACACTCGATAGTAGGAAAATGGTGATCCTGAACTTGTGTAACTTGGAATAGTTAGCTGGTTAAGTAGAAAACAAATGATATCACCATATTTAGTCGAGTCTCTTGCTTACTTGTTATTTGTTGCTACGCATACCTTGTAATTTTGTGCCTTATATTTTCTTTGAACATATCATATAAGATATTTGATGTATAAATAAAATGTTAGGAAATTATGGAGACTCCTTAGATTCCTCATGAAAATATTAAAGTAAATAAGTGAAATGATAATGAATCGATGTGATTGAGCTGCCTCTCAGTGTTCTTTTGATCATACCGAATGTTGCCCTAGCCGTATCGTGCTAGGAGTTGCCCTAGCCGTACTGTGCTAGGATATTTCAGTATGATAGTTGGTGACCTAACCGTATCGAGCTAGGTGTAGCCCTAGTCGTATCGTGTTAGGGCCATATATGTGACTGTTGTTGGCTTAGTCGTATCGAGCTAGGAGTAGCCCTAGCCGTATCGTGCTAAGATCTTCAGTTTCTTTTGGCGAGCTAGTGTAGCTCTTTTCTGTATGGCAGTTGATGTATTATAGTTTTATATGCAGTTGTGGTTGTTTCAGTATATTCTTTTTCAGTCAGCTATTTCCTTGTACTGCTTTATATATATCTAGGATCTAGAATCTTGCTGCTATATGTATATATCACTGCTGAGTTATTCATTTTTAATTAGCATGTTATTTTTATTGATCACCAGCATGTTTAGGATGTAGAGTTTTTCTTCCAGCATTTATTCAATTATATTTACACTTATATGCCTTTCCTTGATTACTTATTATGCGAGGCATGCTTCAGCCTCATTTCTTTGCCTTGTTTATACTATAGAGCATAGTCTATAGTTTGTCTTTTTACTTGTGTTGCTTACTGCTCCTGTATTTACACATCATACTTATAAGTAAATGGTAAAATGGTGATATTATATAACCTTATTAAAAATTCAGCTTAAAATGTACTTAGACAATTGTCTAACCAGATTTTCTTTTTTTTGGCTGGGGCCCTACATTGTGAAACTGACAATGTCAGGCTTAGAGCAGTTTGAGGAGCCTGCACCCGAGGAGGAGCCTTACTTAGAGGAGGTGCAGCAGTTGGGGCCAGAAGATATCTAGTCATTTACTACTTGTGAGGATGAGTGGATTTTGAACATTTATTTTGTTAAATTTTAATTAATGTAATAATACAGGTACCTGTGACTGTGTGTTCAGATTTCACTATGCTACTTTTCTGAGTTATATTTCTCTTCTTATATACATTATGATGCTTGGATGTCATTTATTTATCACTTTCGCACTCTGTATTTTTACTTATATAGTGACTGCTTGATTGATTCTGAGTTAACCTTTCTCTAATCAGGTGGATTGTGGAGTTTATCCTAATCCAATGCTAAGTGAGGGTTAACCAGAGTGACACTCCACCCTTAATCTAAACCTATTGAGGGTTAAGGTGAGGGTCGCCACACCTTATCTCATTGGTTCAAAAATGATTGTTTATACAGATCATGCTGTAATCAAATACCTACTTTAAGAGAAAGAAGCAAAATCACATCTCATACGTTGGGTTTTGCTTCTACAAGAGTTTGATCTAGAAATCTGTGATAAAAATGGATGTGATAATGTGGTTGTAACAACCCAGGTTGCTATCTTGATAAATTAAGACTAATCTTAGTCTAAAGATTAATCATAAGTGCTAATTAGGTCTGGAGTCAACCTCTAAGACCTAGTCCAAATTGGAAGTCAAATGGATTGAATCCTGATTTTTGGAAAATCTAGAAACCCTAAAATTTTGACCTATTTAAATTGACCTCCGATCAAAAAATGGACTTCTCCATTGCACTCTTTGACCCCAAATTAGCTAGGGGTGAAGTTTAAGCGTTAATCGGAAGTCGTCAAAATTTCGACGAATATTTTAATAATATTTAAATGCCCCGAAAATCGAGGAATCAAAATACTCGTCGGATCAAAATTTGACCTCGTCGTTGCGTTCCTCACCTCTCAATTAGCTATGGGTGAATATTTGGAAATTTTCTAGAATCAATTTAAAAATTTAAATAAAATTAGGAATTTATTTATTAAATATTAAATTATTAATATTTTCAACGTCCCCGTCCCACGTCGTCGCCCGCAAGTGACGCCGTCACCTCCAGCCGTCAGACCCGATCGAGAGATCGGGACCGATCGAATAGTCCCGAACCCGTCGTCTTCCTCGACGAAATCGCCGCGCCACGCGGCAGGACGCCACCCCGCTCGCCCACCCAATGCCTCACAGGCCTCCGCCGCTCCGTCCTCGTGCCTTTAACACCGCCTGAGACCTTAGGGCAGACGTTTTTTCGCAGTGTGACACGTCGAACCAAGCTGAGAGCCTCAAACCCTCGGATCGCCTGTTGCCGTCAATCGTCAGGTACCTCTTGATCCTAACCTCCATTCCATTAAGCTTCAATCCAATTATTCGTTTAGCCATTTCATAATGTAGATTGCAATTTCTATGGTTGGATCGCCAATATTCAAAGCCGATTAGAGGAATTTAGGGTTGTATCCACAGTAGATACCATTATCCTTCCCGTTCCCCGAACCCTAGGATGCTAGGGCTAGCCCGTGCCACCGGACTGAGCCACCTCACGCTGCATCGCGACCCTCAGCGTGACGGCCACGACGAGTCCTTTCCAACGCCTTGCGGTCCAGACCCTGGTGCCACCGGCATGTCCCCCAATCTCCTAACCCTAGTCCTGTCGGCGGGGAGAAGAGCGGAACCTCTCGGGTCGGGCCGGAT
This sequence comes from Gastrodia elata, assembly GCA_016760335.1. NCBI lineage: Eukaryota > Viridiplantae > Streptophyta > Magnoliopsida > Asparagales > Orchidaceae > Gastrodia > Gastrodia elata. Next base: position 2,458,842 of record CM028681.1, on the reverse strand, counting down.
CGACCCGAGCCCGACCCTGGCGTGTCCAAGTCAGTGCCCGGTGGGACCCGCATCTCTTCCAGCGCCCATCCGTGCATGCCGCGTGGCCATGGGGCCCACGACTTGTCACCGGGCAGTCCGTGTCAGCCCCGCCAGGCGTGGACCCAACTCGCAGCACTGCGTCGACTGCATGGACGACGCGTGTCCTCTGCGGGCCCCGCCTGTTCCCCCGCACAGCAGTAGGTGGGCCCCACCATACGCGGATGAGCCAATCGGCTCCTGCCACTTGTCACGCGGGTCCCACAGCCATTAAAAACCTGTAGAAGATGTTAGATTAAATAAATATATGATAAATATATATATATATATATATATGAATACTTATAGCTGAGTAATTATGTGCAGTTAATAAATATATAAGTAACTTTAGGATTTGGGATGTGGCGGCCCTGCCCCGCCGTGGTCCTGTTAACTCTTAAGTTAACATGATTACGGTGGAGGGGTCACCAAATGATAAGGTCCCCACTTAGAATTGAATTAGACATATGTTCTAATCCAACTTAAATAAGGACTTTGCCATTCATCCCAAAATACTATCACTAAATGACTATACATGAACTCAGAGTGCGGAAGCAATAAAAATATAACATCCATCCATACAGTATAAATACAACAATACAGAATAAGTAAAGTGCTGAAAAAAAAGTTAATCCTGAATTATTACAACAATTTGAATAGCTTAAAGAACTGAAAAGAAAACTCTCAATCCTCACAAAGCAAAAAAGAAACTAAGACTAAGAGTCTTTAGGAATGGGCTCCTCCTCTAATGGCAAGCTCTCCACTGGATCAACTGCTCTAATAAATTCAGAACCTACCATTATCAGTTTCATAATGGTAGGGCCCCAGCCAACAAAAGAAAAATTGGTTAGATTATTGTCTAAGCACAATTTAGGGCAAACAATTTATTAGGTTACTTGAATATCACCATAAACCAGAACTGAGCAAAATAGGTGCAAAAAGCATACAAAAAGAACAGTAATAAGTTATAAACAAACAGTTTATAACTAAGTAAATAGGAAGTAAGTACATACTTCCTCCAAGCAACTGCAATAAAGACAGGTAAGCAAAAAGGCAAACTAGATAAAACTGAAAAGAAAATACAACCTAAACATGCTTACAATCAACAAGATTATGCTAGGTGTCATACAGAAATTGAACAGCATAAAACTGAAAGCAACTAACATCCTAGGTGTACATATGAAAATAGTAAGTAAAACTAGCATCCTAATAGAAACACGTGCAAGAAAGCTGTAAGTAAAACAGTGCTACAATGCAGAATATGCAAGTAAAACAGTAACTGAAAATGAAAACTGCAGTGACCATCTAAGTCACTCAAACTAAAAACATACTCAGCAAATCTTAGCCTGATGAGTTAAGAAACTCTGAACTGAACATCACTGAAAACTCTTAGCCTGATGAGCTAAGACAGAACCGAATGTAAGTGTACTTGAATTAGTATAACCATATCAGAATCCTGACTCTATAGTCAGTATGGTAAGAGTCTATCCATCTTATCTCTCGGACTAGGCATGGCCATAGACTATCGGACATTAAACCCTCGAAAGGTTGCCGACCCGAACGAGTTGATCGAAGAGGTATACTAATCAAGCTACACCTTACAAACTACTTATAAAAAGAAAACATAATGCTGCTTATGAATATTCAAAATTGTCATAAGATATTTATCAAATATCTTAAGTACATAATATATGTTCAAGGTAATAAACTCAAAATCAAGGAATGCAAAGCATCAAACTCAAAGTGAGCAAGAACTCTATCTAAAATATAGGTGATATCCGTTGTTGTCTACTTTATTCGTTCCATCTACTCTAAGTTACATAAGTTTCAGAATCATCAATTCTTACACATTCTGGAACTTAGAATCATGAATCATACTAGTTGAAGATAATTAGGACTGGCCAAGTCATAATTATAACTTAATCAAAAGATGACTATTTGGTTAAAATGAATAAATCATCGACCTAATTTTGTATTTTAATTTACCCCAAACCTCATCTTGATTAGCCAAATCAAGATGAAAAGATTAAGAATTAGACTCTAGATGATGGGGTCTAATCGCTTAATCTAAAGGTATAATCTAAAGATCTAAGGTTTAGAACCCAAATCTTAAACATTAAGTTAAGGCAAGTCCTAATGATAAATCAATTCATTAAGATAGATCTCTATTCTTAATTCTAGGGTTTAAAGATCAAATAATTATTTAATAAACTAAGAAAATCTATAAACTAAAAAACTCAAGGTTTCACCATTGAGTAACCCAATTTACTCAATAGATGAATTCTAACCTAAGATCTATTCCTAATCCTAGGAATTAAAGCTCTTAATTTCTAAGAGTATCTCTCAAGATACACATCCTAACTAATGTTATAAAGACCTAAGGAAAGATCTAAGAATGATTAAGGAAGGAGAAACACTCACTTAAGACTTAGAAATTTTCTTTAAGGGCTAAGATTGAGATTTTAAATCAAAATCTAATTTAGGCTTGAACTTAACTAATTTCTGCTATAAATCATTATATTTACTGATTTTAATGATTATACAATGATTTTAGGGCTTTAAGATGCTAAACCCTAAATTTGGGCATAATGACCATTTTGCCCCTACTTAAGGGTTCAAAAAATCAAATTTTGATCTAGGGCTTTAAATTCTAAAATTTTCTTTTGGAAAGTGTTTCTTACTGTCTAATATAAGATTAGACAACAACTAAATTAATTTTGGGTGATTATTAAGTCATACGAGATCAAATTAGTGAATTTGACTCATAAGGGCAATTTAGTAATTTGGCTAAGTGAAAGTTAAATTTTCTTTCAGATTATTGTTCTTTTCTGTCTAAGCTTATCACAAAATCTAAATTTGCTAAATTCTGATAAGTATTGACCAAGTTATGGACAATACAAGATCTAGGGTTAAAAGGTGATTAAGGAATTCTTAATTATGTGTAAAAAATCCTAACTTTGTTAATTAGTGTCCAAATTAAGCAAGATTAGTGGCTATGGTTTTACAATTAGTCCAATGATCATAATGATATGTGGTAGGCTCAAATTTGGATCTAATTTGACTAAGTTAAGACTTAATTAGTGTTTAGGGTGATTAGTGAGTGATTAGAAAAATTAATCACTTAAACACTAATCCAACCTTACAGATAGGTTTTAAATGTCTCTATGAGTCCTTTGAAACTTAAATCACTCAATTTGGATTACTAGACCTAAGAATCGCCTCACAACTTATAGGCAATTTGCTAATATTCACTAATCAAGTTTTGGAGTAATAAGGGATGATTAGCAAATCTAACTGTTGGATCTAAAATATTTTTATATATTACTATTAATTAGATTTGTCTGATCTAAATTGATATTTGGATCATCCAATTTGGAGCTCAATTGACCAAGTATGGTCAATTGAAGTTCTAAGGTTAATTAAGGTAATTAGGGTTAGGTCCTAAAAGTGATTATGCAAATATTAATCCAAACAGCAAAATAAATACTACCAAATTAATCTTTAGGGTTTTCTAATCACTTTAAGACCCATATTTAATATGTTTGGGTTAATGGGTACAAAGTTATGGTTAAATGAAATTTTGAGATATAAATTTGAACTTAATTAAACCCTAAATATCACTTTGCTAAATATAGGTTCAAATAAAAAATTATTAGCATCATTAAATTCCTCATATTTTTCTGATCAATTCGATATATAATTTTGTATAATTTGGATGAATATTTTAGGAGTTATTAAGGTTTAAAGTTTGGTATTAATTTAATTAATAATTACTGTTTAATTAAATTAATTAAATCTGTTTTAATATATTAATAATTTTGTTATTTATTAATATAATTAAATTCGATTATTATTAAATGTTTTAACATATATATAATGTTTTTATTATTTTAATTTCTCTCTGCAGGACACGTGGCGGCTTGCAATTGGCTGAGCGGCAGACGGCGGGCCCCACAGGTCAGAGCGACAGCGGGACAGGCCACGCGTCGCTCTGCAATTGGATGGCGCACTGTGCTGTGGGTCCCGCCGTGATAGCCGAAGCGCCTCGGCAAAAAGGGCCACGGGCCGTCCCGGACCAGCCCAAGCAGATCTGCGAGGCAGACCGGCTTAACTGGTCTGGAAAGGTGAACCGGTAGAACCGGTTCAGGAGCCAGCGGTCACGATCCTCCAGATCGAAGGAACAGACGGTCCAGATTAAGCAATTTAATGGTTTGATTAGCAATCAGGTTAACATAAGATTAGCATTAAATGAAATCTACTTAACTAAGATTACCCTAATCTAAATCAGACGGAGGGGAAGTTACGCATTTCGAATCGACGGCCCGATTCCTTCCGTCGATTCGCCTCCCATCCAAACCCAAACCGGCACGGACGGTTTAGCGAACCGGTCAAAATTGACCGGTTCGATCGTTAGGGCGCCGCTTCGACTTTCCGATCAGCAAACCCTAACGCAAACAAACGGCTCGATCGATCGATCGAAGCTTAATTCGATCGATCGAGCCTCAAAAATTATTGAATTCAGTATAAAGGATGCTTAGGAAATGCTAAGAAGATAGGAGAAGATGGAGGTACCTGGCCGAACGGTAGATGAACCTAGGGTTTGCTCGGGAGAGGGCTCTGAGAGTTCTTGCGCCTTAGGTTTCGATTTAGAACACGCAAACTCGGGCTAAGGCCTCGATTTGATTAATAAGAAGGGGGGTTCAGCGGTGGAGGAGCCGCACGAACGCCATCTGCGAGTGAGGCGTCCCGACGCGTGCGTTGGGCACGCCACGCGGCTGCTTCGCGGGGACGATGAGCCTCAGACGTCTGATCCACGATCAGACGGCGCAGGAGGCGTCGTCAAGATTGACGGCGCGGAAAGATAATAGATGACGGCGTTAACTTTAAGTGAACGGCACCGTCATCTTTAAATAATTATTTATTTATTTAATTTAAAATATACATATTTAATAAATCAAATTTACTCTATTAAATGCATCCCAAAAATTTCCAATAAATCACCCTTAGCTAATTGAAGGGTGAGGAACGCAACGGCGCACTCGGATTTTCGTTTCAACGAGCATTTATTTATTTGAATTTTCAGGTATTAAATATTATTAAAATATTCGATGAAAATCCAACGATTTCCAAATGCTTCAAAACTTCACCCATAACTAATTTGGGCGTTCTGATTGTAATGGTGAAGTCAGATTTTTAATCTGAGGTCTAGATAAAAAGTCAATTTTCTAGGGTTTGGAATTTTTCTAGAATTTCTGATTTGACTCAATTGACTTATGAGTTAACTTAGGTTTCAGAGATGAGTTCTAAATCACCTAATTAGTGACTTAGAACTTTAATTAAGACTTTAATTAGTTTTAATTGAGCCAAGTAATAACCTGGGTTGTTACATGGGGATAACCTATATATATATATACACATATGAATATTAGTAGAGTTAACTAATATTTAATTCAGAATAATAAATGTGTTAGTATTAATTAATCAAACAAGAAACATTAGTTACTTGATTAAGATAAACTATTAGGTTAATTGGTTTTTTAAGTAATATTATATTAGTAATTAATTACTAAAAAACATAATTAGAAATATCCTTATCAAAAGAGTAAGCATTAATAGTTAATTAATTTACTGTATTAGGATATAGTGTTAATAATTTAATAACAGTAATTAATAATATTTTTTAAATATTAGTGAATTAATATATATATATATACATATATATAATATTAATAAATTGATAATTATTAAACTAACCTACTAATTAACCTTAATCTTGGGAGTAATGATAATTAAGACTTAGACAGTAATTAACTTTAAATTAAACAGTAATAAAAATAATATTATAATAATTAAATAATAGATTAATTAATAATTAATAATTAATTTCAGATTATTTGAATTATTAATACAGAATAATATAAACTTAGGAATGAATAGTAAATTAATACAAATTGAATAAATGAATAGTAAAATAATACAAATTGTATTTATGAAAAGTAAAACTTAAAAATTTAATAACTCTTTGTAGGATGATCCAAATATAGCCAATATAGGTCTCAAAATACTCAGAAAAATAAAATGAATCAAATGACGTAATGCAGAATTATAGTTTCAGGGTACGCATAACGAAATAGCATTTAGGACCTTTTTAGGACCTCATAACCTTTAACCTAGTTGTCAGAACAAAGTCAATATGGGTCTTAAAATGCTCAGGATAGCGGCCCTCTCACTGTAGTAGTATTAGTTTTTCTCATTTGGACATCAGGACAAAAAGTCAACCATAGAACTCTTAGTGAAAAATGACCAAAATGCCCCTTGGATTTAAATGACCATAACTTTATCAAATCAACTCCAAATTCAAAAATTCAAGATGCTAACTAGTTCAGAATTTCAATGTCATCGATAAACTGAAATAATATTTAGGATCTGAACTCTAAAAATTTAGAAAATGACCTAAATACCCCAACCTTAGTTAGATCATAACTTGACCAATTGAGGTCCAAATTGGGTGTACTCCCTACCAACATACTCAGTGCATTATAGGGAAGCTATAAAAACTGAGTTTGTTAAAATTGGACTTCAAATGAAAAAAATCTATTTTAGTCACCCTGTTGACTTACTCGAATTTACCAAATTGCCCTTCAAACTTAAAATGTCCATAACTTGGTCAATTGACCTCATAATGCAGTGTTCTTGGACTCTATGGAATCTTTGAACAGTAACCTACAATAAACTACATTAAAACTTAGTTTTTAGTAGATTAAAAATTTCTTAAATGCTCTTAAGTCAAACACCTAGACACCTGTATGACCCATTTCTCATCCAAATTGGACATACTTATGGTCTATCTTCAAGTTAGACAGTAAGGACTCATATGGAAAAGAGAAACCTCATTTTGGCCACCTAAATCAAAAGTTGACTTTTTGGACCCTTAAGTAGGGGCAAAATAGTCATTTTGCCCAAAAATTTAGGATAAACACCCTTAGCCTTTAATTAGTCTTTTAAAATACTCAAATTAACATTATAACCATATTAGTGACATTTAAGCGAGTAAAATCAACCCTTAGATCAGATTCCAGGATTTTTCCCTAAGTCTTTAACACCACACCTTAAGGACCCTTCCTAAGACTAGGACTAGATCATATGATTGATTTCATTCATTAAAAAATGGGGTTTTTCAATGAATGAATCCTTGGTTTTAGTAGTTTTCAGAATTTTTCAACTTATTTTTGATTATTTTATCTTTTAACTTTAGATATAAGATAGGAGATTCATCCTATTAAGTTTGATTACTTAATAGGGTTAGCCTAGATTATTAGATCACTTTTAGAATGAAACTTAGACCTTATGTCTTATCCTTTTTGGATTATGTGATTAAGCCCAATCTCATGGCATTTAATCCATAATCTATAGTTTAGCAATTTTAAGTTAGAATATCTAAAATTATTAATTAGGTCATAATGATTTGTTACTCAAATTTTATAGTTGACTTTGATTTGGTATATTAGGACCTAGCTAGTCCTGATATTTTGTAACTTATAAGGATGAATTTCTAAGTTACACTTGAAATGTAGGAAAATGGTGATCCTGAACTTGTGTAACTTAGAATAGTTAGAATGGATAATAGAAAACAAATGATATCACCATATTAGTAGAGTCTCTTGCTTATTTTGATACTTTGTGCTACGCATTCCTTGTATATTTGAGCTTACTTCCTTAGACATTTCATATAAGATAACTTTGTGCATGAAAATAAAAACTTAGAATAATAGGATAACATTTGCCTTTGTGTCCAGTTTATGGTGATTATGGTACACATTTGCCCCGATGGATAGGGGTAAGGTGAGATCAGGATGCCTAACATTCTCATTGAGGAGAGTGTGTTAGGCTTGGGACCCGTATAGTTGTGTAGACATACTTGACTCCTCAATTGTTTCTAACAGTTGTCCATAGAAACAAAAGTAAAACAACTAAAATATATTGCATAAGTATTGTCTGCCTCTTCAGTCATGTAGTATGTTCAGTATATTTACAGATTGAGATGTATATATATGTGGGCCAGTTTGGCCAAGTCTTCTGATATGGCAATCAGTATATAGAGTTTGATGTGCAGTTTTAGTATTTAGCTATGTTTTAGCATTGCTTATTATAATTTGCATATTCTATTTGATCACCAGCATGTATTAGGATGTAGTATTTTCTTTCAGCATATGTTTATTTACTTATATTATATGCCTTACCTTGTTTACCTCACTTTTGAGGCATGTCTTAGCCTCTTTTTGTTTAAGTTATAAATGTTATTTATAGCTTTGCCTCTTTCTTATTGTATTGCCAGTCGCTCCTTTATATATTGTTGCTTAGGGAAAGTGTGTAAAGTGGTGATATTATAAAATGTATAAGAATGTATCAGCCTAAAATGTACTTAGACAAATTATCTAACCAGATTTTCTTTTTTTTTTGGCTGGGGCCCTATATTGTGAAATAGACAATGGCAGGCGTAGAGCAGATAGAGGATCCAGTACCTGAGGAGGAGCTATACCTAGAGGAGGAGCAGCAGCTCGGACCAGAGCATATCTAGTCTTTTGATTTACATATGAGGATGAGTGCATTTGCATTTTCTTTTTATTTAAACTTTAAATATTGTAATAATATAGGTACTCTTGTCTGTGTATTTGGATTTATATGCTTATATTCTGGGCCATATTTTGCACTTATCTTATATTGTGATGCTTGGATGTCATTTATTGCTTTCGCACTCTGTTCGTTTACTTATATAGTGACTGTTAGATTGAGTATATGTTAGTTCTTCCCTAATCAGGTGGATTGTGGATTCCATCCTAAACCAATGATAAGTGAGGAGTTAACAAGAGTGACACTCCACCCTTAGCTTAATCCTTTGGTGGATTAAGAGTGCGGGTCACCACAGTTGGTATCAGAGAATTCTATAAGGTGTCAGATGAGAATTTGCATTCTTATCTACATAATAGATGATTCTTCTGCCAAATCAGTCACTATGTCAGAATACATTAGAGTCACATCCAAGGGATCACAACGTCACACTCAGAATACAAAGTTAATAATCAAAATACACAAGCAATGGTATCGAACAAGATTCTAAATGTTAACATAATTAGATATGCTAGAATGATGGTTGAAAGGCATCACCGACGATTCAATGAAAGATGGGAAAGTATTGTCCAATTCCATCAACGACACGACGTGTACGTAGAAGGAAGATTAGATCCGAAAGTCAGGATGTTGACTCAATTGCTCCAAGAAAACACATTTAGAGGATATGATCTCCCCGCATTGGCCAAGAGATGGTTATTGAGGACAGATGATATAATGGGGGCGATGAACATTACGGACAACGCCAAGATTGCCCTCATGATACGCCTCCTGCTGGATAGAGCTAGATACTGGTGGTGCGTCACCCTTAGAGCACTCACCTATCGACATGAAGGGTTACTGCGGGACGTCATCTACGAAGACTTTCGTCGTGCCTTTATAGCCCGATACATCGAATAGAAGCCTTAGTTTTATTTCATATGTTATCTGTATTTTTTTATGTATCATTGTAACCTGATTTTTAAAATCTAAAAACTATTTTCTTTGCTTCACTTGATGTGGATGTCTAGGATACTGTGCGAGCATGAAAAGATGCGATCTTTTCACCCATTTTAAGGATAGGTGGGCATACGATGTGTTCTTAGCAAAGTGTGAGAGAGAAGTTCAAGGAGTGTTTGTGGTGCCCACCACCCTTAATCCGCCAAAGGATTAGGTTAAGGGTGATGTGTCACTCTGGCTAACCCTTCACTTATCATTGGATTAGGATAGTCTCCACAATCCACCTGATTAGGGAAGGATTAACATAGAATCAAACTAATAGTCACTGTATAAGTAAATAAACAGAGTGCGGAAGCAATTTAAGGAAATATAAACCATCCAAGCATCACAGTGTAAATAAGAATAATAGACTCAAATATAAGCATAAAATCCAATATACAGTCAATGGTACCTGTATTATTACATAATTTAAAATGTTTAAATAAAAATAGAATGAAAACCACTCATTCTCACTCGAAGTATAGAGGGACTAAACGGCAGCTTCTTTTACGGGCTCCTCCTCGGGGTAAGGCTCCACACCTAACTCCTGCTCATCTAACTGAAAGGAGTCTGCCATTGTCGGTTTCACAATGTAGGGCCCCAGCCAAAAAAGAAAAATCTGATTAGACAATTGTCTAAGTATATTTTATGCTGAAAATTTTTATATGTGTTAAGTAATATCACCATTCTACAACATCTAAGCAATAATATGTGTAAGGGAGCAGCAAACAATACAAAAGAAATAGGGAAGCTATAAATTATTATTTATAACTTAAGCAAAGAAAAGAAAAGAGGCTGAGACATGCTTCGCATACAAACTAAACAAGGAAGGGCGTATAAATATACGTAACTAAACAAGTGCAGTAAAAAAAATTCTACATTCTAAACATGCTGGTGATCAACAGAAAACATGCTAATTAAAATAAATAAACAACTCAGCAGTGGTAAGTACATATAGCAGCAAGATTCTAACATCCTAAATATGTATATCAAGCAGTACAAGGAAATAGCTGATGGAATAAGAATACTGAAAAGTAAGCAATAACAACTGCATATATAAAGTCACACGTGCATCGACTGCCATACAGAAAAGAGCTACTCAAGCCCATCGAATACCAAAGAAGCTTAGCACCATCACGGCTAAGTCATAAACTGTGTACCCCTAGCGACATAAGGAGGCTAGGCATATAAGCACACAAAGCAAGCGAAGGGTCTTAGCACCAGTACGGTTAAGGCCCAACTCTATGCCCCTAGTGACATACGGAGGCTAGTAAACTAAGCATACAAGGCAACCTTAACGCCAGTACGGCTAAGGCACCAACGGTGTACCCCTAGCGACATAAGGAGGCTAGTAAACTAGGCACACAACAAAACAGATCCTTCCCCTAATGACATAAGGAGGCTAGGAAATAAGGATATAACTAAGAGGCAGCTCATAAAATTATTATCTTTTCATAAATCACTTTAATATTTTCACAAAGGATCTAAGGAGTCTCCATATTTCCTAATATTTTATTCATGCATCAAATGTCTTATATGATATGCTCAAGGAAATATGGCACAAAAATCAAGGGATGCGTAAGCAACAAAGTATTAAATAGAAGCAAGAGACTCTACTAAACATGGTGATATTATTTATTTTTTACTTAACCATTCTAACTATTCCAAGTTACACAAGTTCAGGATCACCGTTTTCCTACTATCGAGTGTAACTCAGAAATTTGTCCTTATAAGTTAAAAAAAGGATTGGAACTGATCAGGTTCCAATCTAGTTCAATCAGATAGATGACTACGAGTTAAATCAATAAATCGTACATCTTAGTTTTATAAATTTAGATGTTCTAACTAAGATCTGATCAAGATCTTCTATACCTATAGATTATGGATTAAACACTACGAGAATTAGGTTTAATCTCATAATCCAAAGGATAAGACCTAAGTTTTAGGTTTTATTCTATAAGTGATCTACTAGTTATGGCAAATCCTATTAAGTAATCAAACATAATAGAATGAATCTCCTACCTTAAATCTAAGGTTAAAAGACAAAATAATCAGAACGAGTTGTAAAATAAAAGAAGGTCTAGAAACTAATAAACTAAGGTTTCACCCATAGGGTAACCCAATTTACCCAATGAATGAACTCTAACCTATGATCTAGTCATAGTCTCAGGAAAGATCCTTAAGGTGTAGTGCTTAAGACTCAGAAAGACTACTAGAATCTGGCTTAAGGGTTGATTTCACTTGCTGATTGATTATAACATTAGTTAAGAGGATTTTAATATTATTCTTGGCATTCTGGGATGTTAACCAAAGGGTAAGGGTACATAGTCCAAACTTAGGGTAGAATGACTATTTTGCTCCCACCTTAAGGGTCAAAAAGTCAACTTTTGATTTAGGGGTCCAAATTGAGTTTTCTCTTCTTCAACTAATTTCTTACTATCTAACTTGAAGATAGACAGTAAGTACGTCCAATTTGGATGAGAAACGGCCGAGTTATGGCTAAAATAAGGTTAGGGGTATTTTGGTCATTTCCCTAAATTTTAGGGTTCAAATCCTAAATATTATTTTTGTGAAAATGATGACATTAAAATTCTAAACTAGGTAGCTTCTTGAATTTTTGGATTTGGAGTTAAATTGACCAATTTATGGCCATTTGAAGTCCAAGGGCATTTTGGTCATTTTTCACCAAAGTCAACTTTACGTTATAGAGTTGACTTTTTGTTCTGATGTCCAAATGGGAAAACTAATACTACCACGGTAATGAGGCCGCTCTCATGAGCATTTTAAGACCCATATTGACTATGTTTCGATAATCGGGTAAAAAGTTATGGGGTTTTAAAGAGGCTCTAAAATGCTACCTCATTATAGTACCCTGAAACAAAATTTTACATTATGCCATTTGATTCTAAATATTTTTTTGAGCATTTTAAGACCCATATTGGCTATGTTTGGATCATCCTACAAAAAGTTATTAAACTTTTAAGATTTACTATTCAAAAATACAATTTGAATTAATTTACTATTCATTTATTCAAATTGAATGATTTTACTATTCATTCATAAAGTTTTTATTTAATTAATCACTGTTTAATTATTAATTAATTAATTAATTAATTTTTATTGTAGCAAAGTAATTAGTGCTAATTACTATTTAATTATTCTTAATTAATCTCTAATTATATTTAATTGTTTAAATTTACTGTTCATTCCTAAAGTTTTTATTTAATTAATCACTGTTTAATTATTAATTAAATAATTAATTAATTTTATTATAGCAAAGTAATTAGTGCTAATTACTGTTTAATTAGTCTTAATTATTTGTTAATATTAAATTAAATATAATTAATTAGGTTTTACTGTTCAAAAGTAATTAATTATCCTAATTACTATTTAAAATTTAATTAACAATTAATTATTCCTTAATTAATCTTTAATTATAATTATTTAATTAAAGTTACTGTTTAAAAGTAATTAATTATCCTAATTACTATTTAGGATTAAATTAACATTTAATTAATATTAATTAAACCTCTAATTATTTTTAGTTAAATAAAGTTACTGTTCAAAAGTAATTAACACTAATTCTGGGTTAATTAACACTAACTGTAATTAATTATGGATAACAGTAATTAATTAATACTAATAGTAATTTAATTAATTTCTAATTAACTGACAGTGGCCCACTGACATGTGGCACTTCCAGAGGCTGCCACGTGGCACTGTGGCCACACAGGTTGCTGACTCAGCTCGGTTGACTGGACAGTGGGCCCACCTGACACGTGGCACTGTGGGTCCCACTGGCTGCTGACTCAGCTCGGGTGACCGGGCAGTGGGTCTAACCTGACACGTGGCACTGCCAGAGGCTGCCACGTGGCGCTGTGGGTCTCACGGGCTGCTGACTCAGCTAGGGTGACGGGGCAGTGGCCCCACGTGACACGTGGCGTGCCCATAGGCTGCCACGTGGTTGGGTGGGCCCCACCCGCGCTGACGCGGACCCGACCCGAGCGGGTCGGGCGCGGGTCGACCCGGCCCGGCCCGGAAGCGCGACGCTTCGCCTTCCGGGGGGTTCGGCGGACTGAACCCAGTCCGCTTCGGGGACCTGGTGCGCCCGATCGGGTGGGTTTGAGCCCGATCGGAACGGTGGATGTGAAGATGACATCCTAATCTACATATCCTACAATTTTTGTAATGATCGAACGGTAAATGAGGGAGATCGTGGTACCTGAAGTTCGCATCGGCGAAGGTTTCGGCGGAAAAATAGGGCTGACTTCCGGGCTTGATTCCGGCTCGATTCGGGCTCCGATCAGTGAAAACTCGGAGCCTAGGGGTAGGCCGAGGTCTTATAGACCGGACGGCGACCTCGCCGAGGTCTGGATGTGGCCGGATTGGCCAAAAAATGCGACGGGCCGCCGCGTGTCACGCGGGCGGAGAGGGCGAGGAAGACGCCTCCGGACCGTCGGATCTGTGCGATCGCGGACGGTCCGGATCGCTCCAGACCGCGTGACGCGGATCGCGGCCGAGGGCCGTGGGATCCGCGCGCGATCGGACGGTCCGGATCGCTCCAGACCGCGCGACACGGATCGCGACCGAGGGCCTTGGGATCCGCGCGCGATCGGACGGTCCGGATGGATCCATCAGATCGGACGGCGCTGTTAACTGGAGTTAACGGCGTCGTACGGCGCCGTTAATTAATTAATTAATTAATTTTTTTTTTTTAAAACATTTTCAGAAAAAAAATTTTGAACATATTTTTCCTAGCTAATTTAAGGTCAAGGAATTCAATGGCGCAGTCGGATTTTCGATCCGACGAGTATTTTTATATCTTGATTTCCGTGATATTTTTATTATTAAAATATTTGTCAAAATTTCGACGACTTCCGATTCACACGAAAACTTCACCCCAAGCTAATTTGGGGTCAATGAATTCAATGATGCAGTCAGATTTTTGATCCGACAAGTATTTTGATACCTCGATTTCCGTGGTATTTTTATTATTAAAGTATTTGCCGAAATTTGATAACTTCCGATTGATACGAAGACTTCACCACAAGCTAATTTGTGGTCAAGGAACGCAATGGTGGTGTCCGTTTTCCGATCAGAGGTCAATTTAAATAGGTCAATTTCCGAGGTTCCTGAAATTCTCAAAATAAAGATTTAATCCGTTTGACCTCTGGTTTGGACCAGATCTTGGTAGTTGACTCCAAATGACCTAATTAGCACTTAAGATTATGTTTAAGACTTAGGGTTAGTTTTAATCAATCATGGTAATAACTTGGGTTGTTATAGTGTCCCCAGCAGGAGTCAGCATTCTTGAGAGGATGCTGGAAGATGCAGTGTTTAGGGGACTGGACTTCCCCATCCTGGCTAGAGAATAGTTATGTAGAGTAACCAAAGTGTTCGATGAACTGGAGTGTCCAGATGATGCTCGACTTGACATCCTTGAGATCCTCCTCCAAGATTATGCGGAGGAGTGGTGGGCTCAAGAGGTATAGAGGTTCGAACGACGACATGCCCGCCGCCATCGAGAGCTGACATATGCATCTTTTACGCGAGCTTTCACAAGAGAGTACATAGGATAGACTCTGTGTTCTCATTATTGATATCTTTTCATGTACTGCTTTAAATGATGCGTTGTATCTGGTTAATAAAGGAAATAGAATGTTTTGATCTCCTGTTTATTGAGTTCTAAAGAATGCGTTGTTCTTAATTCAGGTGTTGGTAACCATGAACCCAGGATCAAGCCCACCTTCTATTCCCTCCAGCACCTCCTCTAATGAGGTAAACGCGTTACTAGAAGCTGTGAAACTGATGGTGGAATCCCACCAGCGACAGGTTGAATTTAGCCAGAAGCAGACTAAAAAGGCCGTAAGGGCCCAAGCTAAACAAGCTGAACGGATGGAACGGCTTCTGGTATCTCAAATAAACCAGAACCATACCACCACGGAAAGTCCCCCAGCACCCCAGACCCAACAGTAGAATCAGTCCACAGAAAAGATACTCCACAGCTTTGTCCGATTGAGGCCTCCTACGTTTGATGGGACCCTCTCGAAAATCGATACGGCCGCATGGATAAAGATGGTCGAAAAGAATTTAACAAGCATCCAATGCCCAGAATCGGCCATAGTTCGCCTCACTACCCACCTCTTGCAAAACGAAGCTGAATATTGGTGGGATACCACCTGCAGCACCACATTCTCCGAAGTTTCATTAGCCAAGATAACGTGGGATGAGTTTGTCGAAGTGTTCCAAGCCCGATTCATTCCCCCATCCGCCAAGCATCGCTTGGGAGAAATGCTACTAAAATTGCAGCAAGGAGATCGATTCGTGTCAGCATATGAGGTTAAATTCTGTCGCCTTGCAAGATTTTCCACAAGACTGATCCCTACGGAGACAGACCGTTATTTCTGATTCTAGGATGGCCTGCGACCTTCAATCCGGAGTCAAGTGATTCCTTTGCGCATAACCGATTTCTTAGAATTACTAGAGACAGCCAAGGTAGTGGAACAGGATCAGGCCAGGGAAGGATCCAGAAGGAGTATAGGGTCCACTTCATCCCAGCCGCAGCCTTTCAAGCGAGCCAGGGTATACCAACTCGACGCCGAGACTCCAGCAACAGATCCATTCAATGGTTGCACCAAACCACACCCTTATGGGCGATGCTACCATGGGAGTTGTGTCTGCTAAACCTGCGGATGGCCAAGCCATGGATTCCTCGACTGTGCTGCCACATAAATGGTGGATGGTGATGTGATTGATCATATTAAACATCGTCAACTCTTCGACCTGTACCAGAAGTCTGCAGCTGCCCGTACAACCCCCTCTCCTACTTCAGTCATAAGGCGTGAGGCACCCAATGCCCCTCGCCCAAATGCACCTCAACTACCTCAAAGGCAAAATTATAACAACCGGCCAGCTGGACCTGCACGTGTGTACACTCTCACACCCATTGAGGCTACAGAAGACAACCACGTAGTATCAGGTACATTATCTTGAACCTACTTATCTTTACTGTCATTACTTACTATGCACACTTAAGTGATTCATTTATTACATGATTAGGTTCAATTTGTATAAATGGTAAACTCTGTAACATCTTATTTGACATTGGGGCTAGCCACTCTTTTGTATCTGAGGGATGGGCAAAGTCACTAAACCTCAACATGTATCGCTTAGCCAATCCCCTTAAAGTTGGGTTGCCTTCTGGAGCCCAATTGCTAGCTCGCCACTTTTGTAAGATGCAGATTCCAATTTCAACCAGAAAGTACAAGGCTAAGCTAGTAGTTCTTCCCATAGCCAACTTTGATATAATACTAGGCATGAACTGGCTAAGCCAACACAATGCCACTATCAACTGTACCAAGAAAAGATTACCTTGGGTAGTGGGAGCGAAGCCATATCCTTTGTTAGCAACCTTAGTACTCGCGCCTCACTCATCAATGCAATAGAAGCGAAAAGATTGGTTCAGAAAGGATGCGAAGACTTCCTATTAACAATACTATGAGAGAAGAAAGAAGAAGTCCCATTAGCTGAGAACCATGTTGTTTGCGAATTCGCAGACATCTTCCTAGAAGACTTACCTGGCCTTCCTCCTATACGGGAAGTCAAATTCGCAATTGATGTTATTCCAGGAACACAGTGTGGCGGCCCAGCCCCGCCGTGGTCCCGTTAACTCTTAAGTTAACATGATTACGGTGGAGGGGTCACCAAATGACAAGGTCCCCACTTAAGATTAGATTAGACACACATTCTAATCCAATTTAATTAAGGACTTTGCCATTCATCCCAAAAATACTATCACTAAATGATCATACATGAATTCAGAGTGCGGAAGCATAAAACAAAACATCCATCCAATAGAGTATAAATACAATAATACAGAATAAGTAAAGTACTGAAAAAGAAATATAAACCTGTATTATTACAACATTTTAATAAGTTTAAAAGAACTGAAAGGAACTCTCAATCTCACTAAAAGAAAGAAAAACTAAAGCTACAGATCTTCAGTAACGGGCTCCTCCTCCAATGGCAAACTCTCCACTGGATCTGCTAATCCAACAAACTCAGAACCTACCATTATCAGTTTCATAATGGTAGGGCCCCAGCAAAAAAAAAGAAAAACTGGTTAGACAATATGTCTAAGTACATTTTAGGGTAAAAGTTTAGTTTAAGTTAACTGAATATCACCATAAAAACAGAACTGAGCAAAATAGGTGCAGAAAAAGCGTACAAAAGAACAGTAATAAGTTATAAACAAACAGTTTATAACTAAAACAACTAGGAAGTAATACATACCTCCTCCAAGCAACTGCAACAAAGACAGGTAAGTAAAAGAAAAGTAAAATTGTAAGAAAAGTACAACCTAAAATATGCTTATGATCAAACAAATTATGCTAGATGACATACATAATTTGAACAGTATAAAACTGAAAACACTAACATATTATGTGAGCATATGAAAATAATAAGTAGAACTAGCATCCTATATATAACATGTGCAGGAAAATTGAAAGTAAAACAGTGCTGAAATGCATAATATGCTAGTAAAACAGTATATGTAAACTGAAACTGCAGTGACTATCTAAGTCACCCAAACTGAACACATATACAGCAAATCTTAGCCTGATGAGCTAAGAAACTCTGAACTGAACATCACTGAAACTCTTAGCCTGATGAGCTAAGACAAAACTGAATGTAAGTGTACTTGAATTAGTATATCCATATCAGAATCCTGACTCTGTAGTCAGTAGGGCGAGAGTCTATCCATCCTATCACTCGGACTAGGCATGGCCAATAGACTGTCGGACATTAAGCCCTCGAAAGGTTGCCGACCCCGAACGGGTTGATCGAAGAGGTATACTAATCAAGCTACACCTTACATACCACTTGTGAAACAAAAAACACAATGCTATATATGAATGTTCAAAATTGACATAAGATATTTACGAAATATCTTAAGTACATAATATATGTTCAAGGTATATGGCTCAAAATCAAGGAATGCGAAGCATCAAAATCAAAGTGCAAGAAACTCTATCTAAAATACAGGTGATATCCGTTGTTGTCTACTTTATTCGCTCTATCTACTCTAAGTTACATAAGTTTCAGAATCAACAATTCTTACACATTCTGTAACTTAGAATCACGAGTCCTACTAGTTGAAGATAATTAGGACTGGCCAAGTCCTAATTATAACTTAATCAAAATACGACTATTTGGTTAAAATGAATAAATCATCGACCTAGTTTTGTAATTTAATTCATCCCAACCTCATCTTGATTAGCCAAATCAAGATGAATAGATTAAGAATTAGACTCCAGATGATGGGGTCTAATCACTTAATCTAAAGGTATAATCTAAGGGTCTAAGGTTTAGAACCCAAATCTCACAGATTAGGTTAAGGCAAATCCTAATGATAAATCAAATTCATTATGATAGATCTCTATTCTTAGTTCTAAAGTTTAAAAATCAAATAATCATTTAATAAACTAGGAAAAAATCTATAAACTAGAAAACTCAAGGTTTCATCTATTGAGTAAATTAAGATCTATTCCTAATCTTAGGAATTAAGGCTCTTAATTACTAAGAGTATCTCTCAATACACATATCCTAACTAATGTTATAAGTCCTAAGGATGGGTCTAAGAATAATTAAAGATGAAGAACTTCACTTAGGACTTAGGAATTTTCCTTAAGAAACTAAGATTAAGATTTTAATCAAAGTCTAATTTAAACTTGGATTTGATTAATTTCAACTATGAATCATTCTATTTACTAATTTTAGTGATTAGAAACTGAATTTAGGGCTTTAAAAGGCTAAACCCTAAATTTGGGCAAAATGACCATTTTGCCCCTCCTTAAGGGTTCAAAAGATCAATTTTTTAATCTAGGGCTTAAATTCTGAAATTTTCTTTTGGAAAGTGATTCTTACTGTCTAATATAAGATTAGACAACAACTAAGTTAATTTTGGATAATTATTAAGCCATATGAGATCAAATTAGTGAGTTTAACGCATAAGGGCAATTTAGTAATTTAGCTAAGTGAAAGCTAAATTTTCTTTTAGATTATTGTTCTTCACTGTCTAAGCTTTCCATAGAATCTTAATTTGCTAAATTTTGATAAGTATTGATCTAATTATGGCCAATACAAGATTTAGGGTTTTAGGTGATTAAGGAATCCTTAATTATGGGTCAAAAATACTAACTTTGCCATTTGGTGTCCAAATTAAGCAAAATCAGTGGCTATAAATTACAAATAGCTTACTGAGCATAATGACATGTGGTAGGCTCAATTTGGACCTAATTTGACTAAGTTAAGACCTAATTAGGGTTTAGGGTGATTAGTGAGTGATTAACAAAATTAATCCCTCAAACACTAATCCAACCTTATAGATTGATTCTAAATGGTTTTAGGAGTCCTCTGAAATTTGAATCACTCAATTTGGATTATTAGGTTTGCTAATATTCACTAATCAAAATTTAGAGTGATTAAGGATGATTAACAAATCTAACCGTTGGATCTTAAATATTTTTTGTAGATCTCTATTAATTAGGTTCTTCTGATCTAAATTGATATTTGGATCATCAAATTTGGAGCTCAATTGACCAAGTTATGGTCAATTGAAGTTCTAGGGTTAATTAACCTAATTAGGGTTAGGTCCTAAATGTCATTAAGCAATTACTAATCCAAATAGCAAAATAAACATTATCAAAATAATTCTTAGGGTTTTCTGATCACTTTAAGACCTATATTGGGCATGTTTGGATCAATCTACTCAAAGTTATGAGCTAAATAAGGTTTGTGACATTTAATTTAAATTAAATTAATCATTGAAAAAATCACTTTGCAAAATATTGATCATACAGCAAAATTTTTGGTATCAATAAATTCCTCATATTTTTCTGATTAATTTAATATATTTAATTGTATAATTTGGATGTGTATTTTAGGAGTTATTTGGGTTTAAAGTTTTGCATTTAATTAAATAAAATAATTCTGTTTAATTTAATTAATTAATTCTGTTATTATAATATATATATAAATATAATTTCATTTATTTAAATAAACGTTATAATTATATATAATTTTTTTATTTAATAATTACGCAGGACACGTGGCAGAGCCTTACTGGCTGGGCAGAACGCGGCGGGCCCCACGAGTCAGTCATCTGCAGAACCAGGCCACGTGGCGCTCTGCGATAGGCTGAAGCAACACTGGCGGGTCCCACTGCTAATAAAAATTTTGACAGCTTTGACGCGTCTGATCGGATGCGGGTCCCTCCACTCGATGCTCGAGCCATGGTCCGGTCCCACCTCGAGCGAATTAGACCGGTCTGACCGGTCTAAAAAAAATCAACGATTAAGATCCTTTGGATCGAAAAATGGACGGCCCCAATTGATTTAAGCGATTAGTTTATCTTAACTTATTAAGATTAGCATTAAATGAAATCTAACTAATTAAGATTTATACTAATCTAAATCAGACGGATGGAAATTTAGCTTTCGAATCGACGGCTTGATTCCATCCGTCGGTTTGTCTTCCATTCTGAACCAGACCGGCACGGACGGATCAGTGAACCGGTCGAAATTGACCGGTTCGAGCGTTAGGGGCGTCGCTTCGACTTCTTAATCGGCGAAACCCTAACGCAAGCGAACGGCTCGATCGATCGATCGAAGCTTAATTCGATCGATCGAGCCCAGATATTCATTGAATTCAAAACATAGGATGCTTAGCAATGTTAAGAAAGTAGGAGAAAACGGAAGTACCTGGCCGAAGGGTAGATGAACCTAGGGTTTGCTCGGGAGAGGGCTCTGAGAGTTCTTGCGCCTTAGGTTTCTATTTGGAATACGCAAACTGAGGCTAAGGTCTCGATTTGATTAAAGGAAGGGGGTTCAGCGGTGGAGGAGCCGTGCGAACGCCATCTACGTTCGAGGGGTCCCGACGCGTGCGTAGGGCACGCCACTCGGCTGCTTCGCGGGGACGACGAGCCTCAGCCGTCTGATCCCGCGATCAGACGGCGAAGGAGGCATCGTCAAGATAGACGACGCGGAAAGATAAATAGATGACGGCGTTCACTTTAAGTGAACGGTACCGTCATCTTTAAAAAATTAAATATTTAGATAATTTAAAAATTTACCAATTTAATAAATCAAAATTACCCTATTAAATGCATCCCAAAAATTTCCAATAAATCACTCTTAGCTAATTGAAGGGTGAGGAACGCAACGGCGCACTTGGATTTTTATTTCGACGAGCATTTATTTATTTGAATATTTGGGATACTTAAAATAATATTAAAATATTCGATGAAAAATAAACTACTTCCAAATACCTCCAAAATTGCACCCCTAGCTAATTTGGGTGTTCTGAACGCAATGGCGAAGTCAGATTTTTAATTTGAAGTCTAGATAAAAAGTCAAATTTCCAGGTTTTGGGATTTTCCACAATTCTTGTTTTGACTTTGTTGACTTCTTGGTTTGACCTAGGTTTCAGGGATGAGTTTCAAATCACTTGATCAGTGACTTAGAACCTTAATTAAAACTTAGATTAGTCTTAATTGAGCAAAGTAACAACCTGGGTTATTACACACAGCCCATTTCTAAAGCCCCATATAGAATGGCTCCTAAGGAATTGCAGGAGTTGAACAAACAGTTACAAGAACTCCTAGAAAAATATCTCATAAGGCCAAGCTCGTCACCATGGGGAGCACCAGTATTGTTCGTAAAGAAGAAGTATGGTTCTATGCGGATGTATATCGACTACCGCAAATTGAATAAAGTCACAATTAAAAACATATATTCTTTGCCGCACATAGATAACCTGTTCGATCAATTGGCAGGAGCCAAGGTTGTGGCGACCGGAGATCGAAGTTCGAGAGTCTTTAAAGAACAATTCATTCCAATTGAAAATATATACATCTTTATGATTCAAAAAGGACATAATAAAATAAAATAATAATTCACAGTCCTTTTATACATAGAGCCAAAACATATATGAAAAGTTACAACAATTTGAATTTTACAAAAAATAAGAAATAAAATATCTACATTCTTCTGCTTCTTCTTCTTTTAAATTTGGCAGATATTCTAAGCTTTTTTTAATTATCAAAACCTGAAAAAAATTTCAGTTTACCAATCAGGTAGGAGTACGCAAATTGTTCTTATAAGAATAAATCTAGCATCCTATAATAGGTATGAATCACATATGAAAATGACTGAAAAATAAAGCAATTGCTAAATTCAATTTCTGCCCTGCAAAATAGCTGTGAAAATTAACATATATGAAGTAAATTGTATCAAAAGCATTTGTAACAATAAGTCGAGTCCGTAGACTCCTGAGCCCAAATGGGTAAACCCATAGGCATAACCTGTAGGAAGCTTATCTCGCCACCCGTCAGTAGCTTACTCAAATTAGGAACTGATGGTATGTATTTCATCTGGATTTGCCTACTTCCTACAAGAGGCTAAATCCCTCCATATAACTCCCAAGGGGCTGCTAGTTGGCCCAATCTGTACAGATTCTCAGTGTTACGTTGTAACAACCCGAGCTGTTACCATGATTGATTAAGACTAACCCTAAGTCTTAAACATAATCTTAAGTGCTAATTAGGTCATTTAGAGTCAACTACCAAGATCCGGTCCAAACCAGAGGTCAAACGGATTAAATCTTTATTTTGAGAATTTCAGGAACCTCGGAAATTGACCTATTTAAATTGACCTCCGATCGGAAAACGAACACCACCATTGAGTTCCTTGACCCCAAATTAGCTTAGGGTGAAGTTTTCGTATCAATCGGAAGTTGTCAAATTTCGGCGAATATTTTAATAATAAAAATATCACGGAAATCGAGGTATCAAAATACTCGTCGGATCAAAAATCCGACCACGTCATTGAATTTCTTGACCCCAAATTAGCTTGGGGTGAAGTTTTCGTGTCAATCGGAAGTCGTCGAAATTTCGACGAATCTTTAATAATAAAAATATCACGGAAATCGAGGTATCAAAATACTCGTCGGATCGAAAATCCGACTGAGCCATTGAATTCTTTAACCCCAAATTAGCTAGGAAAAACATGTTCAAAATTTCTTTTTTCTGAAAATGTTAAAAAAAAAAAAATTAATCAATTAATTATTAATTAATTTATTAACGGCGTCGTACGACACCGTTAACTGGAGTTAACGGCACCGTCAGATCGGACGGATCCATCCAGACCGTCCGATCGCACGTGGATCCAACGGCTCTCGGCCGCGATCCGCGTCACGCGGTCTGGAGCGATCCGGACCGTTCGATCGCGCGCGGATCCCACGGCCCTCGGCCCACAATCCGCGTCACGCGGTCTGGAGCGATCCGGACCGTCCGCGATCGCACAGATTCGACGGTCCGGAGGCGTCTTCCTCGCCCTCTCCGCCTGTGTGACACGCGGCGGCCTGTCGCATTTTCTGGCCAATCCGGCCACATCCAGACCTCGGCGAGGTCGCCGTCCGGTCTATAAGACCTCGGCCTACCCCTAGGCTCTGAGTTTTCACCGATCGGAGCCCGGATAGAGCCGGAATCAAGCCCCGAAGTCAGCCTTTTTTTTTTCGCTGAAACCTTCGCCGATCCAAACTTCAGGTACCCTGATCTCCCTCGTTTACCGTTCGATCAATACAAAAATTGTAGGATATGTAGATTAGGATGTCATCTACACATCCACCGTTCCGATCAGGCTTAAACCAACCCGATCGGGCGCACCAGCTCCCCGAAGCGGATTGGGTTCGGTCCGCCGAACCCCCCGGAAGGCGAAGCGTCGCGCCTTCGGGCCGGGCCGGGTCGCCCCGAGCCCGACCCATTCGGGTCGGGTCCGCGTCAGCGCGGGTGGGGCCCACCCGGCCACGTGGCAGCCTACGGGCCCGCCACATGTCACGTGGGGGCCCACTGCCCAGTCACCCGAGCTGAGTCAACAGCCCGTGGGACCCACAGTGCCACGTGGCAGCCTCTGGCAGTGCCACGTGGCAGCCTCTGGCAGTGCCACGTGTCAGGTGGGCCCACTGTCCAGTCAGCCGAGCTGAGTCAGCAACCTGTGGGGCCACAGTGCCACATGGCAGCCTCTGGAAGTGCCACGTGTTAATTAACCCAGGATTGGTGTTAATTACTTACTGTTAGCCCTAATTAATTAGAAATTAATTAAATTACTATTAGTGTTAATTAATTACTGTTAGCCCTAATTAATTATAGTTAGTGTTAATTAACCCAGGATTAGTATTAATTACTTTTGAACAGTAACTTTATTTAATTAAAAATAATTAGAGGATTAATTAATATTAATTAAATGTTAATTTAATCCTAAACAGTAATTAGGATAATTAATTACTTTTAAACAGTAACTTTAATTAAATAATTATAATTAAAGATTAATTAAGGATTAATTAACTGTTAATTAAATCTTAAATAGTAATTAGGATAATTAGGATAATGAGTGCTTTTCCTAAAGATTAAGTCGCTCAAGAACAAGGAATTTAATTGAACTGGAATTCTAAATTGATCTTCCAATCAATTTTTATTTACTTTTCAGCTTGTTTTTATTTATCTAGCTTAGTTATCTTAACTAAATTTAAATTGGAGTTAATTAAATAATTGAATAAATGGCATCATTAATTAAAAATAAATAACCAATAATAGCAACAGTAAAACAACGGATTGAATAGTAATGAGCGGATTGAATAATAAAAGAACGCATTGAATCGTAATGAGCGGATTGAATAGTAAAACAACGGATTGAATAGTAAAATGACGGATTGAATAGTAAAACAGCAGATTGAATAGTAATGAGCGGATTGAATAGTAAAACAACGGATTGAATAGTAAAACAGCGGATTGAATAGTAAAACAGCGGATTATATAGTAAAACAGTGGAATGAATAGTAATGAGCAGATTGAATAATAAAACAATAGATTGAATAGTAAAATAGTGAATTGAATAGTAATGAGCGGATTGAATAGTAATGAGCGAATTGAAAAGTAAAAACAGCGGATTGAATAGTAAAACAACGGATTGAATAATAATAAAATTATGAGTTGAATTGCACCCTTTCTTTTTGTGTAAAATAAATAAGTATTAAGCATAATGATGTGAGATTCATCTCACATCATGCCTTCACTAAATCTTATAATCTTTCAATTACACTTTTCAACCAAATTAGTTAAATTTTCTAAAATATTCTTTGTCTTTTTCTTTAGGATTGTACACCTCACATAAGGATCATTCCTAAGACTAGGATTAGTTTATAGGTTAGAGTTCATTCATTGAGTAAATGGATTACCCAATGGGTGAAACCTTAGTTTTATTAGTTTTTAGACTTTTTCTTGATTTTATAACTTATTTTGATTATTTGGTCTTTTAACTTTGATTTTAGGATAGGAGATTCATCTTATTAAGTCTGATTACTTAATAGGATTTGCCTTAATAAGTAGATCTCTTTTAGAATAAAACCTATAACTTAGGTATTATCCCTTTGGATTATGAGATTAGGCCCAATTCTCGTGATATATAATCTATAATCTATAGTTTAGAAGATCTTGATCAGATCTTGGATATAGCGTCTAAATTCACCAAAATTAGGATGTATGATTTATTGATTCAACTCATAGTCGTCTATCTGATTGATCTAGATTAGAACCTGATCAGTTCTAATCTTTTTTTAACTTATAAGGATGAATTTCTAAGTTATACTTGATAGTATGAAAATGGTGATCCTGAACTTGTGTAACTTGGAATAGTTAGAATGGATAATTAGAAAAAAAATGATATCACCATATTAGTAGAGTCCCTTGCTTACTTTGATGTTTTGTGCTATGCATTCATTGTATATTTGTGCCATGATTCCTTAAGCATATCATATAAGACTTTTGATGCATAAATAAAATATTAGGAAAATATGGAGACTCCTTAGATTTCTTGTGAAAATATTAAAGTGATTGATTAAAGATAATGATTGTATGTGTTAAAGCTGCCTCTCAATTATGTCTTCTGATTGCCTAGTCTCCTTGTTGACACTAGGGGAAGACTTTATTTATATCTTCTATTTGCTTAGTCTTCTTGTTGACACTAAGAGAAGATTCATTGTGTACTGATTTCCTAGTCTCCTTATTGACATTAGGGGTACACAGTTTTGTGCCTTAACCGTGATGGTGCTAAGATCTGTGATATTCGGTGTGCTCGATTAGCTCTTTTCTGTATGACAGTTAGTACACAGACATTTACATATATGCAGTTGTGATGTTGTTTACTTTTCAACATTTTTATTCAGTCAGCTATTTTCTTTGTACTGCTTATATATTTTAGGATGTTAGAATTTTACTGTTATTTATATGTATCATTACTGAGTTTGGTTATTTTAATTTGCATATTTCTTTTGATCACCAATATGTTTAGGATGTAGTGTTTTCTTCCAGTACTTGTTTAGTTATTTATATTCATATGCCTTACCTTTTTTAGCTTTCATTTGAGGCATGTCTTAGCCTCTCTTTTTTTTACTTAAGTTATAAATGCTTGTTTATAGCTTTTTCCCTTCCTTTTTGTATTGCTACCTACTCCTCTATAGATGATGCTTAGAATTTGTAAAATGATGATATTACAGAACATATAAAAATGTATCAACCTAAAATATACATAGATAATTATCTAACACAAGATTTTTCTTTTTTTTTGTCTGGGGCCCTACATTGTGAAACCAACAATGGAATATCCTCTTCAGTTAGACAATCAAGAGCTAGGAGTGGAGTCATATCCAGAGAATGAGCCTTTGGAAGAAGTAGTTGTTTAGCTTTAGTTTCATATGAGGATGAGAGTCTTTTTTTTTATTTGAACTTTAAAATATTGTAATAATGCGAGTACCTATGACTATGTGTTTAGATTACTATGCCTTTTGTTCTAAGTTGTATTTCATTATATTTATACTGTGATGCTTGGATGTTTCTTATTATAAATCACTTCTACACTCTATATGAATTCTTATTAAGTGACTAAATGTTTGATTCTATGCTTACTCCTTCCCTTATTAGGTGGATTGTGGATTTCACTATAATCCAATAATAAGTGAAGGGTTAGCTAGAGTGACACACCACCCCTTAGCTTAATCTTATGGATTAAGGGGTGGGGCACCACATTAGTGGAGCTGGACCAAGTGCATAAGCTAGCTGCTTCCGCTTAAAATTAATATAAAAGTTAGCTTATTATTTCTTTAAGTATGACCATTACTTTCTTTACTTCCTTTAATTACTATTGGCTTGTAATATTTAAGTCATTTACTTTTGTCTTTACTATGCTTGTGTTGGAGCTTAATTTCATACTTAAATGCTTGGCTCGGGATGAATGGATGAATGTATGCAATGAATATTAAATAAAGCTTTAGTTGCATATTTACTTTGGTTCCACTCTCCAAAGATAAACACTACAAAATATATATAATTTCTTTTTGTTACATGCTTTTTGATATAATTCTTTTGCAGATTAAAATGCGATAAGCAGTGCAAATAATACTCAAATGGAAAATGACTCAAATAAGAATACTAAAATAAAACTTATAAGCAAATTTGCGTACTTGACTTGTTTGATTCAAAAATCAACCAGTTTAATTTGTTTGATCTGCCAAAAGTAGTTTAAGTTATTAATTTAATGCTTCATGACTTGTAATAATAAGTTTTTATGATATTGATATTTAGATTTATCGAATTGATTTATTTTTATGACTAATATTTTCAAAATACGTGAAAATATCTAGATTTCTTATAAATTTTATAAGTCCTAAAATTCTTAAAAATTTCGACAGTCTCCTTTGTTTTTGTTCAAATTTTCTATTTTCACAATCAATCTCTAATTCTAAATTAGAGTTCAATCATTTTTATAGGATTGCTCATTTCCAGTTCTACTATAATTTCAATTACAAAACTAAATTAAACAGTTTATACATCCTATATAAAATATCTAATAAAAAGGAAATACATAAATGAAATTCAGCATTTAAAAGTAGCATTATGTGGTTTTTTACACATAGCATTTATTTTAGCAATCCTGTATTTACAACTTATCCTGCAAAGAATCATTTGTTATAGTCAGCATTTTAATATAAAGAAACAAGAATTAATTTAAAAACAGAATTTGATTTTTTTATAAGAGAAGGGTAGCATTTGATATCATTACATTATTTATAATCTCAATAATTAAAGATGTTTACATTTGATGATAGCATATAACCTTTTATGGCAACATTAAATCTTATAAATTAACTGGCAATACTTGTTTTTATTTTAAAAATTGACAATATTTGGATATTAATTAAATAAATGGCAGTTTTTGAATCTTCTAAATACATGACAATATTTGTTTTAAACTTAATTGAGATGAGTTATATATCAATAAGAAGTATTTTGAATTTAGATTCTGAAATTTATATGAAGTAGCTTGACAATAGACATACATCTGTATTTACTTAATGATTAATAGTTCAAATCATTACATATATTAAAGATAACTAAAGTAACTATATATCATTTGCCAAGTCATACTTATTCTGACAACAAAAGAAAAGTATACATGGAGAGGAAGGATAATAATGTAAATTCAACATTCATTCAGCAATTTAACTTGAGAAGTAAGCATAACTTAAACCAATAAGTACAATTGATGATAAGTGAGTTATACAAATATTTTAAGTGAACTCCATTACCCAAACATACATAATATAATATGTATTCTATTTTAACATGAATAAACAAAGTATATTTCAATTTATTTTCATCATGCATACATGAGACAGCTACATTAAATTCTTCAATAGTATGGACTTAATTATTATGAAGTTAACAGTATACATAATTTTAAATATTCCATTCATACTGTATATCATGAAACTCAATTAAATGTATTACATTAAAATTTGATACTTGCAAAGAGTTAAAAAGGATTTGGGTAATATTGAACATATTATTTGTATTATTTCACATTCAAAATTCAAATTTAACTTATTGTTTTGTTATAAAAAAATGTCTATGATTTTCATTAAATAATTGAAATTGAATAAAACTTTGTGAATAAAATATGTTTTAACATTTCGTTTATATACTTTCACAAATTTTAAATTGATTGAATGCTGAATGACCACCTTTCAAGTTTATGAGATATTTTCTCATCATTTAATAAGCGTTATTGATGATGAACACTTGAAATGATATTAACTTTTGTAAGGTGACTATAATCGATCCTCTAAACTTAGCTAATATATAAGTTAAATACAACAGAAATTGAGTATATAAGAGTATAGTATGATCACTTCATTATTTCATTTTAGTATATATGGCAACATGTGTAAGGAATAGCAATAAATGACTTCTTGTTTGGGTCTATAAACACCACTTATATAAAGAATTTTCTTTTCTCATAAACTACGAATTTAAATGAGCATAACATAAGTATAAAATTTCATTTAGAATTTCAAATCAAATAAATCTGTATGATATTTTCATTTTTTGAACAATTATATTTTGATTTTTAAACATGTGATTTGGAGTGCTTACGCAAAAAAAAAAAAAAAAAAAAAAAAAAAAAAAAAAAAAAAAAAAATATATATATATATATATATATATATATATATATATATATATATATATATATGTAGTTTTCCTTTGGTATGTGTTGATGCATAAAGCCAAGCTTAACTTTCCATTGCAATTGGATGGCCTAGGGTGTTTGATGATACCTAACTTAACAGATGAGTGAGAAGAAGTTTATGCTCTTGATCAATGGCAAAGTGCTGGGATCTTCTTAACAAATATGTTGATGCAAGTAGCAACAAAGGAAAAGTCAATGCACTTCATTTATATAAAAAAAAAATTATCTAATCCTAAGAACAGCCCAACCAAAATTTTTAAATAAAAAAAAAAATGATGAATGCTAAAATCCTCTACTGAATTTCTCAATTATATATCTACAACCCCTAATGAAAAGAAAACAAATGGCAAGTTCCATAAACAATGATTTAAAAATAATGAATAAAAGTACAATTTCAATCGGATAGGTAAATTTTGAAAAGGTATAAATAATCAAAATAACAGTTCTTGCAATTAGTCATAGAGACATGTTTAATTAAACTTAAACACCGTTCTTCACTAAGAATAATCATGGGGTGTTAAATCTGATACGATATATGTTGCTTGCGTGTTATTTGTGCTTCATAAACATTGAAAAATTCTTGTTTAATTCCTTTAATAGCTAGAATAATAAATGACAGCGGATATGAGCATTCACTGCTTGTATCAATAATATAGTTTAAAGATTAAGTTTCTACTCAAAGAGCAGTTGAACGGCTCGCAATAGAATTTTGAATTTGTGTTGGATTTAGGATTGAAATACTGTATTATACATAAGGAATCATATGCAAGTTTGAGAAAAATTAGGGAGTACCTTTGTTCCTTGAGATTCAACTAGAAGGGGCTCGGCTAGAAGAGGTGCTCGGTGAGTGAAGTACATGGCTTGGAAGGCTCTTGGCTAGAGGAGGCTTGACGAGAGAAGGTTTGGCGGGATGGAGAGGTTTTGGTGAGATGGAGATAAGCAGTCGGCAATGAGGGAGCAAGGAGAAGAGGCGAGGATGAGGGATTCGGCTACCTTGTGAAACGACACAAGTTCTTCCTTCTCCCGATTTGGCTTGCATTACCTTAGGGATTAAGAAGCGGAGATAACGAGAGTAGAGGAGGACGTGTGTCGAGAAATGCAAGCCACGCGTCGAGAGCTTGATAGGGACTGCCGGCCGATCCATTTCGCGTGCGAGTGAAGGGGAGTCGGGGATTAGGGCAAGAGGAAATTTTGAAAGATAAGAATGAATAAATATTTATATATATATATATATATATATATATATATTTATTAGAATTTAAATAATTTCCAATTTTGAATGATTTTCAAAAATCACTGAAATAATTACCCCTAGCTAATTGAGGGGTGATGAATGCAACGGCGCAATCGGATTTTTAATCCGACGAGTTTTTTAATTACTCGAATTTTCGGGTATTTAAATAATATTAAAATATTCGTCTAAAAATTAACGACTTCCAAATGCGTTCAAAATTTCACCCATAGCTAATTTGGGGGTGGTGAACGCAATGGTGAGGTCAGATTTTTAATTTGAGATCAAAATTATTTAAATATTAATAAACAATTTGAAATGAAATTTTGGTATTTTACAAAGGCATTCTCAAAAATTGACCTGCGATCTGGATACCACCAACTACAGGTGAAAGACTCCGATATTGCGAAAACTGCTTTCTGGACTAGATATGATCGCTACGAATTCCTGGTGATGTCGTTTGGGCTCACGAATGCGCCGTCTATCTTTATGGACCTGATATAGCGAATCTTGAAACCGTACCTAGATAGGTTTGTCATGGTATTCATAGATGACATCCTGATATACTCTAAGTCCAAGAACGAGCACGAGGAACATCTCCGGACTGTATTGGAGGAACTAAGGAACCACCAGTTATACGCCAAGTATTCGAAGTGTGATATATGGCTGGAATCTGTCGCCTTTCTAGACCATGTTGTGAATGCTCATGGGATCAGGGTGAATCAAAATAAGATTCATGCAATCCAAGAATGGGCTCAGCCTAAAATAGTGACGGAGGTCAGAAGTTTTCTGGGATTAGTAGGCTATTATAGGAAGTTTGTGAAGGGATTTTCCCAAATCGCCTCTCCTATTACCAAGCTCACTTAAAAAGCAGTACCATTTGAATGGCCGCCCACATGCGAGAAGGCCTTCCAAGCACTTAAGGATGCGCTTACCTCTGCCCCTATACTAATCCTTCCGAAAGAAGGAGTGAACTTTCAGGTATATACGAATGCCTCGGGCATAGGCCTAGAGGATGTATTGATGCAAGAAGGAAAAGTCATCGCTTACGCCTCGCGACAACTAAAGGTCCACAAGAAGAATTATGCAGTCCATGGCCTCGAGTTAGCCGCAGTAGTGTTTGCTCTAAAAATTTGGCGACACTATCTCTATGGAGTTCAATGCTCGATATTTATCGATCACCAAAGTCTGAAATATATATTCACCCAACGAGAACTGAACTGTAGATAGAGAAGGTGGCTAGAGCTGATCAGTGATTACGACTTGGACATTCAATACCATCCCGGGAAAGCCAACATTGTAGCCGACGCTTTAAGTCATCAGGCCTCACTAAATGCCATAATATCGGAGGGACCGTTAATCGAAGAATTCCGCAAAATGCGTATCAAGCCTATTAACGGGGACAGACTCAGCTTAACACTAGCAAACATCAACGTGGAGCCCACCTTTCACAGGGACGTATCTGTGTCATAAACCAAGGATGAGGAATACTTGGGCTTCAAGCAAGCTATTGAAAGCAGTCACCGCATTGATCTTTGATTTCAGAAGAGTGCTATCTATCTAAGAGATTGTTTGTGGATCCCTAAATCTATGCAACGTGAAATACTAATTAAGGGTCACAATTCAGGATATCAGGTGCACCTAGGAAGTACAAAAATATATCAGGACCTAAAGTTATCGTTCTGGTGGCCAGGGATGAAGAAGAGCGTAGCAGACTTTGTGGGTAAGTGCAACGCATGTTGCCTAGTAAAGGCAGAACATCAAAAACTAGGTGGTTTGCTACACCCACTAGAAATTCCAGAATGGAAATGGTCAGATATATCAATAGATTTCGTTATGGGATTGCCTCGTGCAAGGTCGGGGGTAGATGCAATTTGGGTCATAGTTGATTGGTTGACCAAGTCTACACACTTCATTCCAATCTGACAAACGAACTCAGTTGAGAGACTTGCCAAAATCTATATTAAGGAAATAGTTCGGCTTCATGGTATCCCAAAAACTATTGTGTCAGATAGAGATAGTCGATTCACATCGAAATTTTGGCAGGCCGTCCATCAGGACCTAGGCACCACGCTAACCATGAGCACAGCTTTCCATCCTCAAACAGATGGTCAAATAGAGAGAGTAAATCAAGTTTTAGAAGACTTACTCCGCCTCTGCATTTTAGACTTTGCAGGATCTTGGGAAGATTACTTTCCATTGGTAGAATTTGCATATAACAACAGCTTCCAGGCTAGTATCAAGATGGCTCCGTATGCAGCACTTTATGGTAGGAAGTGCTCTACGCCTCTGGCTTGGGCAGAAACAGGAGATGTTCAACTGTATGGCTTTGAACTAATAGGGGAGATAAACAAGAAGATAAAGCTCATACAGCAAAGGATCAGGACATCCCAGGATAGGCAGAGCAAGTATCATGACCTTCATCGTCGCCCCTTGGAGTTTCAAGAAGGAGACTTTGTATACCTAAAAGTCAGTCCTATGAATGGAGTCTATCGTTTCGGGGTTACCGGTAAGCTCAGCCCGAGGTATGTGGGACCATTCAAAATCCTGAAGGGGATTGGGTCAGCCGCCTACCAATTAGAATTGCCAATGGATTTTGCCATAGTGCACAACGTCTTTCACGTATTATCCCTAAGGAAGTGTCTCCGGGACCCGTCTCATCTCGTGCAACTCCCAGAAGTTCAGATCCAGCCCAATCTGTCATATGCCGAGGAGCCGATTCGAATCCTAGCTTGTGACCGCAAGCAGCTCAGAAGTCGTGCCATCGACATGATCAAAGTCCAGTGGAAAAATCGTTCCTGCAACGAAGCCACTTGGGAGAAGGAATCTGACATGCGATCTAAATATCCCAGACTCTTCGAGGACCCAGGTAATTCCATTTCAAATTCTTAGTCACATTTAACTCTTGTCCTTAATTATGTTTGAGTGATGTCGAGGACGACATCATTCTTAAGTGGGAGGAGTATGTAACAACCCAAGTTATTACCTTGATCAATTAGGACTAATCTTAGTCTCAAGATTAATCATAAGTGCTAATTAGGTCAATTGGAGTCAACCTCTAAGACTTAGTCCAAATCAGAAGTCAAATGGATCGAATCCTAATTTCTGGAAAATCTAAAAACTCTAAAATTTGACCAATTTAAATTGACCTCCAATCGAAAAATGGACTTTGCCATTGCACTCTTTGACCCCAAATTAGCTAGGGGTGGAGTTTACGTATCAATCGGAAGTCATCAAAATTTCAACGAATATTTTAATAGTATTTAAATGCCCCGAAAATCGAGGAATCAAAATACTCGTCGGATCAAAAATCCGACCTCACCGTTGCGTTCCTCACTCCTCAATTAGCTAAGGGAGAATATTTGAAAATTTTCTAGAATAAATTTAAAATTTTAAATAAGATTAGGAATTTATTTGTTAAATATTAAATAATATTAAATTATAAATATTTTCAACGGCGCCGTCCCACGCCGTTGCCCGCAAGTGACGCCGTCACCTCCAGCCGTCAGACCCGATCGAGAGATCGGGACCGTCTGATCAGAACCGATCGAACGGTCTCGGACCCGT
The DNA here is from genome assembly GCA_016760335.1 of Gastrodia elata. Classification (NCBI taxonomy): domain Eukaryota; kingdom Viridiplantae; phylum Streptophyta; class Magnoliopsida; order Asparagales; family Orchidaceae; genus Gastrodia; species Gastrodia elata. The sequence continues at coordinate 2,423,742 of CM028681.1, read as the reverse complement.
CGTCTTCCTCGACGAAATCGCCGCGCCACGCGGCACGACGCCGCCCCGCTCGCCCACCCAATGCCTCGCAGGCCTCGGCCGCTCCGTCCTCGTGCCATTAACAGCACCTGAGACCTTAGGGCAGGCATTTTTCGCAGTGTGACGCGTCGAACCAAGCCGGGAGCCTCAAACCCTCAGATCTCCTGCTGCCGTCAATCGTTAGGTACCTCTTGATCCTAACCTCCATTCCATTAAGCTTCAATCCAATTATTCATATAGCCATTTCATAATGTAAATTGCAATTTCTAAGGTTGGATCGCCAATATTCGAAGCCGATTAGAGGAATTTAGGGTTGTATCCACAGTAGATACCGTTATCCTTCCCTTTCCCTGAACCCTAGGATGCTAGGGCTAGCCCATGCCGCCGTACCGAGCCACCTCGCACCGCGTCGCGACCCTCAGCGTGACGGCCACGACGAGTCCTTTCCAACGCCGTGCGGTCCGAACCCTGGTGCCACCGGCATGTCCCCCAATCTCCTAACCCTAGTCCCGTCGACGGGGAGAAGAGCGGAACCTCTCGGGCCGGGCCGGATCGACCCGAGCCCGACCCTAACATGTCCGAGTCAGCGCTCGGTGGGACCCGCATCGCTTCCAGCGCCCATCCGTGCGTGTTGCGTGGCCATGGAGCCCACGACTTGTCAGCGGGCAGTCCGTGTCAGCCCCGCCAGGCATGGACCCCACCCGCAGCACCGCGTCCACTGCATGGATGACGCGTGTCCTCTGCGGGCCCCGCCTGTTCCCCTGCACAGCAGCAGGTGGGCCCCACCATACGCGGATGAGCCAATCGACTCCTGCCATCTGTCCTACGGGTCCCACAACCATTAAAAACCTGCAGAAGATGTTAGATTAAATAAATATATGATATATATATATATATATATATGAATACTTATAGTTGAGTAATTATGTGTAGTTAATAAATATATAAGTAACTTTAGGATTTGGGATAACCTAGATATATATATATATATATATATATATATATATATATGAATATTAGTAGAGTTAACTAATATTTAATTCAGATTAATAAATGTGTTAGTATTAATTAATCAAACAATAAACATTAGTTACTTGATTAAGATAAACTATTAGGTTAATTGGTTTCGTAAGTAATATTATATCAGTAATTAATTACTCAAAAACATAATTAGAAATATTCTTATCAAAAGAGTAAGCATTAATAAATATCAGTGAATTAATATATATATATATATATATAAATTGATAATTATTAAACTAACATACTAATTAATTCTAATCTTAGGAGTAATGATAATTAAGACTTACACAGTAATTAACTTTAAATTAAATAGTAATAAAAATAATATTATAATAATTAAATTATAGATTAATTAATAATTAATAATTAATGTCAGATTATTTGAATTATTAATACAAAATAATATAAACTTAGGAATAAGTAGTAGATTAATCCAAATTGAATAAATAAATATTAAAATAATACAAATTATATTTTTGAATAGTAAAACTTAAAAGTTTAATAACTTTTTGTAGGATAATCCAAATATAACCAATATAGGTCTCAAAATACTCAGAAAAATAAAATGAATCAAATGACGTAATGCATAATTTAGTTTCGGGGTACGCATAACGAAGTAACATTTTATGACCTCTTTAAGACCTTATAATTTTTAACATAGTTGTCAGAACATAGTCAATATAGGTTTTAAAATGCTTAGGAGAGCACCCCCCTCACTGTAGTTGTATTAGTTTTTCTCATTTGGACATCAGGATAAAAAGTCAACTATAGAACTCTTAGTGAAAAATGACCAAAATACCCTGGGATTCAAATGACCATAACTTGGTCAAATCAACTCCAAATTCAAAAATTCAAGATGCTAACTAGTTCAAAATTTCAATGTCATCGATAAACTAAAACAATATTTAGGATCTGAACCCTAAAAATTTAAAAAATGACCTAAATACCCCCAACCATAGTTAGGTTATAACTTGACCAATTGAGGTCCAAATTGGGTGTACTCCCTACCAATATACTCAGTACATTATAGGGAAGCTATATAAACTGAGTTTGTTAAAATTAGACTTCAAACGGAAAAGTTCGGTTTTAGTCACCCGTTGACTGACTCGAATTTACCAAATTACCCTTCAAACTTAAAACGTCCATAACTTAGTCAATTGACCTTAGAATGCAGTGTTCTTGGACTCTATGGAATCCTTGAACAGTAACCTACAATAAACTGCATAAAAACTTAGTTTTCAATAGAGAAAAGATTTCTTAAATGCCCTTAAGTCAAACACCTTAATTTGGACCTGTAGGACCCGTTTCTCATCCAAATTGGAGATACTTACGGTCTATCTTCAAGTTAGATAGTAAGAACTCATATGGAAAAGAGAAACCTCATTTTGGCCTCCTAAATTAAAAGTTAACTTTTCGAATCCTTAAGTAAGGGCAAAATGGTCTTTTTACCCAAAAATTTAGGATAAACACCCTTCGCCTTTAATTAGTCTTTTAAAATACTCAAATTAACATTATAACCATAGTAGTGACATTTAAGCGAGTAAAATCAACCCTTAGATCAGATTTCAAGATTTTTCCCTAAGTCTTTAACACCACACCTTAAGGACCCTTCCTGAGACTAGGACTAGATTATAGGATTGATTTCATTCATTGAAAAAAGAGTTTTTTCAATGAATGAATCCTTGGTTTTAGTAGTTTCTAGAATTTTTCAACTTATTTTTGGTTATTTTATCTTTTAACCTTAGATCTAAGATAGGAGATTCATCCTATTAAATTTGATTACTTAATAGGGTTAGCTTATATTATTAGATCACTTTTAGAATGAAACTTAGATCTTAAGTCTTATCCTTTTTAGATTATGTGATTAAGCCCAATCTCATGGCGTTTAATCCATAATCTATAGTTTAGCAATTTTAAGTTAGAACATCAAAAATTATTAATTAGGTCGTAATGATTTGTTACTCAAATTTTATAGTCGACTTTGATTTGGTATATTAGGACCTAGCTAGTCTTGATATTTTGTAACTTATAAGGACGAATTTCTAAGTTACACTTGATATGTAGGAAAACGGTGATCCTGAACTTGTGTAACTTAGAATAGTTAGAATGAATAATAAAAAACAAATAATATCACCATATTAGTAGAGTCTCATGCTTATTTTGATACTTTGTGCTACGCGTTCCTTGTATATTTGAGTTTACTTTCTTGGACATTTCATATAAGATAACTTTGTGCATAAAAATGAAAATTTAGAATAATAGGATAATAGTTGCCTTTGGGTCTGGTTTATGGTGTTTATGGTGCACATTTGCCCTGATGGACAGGGGTAAGGTGAGATCAGGATGCCTAATATTCTCATTGAGGAGAGTGTGTTAGGCTTGGGACCCATATAGTCTTGTAGACGTGCTTGACTCCTCAGTTATTTCTAACAGTTATCCATAAAAACAAAAGTAAAATAACTAAAATATATTGCATAAGTATTGTCTGTCCTTCAATCATGCATGTTCAGTATGTTTACAGATTGAGATGTATATATATGTGGGCTAATTTGGCCAAGTCTTCTGTAACAACTCAAAGTTGTTACACTAGCTAAAACTAGATTAATTAAGCTAAACTAAGGTTTAATTTTTATTCCATTAGATTCAATGGGTCATTTAAGCCTAAACTTAGAAATTTGAAATCAATTGGAGCTAAATTGGAAAATTTGGTATTTTTGGCTATTTTTAAGCCCTAAAAAATACCTAAATTATTTTGATCTCCAAACTGAAATCTGATTTCATTTTTGAATTCCTCACACCCAAATTAGCTAAGGGTGAATTTTTGAGAATTTTTAGAGCTCATTTGATCCTAAATTAAATTTGGGAAATTTAAGATATTTAAATTATTATTTAATGGGATTTATTTAAATTAAATTAATTAATTTAATCCCAGGATTCGTTGTCGGGACCGCGGCAGATCCGCTGCGGGGTCTCGACAGCGGCACATGGCTTTGCGCCCGTAGGATCATTAGCACGCATCTCCGTGCGCTTCGATCCAACGGCTCGCGCCGTCAATCGGATCTAGTAGACCTAGACCGTTCCACGGTTCTGAGATCTGATCCAACGATGCTTAATCCATCCGCCTTAAGTAAGCCGCTCGCCCATTCGATATGCGGATCAGATCCAACGACCGATCCAATCCCACGCGCGACCGTTAGATGTCGGGTGATCAGGACCGTCCCGCGCCAACTAACGAACCATCAGACGGCTCTAGTGACCCCGTCACTGTTCATCTTCATCCCCAGAAGGCTTCATCCCGATAGGAAGAATCTGCAAAAATTCGCCACGTAATTCCTGTCTGCCACTCCTCGCGCCAAGTCAGCTCGACTGTTGGTACCTTCCTTTTTGAGGCCGAGCATAGCTGGCTGAGCCCGGTGGCCTGGATCGCCCAAATTCTGGAAAATTTGGGAAGTGCCCGGGCCGAGCCAAACTCCAAACCCGAGCCCCGGCCACCATACCTGAGCCCTCCTAGAGCCTATAAGTACCCCTGGGACTTCACAGTGAGTTCTTTTGCTCACTGTGAATCCTCAATTTCCTTGCAGAAGGCTGCTGGAGCTCCCCCTTCCCTCGGCGATTTTCTCGGCAATTGCAGGACTTAGGACCGCTGATAGAGGGTTCGTCTGGTGTTCAGACCCCCTGTGCACGTTCACTTAACCTCTAGGAAGCTCCAGAGCCCGTCATTTCCCCTCGGCAAGCCCTGTGTCCTTGACTTCAGGTACAGCCTTTTCCCCATTAAAATTCCTTAAGCTCGATTTCGTTCCTGCTTTCTGAATGAGCTCTGGATGTCATCTAGGATACCTTAGCCACCTAGGGAATCCTCCGTTATTGTCGCCTGGGGCTAAGCTAGCTCGAGTCGATCATATCGATCGACTGAGCTAGCCAGCGAGCCAATGGCTGAGTCCGAGTAAGGACCCAGCGATTGGCTGCGCCTCAGGTGAGTAAGACCCCATCGATCCAGAGGGATCCAGATAAGGGTTCTTGGTCCAATCAATGCGTCTTGCCTCAGTGAACGTGTAGGGATCGATTTGAGCCCCTACCGTCGCCGGAGCGCCGAGAATTTCAGCTTTGAAATTCGACGGGCTTGGGACCCGTCGAGAGGTTGAAGATAAAGTCGCGGGATTCTGAGACGGGCCGACCCGTGACCCGCGCGGTTCTGATTTTGGGCCGCGCTTAATTATTAATTATTGGATATCATTTTTAATGGTTGCGATTTTAATTAATTAAACCCTATAGTTTTAATTTAAATAAACATTCAGAATAAATTAATTAAATAACTTTAGCTATACAGATCCAAATGGTATGATCCAATATACCATTTGAATCAGAAAAATTCAAGGAATCTGAATATAAAATAAAATTTAAGATCCAATGATTGGATTTAAAAATATTTATCAAACTTTCTCTATTTTTAATTAAATTATATAAAATCATTTAGTTGTCCATTTTATGAGTTTAAGAGCTCTAATTGCTCATTGTACCCTAAGGAACAATTCCAGACCCTTGAAATTAATTTTAGATAATTAATTTTCTTAATCTCTCCCTAATCACCCTAATCAAGGATTAGTGAATTAAACCTTAGTTAAGCCTCTGATTTGGGTGGGGATGGTTCCTAATATAATATTAGATCTAGTATAACCTAAGTATAAGGTTGGATTTCCCTAAAGTGCCTTAATCTCACTAATCACCCTAAGTGGTTTAATTAAGTGATTAGTGCTAATTAAGACCATTTAGGTCATCAAAACCTAAATTAAAGGTGTTTCCCACTTCATTAGGTAATATGAAATACATTAGAATAGTCTAGGGCAAATTTCGGTGATTAAACCCTAAAATTCTAATTTCAGCCTTAAGAGGGGCATTTTGGTCATTTTGGCCAAAATGTGATTTAGTGTTCCTTAAGGATTGAAAATTTCAGTAAACTACCATAAAATAGGGTTAGTTATGTTCTCTGAGATCTTAGAACAAAAATAGTGTTAATGCGATCCTTAATCCATGAAATCTTTATTGAAATTCTTAATTAAGATAATTAGATCTTAAGTATTTCCTTATAGAGATCATTTGGACTTAACCTTTAAATTAATAATATAAATAGTCAATTATCTCATTGATAAGTTAATTAAAGAAAACTTAAGAACTTAGTGTCAAAAGATAAGAAATTGGAAATGTTTAAGTTGAAAACCTAGTTTAAGGTCTAAAGTGATCAAAACTCAGACCCTTAAATCTTAAGTAGCCTAAGAAGGTCAAAATAAGTTTAATGTTAATCTAATACTTGGAATTGTCAGTTCTTAACATTAATAAGCTCCTTATAGTTAATTATGAAATTTGATTCTATAGAAAATCACAAATGGAAACCCTTAAGTCAAAACTCTAATTAAAAGTCTAAAGTGATCAAACTTTAGATCTTTAGATCTTAGATCTTAGACTTAGATCTTCAATTTGAATCAAACCACCTCCAATTGAAATTCTTTAATAATTTATTGTTTAATCTCTTGAAACCTTCCATGTGGGTATATGATGATTCAATTAATAAGATAATGGAGTTATCTTAAAGATTGAATATAGATCTTAGATTTTCAAGTTCTTAATTGATTATTTTATCTTATAATCAGCAGAATAGCCTTTCACTAGGATCTTAGTTCCTGAATCTTTCAACTTATATGATTCTTTACCTTTGGGATTACGTGAGAAACCTAGATCCTATTTAGAATAGCACCTTGGATTTGAAATTTGAACCCTCATAGGGTTTAAGTTCTAAATTCTTAAATCCTAATTTATTTTATCAAGATTTGGGTAAGAGAGTAAAATATTCATAAAACTAAGTCGTTGATTTGCTTATTTAAACCATATAGTCATCACATGATTTTTGGATTAGAACTTATTAAGTTCTAATTTTTGACTTTAAGGACATAAATCTGAGATTCTACTCGATAGCTAGATATTGGAGATCCTAAGCTCGTACCTTCTCAGAGTAGTTAGATTTGGAAATTAGACAACAATAGATATCACATGAGTCTAGATTGAGTCTCTTGCTTACTTTGACTAGATTGCTTTGCATACCTTGGCTTTTGAGCTTTAGCCCTTGAGCATAATAGGAAAACTTAGGATGATGTATCCTAAGCTAGTATAGAATTTACATATCATTCAATTTTGTTTTGTCACAGTTAGTAGAATATGACCTAGTTTAGTCTGCCTCTTCAGTAGTAGTATTGTATAGACTGGATTCAGTCCTAGCATATTTGGATGGCTAGGCTGGGGATTGACTGATTTATTATTATTGGAGGCCCTGTATGGCCTATTGGCTAGTATGGCAGTACTAGAACTTAGGCATATTACTACTTTACCTGTATTGTATTGTTTTGGTTTTCTGGTTTATTTTGCCACATGCTTCAGTGGCCTTATTTTTTGGTATTTGCTCGCTTTGCCACATGTCTCAGTGACTTTACTTATCATATATTGCTTTGCTTTTTGCCACATGTCTCAGTGGCCTTTCTTTTCATCTTAATCTGCATATTGTATGTATACTTTTATGGCTTAGATATATGTATGAATGGCATATTAAGGATGCTAGAATTTTATTAAATTCAGTACTTGTGTTCTTTTATACTCAGCATGTTTTACTTTAATCATAATCATGTTAGGATCATATTTATTCAGTAGCTACAGTTATTTTGCTTTTAGCCTTACCTTGCTTATTTAATGTTTTGTATGTTGCATGCTATAAATAGATAGTTTATAGTATTCCAGTTCTTTCATAGCTTGTTGCACCCCTTTACTGCTGCATGTATGGTTAAATTTAAATGTGATATCCTTTAATATTTAGTTCACTTTAAATAACCTAAAATGTACTTAGACAATTGTCTAACTGTAACCGTTTATACTTTGTTGGCTGGGGCCCTGGCATTTGTGATACCGATAAATGTCAGTTTCAGACATGTTCGTGGGCAGTGTCGCTGAGGAGGAGCCAATTCAAGAGGAGGACCTTCCAGCTGCTATCTAGCTAGTTTTGCCTTGTTCATTTCAGTGAGGATGAGAGTCTTTTATTTTCAGTTATTCATTTTAGTTGTAATAATTAAACTTTCTGGATGTACTTTACTTTCTGCATTATGATGAGTTACTGTATTGCATTTTATTTTCCTACTGTGTATGCTTGTGGATGTTACCCTATTTTTATATTGCTTCCGCCACTTTGATATTTATATTGATGAATGTTATAGCACTTGGTGACAAGTCCCTGCCTTAAGGCAAGTTGGGTTCGCTTAACTTTACTTAAGTTGGGGATTTGCCACAGTTGGAGCACCGTACTTCCTTATTGTTAGTACGGGGGCCCCACAGTTGGTATCAGAGAACACCATAAGGTGTCAGAATGGGATCTATGATTCCTTTCTACCTAATGGATCGTTCTTCTGAAATACACGCATCAATATGAGTAACATCCATAACATAGTAGTGCCGATAACTTTATTCACAATGAAAGAGGAGAATACTCCCAACCTAATAAATTTATTAAATTAGGGTCTAACACAAATATAGTAAAATTCTGCTCCCAGAGTCAGATGGGATCTGAGGAGTCCGATATAGACTACTATCAGCGTATCTTCAGGTGTGCTTGGGACAGTAGCTTCAAATGGAGGCAGGAAAGCAACTGGCTAATTGAAGGAGTTTCATCAAGAGGAATTTTGGTCCTGGAAAAGCTCCTACAACAAACTATATATCGAGGGCTCAACTTTCCAGTGTATGCGCAAGAATGGCTGAGCCGAGTAGAGTCCCTTTTGGAGCACATAGAGTGTCCCGAGTCACTTTATGTAGATATGGTGACTGACCTGATGGTGGACTATGTCGGAATATGGTGGTATGAGACTTTGGCAAAGCTTGAGAAGAAGCGTAATAGGAAGCGGCGAGAAGTCACCTTTGAGGATTTTTGTGTAGCCTTTAGGGAAGAGTACATTGATAAAGTCTAAATGATAGATAGATTAAATGTTATTTTAATTTCAGGCAAACTTCATTTTGATTTACAGTTTAGTATTTGTAATTTCTAAATTTTATGATTAATGAGAAATTTTGAATTCCTTTACTTAGAGTAAATTCTGAATTGTTCTTTTCTTAAATTAAATTAGAATAGATTCTGGATCACCACCCACTGTTACTCCAATCAAGAACACTGTGGCCTCCAGTAGTTCTAGCGATGAGGTGGCTCATCTGCGAGACATGGTGGCAACTCTCCTAGAAAACCAAGCTCAGCAGGCACTGGTCATGCAAAAATTATTGAATGATCGTGTAACCCCAGCAACTGTCGCTGCTCCAACAGTCCATGCTCCACAAGTTGCTTCGTCTTTACACCATACAGCAGATAATCTCCTCCATAATTTCCTGAGGTTAAGGCCTCCAACATTTGGTGGGAATTTGTCCCAAATGTATACGGCCGATTGGCTGAAGGCCGTAGAAAAGGATCTAGTTGGTCTGAAAATTCCAAACTCTGAAGCCATCCGTCTAACCACTCATCTGTTTCACGCCGAGGCGGAATATTAGTGGGAAGGAGTCAGGAACACCCAGTTCGTCGATTATGAATTAGACAACATTCCTTGGGATGCATTTGTTGAAGCCTTCAAGACTGAGTTCATCCCCCCGTTCGCACAAAATATGATTACAGATACGATCATGAGGTTGACGCAAGGAAGTCGCTCAGTGGCGGAATATGAGAGAGAGTTCTGTAGATTAATCCGTTTTGCACCAGAAGTCACCCACTCTGAGTCAGCGAAGTGTCATCGCTTCCTTTGTGGACTCAAAAGTTCGTTGAAGAATCAGATAGTGCCACTCTGTCTAACTAGTTTCTTCAAACTAGTGGAAACGGCTAAGGTGATTGAACATCACCAATCCGAAGAAGATCATAAGCGAAAGGCGCAAACCAATCTGAACCAACGAGGAAATTTCAAAAGGCACGGGTCTAACCCCGCGAAAGTATATCAGCTGGAAGCTACACCTACAACTGAACAAATTCAGAACTGCGCCAAGCCACATCTATATAGCAAGTGTTATCACTTTGGCCAGAGGTGTTTCAATTGTGGGCGCACAGGCCATCGATTTTATCAGTGCGACCACACAGAAACAATAGACGGAGTTCAAATGAAGCCGTATCATAAGAAGCTGGTGTTTCGAGCAACTCCGCTGAATTGGAGAGAACCAAATCTGGCCATAATGCCAGCCCCTGCTCCTGAAGTGGCTCACACCCAGCCACCAGCACCCAATTCTCAGAATTTCCAGCGACGGCAAAATAACAATCATCCTGCTGGACCTGCCCGAGTGTATGCTTTAACTCCTATGGAAGCAGCGGAAGATAACAACGTGGTTTCAGATACACACTCTTAAACCTCTCTTGTTATATTGCCTTTCTGTATGTTAAATCTTTTCAAGCTGTTAATGCAAAACTGTGTAATTTAGGCACACTTTATTTCAATAACCAACCTTGTAACGTATTGTTCGATACGGGTGCCAGTCACTCATTCATCTCAGAATAATTTGCTAATAATCTTAAACTCCACACATGCAACCTAGCGTAAAGATTGAGTGTTGGACTTCCATCAGGAATCCAACTAAGTGCTCAGAAATTTTGCAATATCAAAGTCCCGATAAACGATCAAGAATTTCAGGCTAAGTTAATCGTTCTACTGATAGTAAACTTTGACATCATCCTCGGGATGAATTGGCTTAGTGACAATAATGCTGTGATTAACTGCCATAAAAAGAGAGTCACTCTTCACTCTCAGGGTAAGCCTGAAACATTTGTAGGAATAACTAGCATGCAGTTATCTTTAATAAATGCCATTAAAGCAGAACAGTTGATTGTCAAAGGTTGTAGCGCCTACTTAGTCACCATGATGGGCGAAACAAAAGAAAATATCTCCCTTGCTGATTGTAAGGTAGTCAAAGAATTCGCCGATATATTCCTAGAAGATTTGCCTGGTGTACCTCCTTCCAAAGAAGTGGAATTCTCCATTGAATTGATTCCTGGTACATATCCAATATCCAAAGCACCTTATAGAATGGCACCTAAAGAGCTTCAAGAACTCAATGAGCAGTTGCAAGAGCTCCTGAATAAAGGTTTTATTAGGCCAAGCATGTCTCCTTAGGGAGCACCAATTTTATTTGTAAAGAAGAAGGATGGATCTATGCGTATGTGTATAGACTATCGCGAACTAAACAAGGTCACCATAAAGAACAAATATTCACTGCCTAGAATTGACGATCTGTTCGATCAATTATCCGAAGCCGTGATATTTTCTAAAATCGATCTAAGGTCTGGATACCATCAGTTGCGAGTAAAAGAAGATGACGTAGGGAAGACTACGTTCCGAACTCGTTATGGACACTTTGAGTTTTTGGTGATGTCATTCGGACTCACCAATGCACCATCTATCTTTATGGATTTAATGCAACGAGTGCTAAAACCGTATCTGGATAAGTTTGTGATCGTCTTTATTGACGATATCCTCATTTACTCCAAAACTCTGAAAGACCATGAAGAACATCTAAGGCTAGCATTGGAAACCTTGTGTGAGCATCAACTTTATGCCAAGTTCTCTAAGTGCGAGTTCTGGCTTAACTCCATTGCATTTTTGGGGCACGTAGTCGATGCTCAGGGAATTTGAGTAGACCAGAGCAAAGTAAAAGCTATTCAGGATTGGGTTCAACCTAAGTCTGTCACCGATATTAGAAGTTTTCTGGGATTGGCAGGAACTACAGGAAGTTCATTAAGGGCTATTCTCAGATCGCTTCGTCGTTGACTAAACTAACCCAAAAGGCTATCCCATTCATTTGGAGCCCAGAATATGAGAAAGCGTTTCAAACCCTTAAGGATGCTCTATCTACCGCTCCAGTTCTTGTTCTACCAAAAGAAGGTTTGAATTATCAGGTGTATACCGATGCTTCTGGAATCGGTCTAGGTTGTGTTTTGATGCAAGAGGGTAAGGTAATTGCTTACGCCTCTCGTCAACTAAAACCCCACGAGCAAAACTATCCAGTTCATGACCTTGAACTTGCAGCCATAATATTTGCCTTGAAAATATGGCGTCACTACTTGTATGGAGTACAATGTTCAATTTTCACTGATCATCAAAGTTTGAAGTACATCTTCACCCAGTGAGAGTTGAATTGTCGTCAAAGAAGATGGTTGGAACTTATTAGTGATTATGATCTTAGTATCCAGTATCATCCCGGAAAAGCGAATGTAGTGGCAGATGCTCTTAGTCGTCGTACTACTCTAACCTCTATGATTGCCTCCAGTTTCTTAGAACCTGAATTTCGTAAGCTCGAGATTTCTCCAGTTAATGGCAATATGCTGAGTTCGCTATTAGCCAATATTAATGTGGAACCCACTTTCCACCGAGATGTCTCCATCTCGCAAACCAAAGATGATGAGTATCTGAAATTTAAAGCAGATATCGAAGGTGGTCATCGTCAGGATTTGCAGTTGAAAAATGGTGTAGTTTATCAGGGCAATCGATTATGAATACATAAATCTATGCATCAAGAGGTTTTAGTCGAAGGCCATAATTCTGGGTATCATATTCACCCAGGCTACTAAGATGTATCAAGATTTGAAGCAATCATTTTGGTGGCCAGGCATGAAGAAAGATGTAGCTGACTTTGTGGCCAAATGCCATGTAATAACCTAGGTTGTTACTTGGCTCAATTAAGACTAATCTAAATCTTAATTAAGGTTCTAAGTCACTGATTAAGTAATTTAGAACTCATCTCTAAACCTAGGTCAAACTAGAAGTCAATTGAGTCAAAATCAGAAATTCTGGAAAATCCCAAATCCTAGAAAATTGACTTTTTATCTAAACCTCAAATTGAAAATCTGACTTCACCATTGCGTTCAGAACACTCAAATTAGCTAAGGGTGAAGTTTTGGAGGCATTTGGAAGTCGTTGGATTTTCATCGAATATTTTAATAATATTTAAATACCTGAAAAATTTAAATAAATAAATACTCGTCGAAATGAAAATCCGAGTGTGCCGTTGCATTCCTCACCCCTCAATTAGCTAGGGGTGATTTATTGGAAATTTTTGTAACTTGTTTAATTAGTTAATTTTAATTAAGAAAATAGGTTTAAAATATTAAAATATTAAATAATTATTATTCATTTTAACGGCAACATCATAACCGTCCGCCCCAATTTTATTATGCCATTTAATCAAACGGAAATACTTGACCGTTCGATCGAAGATCGAACGGTCCTGCCATCGTCTCTCCCGCGAAACCTACGGGAGAGCTGCGCGTGTCTCCTGCATCTACGCGCGGCAATCGCAGCCAGCCCGTCACTCCAGATGGCGATTTCCGCCGCTCAAGCCATAGAGTTAAGAATGATTTGAGTCCCTAGCACCTAGTATTGAACTGATATCCTAATTTCGATCCTTCAGGAGAGGATACACTCGTAGTTGCTGGAACCATCAACAGCCATTAATAGAGGTATATTTCGACCTTGCAAATTTACTCAATCAATGATTTCATTCTATTTTTGAAAGTATAATGCATTATCTAGATTAAACGTTGTTTGATCTGTTTAAGCCGAATTATGCTCGATCGAATCCAGATCACGAGTCAAATTATTTTCGTTTCAGCTAGACTAGGGCATCATCATTCTCGATGTTAAAAGAGTTCATTTCCGTCAATCCTAGTACCTATCGATAGGTCTACATAAGATCCTTTAATTAACACTCTAATCTTGCCGATTGAAGCATTGTCTGGTGAGATTCGTGTTGCCCTAGGTTGAGATCGCGAAGTCTTCTGGAGGATGAAGAAGGCATCCGGGTCGGGCCGGGTCGACCCGGACCCAACCCGTGTAGCTCAGACCGCGCATCAAGGTGGGGCCCATGTCATGTCAGACCACGTGTCGCCGTCGCGTAGAGCCATCGAGTCGCTGTGGGACCCGCTCAGAAGCGCCTCGACCTGTGTTAGCCTGCCACGTGGATCGCATGGCTGTTATCCGTCAGGCGCCGTACCCGTGGAGCCCACATGCTGCAGAAATTTCAATTAAAATTATATAAATTTATATATAATTTAGATATAAATAATAATATTAATAAAATCAGATTAATTAAAATAATGAAAACAGAATTATTCTAATTAATTAAATGCAAAACTTTAAACCCTAATAATTTGCAAATTATACATCCAAATTATACAAATAAATATATCAAATTAATCAAAAAAATATGAGGAATTTATTGATACCAACAATTTTTCATTTGGACCTATATTTAGCAAAGTGATATTTTAGGGTATTAATTAAATTCAAATAATGTTACAAAATTTTCATTTGACCCTAACTTTGTACCCAATGATCCAAACTTATTGAATATGAGTCTTAAAGTGATCAAAAAACCCTAAGAATTAATTTGATAATGTTCATCTTGCTGTTTGGATTAGTTTTTGCCTAATGACATTTAGGACTTAACCCTAATTACCCTAATTAGACCTAGATCTTCAATTGACCCCAACTTAGTCAATTGAGCTCCAAATTTAATGATCCAAATATCAATATAGATTAGAAAAACCTAATTAACAGTAATTTATAAAAATATTTAAGATCCAACAGTTAGATTTGCTAATCACCCCTAATTACTCTAAATCTTGATTAGTAAATATTAGCAAATCTAGTAATCCAAATTGAGTGATTTAAGTTCAGAGGACTCCTAGAACCATTTAAAATCTATCTATAAAATTGGATTAGTATTTGAGTGATTAATTTTGCTAATCACTCACTAATCACTCTAAAGCCTAATTAGGTCACAACTTAGTCAAATTAGATCCAAATTGAGTCTACCATATGTCATTGTGATCAGTGGACTATTTGTAAACCATAGCCACTAATTTTACTTAATTTGGACACTAATTGACAAAGTTAGGATTTTGACTCATAATTAAGAATTCCTTAATTACCCCTTTAAACCCTAGATCTTGTATTGGCCATAACTTGGCCAATACTTATCGAAATTTAGCAAATTTAGATTCTATGGAAAGCTTAGGCAGTAAAGATCAATAATCTGAAAGAAAATTTAACTTTTACTTAGCCGAATTACTAAATTGTCCTTATGAGTCAAATTCACTAATTTGATCTCATATGGCTTAATAATCACCCAAAATTAATTTAGTTGCTGTCTAATCTTATATTAGATAGTAAGAAATACTTTCCAAAAAAAAATTTCAGATTTAGAACTCTCTCATAATCTGATCTTTTGAACCCTTAAGTAGGGGAAAAATGATAATTTTGCCCAAATTTAGGGTTTAGCATCTTAAAGCCCTAAAATCATCTTTACAATCTTATTAATCAATAAATATAATGATTATAGCTAAAGTTTATTAAATCCAAGTTTAAATTAAATTTTTAATCAAAATCCCAAAATTGGCTCCTTAAGAAAATTCCTTAGTAAATTGTGAGTGTTTCTCATTCTTTAATTATTCTTAGACTTTCCCTTAGGTCCTTATAACATTAGTTAGGATGTGTGTTATGAGAGATACTCTTAGTAATTAAGAGCCTTAAATTCCTAAGATTAAGAATAGATCTTAAGTTAGAATTCATCTATTGAGTAAATTGGTTACTCAATAGGTGAAACCTTGAGTTTACTAGTTTATAGATTTTCTTAGTTTATTAAATGATTATTTGATATTTAAACTTTAGAACTAAGAATAGAGATCTATCCTAATGAATTTGATTTATCATTAGGATTTGCCTTAATCTAATCCGTGAGTTTTGGGTTCTAAACTTAGACCTTTAGATTATACCTTTAGATTAAGTGATTAGACCCATCATCTGGAGTCTAATTCTTAATCTTTTCATCTTGATTTGGCTAATCAAGATGAGGTTTGGGGGTAAATTAAATTACAAAATTAAGTCGATGATTTATTCACTTAAACCAAATAGTCGTCTTTTGATTAAGTTATAATTAGGACTTGGCCAGTCCTAATTATCTTCAACTAGTAGGATTCGTGATTCTAAGTTACAGAATGTGTAAGAATTGATGATTCCGAAACTTATGTAACTTAGAGTAGATAGAACGAATAAAGTAGATAACAACGGATATCACCTGTGTTTTAGATAGAGTTTCTTGCTCACTTTAATTTTGATGCTTCGCATTCCTTGATTTTGAGTCTTATACCTTGAACATATATTATGTACTTAAGATATTTGATAAATATCTTATGTTAATTTGGAACATTCATAAGCAGCATTATGTTTTCATTTCACAAGTGGTTTGTAAGGTGTAGCTTGATTAGTATACCTCTTCGATCAACCCGTTCGGGTCAGCAACCTTTCGAGGGTTTAATGTCCAACAGTCTATGGCCATGCCTAGTCCGAGTGATAGGATGAATAGACTCTTGCCATACTGACTATAGAGTTAGGATTCTGATATGATTATACTAATTCAAGTACACTTACATTCAGTTCTGTCTTAGCTCATCAGGCTAAGAGTTTTCAGTGAATTTCAGTTTAGAGTTTCTTAGCTCATCAGGCTAAGATTTGTTGTGTATGTGTTCAGTTTGGGTGACTTAGATAGTCACTGCAGCTTCAGTTTACAGTTACTGTTTTACTTATATATTCTGTATTGTAGCACTGTTTTACTTACAGCTTTCCTGCACGTGTTATATATATAGGATGCTAGTTTTATTTACTGTTTTCATATGCTCACATAGGATGTTAGTTGTTTTTAGTTTTAAACTGTTCGATTTCTGTATGTTACTTAGCATAATCTGTTGATCATAAGTATATTTAGGTTGTATTTTCTTACAGTTTTGTTTAATCTTTTGCTTACCTGTCTTTGTTGCAGTTGCTTGGAGGAGGTATGTATTACTTCCTATTTGCTTAGTTATAAACTGTTTGTTTATAACTTAATACTATTCTTTTGTACGCTTTCTGCACCTATTTTGCTCAGTTCTGATTTATGGTGATATTCAAGTAACTTAATAAAATTGTTTATCCTAAAATATGCTTAGACAATAGTCTAACCAATTTTTCTTTTGTTGGCTAGGGCCCTACCATTATGAAACCGATAATGGTAGGTTCTGAGTTTGTTGGAGCAGCAGATCCAGTGGAGAGCTTGCCATTGGAGGAGGAGCCCGTTCCTGAAGATCTTTAGCTTTAGTTTCTGTTGCTTGTGAGATCGAGAGTTTCCTTTTTCAGTTCTCTTAAATTTATTAAATGTTGTAATAATACATATTAACATTCTCTTTCTAGCACTTTACTTATTCTGTATTATTGTATTTATACTGTATGGATGGATGTTATATTTTTATTGCTTCCGCACTCTGAGCTCTTGTATGATCATTTAGTGATGGTATTTTGGGTCGAATGGCAAAGTCCTTATTTAAGTTGGATTAGAACATGTGTCTAATTCAATTCTAAGTAGAGACCTTGTCCTTTGGTGACCCCTCCACCGTAATCATGTTAACTTAAGGGTTAACAGGACCACGGTGGGGCAGGGCTGCCTCATGCTATGCCTGTAATCTAGTAAAGGCCAAACACCAAAGACCTGGTGGTCTTCTGCATCCGCTCGATATTCCTGAATGGAAATGGTTTGATATATCCATGGACTTCGTCATGGGATTGCCGCGTGCCAAATCTGGTGCCGACGCAATCTAGGTTATTATTGATCGATTAACTAAATCATCGCATTTCCTTCCTATTCATCAAACTGATTCAGTAGAGAAGTTGGCAAAGCTCTACATCAAGGAGATTGTTAGATTGCATGGAATTCCAAAGTCAATTGTATCTGATAGAGACAGCAGATTTACTTCCAAGTTTTGGCAAGCTGTGCCTCAAGATCTAGGTACGACTCTAGCCATGAGTACAGCTTTTCATTCTCAGACAGATGGTCAAACTGAGAGAGTAAATCAAGTTCTAGAAGACTTGCTTAGACTCTGTATCCTTGATTTTGCTAGTTCCTGGGAAGATCACATCCCATTAGTGGAATTTGCCTACAACAACAGCTTTCAAGCCAGTATTAAGATGGCTCCTTATGAAGCTTTGTATGGTAGAAAATGCAGTACCCCACTAGCCTAGTCTGAAACAGGAAGTGTTCAACTGTTTGGTTCAAAATTGGTAGAAGAAACCAGCAGCAAGATCAAGTTAATTCAGCAGAGAATTCGTTCAGCTCAAGACCGTCAGAGTAAGTATCATGACTCTCACCACCGTCTCTTAGAATTCAATGTGGGAGATTCTGCTTATCTGAAGGTCAGCCCAATGAAGGGTGTTTTTAGATTTGGTGTAGCTGGGAAACTCAGTCCCCGCTATGTAGGACCTTTCAAAATATTGGCCAAGGTAGGGTCATCTGCTTATCGACTAAGCCTTCCTGATGGCTTTGCAGCTGTTCACAACGTGTTTCATGTATCCTCATTGAGAAGATGTCTTCGAGACCCTTCTCATCTCATTCAACTCCCATCAGTAGAGATTCAACCTGATCTTTCTTATGCCGAAGAACATATCAGAATTTTAGCTTGTGATCAGAAACAGCTGAGGAATCGTTCAATTCCCATGGTCAAAATTCAATGGAAGAATCGATCGTTGGAAGAATCTACTTGGGAAAAAGAGGTGGATATGCGCAATAAATATCCCCAACTCTTTGCAAACTCGGGTATTATTCGTTTCTTTTCCTTCAATTGTATCTAAACTCATATTGTCATAGTAGGTTATTTCTTCACTTAGGTGATGTCGGGGACGACATCGTTCTTAAGTGGGGGAGTCTGTAACAACCTTAAGTTGTTATCCTAGCTAAAACTAAATTAATTAAGCTAAACCAAGGTTTGATTTTTATTCCATTAGATTCAATAGGTCATTTAAACCTAAACTTAGAAATTTGAAATCAATTGGAGCGAAATTAGAAAATTTGGTATTTTTGGCTATTTTTAAGCCCTGAAAAATACCTAAATTATTTTGATCTCCAAATTGAAATCTGATTTTATTTTTGAATTCCTCACACCTAAATTAGCTAAGGGTGAATTTTTGGGAATTTTTAGAGCTCATTTGATCCTAAATTGAATTTGGGAAATTTAAGATATTTAAATTATTATTTAATGGGATTTATTTAAATTAAAATTAATTAATTTAATCCCAGGATTCGCTGTCGGGACCGCGGCAGATCCGCTGCGGGGTTCCGACAGTGGCGCACGGCTTTGAGCCCGTAGGACCGTTAGCATGCATCTCCGCGCGCTTCGATCCAACGGCTCGCGCCGTCAATCGGATCCAGTAGATCTAGACCGTTCCGCAGTTCTGAGATCTGATCCAATGGCGCTTAATCCGTCCACCTTAAGTAAGCCGCTCGCCCGTTCGATCTGCGGATCAGATCCAACGGCCGATCCAATCCCATGCGCGACCGTTATATGTCGGGTGATCAGGACCGTCCAGCGCCAACTAACGAACCATCAGACGGCTCTGGTGACCCCGTCACTGTTCATCTTCGTCCCCAGAAGGCTTCGTCCCGACATGAAGAATCCACAGAAATTCGCCATGTAATTCCTGTCTGCCACTCCCCGCACCAGGTCAGCTCGACCGTTGGTACCTTCCTGTTTGAGGCCGAGCCTAGCCGGCTGAGCCAGGTGGCCTGGATCGCCCCAATTCTGGAAAATTTGGGAAGTGCCCGGGCTGAGCCAAACTCCAAACCCGAGCCCCGGCCTCCATACCTGAGCCCTCCTAGAGCCTATAAGTACCCCTGTGTGATGACCCACTTAAGTAGTAAGTAATAAGTGAAACTCTTAAACGTCGAGGTGCATTTTCAGATAACGGTGGAGTTCCTGATAAGAACTCTAAAGTTAAGCGTGCTCAAGTGGGAGCACTCCCAGGATGGGTGACCTGCTGGGAAGTTATCGTCTGAGGGCAAAACCGTGAGGCCTTTCTGGCCAAAGCGGACAATACCTTGGTGCTTAAGAGTTTGGGCTGTTACAAATAGTATCAGAGCAAACCATAGGGTGTCAGATAGGAGCTAAGTGTCATACAGGGCAAAGTACCACTTCATGTGAGCAGCCTCTTGAACCGATGATGGTTAAGGTGCTACATGGTTGTGGGTACCTCTTGCGCCTATAGGGGTCACCTCTAGTCCTATCTACCCAATGGATGGTTCTTGGATCTGTGTGCGGATACTGACGAGGAAGTCAGTTACTTAAGTTGGGGAGATTGTGATGACCCACTTAAGTAGTAAGTAATAAGTGGAACTCTTAAACATCGAGGCGCATTTTCAGATAACGGTGGAGTTCCTGATAAGAACTCCAAAGTTAAGCGTGCTCAGGTGGGAGCACTCCCAGGATGGGTGACCTTGCTGGGAAGTTATCTTCTGAGGGCAAAATCGTGAGGCCTTTCTGGCCAAAGCGGACAATACCTTGGTGCTTAAGAGTTTGGGCTGTTACACCCTGGGACTTCACAGTGACTCCCTTTGCTCACTGTGAATCCCCAATTTCCCTGCGGAAGGCTGCTGGAGCTCCCCCTTCCTTCGGCAATTTTCCCGACAATTGCAGGACTTAGGACCGCTGATAGAGGGTTCGTCTGGTGTTCAGACCCCCTGTGCACGTTCACTTAACCTCCAGGAAGCTCCAGAGCCCATCATTTCCCCTCGGCAAGCCCTGTGTCCTCGACTTCAGGAACAACCTTTTCCCCATTAAAATTCCTTAAGCTCAATTTTGTTCCTTCCTTCTGAATGAGCTCTGGATCCGTCTAGGATACCTTAGCCACCTAGGGAACCCTCCGTGATTGTCGCCTGGGGCTAAGCTAGCTCGAGTTGATCGTATCAATCGATTGAGCTAGCCAGCGAGCCAATGGCTGAGTCCGAGTAAGGACCCAGCGATTGGCTGCGCCTCAGGTTATGATAGGTTGGGGTTTCGACGCGTCTAGTCCCCCTGAGCATGTAGGGATTAAATTCACAGCGAATCGAGGGTCCCTGTGAGGAGAATTTCCCCCTCACATGCGACCTGAGACGCCTTGCAGGAGGACGTCTCGGGTGAGTAAGACCCCATCGATCCAGAGGGATCCAGATGGGGGTTCTTGGTCCAATCGATGCGTCTTGCCTCAGTGAACATGTAGGGGTCGATTTGAGCCCTTGCCGTCGCCGGAGCGCCGAGAATTTCAGCTTTGAAATTCGACGGGCTCGGGACCCGTCGAGAGGTTGAAGACGAAGTCGCGGGATTCTGGGCCGGGCCGACCCATGACCCGCGCGGTTCTGATTTTGGGCCGCACCTAATTATTAATTATTGGATATCATTTTTAATGGTTGCGATTTTAATTAATTAAACACTATAGTTTTAATTTAAATAAATATTCAGAATAAATTAATTAAATAACTTTAGCTATACATATCTAAATGGTATGATCTAATATACCATTTGAATCAAAAAAATTCAAGGAATCTGAATATAAAATAAAATTTCAGATCCAATGATTAGATTTAAAAATATTTGCCAAACATTCTCTATTTTTAAGTAAATCATATAAAATCATTTAGTTATCTATTTTATAAGTTTAAGAGCTCTGATTGCTCCTTGTACCCTAAGGAATAATTCGAGACCCTTGAAATTAATCACTCCCTAATCACCCTAATCAAGGATTAGTGAATTAAACCTTAGTTAAGCCTCTAATTTGGGTGGGGATGGTTCCTAATATAATATTAGATCTAGTATAACCCTAAGTATAAGGTTGGATTGCCCTAAAGTGCCTTAATCTCACTAATCATCCTAAGTGGTTTAATTAAGTGATTAGTGCTAATTAAGACCATTTAGGTCATCAAAACCTAAATTAAAGGTGTTTCCCACTTCATTAGGTAATATGAAATACATTAGAATAGTCTATGGCAAATTTGGGTGATTAAACCCTAAAATCCTAATTTCAGCCTTAAGAGGGGCATTTTGGTCCTTTTGGCCAAAATGTTATTTAGTGTTCCTTAAGGATTGAAAATTTCAGTAAACTACTATAAAATAGGGTTAGTTATGTTCTCTGAGACCTTAGAACAAAAATAGTGTTAATGTGATCCTTAATCCATGAAATCTTTATTAAAATCCTTAATTAAGATAATTAGATCTTCAGTATTTCCTTATAGAGATCATTTGGACTTAACCTTTAAATTAATAATAGAAATAGTCAATTATCTCATTGATAAGTTAATTAAAGATAACTTAAGAACTTAGTGTCAAAAGATAAGAAATTGGAAATATTTAAGTTGAATACCGAGTTTAAGGTCTAAAATGATCAAAACTCAGACCCATAAATCTTAACTAGCCTAAGAAGGTCAAAATGGGTTTAATGTTAATCTAATACTTGGAATTGTCAGTTCTTAACATTAATAAGCTCCTTATAGTTAATTATAAAATTTGATTCTATAGAAAATCACAAATGGAAACCCTTAAGTCAAAACTCTAATTAAAAGTCTAAAGTGATCAAACTTAAGATCTTTAGATCTTAGATCTTAGACTTAGATCTTTAATTTGAATCAAACCACATCCAATTGAAATTCTTTAATGATTTATTGTTTAATCTTTTGAAACCTTCCATATGGGTATAGGATGATTCAATTAATAAGATAATGGAGTTATCTTAAAGATTGAATATAGATCTTATATTCTCAAGTTCTTAATTGATTATTTTATCTTATAATCAGCAGAATAGTCTTTCACTAGGATCTTAGTTCCTGAATCTTTCAACTTATATGATTCTTTACCTTTGGGATTACGTGAGAAACCTAGATCCTATTTAGAATAGCACCTTAGATTTGAAATTTGAACCCTCATAGGGTTTAAGTTCTAAATTCTTAAATCCTGATTTATTTGATCAAGATTTGGGTAAGAGAGTAAAATATTCATAAAACTAGGTCGTTGATTTGCTTATTTAAACCATATAGTTGTCACATGATTTTTGGATTAGAACTCATTAAGTTCTAATTTTTGACTTTAAGGATGTAAATCTGAGATTCTACTCGATAGCTGGATATTGGAGATCCTAAGCTTGTACCTTCTCAGAGTAGTTAGATTTGGAAATTAGACAATAACAGATATCACATGAGTCTAGATTGAGTCTCTTGCTTACTTTGACTAGATTGCTTTGTATACCTTGGCTTTTGAGCTTTAGCCCTTGAGCATAATAGGAAAATTTAGGATGATGTATCCTAAGCTAGTATAGAATTTACATATCATTCAATTTTGTTTTGTCACAGTTAGTAGAATATGACCTAGTTTATTCTACCTCTTCAGTAGTAGTATTGTATAGACTGGACTCAGTACTAGCATATTTGGATGGCTAGGCTGGGGATTGACTGATTGATTATTATTGGAGGCCATGTATGGCCTATTGGCTGGTATGGCAGTACTAGAACTTAGGCATATTACTACTTTACCTGTATTGTATTGTTTTAGTTTTCTGGTTTATTTTGCCACATGCTTCAGTGGCCTTATTTTTCGGCATTTGCTCGCTTTGCCACATGTCTCAGTGGCTTTACTTGTCATATATTGCTTTGCTTTTTCCCACATGTCTCAGTGGCCTTTCTTTTCATCTTAATCTGCATGTTGTATGTATACTTTTATGGCTTAGATATATGTATGAATGGCATGTTTAGGATGCTAGAATTTTATAGAATTCAGTACTTGTGTTCTTTTATACTCAGCATGTTTTACTTTGATCATAATCATGTTAGGATCATGTTTATTCAGTAGCTGCAGTTATTTTGCTTTTAGCCTTACCTTGCTTATCTAATGTTTTGTATGTTGCATGCTATAAATAGATAGTTTATAGTATTCCAATTCTTTCATAGCTTGTTGCACCCCTTTACTGCTGCATGTATGTTTAAATTTAAATGTGATATCCTTTAATATTCAGTCACTTTAAATAGCCTAAAATGTACTTTGACAATTGTCTAACTGTAACCTTTTTTACTTTGTTAGCTGGGGCCCGGGCATTTATGATACCGACAAATGTCAGTTTCAGACGTGTTTGTGGGCAGTGTCGCTGAGGAGGAGCCAATTCAAGAGGAGGACCTTCCAGCTGCTATCTAGCTAGTTTTGTCTTGTTCACTTCAGTGAGGATGAGAGTCTTTTATTTTCAGTTATTCATTTCAGTTGTAATATTTAAACTTTCTGGATGTACTTTACTTTCTGCATTGTGATGATTTACTATATTGCATTTTCTTTTCCTACTATGTATGCTTGTGGATGTTACCCTATTTTTATATTGCTTCTGCCACTTTGATATTTATATTGATGAATGTTATAGCACTGGTGACAAGTCCCTGCCTTAAGGAAAGTTGGGTTTGCCTGTGGCGGCCCTGCCCCACCGTGGTCCTGTTAACCCTTAGGTTAACATGATTATGGTGGAGGGGTCACCAAATGATAAGGTCCCCACTTAAGATTGGATTAGTCACACATCCTAATCCAATTTAAATAAGGACTTTGCCATTCAATCCAGAAATATTATCACTAAATGATCATACATGAACTCAGAGTGCGGAAGCATATAACATAACATCCATTCAATACAGTATAAATACAACAATACAGAATAAGTAAAGTACTGAAAAAGAAAATAAAATCCTGTATTATTACAACATTTAATGAGCTTAAAAGTACTGAAAGAAAACTCTCAATCTCACTAAACCTACGGATCTTCAGGAACGGGCTCCTCCTTCAATGGCAAACTCTCCACTGGATCTGCTAAACCAACGAACTCAGAACCTACCATTATCAGTTTCATAATGGTAGGGCCCCAGCCAATAAAAGAAAAACTGGTTAGACAATAAGTCTAAGTACATTTTAGGGCAGCAATTTTATTAATTTAAGAAGATATCACCATATAAACAAAACTAAGCATAATAGGTGCAGGAAAGCGTATCAAAAGAACAGTATATAGTTATAAACTATAATTTATAACTAAACAAGTAGGAAGTAATACAAACCTCCTCCAAGCAACTGCAACACAAACAGGTAAGTAAAAGAAGTGTAAAACTGTAAGAAAATACAACCTAAATATGCATATGATCAAACTGATTATGCCAAGTGACATACAAAATTCAAATAGTATAAAACTGAGTACACTAACATCCTAAGTAAGCATATGAAAACAGTAAGTAAATCTAGCATCCTATATAAAAACACGTGCAAGAAAGCTGTAAGTAAAACAGTGCTGAAATGCAGAATATACTAGTAAAACAGTAACTGTAAACTAAAACTATAGTAACTGTAGAAGTCATCTGAACTGAATACAAACTCAGCAATTCTTAGCCTGATGAGCTAAGAAACTCTGAACTGAACATCACTGAAACTCTTAGCCTGATGAGCTAAGACAGAACTGAATGTAAGTGTACTTGAATTAGTATATCCATATCAGAATCCTGACTCTGTAGTCAGTAGGGCGAGAGTCTATCCATCCTATCACTCGGACTAGGCATGGCCAATAAACTGTCGGACATTAAACCCTCGAAAGGTTGCCGACCCTGAACGGGTTGATCGAAGAGGTATACTAATCAAGCTACACCTTACAAACCACTTGTGAAACGAACACAATGCTATTTATGAATGTTCAAATTGACATAAGATATTTACCAAATATCTTAAGTACATAATATATGTTCAAGGTATAAGGCTCAAAATCAAGGAATGCGAAGCATCAAAATTAAAGTGCAAGAAACTCTATCTAAAACACAGGTGATATCTTTTTGTTATCTACTTTATTCGTTCTATCTACTCTAAGTTACATAAGTTTCAGAATTATCAATTCTTACACATTCTGTAACTTAGAATCACGAATCCTACTTGTTGAAGATAATTAGGACTGGCCAAATCCTAATTATAACTTATTCAAAAGACGACTATTTAATTAAAAAGAATAAATCATCGACCTAATTTTTGTATTTTAATTCATCCCAACCTCATCTTAATTAGCCAAATCAAGATGAATAGATTAAGAATTAGACTCCAGATGATAGGTCTAATTACTTAATCTAAAGGTATAATCTAAGGGTCTAAGGTTTAGAACCCAAATCTCACAGATTAGGTTAAGGCAAATCCTAATGATAAATCAAATTCATTAGGATGAATTTCTATTCTTAGTTCTAAAGTTTAAAGATCAAATAATCATTTAATAAACTAAGAAAAATCTAAAAACTAGAAAACTCAAGGTTTCACCTAATTGAGTAACCCAATTACTCAATAGATGAATTCTAACTTAAGATCTATTCCTAATCTTAGGAAATACGGCTCTTAATTACTAAGAGTATCTCTCAAGACACACATCCTAACTAATGTTATAAGACCTAAGGTATGATCTAATAATTAAGGAAAGAGAACTCTTTCTTAAGACTTAGGAATTTTCTTAAAAAGTATATTTTGAGATTTTAATCAAAAATTTAATTTAAACTTGGATTTGATTAATTTCAGCTATAAATCATTATAATTACTGATTTTAGTGATTAGAAATTGAATTTAGGGCTTTAGAAGGCTAAACCCTAAATTTGGGCAAAATGACCATTTTGCCCTTATTTAAGGGTTAAAAAGATCAAATTCTGATCTAGGGCTTAATTTCTGAAATTTTCTTTTGGAAAGTGTTTCTTACTGTCTAATATAAGATTAGATAGCAACTAAGTTAATTTTGGGTGATTATTAAGCCATATGAGATCAAATTAGTGAATTTGACTCATAAGGGCAATTTAGTAATTTGACTAAGTGAAAGTTAAATTTTCTTTCAGTTTAATGTTCTTTACTATCTAAGCTTTCCATAGAATCTAAATTTGCTAAATTCTGATAAGTATTGGCCAAGTTATGGCTAATACAAATCTAGGGTTTTAAGGTTAATTAAAGGATCCTTAATTATAGTTCAAAATCCTAACTTTACCAATTAGTATCCAAATTAAGCAAAATCAGTGACTATGAATTACAAATAGCTCACTGATTTTAATGATATATGGTAAGCTCAATTTGGACCCTAATTTGGACTAAGTTATGACCTAATTAGGGTTTAGGGTGATTAGTGAGTGATTAATAAAATTAAGCACTCAAACTATAATCCAACCATATAGATTGATTCTAAATGGTTCTATGAGTCCTCTGAAACTTAAATCATTCTATTTGGATAACTAAATTTACTAATATTTACTAATCAAGATTAAAGTGATTAAGGGTGATTAGCAAATCTAACCGTTAGATCTAAAATATTTTTAGATATTATTAAAAATTAAATTCTTCTAATCTAAATGGACCTATGGATCATCAATTTGGAGCTCAATTGACCAAGTTATGGTCAATTGAAGTTCTAGGGTAATTAACCTAATTAGGGTTTGGTCCTAAATGTGATTATGCAAATACTAATCCAAACAGCAAAATAAATACTATCAAATTAATCTTTAGGGTTTTCTGATTACTTAAGACCCATATTAGGTATAATTGGATCAATCTACACAAAGTTATGGTTAATTGAATATTTGAGACATAAATTTGAACTTTAATTAAAACCCTAAATGTCATTTTGTAAATACTAGTCCAAATGCAAACTTATTAGCATCAATAAATTCTTCATATTTTTTTGATCAATTTGGTATATTTGTTTGCATAATTTGGATATGTATTTTAGGAGTTATTAATGTTCAAAGTTTTGGATATTTTAATTTAATTTAATTGAATTATATAATATATATATATTAAATTTACTGAATTGCAATTATTATATTTTTATTAATTAATCTTTTTAACAGTATTCAATAAATTTAATTTATGAATATTAATTTGATTTTCTGTTTTATAAATATAATTATATACTTTAATACTATAGATATATATATACATACTTATAGATTGAGTAAATATATTAACTTATTATATATATATAGATTATTATAATTATTTCTATCTTTTCTGCAGGTTGGCCAACCCCACAGTATCCTGCCAGCGGCAGACTGGATTCATTCGAACACGTGGCGGGGCGAGGCATCTACTAGCAGGAACCCACTCCATTAAGTGATGGCCACGTGGAAGGCGCTGGTGCACCGGGCCGCTGAATCGGGTCGAGAAGACCCGAAGGAGATCGGGGCTGCTTCTTCTCCTCTAGAGGCGCAGATGCAAGGATTAGGGGCCGCGGATTTAGTGTGGCACGCCGGCAGTGGAAGGCTCGGACCATACACCAAATCGAAGAGGATTCGAAGACCTAGCTATAGGTATATAGATCATATATGAAGGTGAGCTAAACTGAGAAAAATTTGATGCCCTAGACGCCAAGACGGAAGTGAAGAACGAAAAATTTCGCAAATCTGAAATACAAAATTGGCATATCGATCCATTTCCAATTCAAATATTCATTCATTTATAGCATACGATACACAGCTAGGGTTTTAATTTATTGATCTCTGCTTCACTCTGTATATGGATTATTAGATAAAATTGGGTGGAGTTGAGAATAATCAAATTGCATAAGCATAGCATTTCCTAATGAGATCACAGTCAGAAATGAATAATATTTCAATTGAGTATGTGAATAAGAATGAGATTGAAGAATACGAGTAGTACCTTTTGATCGATGAAGAAAGAATTGGGCTTGCTCGGGATAGGGCTCCAGCTGCTCAATCGGCTTTAGCAAAGATAAGATGCGAAAATAAGATTAAGGATTTGGTTTATAGATAGGAAAGAATCCTAAGGCGGTGGAGAAGGAGTCACTCGGCGACTTCGAACGCCACGCGCTTGCTCCTGCGACGCGTGCGGCCTCAATGGAGAAGATGGTCGACCATCGTCTGATCACATGATCAAACGATTCAAAAGAGTCGTGCGATTTCACGGCTTAGGGATCACGGCGTAAGAAGATGAAATGATGCCGTTAAGCCCAAATTTTAATTAATTGAAATATTTATTAATTTAAGTTAATTTACTTAATTAATTTATTACAATCGAAATACCAAATATATTTCAAAATATCTTCAATAAATCTCTCTTAGCTAATTGAAGGGTGAGGAACGCAACGGCGCACTCGGATTTTTGTTTTGACGAGTATTTAATTATTTGATTATTTAGGGTAATCAAATATTGTTTAAATATTTGACGAAAATCCAACGACTTCCAAATGCCTCCAAAATTTCACCCCTAGCTAATTTGGTGTTCTGAACGCAATGGCGAAGTCAGATTTTCAAGCTGAGGTCTAGATAAAAAGTCAAATTTACAGGTTTTGGGATTTTCCAGAATTCTTGATTTGACTTTGTTGACTTCTTGGCTTGACCTAGGTTTCAGAGATAAGTTTCAAATCACTTAATTAGTGACTTAGAACCTTAATTAAGACTTAGATTAGTCTTAATTGAGCAAAGTAACAACCTGGGTTGTTACAACTCCCCCACTTAAGATGATGTCGTCTCGACATCACTCAAGTGAGAAAAAGAATTTTAAGCAGATATGATGAAATGAATTGAAATAAGATAGAGTTGAAGAATCACCTTGATTAAAAAGGTTTGGGTACTTCTGACGCATATCCACTCTCTCTCCCAGGTGGCTTCATTACAAGACCGGTTCTTCCACTGAATCTTTATCATTGGAATGGATCGATTTCTTAATTTCTTCAGATCATGATCTAGGATTTTTTGGTTCTTCAGTGTAAGAAAGATCAGGTTGAATTTTAATTGCAGGATGTTCAATATGATGAGAAGGATCTCGGAGACACTTCCTTAGAGATGAAACGTGGAATACATTATGAACAGCAGCGAAGTCTTCTGGAAGTTCTAATTTATAAGCTGCTGAACCAATCTTCTGTAAAATTTTGAAAGGTCCAATGTACCTTGGACTGAGCTTTCCTGAAACTCCAAAACGATAGATTCCTTTCATCGGGCTCACTTTTAAATACACAAAATCTCCTTCGCTGAATTCTAGAGGACGATGACGATTATCATGATATTTACTTTGCCTGTCTTGAGCAGTTCTAATTCTTTGTTGAATGAGTTTAACCTTCTTATTTGTCTCTTCTACTAGCTCAGATCCATATAATTGAGTATCTCCTGACTCAGACCATGCTAGTGGGGATGAACATTTTCTTCCATATAAGGGCTTCATATGGTGCCATCTTAATACTTGACTGAAAACTGTTGTTATATGCAAATTCTACTAAAGGAATGTGCTCTTCCCAGATCCTGAAAAATCCAACATACATAAACGCAGAAGATCTTCTAAGACTTGATTTACTCGCTCTGTTTGGCCATCTGTTTGAGGATGGAATGCTGTACTCATGGCCAAAGTTGTACCTAAATCTTGATGGACAGCCTGCCAAAATTTAGAAGTAAAACGACTGTCTCTATCAGATACAATTATTTTAGGAATTCCGTGCAATCTGACTATTTCCTTAATGTACAATTTGGCCAATTTCTCCACTGAGTCAGTTTGACGGATTGGAATAAAATGGGCAGATTTTGTGAGACGATCCACTATAACCCATATTGAATCAGCTCCAGATTTTGATCGAGGCAAACCCATAACAAAATCCATGGATATATCAGTCCATTTCCATTCTGGGATTTCTAGTGGGTGCAATAAACCACCAGGCTTTTGATGCTCTGCTTTTATTAAGCAACAAGCGTGGCATTTTGCAACATATTCTGCAATACTTTTCTTCATTCCTGGCCACCAGAATGATTGTTTTAGGTCTTGGTACATCTTAGAATTTCCTGGATGAATTTGATATCCTGAATTGTGACTTTCAATTAGGATCTCTTTCTGCATGGATTTAGGAATCCAGAGAGATTATTCATGTAAATAGCACCTTTCTTAAAATGCAATTCTGGATGACGACCACTTTCTATTGCCACTTTAAGGTTTAAGTATTCATCATCCTTGCTTTGAGAGATTGAAACATCTCTATGAATGTGGGTTCTATATTATTCATGGATATCATGGTACTGACTGAATTTCCCTTAGCAAGAGAAATTTCCATTTTCTGAAACTCATTTGCTAACGGACTTTCTGAAATTAAGCTGTTAAGAACTGTGTGACGGCTTAACGCATCAGCTACCACATTAGCTTTGCCTGGATGGTACTGGATATCTAAATCATAATCACTTATTAATTCCAGCCATCTTCTTTGCCTACAATTCAATTCTCTCTGGGTAAAGATGTACTTAGACTTTGGTGGTCTGTGAATATGGAACATTGAACTCCATACAAATAATGGCGCCAATTTTTAATGCAAAAACTAATGCTGCCAATTCTAAATCATGTACAGCATAGTTTTCTCATGGGTTTTAAGCTGGCGAGATGCGTATGCTATAACTTTGCCTTCTTGCATTAATACGCATCCTAACCCAATTCCAGATGCATCTGTATACACCTGATAGTTCACTCCTTCTTTTGGAAGAACTAAAACTGGAGCAGAAGTTAACGCGTCCTTTATAGACTGAAATGCAGTTTCACATTCTTCTGTCCAAACAAATGGAACTGCCTTCTGAGTTAGTTTTGTAAGAGGTGCGGCAAGCTGAGAGAAGCCTTTAACAAACCTTCTGTAGTATCCGGCTAAACCCAGAAAACTACGAATTTCAGTAACTGTCTTGGGCTGAACCCAATCCTGAATAGCACTGATCTTACTCTGGTCTACTTGGATTCCTCGAGCATCAACTACATGTCCAAGAAATGATACAGAATCTAGCCAAAATTCACACTTAGAGAATTTAGCATATAACTCATGCTCTCTAAGCTTTCAGAACCAATCTCAAGTGTTCTTCATGATCCTTTACTGTCTTGGAGTAAATTAAGATATCATCAATGAATACTATAACAAATTTATCTAGATAAGGCTTCAGAACTCTCTGCATTAAGTCCATGAATAGAGATGGGGCATTTGTGAGACCAAATGACATTACAAGAAACTCGAAATGCCCATATCGTGTTCTGAATGCTGTCTTTTCTACATCTGAGTCCTTTACCTTCACTTGATGATACCCTGACCTTAAATCAATTTTAGAGAACACTACAGCACCGCAAGTTGATCGAACAGATCATCAATACGAGGAAGTGGGTATCTATTTTTAATTGTGACTTTATTCAGCTCTCTGTAGTCTATGCACATTCTCATAGACCCATCTTTCTTCTTAACAAAAGCACCGGGGCTCCCCATGGGGACATACTTGGTTTAATAAACCCCTTATTTAATAGTCTTGTAATTGCTCATTTAACTCTTGCAATTCTTTTGGAGCCATTCTATATGGTGCTTTTGATAGAGGTTGAGTTCCTGGCACTATATTTATTTCAAATTCTACTTCTCTGGTTGGAGGTAAACCAGGCAGATCTTCAGGGAAAACATCTTCAAAATCTCTAACAACTTTTATTTTAGAGATTGGGGTTACTTCTTTTATTGCCCATCATCACCATCAGAATACAACTATAACCTTTGCACACCATTTTCTCTGCTTGAATTGCATTGATCAAGGAGCTACTAGTGCTGATCTTCCCAATAAATTTGTTGAAGCTCCTGGAGTTTGCAACACAACCTTCTTCTTTTGACAATTGATAGTAGCGCTATGCATACTAAGCCAATTCATGCCTAGTATGATATCAAAATTTACTATAGGTAGCACAACTAACTTGGCTTGGAAGGTATGGTTATTAATTGGTATTTGAATGTCGCAGAATTGTTCGCACTAAGTTGGGCTCCAGATGGAAGTCCAACACTCAAGATCTTCGCAAGTTTGTAATATGATAGTCCTAATTTCTTAGCAAAATTTTCAGAGATGAATGAATGACTAGCCCCAGTATCAAATAATATACTGCAGGGCTCATCTTTAAAGTATAAGGTGCCTAATAATAAAAGTATAGACTTTAGAAAATTCTAATTCAGTAAGAAAAAAAGTTTGCGATTTGTACCTGAAACTACATTATTCTTCTGCTGCTTCTACAGGAGTGGATTATCACTCTTGCCTTTCCAGAAGGTCTGCTGTCAGATATTTGTGCTGTTGATTGATTTGGATTTGAAGGCTTTGCTACATATGGAACCTTTGTAAGGGTTCGCTCTTGAGCAGGAGGTGGCATAAGAGTTTTCTGAGGTTCTCTGAAGTTGATAGGAGTGGCACGGAATACTTTATTTGTACGATTCCGATCAATAGTTACTCCATCAATTGTTTTATTTGATCGACAGTCTCTATATGCATGACCTTGTCTTCCACACGTAAAACATACTCGGCCAAAATGATAACATTTCCCATAAGGATGTGGCCTATTACATGTGGCAGTTTGGCTTGATGTTTCAGTGGTTTCCATTTGATATACCCTTCCTTGATTTGTTCGTTGTTGCTTGAAGTTCTGAGGGTATTTATTCATATTGAAAGCCTTTCTCTTCATGTCTTTAGTATTTTGATGATGCTCTACTACCCGAGCTGTCTCAACTAGCTTCTCGAATTTGGTATGTTGTAAAGGAATTACATGATCTTTGATAGACTCTCTGAGTCCATTCTCATATCTGAAACATCTATCTTCTTCAGTTGGAACCAGATGAGGTGAAAATCGGATGAGCTTTCGAAATTCTGAAGTATATTCTGCTACTGTTCGACTTCCTTGGGTTAACCTTAATAAAGACTCACCAATGATGTTCTTGGTGGAGGGTGGAATAAATGATTCTTTGAAGGCTTGGACAAACCAGCTCCATTCTATTTCGTCTAACTCAAATCTTCAAATCGTGTGTTCCTTTCTTGTTCCCACCAATGTTCTGCCTCTCCTTGCAGAAGATGAGTGGCTAGTCTTACAGATTGGTTGTTGAACAACCAAGACTAGTGATATTTTTCTCTATAGTTTTCAGCCATGCTAAGGTATCCATCGGGGATTCAGATCCTTCAAAGGTTGGCGGTCTTAATCTTAGGAAACTGTGAAGTATCCATCTGCAGACTGCCGATAATATTGGGAACTTGAGGAGCGGGGGATGCTGAAGAGTGCTGGCATTAGTAACAGGTATTATAGATACTAATTTTGAATAGCTAGAGCCTGCTGATTTTGATTCTCTAGCATTACAGTAACCATATTTCTTAAGAAGTTATTTCGTCAACAGTATTGGAAGCGGCCACAGTATTATTTGGAGCATTGCTTGCGGATGGTTGAGGATTGAGTGGAGTATTGTTGGGAGAAGTAGCAGGATTCATTTTCCTGAAATCAAAACAACTATCTTGAGTTCTTTATTAAGACATAATATAACTACTACTACTATACTCTACTTAACTACTACTCTACTACTAACTACTACTGCTTTTCTCATTTATTTAAACTTTTATTGAAATAACAAAATACATCATCATAGACTTATAAAACTATTCCCATCCTATATTTAATGAAAAATGCTCTACGAAAAGTCTTCATAAATCACTTCACAATGTCCTCTTGTGCTTTACGAAACAGTTCTTCTATGTCATAATCCACCATTCTTTTGCTTGCATACGCAAAAGACATAGCACCACTTCTAATCTGATGTGACTAGGCCATTCCATAACACCCAAATATGTGGTCAACTCTCGCAAGCCATTCCCTTGCTAGTACTAGAAAATCAAGGCCTCTATAGACGCCTTCTTTCAGTAATTTGTTTATCACTTGCGATCCTTGTTTGATACTCCTTCGATCACTCTTCCTTGCTTCTTTCCTAATTTATGTTCATATTTCCAAATAGTCTCGAACTCCTTTGGTAAGCTTGAATGCCTTTCTAGATGATCTTATATTCCTACAATTATAACATTCTACTTAGATTTGTTGAGCATATATATATTTATATATATGTATTTGATAATTATATCTTTTATGGTTATCTAATAACTTAACTTATTCTGAGTTATACTCATAATGTGATGGATGTCAATTCAAGTATTCATTTAGTGATCAAGTGGCAGAAGAACAATCCATTAGGTAGAAAGGAATGAATTCCAATCTGACACCTTATGGAATTCTCTGATACCAACTGTGGCGGCCCTGCCCCGCCGTGGTCCTGTTAACCCTTAGGTTAACATGATTATGGTGGAGGGGTCACCAAATGATAAGGTCCCCACTTAAGATTGGATTAGTCACACATCCTAATCCAATTTAAATAAGGACTTTGCCATTCAATCCAGAAATATTATCACTAAATGATCATACATGAACT
This sequence comes from Gastrodia elata, assembly GCA_016760335.1. Classification (NCBI taxonomy): domain Eukaryota; kingdom Viridiplantae; phylum Streptophyta; class Magnoliopsida; order Asparagales; family Orchidaceae; genus Gastrodia; species Gastrodia elata. The sequence continues at coordinate 2,388,586 of CM028681.1, read as the reverse complement.
CAGAGTGCGGAAGCATATAACATAACATCCATCCAATACAGTATAAACAACAATACAGAATAAGTAAAGTACTGAAAAAGAAAATAAAATCCTGTATTATTACAACATTTAATGAGCTTAAAAGTACTGAAAAAAAACTCTCAATCTCACTAAACCTACGGATCTTCAGGAACGGGCTCCTCCTTCAATGGCAACTCTCCACTAGATCTGCTAAACCAACGAACTCAGAACCTACCATTATCAGTTTCATAATGGTAGGGCCCCAGCCAATAAAAGAAAAACTGGTTAGACAATAAGTCTAAGTACATTTTAGGCCAGCAATTTTATTAATTTAAGAAGATATCACCATATAAACAAAACTAAGTATAATAGGTGCAGGAAAGCGTATCAAAAGAACAGTATATAGTTATAAACTATAATTTATAACTAAACAAGTAGGAAGTAATACAAACCTCCTCCAAGCAACTGCAACACAAACAGGTAAGTAAAAGAAGTGTAAAACTGTAAGAAAATACAACCTAAATATGCATATGATCAAACTGATTATGCCAAGTGACATACAAAATTCAAATAGTATAAAACTGAGTACACTAACATCCTAAGTAAGCATATGAAAACAGTAAGTAAATCTAACATCCTATATAAAACACGTGCAAGAAAGCTGTAAGTAAAACAGTGCTGAAATGCAGAATATACTAGTAAAACAGTAACTGTAAACTAAAACTATAGTAACTGTACAAGTCATCTGAACTGAATACAAACTCAGCAATTATTAGCCTGATGAGCTAAGAAACTCTGAACTGAACATCACTGAAACTCTTAGCCTGATGAGCTAAGACAGAACTGAATGTAAGTGTACTTGAATTAGTATATCCATATCAGAATCCTGACTCTGTAGTCAGTAGGGCGAGATTCTATCCATCCTATCACTCGGACTAGGCATGGCCAATAGACTGTCGGACATTAAACCCTCGAAAGGTTGCCGACCCCGAACGGGTTGATCAAAGAGGTATACTAATCAAGCTACACCTTACAAACCACTTGTGAAACGAACACAATGCTATTTATGAATGTTCAAAATTGACATAAGATATTTACCAAATATCTTAAGTACATAATATATGTTCAAGGTATAAGGCTCAAAATCAAGGAATGCGAAGCATCAAAATTAAAGTGCAAGAAACTCTATCTAAAACACAGGTGATATCTTTTTGTTATCTACTTTATTCGTTCTATCTACTCTAAGTTACATAAGTTTCAGAATTATCAATTCTTACACATTCTGTAACTTAGAATCACGAATCCTACTTGTTGAAGATAATTAGGACTGGCCAAATCCTAATTATACTTATTCAAAAGACGACTATTTAATTAAAAAGAATAAATCATCGACCTAATTTTGTATTTTAATTCATCCCAACCTCATCTTAATTAGCCAAATCAAGATGAATAGATTAAGAATTAGACTCCAGATGATGGGGTCTAATTACTTAATCTAAAGGTATAATCTAAGGGTCTAAGGTTTAGAACCCAAATCTCACAGATTAGGTTAAGGCAAATCCTAATGATAAATCAAATTCATTAGGATGAATTTCTATTCTTAGTTCTAAAATTTAAAGATCAATAATCATTTAATAAACGAAAACTAAAAACTAGAAAACTCAAGGTTTCACCTAATTGAGTAACCCAATTTACTCAATAGATGAATTCTAACTTAAGATCTATTCCTAATCTTAGGAAATACGGCTCTTAATTACTAAGAGTATCTCTCAAGACACACATCCTAACTAATGTTATAAGACCTAAGGTATGATCTAATAATTAAGGAAGAGAACTCTTCTTAAGACTTAGGAATTTTCTTAAAAAGTATATTTTGAGATTTTAATCAAAAATTTAATTTAAACTTGGATTTGATTAATTTCAGCTATAAATCATTATAATTACTGATTTTAGTGATTAGAAATTGAATTTAGGGCTTTAGAAGGCTAAACCCTAAATTTGGGCAAAATGACCATTTTGCCCTTATTTAAGGGTTAAAAAGATCAAATTCTGATCTAGGGCTTAATTTCTGAAATTTTCTTTTGGAAAGTGTTTCTTACTGTCTAATATAAGATTAGATAGCAACTAAGTTAATTTTGGGTGATTATTAAGCCATATGAGATCAAATTAGTGAATTTGACTCAAAGGGCAATTTAGTAATTTGACTAAGTGAAAGTTAAATTTTCTTTCAGTTTAATGTTCTTTACTATCTATGCTTTCCATAGAATCTAAATTTGCTAAATTCTGATAAGTATTGGCCAAGTTATGGCTAATACAAAATCTAGGGTTTTAAGGTTAATTAAGGATCCTTAATTATAGTTCAAAATCCTAACTTTACCAATTAGTATCCAAATTAAGCAAAATTAGTGACTATGAATTACAAATAGCTCACTGATTTTAATGATATATGGTAAGCTCAATTTGGACCTAATTTGACTAAGTTATGACCTAATTAGGGTTTAGGGTGATTAGTGAGTGATTAATAAAATTAAGCACTCAAACTATAATCCAACCATATAGATTGATTCTAAATGGTTCTATGAGTCCTCTGAAACTTAAATCATTTAATTTGGATAACTAAATTTACTAATATTTACTAATCAAGATTTAAAGTGATTAAGGGTGATTAGCAAATCTAACCGTTAGATCTAAAATATTTTTAGATATTATTAAAATTAAATTCTTCTAATCTAAATGGACCTATGGATCATCAATTTTGGAGCTCAATTGACCAAGTTATGGTCAATTGAAGTTCTAGGGTTAATTAACCTAATTAGGGTTTGGTCCTAAATGTGATTATGCAAATACTAATCCAAACAGCAAAATAAATACTATCAAATTAATCTTTAGGGTTTTCTGATTACTTTAAGACCCATATTAGGTATAATTGGATCAATCTACACAAAGTTATGGTTAATTGAATATTTGAGACATAAATTTGAACTTTAATTAAACCCTAAATGTCATTTTGTTAAATACTGGTCCAAATGCAAAATTATTAGCATCAATAAATTCTTCATATTTTTCTGATCAATTTGGTATATTTGTTTGCATAATTTGGATATGTATTTTAGGAGTTATTAATGTTCAAAGTTTTGGATATTTTAATTTAATTTAATTGAATTATATATATATATATATTAAATTTACTGAATTGCAATTATTATATTTTTAATTAATCTTTTTAACAGTATTCAATAATTTAATTTATGAATTTAATTTGATTTTCTGTTTTATAAATATAATTATATACTTTAATACTATAGATATATATATACATACTTATAGATTGAGTAAATATATTAACTTATTATAAATATAGATTATTATAATTTTTCTATCTTTTGCAGGTTTGGCCAACCCCACAGTATCCTGCCAGCGGCAGACTGGATTCATTCGAACACGTGGCGGGCGAGGCATCTACTAGCAGGACCCACTCCATTAAGTGATGGCCACGTGGAAGGCGCTGGTGCACCGGGCCGCTGAATCGGGTCGAGAAGACCCGAAGGAGATCGGGGCTGCTTCTTCTCCTCTAGAGGCGCAGATGCAAGGATTAGGGCCGCGGATTTAGTGTGGCACGCCGGCAGTGGAAGGCTCGGACCATACACCAAATCGAAGAGGATTCGAAGACCTAGCTATAGGTATATAGATCATATATGAAGGTGAGCTAAACTGAGAAAAATTTGATACCCTAGACGCCAAGACGGAAGTGAAGAACGGAAATTTCGCAAATCTGAAATACAAAATTGGCATATCGATCCATTTCCAATTCAAATATTCATTCATTTATAGCATACGATACACAGCTAGGGTTTTAATTTATTGATCTCTGCTTCACTCTGTATATGGATTATTAGATAAAATTGGGTGGAGTTGAGAATAATCAAATTGCATAAGCATAGCATTTCCTAATGAGATCACAGTCAGAAATGAATAATATTTCAATTGAGTATGTGAATAAGAATGAGATTGAAGAATACGAGTAGTACCTTTTGATCGATGAAGAAAGAATTGGGCTTGCTCGGGATAGGGCTCCAGCTGCTCAATCGGCTTTAGCAAAGATAAGATGCGAAAATAAGATTAAGGATTTGGTTTATAGATAGGAAAGAATCCTAAGGCGGTGGAGAAGGAGTCACTCGGCGACTTCTGCGAATGCCACGCGCTTGCTCCTGCGACGCGTGCGGCCTCAATGGAGAAGATGGTCGACCATCATCTGATCACATGATCAGACGATTCAAAAGAGTCGTGCGATTTCACGGCTTAGGGATCACGGCGTAAGAAGATGAAATGATGCCATTAAGCCCAAATTTTAATTAATTGAAATATTTATTAATTTAAGTTAATTTACTTAATTAATTTATTACAATCTAAATACCAAATATATTTCAAAATATTTTCAATAAATCTCTCTTAGCTAATTGAAGGGTGAGGAACGCAACGGCGCACTCGAATTTTTGTTTTGACGAGTATTTAATTATTTGATTATTTAGGGTAATCAAATATTGTTTAAATATTTGACGAAAATCCAACGACTTTCAAATGCCTCCAAAATTTCACCCCTAGCTAATTTTGGTGTTCTGAACGCAATGGCGAAGTCAGATTTTCAAGCTGAGGTCTAGATAAAAAGTCAAATTTCCAGGTTTTGGGATTTTCCAGAATTCTTGATTTGACTTTGTTGACTTCTTGGCTTGACCTAGGTTTCAGAGATAAGTTTCAAATCACTTAATTAGTGACTTAGAACCTTAATTAAGACTTAGATTAGTCTTAATTGAGCAAAGTAGCAACCTGGGTTGTTACATTGCCTAACTTTACTTAAGTTGGGGATTTGCCACAGTTGGAGCACCATACTTCCTTATTGTTAGTATGGGGGCCCCACATCTTCTGATATGGCAGTCGGTATGCAGAGTTTAATGTGCAGTTATAGTATTTGGTTATGTTTTAGTATTGCTTATTCAGTCAACTATTTCTTTGTAAATCTTATATACAGTAGGATGTTAGATTTTGTTACTATTTATATGTATCACTACTGAGATTATTATTGTAATTTGCATATTCCTTTTGATCACCTGCATGTATTAGGATGTAGTGTTTTCTTTTAGCATATGTTTATTTACTTATATTATATGCCTTACCTTGTTTACCTCACTTTTGAGGCATGTCTTAGCCTTTTTTTGCTTAAATTATAAATGTTATTTATAGCTTTGCCTCTTTCTTATTGTATTGTCAGTCACTCCTTTATATATTGTTGCTTATGAAAAGTGTGTAAAGTGGTGATATTATAAAACATATGAGAATGTATCAGCCTAAAATGTACTTAGATAAATTGTCTAACCAGATTTTTTTTTTTTTTTGCTATGGCCCTACATTGTGAAACCGACAATGGCAGGCGTAGAGTATAAAGGATCCAGTACCTAAGGATGAGTTATACCTAGAGGGAGTAGCAGCTCAGACCAAAGCATATCTAGTCCTTAGATTTATATGTGAGGATGAGTGCATTTGCATTTCCTTTTTATTTAAACTTTAAATGTTATAATAATACAGGTACTCTTGACTATGTATTTGGATTTATATGCTTATATTTTGGGCCATATTTTCACTTATCTTATATTGTGATGCTTGGATGTCATTTATTGCTTCCGCACTCTATTCATTTATGTATATAGTGACTGTTAGATTGATTCTGTGTTAGTTCTTCCCTATCAGGTGGATTGTGTATTCCATCCTAATCCAATGATAAGTGAGGAGTTAACCAGAGTGACACTTCACCCTTAGCTTAATCCTTTGGCGGATTAAGGGTGCGGGTCGCCACAGTGGTGGCTGACCACCTCTCAAGATTAACCTATCTTAATCATAAAGAAGGTGAGGAGATATGTGAGACAATTCCCGACGAGCAACTTTATACCATTGCAGCAAGTAAACCTCCTTGGTTTGCTGATTATGCTAATTTTCTTGCGAGAAAAGTGATTCCAAAAGAGTTGAATTTTTAAAAGAAAAAAAATTATTTACTGACATTAAAACTAATTTTGGTATGATCCCTTCTTGTACAAATGCTGGGCTGATCAAATCCTAAGAAGATGTGTGCCCAAATCTGAAGTAAACAACATCATCTATCATTGCCACACATCCCTTTATGGAGGGCATCATGAGATAGATTGCACAGCTGCCAAGGTGTTACAATCAGAGTTCTATTGGCCTAAACTATTCAAGGATGCTGCTGAATTTGTTAAAAGCTGTGACAAATGCCAAAGAACCGAAAATTTAGGAAAGAGAGATGAGTTGTCGCTGAACGGAATTTTTGAGGTCGAGCTGTTTGACATTTGCAGAATTGATTTTATGGGACCATTTCCTTCCTCTATGTCAAATCATTCACTCTAATGGGAGTTGAGTATATTTATAAATGGGTTGAAGCAATTTCCTGTGTGAATAATGTGTAAAGACAGTAATTAAGTTCCTAAAAGAACATGTCTTAGCTAGATTTGGCACACCCCAAATTTTGATAAGTGATGGAGGAAAATATTTCTGCAATAAATAACTTGAGAGTCTTTTGAGGGGCTATGGGGTGAGGCATAAAGTAGGCACGACATATGTGGCGGCCACCCCTTCTAATTATAAGGTTAAGGGGTGGTCGTCACTAAGCACATGTTATACTTAACATTAAGTTGGAATTTAAGACTCCAATCCAATCTTAAGGAAGATGTACTTTTCATAATAAGGTAAATATTAACAATCACTTAATGAGTATCAAAGTGCGGAAGAAAAGTACCAACTGAAGTAATCATCCATACTATAAAGTAAAGACATCCAACTCAGAATATATACAATGCAGGAAAGTAAAGCACAATTTAGTCTTGTATTATTACAAATATTTAAAGTTTAAAGAATTGTAATGTAAAATGCTCTCATCCTCACAGAGTAAATGTAAAGTAATTTAGTAAGTAGACTAAGGTCCCTCAGTAGTCTAAACCTCCTCCTGGATCTGCTCCTCTGTAGGCTCAATCTCCTCAAAAAGCTCAGATCTACCATTATTGGTTTCATAATGGTAGGGCCCCAGCCAACAAAAGAAAAATCTTGTTAGATAAAATGTCTAAGTATATTTTAAGGTAATGAATTTTAATGTATTTTAATGATATCACAACTAGAATTAAGCATAGCATAGCGGTAAAGCGACAAGAAAGGAAGAACAAATTATGACGTAGAAATATACGTCAACTTAGGCTGCAATACAAGGTAAGTAAGTATAAATGTAATCTAGTAAGTACAAAGAAAATTCCTAAGGAATATGATCAAACTAACATGCCAGTTATAGTATAAATAAAAGTACTGTACTGAAAATATAAATACTAGCATTCTAACATTCCTCAAGTAAGTAAAATGACTGACATACAGAAAGTTCTGAAATGTAAGGGAACTGCAGAAAATGAAAAATATGAAAGAAAAATATGCTGAAACGGTAAAGTAAAGTAAGTCTGAAGTGTAAAGAAAATACATAAAGTAACTGTAAAGGGACTGAAAAGTAAATGTAAGTAGTGTAGATTAAAGTACTGTACTTGTGAGATCTCTTACTTAGTATGCCAAAAAAGTAAAGTCCATCTGATATCTAGGAGAAACACATCCCAGATTAAAGTAATATCCACCAAAGAGGCATCTAGGAGAAACATCCACACCTAAAGTAAAAATCCATAAAGTATCTAAAGAGCATATAGGAGAAACATCCCAATGCCAAAGTAACGTACCATATGGGGAAATTCCTAGCAAAAGCTGTCCTAAAGTAAAGTCATACTAAATGGCAGGCTAAGTAAAACATAAACCACAAGTATATTGTTGTTATATTAATGTTTCTTTTAAGATATGCATATGATATGTGAATGAAATTCAAAGTATATTATAAAGTATGTATCAAATATTTAAGTATTCTAAAGGTGTAAAAAGGCTTAAATAACATGGAAAGCATATCAATTTCAAGTTCAACGGTATTAAATAGCACTACACAAATTTTGTGAGATCACCTGTTTTCTAATTTAAAACGTTCTAACTACTCTAAGTTACATAAGATTCAGAATTATAAATTCTTACACTATCTGTAACTTAGAATTATGAACCTACAAGTTGAACATAATTAGGATTAGCTACGTCCTAATTATAAATGAATCAATGTCACCTAAAAGATTTAAATAGGTAAATCAATCGTTTGAAGTTATTACTTTATATAAACTTATCCAAATCTTGATTAGCTAAATCAAGATTGAAAAGGATTAAGAATCAAACTCCAAAGAATAAAGTTCAATTACTTAATCACAAGGTCATCTTAAGGACTAAGGTTTAATCCCATTTTACTGATTAAAGGTTAAGGGCAAATCCCATTGAATTAAGTCAAATTCAATAGGATAGATATTCTAAACCTAATTCTAAGATTAAAAGATCAAATAAATCATTTAATAAACTATGAAAAATCTAATAAACTAGTAAAATCAAGGTTTCACCTTAATGAGTACACCCACTTTACTCATTAGATGAATTCTAACCTAAGATCAATTCCTAATCTTAGGAATTAAAGCTCTTAAGTGCTAAGAGTATCACTCAAACACACATCCTAACTAAGGTTATAAGACCTAAAGGTTGATCTAAGAAGTTCAAAGGAAGAAATGTTTCTCATAATTCACTTAAGTTTTGCTTAAGACTTAACTAGGATTTTCATCAAATTTCTAATTTGAGACTTAGAATTATCTAAATCAAGGCCTAAATCATTTTAATTACTATATATTATAATTTAGAGGTAAAATCAGGTCTTAAATTCATTAAACTTTAATTTTGGGCAAAAAGACCATTTTGCCCCTTACTTAAGGGTCTAAATCTCATCTTTGTGAATTAGGGTTATATTCTAGATTTTAATAAAGTGGAATGATTACTTACTGTCCAATATGAGTTTAGACAGTAAGTTCATTAATTTTTGTTAAGTATTAAGCCTTATAAGATCAAATTAAGGAATTTGACCTATAAGGGAAATTTAGTATTTTTACCTTAATGACACCTAAAGTTATGGTGAGTTTACTGTAGTTTATTCCCTAAGGTTTCCATATAACCTAAAATTATTGAATTCTGATGTGTATTGGCTAAGTTATAGCCAATACAAGTTCTAGGGTTTAAAGGGTAATTAAGGATTCTGAATTAAGGTTCAAAAATCCTAACTTTGTCATTTGGCTTCCAAATTGAAGAATTTTAGTGGCTGTATGTCACAATTGATCCACTGATTCTAATGACTAGTGGTAGGCTTAATTTAGACCCCATTTGGCTAAGTTATGGCCTAATTAATATTTAGGGTGATTAGTGAGTGATTAGCAAAATTAATCACCAATTTACTAATCCAATACTACAGTTAGGTTCTAATAGGTTCTAGGGGTTCTTTGAAACTTAAATTATAAAATTTAGATCGTTAGATTTGCTAATAGTCACTAATCAATTTTTAGGGCATTAAGTGTGATTAGCAAATCTAACCATTGGATCTTAAATATTTTTATAGATTACTGTAAATTAGGTTTTTTTTATCTAAATTGGTATTTGGATCACCTAATTTGGAGCTAAATTGATTAACTTATGGTCAATTGAAGTTCTAGGGTTAGTTGACCTAATTATGGTTAGGTCTAAATATGATTAGTCAAAATTTAATCCAAACAGCAAAATGGACACTACTAGATTAATCCTTAAGGTTTTCTGAGTATTTTAAGACCTATATTAAGTATTTTGGATTAGAGGTTGCAAAGTTATAGTGATTTGAATATTTGTAACAAATTTTGAATTATTTAATAACCTAAAATATCACTATATGATATATTAATCCTATAACAAAATTGATAGCATTATTAAATTTCTTATATTTTTCTGATTAATTTGATATATTTGACTGCTTAATTTGGATCTGTATTTATCAAGGTATAAGCATCTAAAGTTTGATGTATAAGTGAATTAATTAATTTAAAATTATATGCATTCCATTATTATTGATTGATTTAATTAATGTATTTAATTTTTATTAACTGGCATTTACTTTAATGGATTTTAAAATCCTCTGTTCATATTTGTATAATTATATATATAAGTATATACATCTATACATGTACATATGTATATATATAAATACATTCATATATGTATAAATGTTATTTCTTAAAGTTAATACTATCCATACTCTATATATATACATATATAATTAACGTTATATAATATATATATATATATATAATTTAATTTAACATTTTTCTCTGCAGGTGGGCCCACGCGGCAGACGGGATTCGACAGCGGCGGGACCCGCAGCCACGCGGCAAGTCGTGGCTTGCTGAGGCGTTACAAGCGGGCCCCACTGACACCCGCCGGACCAGCTCGTGGTCCCAAGCGAACTGGTTGGTTCTTGACCGGTCGGGAGGCAGTGAGTGTCCCTTCGTCTCCCTCCAAACGGCGGGAACTTACGGTTAGGGATCGTCGATTTGCAATGAAATCGAGCGATCAGGAGTTTAATCAATCAACAACGAAACTTAAATGCATGTTTAGGATCAAGAAATTGGTATAAGGATACTGTTAAGTGCTAAGAACAATCATAAAAGGAGATATGGTTCGAGATGGTACCTGTCGAGAACAGTTTTGCAGAACGATAGGCTTAGATTCTGAAGTGGAAGATCCAAAAATAATGTTTAGAGGTTGCTAAGGGTCTTATTGAGTTACTGGGAGCAGTGGATGCCACTCCCTTCGCTCAAAGAGGTGACGCGTGGGAGAGCCGAAGGCTCAGCACGACACGCACTGAGCGATGGGGACGACAAGTTCTCAGCCGTCTGATCTCGCGCCGAGATCAGATCGAACGGTTGAGATGGATTTGTCTTTGGTTCAAACGGAATGGAGATGTCGTGAGTAAGAAGGAATGGCGCATCTATTGTTTTGACAGAAACCGTTAAATCTAAATAAATAATATTATTATTTAATTACCTTAAATCCATTTTATTGATTAATTTTAGTGGCATAAGTGAAATTCCAAAAATTTCCAATAATTACCCCTAGCTAATCAAAGGGTGAGGAACGCAATGGCACAATCAGATTTTTGTTTCGACAAGTAATTAATTACTTGAATTTTCAGGATATTTAAATAATATTAAAATATTCATAAAAAATTCAATGACTTTCAAATGCGACCAAAATATCACCCCTAGCTATTTTGGGGGTGGTGAGTGCAATGACGAAGTCAAATTTTCGATTTGAGGTCAAAATAAAAAGTCAAACTAGGGTTTTGAAATTTTCTAAAAATCAGGATTCGTTCTATTTAATTCCCTAATTTGATCCAAATTTTAGAGATGAATTCTAATTCACTTATTTAGTGTACTAGAATCTCAATTAAGACTTAAATTAGATTTAAGTAACATAAGTAACAACCTGGGTTGTTACAGCATACCACCCTCAAACCAGTGGGAAAGTCAAAGTGTCAAATCGGAAACTAAAACAAATTTTTAAAAAAATAATTTGCAAAAATAGAAAGGACTGGCCAATTAAATTGCAAGATGCACTATGGGCTTATAGGATAGCATTTAAAACCCCATTATGAATGTCTCCCTACAAGCTGATGTATGGAAAGTCCTGTCACTTGCCAGTAGAGCTGGAACACCGGGCATTTTGGGTAATTAAAAAACTAAATTTTGACTTCAAACAAGCTGGAGAAATGAGAATTCTGTAACCTAACGAACTATATGAATTTTGGTTGAATGCTTATGAAAGTGCTAAGATATATAAGGACAAAACAAAAAAATAGCATAATAATATAATCAAACCCAAACATTTTCAACCTGGAATGAAAGTGTTGTTATTTAATTCAAGATTAAAGTTGTTTTCAGGAAAACTGAAGTCTAGATGGACAGGCCCATTCACAATAGAGAAAGTATATTCCCACAAAGTTGTTGATATCACTTCAAAAGAGGGAACATTGAAGGTGAATGGGCAGCGACTAAAATTACATTTAGATGAACATGACTTGCAGGAGAAAGAAATATGTCCATTGCAAGACCTTCCTAGGGAAGGAATCACATAGGAGACTCAAAACGCATTAGGCTGAGATGTAAAAATAAGCGCTTGGTGGGAGGCAACCCACGCCCATAAGTTTGTATTATTTTTGCTCGTTTCTATTTTTCCATTTTTGTTTTCTTTCAGTAGCTGTAATTTTAATTGTTAATAAATATATTTTGGATCTTTGGCACCCTCATCATTGCTGTGATTGTGCTAACTAGTTAAATTTTTTGAACACTATTACTTCATGGATTTAATAATAAATTCAAATGTGTAATATTAAAGACACTAGTATGCTTGAACATAAGGTGATGAATTAACATTGCAATCCTGCACCTCCTAATAAAGTAAAGGTCTCTATTGAGATTCAATTTCTAACAAATTGAAATGAATATGTGCTTAGGTTTAAGTGTGAGGGTGGGGAAATCTAGTAAATTAAAACCAACAAATGGCAAGGTGTGAGTGAACAACTGAGTGTGCTAGGCTCCTATAAGACTTAATGACCACAAGGAACTGATTCAGGGATAAAGAAAAATGTCTCTCCCTTGAGTTGAATTATTAAAAGAACAATAGGGATGATGAAAAATATCTCTCCCAAGGTGCAAAATTGAGAAATAATGATGAAGAAAAATATCTCTCCTAAGAATATATATGTTCCTTGTGATTCATGAGAAGGAGCACACATGGCACAACACTCTTGTCACTCGCTAAATGCCTAGCTAAGGTTTGAAAGTCCTAAGGTAATTATCCCCTCCCATAATAAAGACATAACCATAAACATTTAAGATTGGAGCTATATTGTAACTAGAACTTGAAGCTTGATTGAGGAGAGTAGTAGAGGTTGGAATTTTGAAATCACCTTGACCTAGAGCAATATTCAGTGACAAAAATATTTCACATTGACATCCCGCATTGAATCCATCAACTAAAAAAATTCAGAAAATCATTTAGTCAGCTTACTCAAGGACGAACAAGAATTTAAGTGTGGGAGTGCGATATATCCAAAATTTATAGCAAATAAAGTGTTGAAAATATTTAAAACATCATACAAACTAGCATACTTTAAGTGAAATTTATGCATTTTCAGGAAAAATAGAGAAAAGGGCAAGCCAGAGCTAAATTGGAGAATTTTGGAAGAAATCTGATGTGGCGCACCGCAGCGCACCACAGCAGGCCATGGCGGTCTAATGAATTACTTCACATGAAACATACCTACAAGCCTGGAAGGAGCGCGCCACAACGTCATTTTCCGGGAGTAATACTAAAACTTTGGAACAACTAATTGAACAGTGACTCTCCGCTTCCATGAAAGATTAACCGCTGCAGCGCGCTTTAAGCATGCCACAACGTGTTATGCCCTATGAAGATTAATACAGACCTGGGATAAAATCCATTGTAGCCCACTGCAGCGCGCCATGGCGGCATTTCAGATTATTCATGAAAACCTTATATGAATTAATTGAAAAGTAACTATTCCACATTCTCGAGAGTATAACCACAGTAGTGCTCCTTCAGCGCACTACGGTGGGTAGCAGCGGCACTAAGGTAAACTATATAATTAATATAGCGGAACAGTATTTAGATTTTAGCTGCCACAGCACGCTGCAGTTGAATAGTGTTTGAATCGGAGCTGTTATAGAGCGCCACGGTGGCATTTCAGATTATTCATGAAAACCTTATATGAATTAATTGAAAAGTAATTATTCCACATTCATGAGAGTATAACCGCAACAGCACACCTTCAGCGCACTGCAGTGGGTAGTAGCGGCACTAAGGTAAACTATATAATTAATATAGCGGAACAGTATTTGGATTTTAGCTTCCACAGCACATTGCTGCTGAATAGTGTTTGAATCGGAGCTGCCACAGTGGATCCTCAGCAAAATAGCCCACCTGGAGCATAATTAAATGCAATCGCTGCAGCGCGCTATAGCGCCCGATACAGAAAAGCTCCAGAATTTGCATTTAATACAGTATATGGAAGGCCACAATTTTAGACCTTTGGCCTTCCCCTGCCTCTTGAAACTTGAATTAGCAATTAACTCTGATAAAACCCAAGTGAATAACAGAATAAAATACTAAATTGCTTGTATTAAATCAAAGGGGATGAAAGGTCAACTTGATTAATGACTAGGGGCTGATAGATTCTCTATTTAAGGGCCAAATTCAGACTAAGCAAGGGTTCCAAAATTGCTAAAATATAACATCTAAAAGGGGGGCTACTGTGAGAAGAAGAGGAAAGAACTTTCCAAGGAGAAAGTGAAGAGAATCGTAAAGGATTAAGAGAAAATTAGTAGAATATCTCAAGTAAAGAAAAAGAAAGAAAAGAAGGAATACCAAGAGAACCCCATAAAACCTCTAGGTTATTTCCTAGTACCCCTTCTAAACTCTATCTTATTTTTCTTGTAGTGAATCGATGTCAAGGTTCATTTTATTCTACTTGTCTTTTTTTGTTAATTCTGAAATGGAAGGCTAAACCCTCCTTAGAGAGGATTGGGATGTAGTTGTGGGATAATATAAGGGTCTGTGGTGTTGTGTGCTGTCTTGAAATAAATAAAAACTTTTTGCTGAATTATTTCTTATCCTTATTTAATGAAAATTCTTGGATGTATCTTATAAAAATCTTTATTAAACCAAATTATAAATAATTTATCATTAAAAAGGACTTATGCTCCAAAGCTCATTAATTGGATTAGAGCAAGGAATGAGTGCAAATTAGAGCTGAGAACTATGTGACAAGTTCTCACACTCATTAGCACCATTCCTTAAGTCTTATCCGAGAGATTGATGCTTATGAGCTAAGTTCCCATCAATCATGCTCTGTGGCTCAGCAAAGTAGAAGGAATGAGAGAACATTAGACACCCATAGGATGATGTGACATAGTCCAATGAGTTCAATACATTCTCTCATTTAGCTAAACTGCGTGTGTATGCGCATGATGCAGATTGATGGAGATCATGCTTGTGAGATCAATAAACTAAAAGTAATATTTTGGTAACCTAAAGTTAGAAAATTAGAATTGAAGTAAATACATAACTCATGATGGTCTATGTGTCGAGGTAGAACCCTAAGGGTGTTCTTCTTGCTACACTAAACTTGAACTTGTTGAATTAGAGGATTGCTCTAGGTTAGGCAATGTTCACTTGATTGTGTAGGCATAGAAAAACACTTTATGAGTTTTAATAACTAAATGACAGCACCAAGGCCTTATGAATCCCATAACCAAATCCCAACTCTCTCCTCTTCAACAAATAGTATCTGACCTCAAGTAAGTTGTATTGTTAATTTAGGAACTAACAAAAAAACCTAAAAATTGATTATTCTAAACATTAGTGAAAGAAGATAAGACTTAGTATCAAAACCACCATTCCCTGAAGACGATATAAATTTCTGGAACTTACCGTTCCACTTATTATTTTGAACACGTACACTTGCGTACAAGTGCAGATTTACAGTCTGTCACTTAGCTTCTCTTTTATTCATGTGAGGATGAGAGCTTTATTATTCTTTAAAACTCATTTAAATATTTGTAATAATATAGGTACCTATGTATGTTCTTTTACTGTACTATTTTATTCTGAGCTACACATTTATTCCTTACTTGTATTATAGTGAATTGGATGTAGTATTTTACCTTTCTTGCTTCCGCACTCTATGATTGTATATACTTAGTGAATGATTCTGTTGCATTTATTAGGGCACATCCTTCGCTTATTAGTGGATTGAGGATTATACCTAATCTAATGATAAGTGGGGGATTCGCCAAAGTGACACACCTCCCCTTAATCTAATCTGGTCATAGACTAGGGGTGGGGGGCCACAAATTCATCGGAATATGACCTTAGCTCACTACAAGTACAAGAAAACTATATTAATATCCATGGTGATTGGAGAAACCTACTTGTTAGAAGATCTAATTAGTCACTTTGAACTTTAACCCTACTTTAGAGGCCAGATCATTAACTTTCTTATCCCACAAAGGAAACATTAACTTTAGCATTTATTTCATATAATAAAACATTAATAGTTTTAAGATCTTAAAAATAATAAATGCTAATTAAAATTGTAAATAGCAAATTATTCTATATAGTAACATAATTTTAGCTCAAGTTAATGAACATTAACATTTCCCAAAATAATTTAATTTTTTCATATTAAAGTATTGGAATAGTGGGTCTCTACTTTTTCTTTATTATATTTACTTAATTTAGTAGTTTTACAATTTTTGTTATTATTTTAATTATGGCATTTTGTTATAGCTTTGATTGCTTCCATACACTTTTGCTATTGATTTACTTTCTATCTATCATGATTGCTTATGTCTGAGTCTATTGGTGGTGATAGTCGTATGCGGTGATAGTGTCGTGCTCATTAAGAAGAGGTTGACAATCTATGATATAAGACTTAGCATACTTTTGGTGGTCTACAAATGTATACTTAAGAGCTAGGTCTTTCTATTAGGCATTAATTGAAAGCCCCATTGGGGTTTATTGCATATAAAATGATAGATATATCTTTGTTCTTTCTACTGTATAAATGCTCTTATATTTTACAAGTGCTCTTTACTTGCTTAGTTTGCAATGACAATACTTATAATTAGGGTTAGTAATATCAGCCGCACCAACATATATATATATATATATATATATATATATATATATATATATATATATAAACTATTAATCCGTAAAATTAATCACATGTTTATGCTGACCTAAGGTTCATAAAACTTCAACCTAACTGACTCAAAATATATAATATTTTTTATCGTTCGGATCTTTAATCAGTTTCAGAATTCAAGTCCCAACGAACCAGCTTTTTTTCTTTTTTTAAGGAAAATGTGAGGGACTCAAACCCATATACTATTGATTAAATTTTTAGTATTATTGATTAAATATTTAATATCAAAAGAAATCATCCTCGAATATAATACGGATATTATTTCAGTATAATTTTTAAAATTAATATTTATATATATATTTTTTAATATAAATAAATAAATACTAATAAAATATTATTTATAAGTATATTTAATTTAATTTTCTAAATTCTAATTATTCATACTTTAAAAAAAAATATATATAACAAAACTCTTATTTTAGAGCTAAGCACGAAAACTTGAAAAAGGAATAAAGAGCCAAACACGTGTGATTTTTCCCCTCTGTCCTCTAATAAGGTCAAATATTTCTTAATTGTTATCATTTTATTTTTAAGTTTGTATTGAAATGATATTCAAATTTTATTGGATGAATTTTTTTAAATATCATATCAGCGAATTTTAGTCAAAACACGAACCCGAAAACACATATTTTAGTATTTTATTAAAGTGTGACAGGAATCAAAGCAATGAATTTTCTCTCCCTTTATCTAACAATCATGGAAAAGATGAAGTCGCATTCCTCTTACAATATTATTGAAGCTCCATTAAGACAGTTTGGTGAAATTACTAATCCTTGGCTGTGGATATAATTGAAGGAGACTCCATATTTATTTAACTCACTTCACTAAATATCCAAGCATCCACGTTATTGAGACCTTTTGCTTCTCATTCCTCTCTCTTCATCATCATTCAGCTCTCCACGCTATTGATGCCTTTGCTTCTTCCTTTCTCTTCATCATCATTCAGCTCTATGCCATGAAGAGATGGGCTCAAGCATCCCTTCTTGCCTTCTTGCTCCTGCAGTCAACCATTATTTGGCCTCGGCGTAGCCTCGCCATTGAAGGCTTCAAGGAAGTTGGGCATCAAGAAAAGAAGCGCATGAGCAGTAGTTGCTACGGCGTTAACTTAGACAGCAAGAGAGCGATTCCGACAGGATCTAATCCTCTGCACAACCGGCGAGGAAGGCCGAAGAAGCTGTAATAGCAGACGACGTCTGCTGAGAACCGCGCAAGCACCACAAAATTGCAGAAATGAAAAACAGCCCATCATAATATGCACAAGAATTTATGTGCTTTGGGAGAAGAATGAGATTACAGAGTTACCTCCACAATTTCTGCACTTAGGTAACTCTGTCATTCATATTAAAATAATATAAATATTATTTTTAAAATTTATATTCGAATATTAAATTTTTTGGGTGCGAGGATTTTTCGTATATATTTATAAGTGTAGCTATTGATTTCATTTGTCATTTCTCCTCATATTATGGTTAAATAATTGGAGGATGTCTTTATGGATATGTTTTCTTATTATTATCTTACTCTATCTAGTTGGAGTAATCACTTTGTTGAAAAGAAAAAGGATCCGCTCTCATTGATGTTTGCTAGTTCTTAAATATCTCTCAAAAAATATAGATGATTGGATTTAAGGAACTAAGTAGAATAAAAAATTATTATTAAATTCATATTTGCTCATAAAAATACATATTTTAAGCCCTAAATTCTATTCATTCATACTTTTTAAAAGATATTTAAAAGTCAAGTAATATTTTTTTTATTCTATGATAGTTACTTTCTATAACTATAAGTATGATATCCAAAACAAAAAGTCTTAACTATTAATCTATGATTTGCATACTTAAATGAATATAAGCTCAATGAAAATATGTACAAGTTGCCATATTCTAAATAGAACTTTCCAAATGAAAAGAGATTCATGGCAATGTACTCTCTTCTTAATGATTTTTGGTTTGAGAGGAATGCTTGTGTTGTTATTAAGCATAATTATGATTGTTCTACAACACTACTTATTCATATCAAGCACTTTATTTCTTAGATCATTTTGAATTGGAAGGGGTTGGATGAGGTCACTGACTCTAGATATAATACTTGTATTGAATGGAAGGCATGCATTCTACAAGTTTTATCTTTTCTTCAAATTATCCATCATTTGAGGCCACTGTATTAATAAGCTTTTTACCCTAGCCAAGAAAAAAAAAAGGTTATTGATTGCACTGAGTTGCTTATTATATGAGAATGAAGTGTTATTCCTAAATTAAAAGAAAATATTTCTCCTTTTTCCAAGAAATAGCGTCTATGATCACTTGGATTCCAAATTTTAAATTGCTGATTTTTCTACCATGTTTTGAGTAGACTAACACTGCTGATAATCTTGCAAAATGCTAAAATTTTACAAGCTTAAGCTAGAGCATTAAAATTGACAAATCCCAAACCACTATAATTTTTGGAGTGGCAGCCACCTCCTTTCAAATAATTCTCAATTTTTTAGAGTTTGAGGATTCATCAAATAAAAACAAAGCACAAGTTTTTATTAAATGTTTAAATAGTGAAGCAAGAAGGAGAATTTCTCTACATCAATAAGTGATGATATTGATAATGGAGATTTTAAGTAATTAAAGACTACTCGCAAAAGAGAGATTTTTGTATGTCCAGCCATCGAGTTATGCACTCACCTTAAGGAAGTGCACTGGTTTAAGAGATTTTCAAGAAATAGGCCCAAATATCTGAGTGGGGTGCTAGAATTTTTCTTGCTAAGGTTATTTGCAAGAGATTGTTGTTTGGAGATTAATTTAGAAATGAATTTAGAAGATTTATGACAATTATCTTATCCTCAATCACAAATAAATTTGAAAGTGAATTAAGGATCCTTTCAAGAGCCAAGATGTTCTCTCTATTAGCCTTTCCAAAACTTTGTACAACATTGACAAACATTAAATGAGAGCAATTTAAATCTCTAGAAACATAAGGAAGAAAAGAATGCATTTATGTTTAAAGGTGATAGATAATCCCTCCATTGCGAGTGTAAGAATGTATGGTAATAGAGGAATACCCTGCCTTAGATTATTAGTTGATTTGAAGTAACCATACAACTTCCTATTGATAATAATTAAGCAATGAATATCCCAATACAATCCTCCATCCATTTAATAAGCTATCGAGTGAATCCAAAACCTTTAAGTTTTCTCAAAAAAAAAAAAAAACTTCTACCTATATTATCGAATGCTATTTTGATGTTCAACTTAACATAAAAGCTATCTTCCAATCCTCGCTCAAATTTGTTAAGAATTTCCAAGTCCATTATAATATTGACAATTATTAAACAACTTAGTATAAATGTTGCTTAAGAAATATTAATGAGGCTTGAATACACAAATTTAATTCTAGCTATAATTAACTTGGCAATGATCTTACTTAATTGCAAAGAAAAATAGAACATATACATCAACACTTCCTAAGTTTTCTAATTTAAGAATAATTGTAATAGTTGGATGAAAAATGACCTTAGGAACAAGCCTTTGTGGAAAAAAATTTAAACAACTTTGAAGATCAAGGAACCCACAATATTTTAAGTTTGAATATAAAAATCAGATATAAAGCCATCGGGACTGGGCGAAATATTAATATTAATACTCTACTATGTTGCAAAATTTTCATAATTTGAGGATGGAAAAATGAGTGAAGAAGTTTCCATAATATCAAGCCTTTGGTAGTCCTCATGAATTTTGTGTTGTTTGGTAAAACCAAAATTAGAAAGGCTCTAGAAATAGAAGGTTGCATGACTGGTCATAATATTTTGATAACAATCCCTCAATCTTTTTAATATAATTTGATTTTTTTCTTGCATTGATTTGCTTGTACAAGAAATTAAGATCGCCCTCCTTTCCTTTAAGTTAGTGGGCTTTGCATCTTTGCCAATATCAACTTAGCTCCTATTCAATATCATGTAATGATCCTTATAAACAACGTTAGAGCTTGTAACAACCCAAGTTGTTACTCTAGTCAATTAGGATTAATCATAGTCCTAATCTTGATCTTAAGTATTAATCAAGTCATTAGGAGTCATTCCCTAAGACCTAGTCCAAATCAGGAGTCAAATGGATCAAATCCTGATTTTTTCTTAGAAAATCTAGAAACTCTAAAATTTGACCTATCTAAATTGACCTCAAATCAAGAAATGGACTTCGCCATTACGCTCATTGCCTTCAAATTAGCTTGGGGTGATATTTTCGTGTCAATCGGAAGTCATCGAAATTTTGGCGAATATTTTAATAATATTTAAATACCCAAAAAACAAAATTGGAAAATTAAAATACTCGTCGGATCAAAAATTTGACATCATCGTTGCGTTCCTCACCCCTCAATTAGCTGAGGGTGAATATTTAGAAATTTCTAAAAGTCATTTAAATATTTTAAGTTAATTATCAAAATGAGAAATTAAATCATTTAATTAATTAAATAACTTAATTAATTATCAATTTAACTCTGACGGCGTCGTCCACGTAAAATCACGCGCTGTCAGTTCGAGCTGACGCCGTCTCCTAGCCCGTTAGGCCCAATCGACTGATCGGAGCCGTTCGATCAGGATCGATCAAACGGCTCCCGGTGCATCTTCCTTGACCCCATCACCCGCGTGTTGAGCGATGACACGCAGTGACCCACCGCTGCCGCGCCCTACTCGGCGCCTCTCCCACATGTTCATCTCCGCCTAGCATCCATTAAGTCCTAAATTTGGGCTCGAGGGATCGAGATCTCGCCGTTTGAAGCCCGGATCATCTTCCTTCCCGAACCCTAACCTCCGCAGCCGTCGATCTTAAGGTACGCATATCTCTCTCTATTTGCCTCCATTTCCTGCAATTCAATTTCGAAACATTATTTCAATTAATGGATTAAAAATGTATCGACTCGGATTGATCTATCGTTGTGTAAATTGATCAGAATTAGGAATTTGTTCACAGTTAAAACCGTTAGTATAGTCTCGCTGAGCCTCCGCCGCTAGGGTTAGATTTTGCCGCTGACTCCCAGCACCCTCCGGCAAAGTACCTACTACTGTTAGAAAGGTCTCGGCAGGTGGCTCATCCCTTGATGGCACCGGGAAGGCCGGCGGACGTCCAGCCACAGCCTCGGTCGTCCGCGGCGAAGAAGGGGCATCAGGTCGGGCCGGGTCAACCCGGGCCGACCTGTCTCACGCGAGCCATCCGCGTAGGCAGATGGGTTGCGTATGGGGCCCGAGGGGCTAGCTGGCGCATGTGGACTTGTCCGCATGTTGCCCGTGGGCCCCACCTCTAGCGTAGTAGGCGTCACACGTGGGCCACTGTGATCGTTTCGGCCGCAGCTGTGGGGCCCACCTCGTGTTCCGCGACCTGCCGTGTGGCGATGTGGGCCCCGCTGTGCAGTCCCGCGGCCACTCTGCCCCCGCTGCGTGTCCTGGTGGGCCCCTCCTCCTTTGCCACAACCAACCTAGGACTGTCCTGCGGCCTTGAATGCCTGCAGAATAATTAAATGATAATATATATATATATATATATATATATAATTTTATATTAGGTTAAATTGAGTTAATTAGATTAATTATTAGTAGTTAGGTTAATTGATCTTCTCTGTTAAATAAAATTAAACAGTAAGCTAAAAATTAATTAATTAATATTAGTTAATTAATTAAATAGCAATTAGTGATTAATTAATTGATATTAATTAATCTAATCTTAGCTATGATTATTAGTAATTAATATATAACAGTAACAAAATTAAATCAATAAATTTTATTAATTTAATTTAATAATAAATAGTAATTAGTTAATTTAATTAAATGATTAATTATTTAATTAAATTAAAATAGTTGAATTAATTAATTCAATTAAATAGAAAATTATTTAAGTTGAATAAATGAATAGTAATTTGAATGAAATTAATTAAAATTTAATTAAACTTTAAAGTTTGATAACTTTTTATTCAATAATTCAAATATATCAAATATAGGACTCATTTTACTCATAAAAATAAAAGGAATCAAATGGCATTAATCAAAAATTGAATATAGGATATATTTAACCTAGTGATATTTTAAGTCCTAACCAAATCCTCATAACTTTTAACCTAGTTATCTAAACATAGGTAATATGAGTCTTAAAATACTCAGGAGAACAGTCTCATCCCTATAGTAGTATTAGTTTTCTCATTTGAAGCTTAGTTTGAAAAGTGACATTTAGGACCCTCACCCAAAAATGACCAAAATGCCCTTGGTCTTCAATTGACCATCAATTGGTCAATTCAACTCCAAACCCATAAATTTAAAGTGCTAACTAGCTTAGAATTTTAGTGCCAACAATAACCTGAAGTAATATTTAGGATCTGAATCCTAAAAATTAGAAATGACCAAATTACCAATAACTCTAGTTAGGCCATAACTTGACCAATTGAAGTATAAATTGGGTCTACTCCCTGTTAAACTACTCAATATACTATAAGGAAGCTTTAGAAACTGAGTTTTCTAATTTTGGATCTCAAACGGAAAAGTTCGGTTTTGCCTCCTTTGACCCCTTAGAAATTACCGAATTGATCTTAAAATTAGAACCTCCATAACTTAGTCGTTTAACCTCAAATTTTGGTGTTCTTGGATTCTATAGAATTATTGAACAGCAACCAACAGTAAACTGTATAAACATTTAAATTTCATTAAGTGTAAATTACTAAATTGCCACTTATATTAAAAACCTTAGTTTGGACTTATAGGACCTATTTCTTATCCAAATTGATCATACTTACTATTTATCTTTATGTTAGACAGTAAGGAATCATTTGATAATAAGAAATTCTAATTCAAAAATAGCTTTTTGGACCCTTAAGTAGGGGCAAAATGATCATTTTGCCCAAAATATAGGTTAAGCATCTTTAACTCATAGATTATTTTTCTAAATTAGTAAAACCAATATTATAACTATATTAGAATCTCTTAAAGTAAGTAAAATTAGCTATTAGGTCAAATTTATTAAAATCCTTAAAATTTCTCTAAGTCCTTTCCTTAGGATTTTACACATCACATTATGACCATTCTTGAGACTATGACTAGATTATAGGTTAGATTCTATTCGTTGGATAAGTGGATTATTCAATGAATAAAACCTTAGTTTTTGATAGTTTTTAGATTTTACAATTTATTTCTGATTATTTTATCTTTTAACTTTAGATTTAGGATAAAAGAGTCATCCTATTAAGTTTGATTTTACTTAATAGGATTTGCATAAATTATTAAATCACATTTAGATTGAAACTCTAGATTCCCCAGACTATACCTTTAGATTATGTGCTTAACTCCAATCTTGTGGTATTAAAATCATAATCCCTAGTTTAGTAGATCTTGATCAGATCTTAGTTAGAACATCTGAATTCATCAAATTATGATGTTTTGATTTATTTCTTAAACCTGTAGTCATACTTGAATAAATTAGATTAAAACCTGATCAGTTCTAATCCTTTTAACTTATAAGGACGTGCTTCTAAGTTACACTCGATAGTAAGAATTGGAGATCCTGAACTTGTGTAACTTAGAATAGTTAGAATAGTTTAATTAGAAAATAAATGATATCACTATATTTAGTAGAGTCCCTTGCTTGCTACTTTATTTTGTGATACATATTCCTTGAACTTTGTTCTTATTTTCCTTTAGACATATCATATACGAAAAATATTGTTGCATGAAAATGAAAATATAGAATATTAGGAAAACATTTGCATTGGGTTCAGTCACTAGTTGATATGGCACATTTTACCCCAATGGATAGGGATAAGAAGAAATAAGCAAACTTGGAATTACTCATTGAGGAGTGTTGTGCTAAGTTTGGAACCTATATAATCTAGTAGACGTGCTTGACTCCTCAGCTATTTTTGGATGTGTCCACAGAAATAAAAGTAAAATAACTAAAAGATATTTATATAGTATTTTTTGCCTCTTCAGCTTTACTATTCTATTCTATTCTATCTGCCCTAGCCTAGAAAGGATACGAGAATTTCTGTCTGCCCTAGCCCAGAAAGGCTTTGGGAATATTTCTGAACTAGAGTGGCTAATTCTTTCGGATATGGTAGTTATACGTTCTTGTTTCAGCTTCAGCTTATTGTTTATTGTATTGTTGATATATATTATTTTAGTTAGCTGTATTTTCTTATTTTACCTGCTTACTTGTATATATATATAATGCTAGATTTTACTGCTTACTATATGTACCACTATCAGATTACTGTTTTAAATCAGCATATGTCATGTGATCATCAGCATATTTAGGATTAGACTTTTCCTTTCAGTATTTTTACTTATCGTATTACATATGTACGCCCATTTCTTGTTTAGTTTGCTTGAGGCGTGCTTTTGCCTGAATTCATGCTTAGTTATAAATGTTGTATTTATATCTATTCTTACTCCTTGTCAGCTTACTGCTCCTATGCTCGTTAGTTCACTTTTGTTTTGTTTAAGTGTAAATGGTGATATTAATAAATGCATAATAAATTTTCAGCCTAAAATGTACTTAGATAATTTATCTAATAATATTATTTTTTTATTGGATGGGGCCCTGGCATTGTGAAACTGATAATATTAGATCTTAAGCAGTTCAAAGATCCAGTACCTAAGGAGGAGCCTTACTTAGAGGAGGTGCAGCAGATTGGAGCTGAAGGTCCTTAGCTGTTTTATATATTATGTGAGGATGAGTGATATGCTTTCATTCTATTTCAAACTTCAATTAAATGATGTAATAATATAGGTATTTGTTGTTTCAGAGCTACTTTTTAGTACTGTTTCTCATATGTTGTATGGTGAACTGGATGTAATATTTACTTTGTATGCTTTTGCACTCTGTATTTATTTTGATTTAGTGACTGAACCTTTATATTCATTCTGTGCACATCCTTACCTTATTAGTGGATTGTGGATCTCACCTAATCCAATGATAAGTGAGGGATTTGTCAGAGTGGCACACCACCCCTTGTGTCTAATCTCGTGGATTAGGGGGTGGGGTGCCACAGAGCTATATAATAAAAAGCAATTTAGAGAAATTATTCTCATCGGTGGAACAAGATTTCCTAAAATTTTGATAAGTAGGCTTCTTGTATGCTTAAGCTTTTATGTGAGAATCCAAAATGGATTTTCCAAAAATGAAAGTATACCAAGCCATAAAATTAATTTTGTATGGAGCCCTCTTAAGAAATTTTAGTTATTTTTATAAATAAATATGCTTACAAAATGATGATTAGTAAGCAAAAACAACAAAAATGGAGAATGATTGAGGTTTAAGGATCCCCAACATGATAGAAGACTACATAGCTCTAACTTTCCAAAGTGAATTGCATAATGCTAGATCTAATTAAGCTAAAATGTAATTTTCTTTCCAATAATTTGACCAAGTATAAGTAACCTCATTCAGAAAAGATCCTCTAAATTTGTTGAAAAATAAATTCATTGGAAGCCTTAAGTATAGAAAAATGAACAAGCGAATCACCTTTCTCTTCATAAGATTATCTGATATTATTGAATTCTCCACACACGATTCACAGGAATTGACATAATCAGCTAAAGTTGTAAGAACAAACAATAATTTATTTCTCTCACCTTACTTATTAATGTAAAATACCAAAATTTCATTTCCAATGTTTATTAATATTTAAATAAATTTTGACCTCAGATTGAAAATCTAACTTCACCATTGCGTTCATCACCCCCAAATTAGCTAGGGGTGAAGTTTTGGATGCATTTGGAAGTCATTAAATTTTCGATGAATACTTTAATATTATTTAAATAGCTGAAAATTCGAGTAATTAAATACTCGCCGGATCAAAAATCCGAGTGCACCGTTGTGTTCAGAAGACCTCAATTAGCTAGGAAATATATTTTTAAAATTTTTTTTAAAAATATTTATTAAGTTAAATTTAATTAATTAAATTGATTAAATTAAATTAAATAATGAATTATTAAATTTTATTTAACGGCACCGTCGCACTTAAGCTGTAACGCCGTCACCCTGTTTTGAAGATTGCCATTCGTTTGGACGGATTACCTGCGCCGTCTGATCGCTCGATCAGACGGCTGAGGTTCATCCTCTCCACGTTAGGGCACGCGTCCCTCAGACGCGACACGCGGTCGCAAGAAGGCTTCCACCTAGCTTATCATCGCTTATTCGGTCCTTAAATCCTCTTCTTCGATTCATATCATATTATTCTTGCTTCCAAAAGAATCCGTTGAGTATTATATGTTCTAAAATCGTGCGTTTTGAGAGATCCAAAGAACCCTAAGGTACCGATCTAAACTTCAAAAAAAAAATTTCGATCAAATTGAAGAGCATGCAACTCACTTATCATATTATGCTTATTGTTTTATCCTTTATTGCATCTATCGAACTCCCCAAACCTTCGATCGAGCCTGAGGAGCCCGATCGAAGCTGGATTTGTCAAACCCTAATTTCGCGCAAAAATCGCGTGAGAAGACGAAGCGTCCTCTCGACGCATTCCGGTTCGTCCGAACCAAATGCAATGTTGGTTCAACCGGTCGACGCATGGTTCAGACCGCTTGGCCACATCTCACGATTTCATTTGCAAGTGCACGTTGCGTCAGCAGCTGTTAAAGATGTGGGGCCCACAGCACAGCACCGGTCTCCTCATCACACAGATGAGGGACACGTGTCATGTGAAAACACGAGCTGGCACAGATCGTCACCACGTGTCCTCTGTGGCCCCACCTGCAGCAAAAAATATTATAAATATATATATATATATATATAAATCAATAAATTATTAATAAATATATATTTAACTGATAATATATATATATATATCAAATCAATTAATATACAAAACAGTAACATAAATATGTTTATAGATCAGAAAATAAGAAATATTAATATTAATAATATCTATAAATATATCTAAAATTTTATATAATTAATAAACTTAAAACTATACATATTAAAATAAATTATAAGTTATAGAAAATATAAAATTATTTAATGAATAATAGATTAATTAAAAAAAAAACACATAAAGTAAAATAAATAATTAATAGTAATTAATAAATAACATATATAATAAAACAGAATTAATAAATATTAAACTATAAATCAAATAAATACTTTAACTTTAAATAATTTCTAAAATAATTATCCAAATTCTGCAAACAAATATATTAAATTAATCAACAAAAATTAAGAAATATTTAAATGCCATCCAAATTTCAGTAAGATTGATATTTAACATAGTAATATTTTAGGATAATTTAATAAATTCAAATTATTACAAATTTTCATAACTTTACACACACTACCCCAAATATACTAAATATAGGTCTCAAAATACTCAGAAAAAAACCCAAGAAATATTTTAGAAGTATTAATTTTACTAAAATTTAATTAATCACAATTAGGACCTAACCCTAATTAACCTAATTTAACCTAAAACTTCAAATAGCCATAAGTTAGTCAATTTAGCCCCAAATTAGGAGATCCAAATATCTATTTAGATCAGAAAATCCTAATTTTTAGTAAACTGCAAAAATAGTTAGAATCCAACGATTAGATCTCCTAATTAACCATAATTACTCTAAAAACTGATTAGTGAATATTAGTAAATATAATAATCCAAATCAAGTAATTTTAGTTTTAAATAACTCATAAAGTAAATTAGAACCTAAATATATATTTAGTTTAATATTTTTGTAACTAAAATCACTAATCACTCTCTAATTATAATTAACCCTAATTATTAAACCCTAGAAATTTGACTAGCTATAACTTAGCCAATTCATATCAGAATTGAATAATTTCAAGTTTTATGAAAACCTTAAAACATAATCTTCAATAAACTAATAGAAATTTTATATTTTATTAAGGGTAAAATTACTAAAATGCCCTTATAAGGTCAAATTCCTAATTTGACCTTATAAGGTATAATAATTAAATAACTTAATAAACTAAATCAAAATATTCAAATATTCATCTTATTATCATTTTAGGAAAATTACAAACATAAAATATTAAATTAATGAATTAAATTATTTTGGCAGATCAAAGAAATTAAATTTGGTTGATTTTATCAAAACAAGTCAGGTACGCAAATTTACTTATAAGTCTTATTTCAGTATTCTTATTTGAGCCATTTTCCATTTGAGTATTATTTGCACTGCTTACCGCATTTTAATTTGCAAAAGAATTATATCAAAAAGCATGTAATAAAAAGAATTTATATATATTTTGTGGTGCTTGTCTTTAGAGGGTGGAATGCAAAACTGGAATCTGTACAGATTGGGCTAGCTAGCAATCCCCTGAGAGTTATATGGAGGGATTTAGCCTCTTGTAAGAAGTAGGCAAATCTAGAGGAAAGACACACCATCAGTTCCTAATTTGAGTAAGCTACCGATGGGTGGCGAGAAAGCTTCCTACAAATTATGCTTATGGGTTTACCCATTTGGGCTCAGGGGTCTTCGGACTCGACTTATTGTTACAAATGCTTTTGATAAAATTTATTATTTCATATATATTGATTTTCACAGCTATTTTGCAGGGCAGAAATTGCATTTGGAAATTGCTTACTTTATTTGCAGTCTTTCTATTATTTTCATATGTGATTCATACTTATTATAGGATGCTAGATTTATTCTTATAAGAACAATTTGTGTACTCCTACCTGATTGGTAAATCTGAATTTTTTAGGTTTTGATAATTAAAAAAGACTTAGAAGATCTGTCAAATTTAAAAGAAGAAGAAGCAGAAGAATGTAGATATTTTATTTCTTATTTTGTAAAATTTAAACTGTTGTAATTTTTCATATATGTTTTGACTTTATGTATAAAAGGACTGTGGATTTTATTATATTATTTTATTATGTCCTTTTTGAATTAGAACTTAAATGTATATATTTTTCAATTGAAATGAATTGTTCTCTAAAGACTCTCGAACTTCGATCCCTGGTCGCCACAGAAATTGGTATCAGAGCGAAGTTTGAGACTATTTAAGGATTAATTCATTAGAGCTAACTATATGAATTCAATTACTACATTAATTAGTAGTTAGATTTTAAGTTGGAGAGCCAACTAAGTATAGTTTATTATTTTCCAGATTATGGATAGTCAAAACAACAACAACAACAACAATCAATCACAAGAGGAAAATATTCCTCAAAACACTCCTAGTCACAACGAGACTGTTTCACCTAATATTGAAGCAGTCTATCCCTTTGATCATAGTGGAGCAAATCAAATGCTCCAGTTCATGAATATGATGAGTCAATTCATGAACAGTCAACAAATCCAAAACCCTTATCCTATTCAGAGAAAAATAATAAACGAAGACATGCACGTATTTCTTAAACTTCAGCCTCCCAGATTTAATGGCAAAGCAACTCCTTACCAAGCTGAGGAGTGGATCCAAAGAATAGAAAAGGAGTTTAAATGTGCTAAGAGTTCAGAAGACTAGAAGATATCTCTAGCTACTTATCTTCTGACAGAAGCTGCTGAGAAGTGGTGGAAGACAACCAAGAATACCACATTCCAAAATAGAACAGAAGAAGAGATCCAATGGGAGGAATTTGTGAAATCATTTTTAGGCAAATATGTGCCTCAGTCTGCTAGACAGACAATGAGAAAAGAGCTATTGAATCTAAAGCAAGGAAGTCATTCAGTGACAGAATATGAGGAAGAGTTCACTCATTTGGCCAGCTTTGCCCCAGAAATGGTCACTACTGAAGAAGTTAGATGCTATTTATTGCTTAATGGATTAAGAAATAACTTTCAACATATCTTGACACCTCTTCAAATCTTAAACTTTGCTCAACTAATAGAGAAAGCTAAGCTTATGGAAGCTCAAGAAGAGCAGTACTCTTCAAGAATGAAATGGCGAGCATTCTCCCCTCATTTTCAATCTAAGAGGCAACACTTCTCCAGACCTCAAGGAAAAGTGTATATTATTCAAGGTAACTCAAGTAGACCTGCTCCAGGCACACCAAACACTTGTAGATTTTGTGGAAGAAGTCATAATACAGATAAATGTTTTACCGGTGAGGGTCAATGCCACCGATGTGGAAGAACAAATCATCCCATAAAATTCTGCCGAGCCACTTATACAGTCAATGGGTATCAAATCCCAAATCAAGGAAAAGCAGTTATAAAGAATCAAGGAAGACCACCAGTAAATCAACAAAACAATATTGCATCTTCCAGTAATCCAAGAAACAATCAAGCCCAAGCTAGAATATTCAACTTATCTCAAGAAGAGGCAAAAGAAGAACCTGATGTGGTCATAGGTACCATTTTATTATTTCAGTACCCATGTTCAGTTCTTTTTGATTCTGGAGCTACACATTCTTTTATTGAATCAATAATAGTTCAATAATATTCATTACCAGTAGAACAACTTTCATCAGCTCTTAAAGTTAATCTACCATCATGAGAGTTCTTAGAAACAAACATCTTTTGTAATTGCAAGTTAGATATAAATGGAAATTCTTGGGAAGCTAAATTCACTGTCATCCCGATAACTAGTTTTGATATTATCCTTGGGATGGACTGGATGAGTCAGAATAAGGTATTGATTGATTGTGCAAAGAAGAGGGTATATATTTATAATGAAGATAAGAGAGTAACCTTTATTGGTCAAAGAAGTGCAATTATTAGTCTTATCCCAGCAAACAAGATTGAGAAATTCATTAGAAAGAAGTATCCTATATTCCTAACACTACTCTCAAGTTCTGAAGTTAAAACTTCAACCTTAGAAGAGACTCCTGTAGTAAAAGAATATGCAGATATATTTTTATATGAACTTCCAGGTTTGTCACCTCAAAGAAAAGTGGAGTTTAGTATTGATTTAAGTCAAGGAACGAATCCTTTATCTAAAGCTCCATATAGAATGACACCCAAAGAGTTAGAAGAACTTAAAAATCAATTTCAAGAGTTGACTGAAAAAGGATTTATAAGACCAAGTAATTCTCCTTGGGGAGCCCCAGTTTTATTTGTTAAGAAGAAAGATGGAAGTATGCGATTATATATCGATTATCAGGAATTGAATAAGATTACTATTAAGAACAAATACCCATTACCAAGAATAGATGATTTATTTGACCAGTTAGTTGGTGCTTCCATATTTTCTAAAATTGATTTGAGATCTGGTTATCACCAACTTCTTATCAAAGACGAAGATATCCCTAAATCTGCATTTAGAACAAGATATGGGCATTATGAATTTTTAGTAATGCCGTTTGGGTTAACAAATGCCCCATCTTATTTTATGGATCTAATGTAGTGAATAATGAAACCCTATCTAGATTCTTTTATTATCGTCTTTATTGATGATAGATTAATCTATTCTAACAATGCTAAGGAACATGAAGAGCATCTTAGAATCACCTTGAACCTGCTAAGGCAACATCAACTGTATGCCAAATTCTCAAAATGTGAATTTTGGCTTCACTCAGTCGCCTTCTTAGGCCATATAATTAGTAAGGAGGGAATATCAGTTGATCCCAGCAAGATAAGTGCAATTCAAGATTAACCCCAACCTACTTCAGTGACAGAAATAAGAAGTTTCTTGGGATTAGCTGGGTACTATCGCAAGTTTGTTAAGAACTTCTCTTAGATTGCAGTCCCTCTTACTCGTCTCACTCAAAAAGATGTACCTTATATTTGGGACTCATCTTGTGAATCAGCGTTTAAGAAATTAAAAGAATGTCTAACTTCAGCTCCTATTCTAGTTCTACCAGTTGAAGGAAAAGAATATCAGATTTATTGTGATGCTTCTGGAATTGGATTAGGCTATGTTCTCATGCAGGAAGGAAAAGTGATAGCTTTTGTATCTAGACAGCTTAAAATCCATGAGAATAATTATCCAGTTCATGACCTGGAGATCGCTGCAATAATCTTTGCATTAAAAATCTGGAGACATTATTTGTATGGAGTAAAATGTGAAGTCTTCACGGATCACCAAAGTCTGAAGTATATTTTTACTCAAAAAGAGATCAATTTAAGACAACGAAGATGGTTAGAATTAATCAAAGACTATGACTTATTAATACAATATCATCATGGCAAGGCAAATGTAGTAGCAGATGCACTAAGTCGAAAGACAATTTCACATTTGCATATTTTGACTTCTAA
The DNA here is from genome assembly GCA_016760335.1 of Gastrodia elata. NCBI lineage: Eukaryota > Viridiplantae > Streptophyta > Magnoliopsida > Asparagales > Orchidaceae > Gastrodia > Gastrodia elata. The sequence goes on along the minus strand of CM028681.1, from coordinate 2,355,713 downwards.
TCCTATATTACTCAAGGAAATAAAAGATACTCAGATAGAAGTCATATTGTCAGCAAATGCTAAACTATTTCAAATGACTGTAGAATGTTCATTAATGGATGAGATTAAAGAAGCTCAACATCTTGATGAAGAATATAGCTCCTTATCTGCATCCATTCAATTAGGAAAGCAATTAGAATTGAATTTAGATTCAAATAAGAATATTTGGTGTGGATCTAGAATATGGATACCAAATAATAATGAGCTAAGATCTAAAGTATTGAAAGAAGCTCACCAGTCTAGATACTCAATTCATCCTGGAAATAATAAGATGTATCAAGACTTGAAATTACATTTTTGGTGGCCAGGAATGAAAAGAAGTATAGCTGAATTCATATCAAAATGTGAAGCCTATAACCTGGTAAAAGTAGAACATCAGAAACCAGGTGAATTACTTCAACCACTAGCTATACCTCAATGGAAATGGGAAGATATCTCCATGGATTTTATAACTGGATTTCCTCGTTCAAAATCCAATAATGATTCTATTTAGGTAATTGTGGATGGGCTTACAAAATCAGCGCACTTTTTACCCATTAAGCAAATAGATTCAGTAGACAAATTGGCAAGAATCTATTTAAAAGAGATAGTAAGGTTACATGGTATTCCAAAAACCATTGTTTTTGATAGAGATAGTAGATTCACTTCAAAGTTCTGGAAAGCAGTTCATCAAGATCTTGGTTCACAGCTCTGTATGAGTACAGCTTTTCATCCACAGACTGATGGAAAAACTGAAAGAGTGAATCAAACTCTAGAAGATCTTCTTCGCCTTTGTGTCTTAGATTTTGGAAGAAGTTGGGATGATCACCTTTCATTAATAGAATTCTCTTATAACAACAGTTTTCAGGCAAGCATTAAAATGGCTCCTTATGAAGCCCTTTATGGAAGAAAGTGTATCACTCCTTTATCCTGGAACAGTATTGGAGAAAACAGAATAATAAAATCAGATTTGATTCTTCAGGCAACAGAAAAGATAAAAATAATTCAGCATCGAATGAAAGTAGCTCAAGACAGACAGAAGCAGTATTTTGATGCTCATCATCGTCATATTGAATTTTCTGTTGGAGACTTTATGTATTTGAAAGTGAACTCATTCAGAGGAGTTTCCAGATTTGGAGTCTCTGGGAATTAAATCCAAGATTTATTGGACCTTTTGAAGTTCTGAAAAGAGTAGGCCATGTGACATATCAAATCAATCTACCACCTCATCTGAGCCTGATGCATGATGTGTTTCATATCTCTTCACTAAGAAAGTGTTTATCTGAACCTTCAATGAGAGTGGAAGTAGAAGATATCATTTTGCAACCAAATCTTAGCTATGTAATCGAACCAGAAGAGATTCTAGATCGAGATGAAAGGAAGTTAAGAAGTAAATCAATTCCCATGATAAAGGTTAGATGGAAAAATTGCCGTAAAGAAGAAGCCACATGGGAAGAAGAATCAAGTATGAGAAAAGCATATCCTCACTTATTCCACTAGTAAGTAATTCTAAATCTTGTAAATGTCTTTAAATTTTAGATTGATGTTGGGACGACATCTCTTTTAAGTTGGAGAAAATGTAAAATACCAAAATTTCATTTCCAATTGTTTATTAATATTTAAATAAACTTTGATCTCATATTAAAAATTTGACTTCACCATTGCGTTCACCACCCTCAAATTAGCTAGGGGTGAAGTTTTGGATGCATTTGGAAGTCATTAAATTTTTGACGAATACTTTAATATTATTTAAATACCTGAAAATTCGAGTAATTAAATATTCGTCGGAACAAAAATCCGAGTGCACCGTTATGTTCAGAAGACCTCAATTAGCTAGGAAATATATTTTTAAAATTTTTTTAAAAATATTTATTAAGTTAAGTTTAATTAATTAAATTGATTAAATTAAATTAAATAATGAATTATTAAATTTTATTTAACGGCACCGTCACACTTAAGCTGTAACGCCGTCACCCTGTTTTGAAGATTGCTGTTCATTTGGACGGATTACCTGCGTCGTCTGATCGCTCGATCAGACTGCTGAGGTTCATCCTCTCCACGTTAGGGCACGCGTCCCTCAGACGCGACACGCGGTCGCAAGAAGGCTTCCACCTGGCTTATCATCGCTTATTCGGTCCTTAAATCCTCTTCTTCGATTCATATCATATTATTCTTGCTTCCAAAAGAATCCGTTGAGTATTATATGTTCTAAAATCGTGCATTTTGAGAGATCCTAAGAACCCTAAGGTACCGATCTAAACTTCAAAAAAAAATTTTCGATCAAATTGAAGCACATGCAACTCACTTATCATATTATGCTTATTGTTTTATCCTTTATTGCATCTATCGAACACCCCAAACCTTCGATCGAGCCTGAGGAGCCCGATCGAAGCTGGATTTGCCTAACCCTAATTTCGCTCAAAAATTGTGTGAGAAGACGAAGCGTCCTCTAGACGCATTCCGGTTCGTCCGAACCAAATGCAATGTCGGTTCGACCGGTCGACGCATAGTTCAGACCGCTTGGCCACGTGTCACAATTTCATTTGCAAGTGCACGTTGCGTCAACAGTTGTTAAAGACGTGGGGCCCACAGCACAGCACCGGTCTCATCATCACACAGACGAGGGACACGTGTCATGTGAAAACACGAGCTGGCACAGATCATCGCCACGTGTCCTCTATGGCCCCCACCTGTAGCAGAAAATATTATAAATATATATATAAATCAATAAATTATTAATAGATATATATTTAATTGATAATATATATATATATATATATATATCAAATCAATTAATATACAAAACAGTAACATAAATATGTTTATAGATCACAAAATAAGAAATATTAATATTAATAATATCTATAAATATATTTAAAATTTTACATAATTAATAAACTTAAAACTATACATATTAAAATAAATTATAAGTTACAGAAAATATAAAATTATTTAATGAATAATAGATTAATTAAAAAAAAAACAGATAAAGTAAAATAAATAATTAACAGTAATTAATAAATAACATATATAATAAAATAGAATTAATAAATATTAAACTATAAATCAAATAAATACTTTAACTTTAAATAATTCCTAAAATAATTATCCAAATTCTACAAACAAATATATTAAATTAATCAGCAAAAATTAAGAAATATTTAAATGCCATCCAAATTTCAGTAAGATTAATATTTAACATAGTAATATTTTAGGATAATTTAATAAATTCAAATTATTACAAATTTTCATAACTTTACACACACTACCCCAAATATACTAAATATAGGTCTCAAAATACTCAGAAAAAAACCCAAAAAATATTTTAGAAGTATTAATTTAACTAACATTTAACTAATCACAATTAGGACCTAACCCTAATTAACCTAATTTAACCTAGAACTTCAAATAGCCATAAGTTAGTCAATTTAGCCCCAAATTAGGAGATCCAAATATCTATTTAGATCAGAAAATCCTAATTTTCAGTAAATTACAAATATATATAGAATCCAACAGTTAGATCTCCTAATTAACCCTAGTTACTCTAAAAACTGATTAGTGAATATTAGCAAATATAATAATCCAAATCAAATAATTTCAGTTTTAAATAACTCATAAAGTAAATTAGAACCTAAATATATAATTAGTTTAATAATTTTGTGACTAAAATCACTAATCACTCTCTAATTATAATTAACCTTAATTATTAAACCCTAGAAATTTGACTAGCTATAACTTAGCCAATTCATATTAGAATTGAATAATTTCAAGTTCTATGAAAACCTTAAAATATAATCTTCAATAAACTAATAGAAATTTTATATTTTATTAAGGGTAAAATTACTAAAATGCCCTTATAAGGTCAAATTCCTAATTTGATCTTATAAGGCATAATAATTAAATAACTTAATAAAATAAATCAAAATATTCAAATATTCATCTTATTATCATTTTAGGAAAATTACAAACATAAAATATTAAATTAATGAATTAAATTATTTTGGCAGATCAAAAAAATTAAATTTGGTTGATTTTATCAAAATAAGTCAGGTACGCAAATTTACTTATAAGTCTTATTTCAGTATTCTTATTTGAGCCATTTTCCATTTGAGTATTATTTGCACTGCTTACCGCATTTTAATCTGCAAAAGAATTATATCAAAAAGCATGTAACAAAAAGAATTTTTATATATATTGTGGTGCTTGTCTTTGGAGGGTGGAATGCAAAACTGGAATCTGTACAGATTGGGCTAACTAGCAAGCCCCTGGGAGTTATATGGAGGGATTTAGCCTCTTGTAGGAAGTAGGCAAATCCAGAGGAAAGACACACAATCAGTTCCTAATTTGAGTAAGCTACCGATGGGTGGCGAGAAAGCTTCCTACAGATTATGCATATGGGTTTACCCATTTGGGCTCAGGGGTCTCCGGACTCAACTTATTGTTACAAATACTTTTGATAAAATTTATTATTTTATATATGTTAATTTTTATAGCTATTTTGCAAGGCAGAAATTGCATTTGGAAATTGCTTACTTTATTTGTAGTATTTCTATTATTTTCATATGTGATTCATACCTATTATAGGATGCTAGATTTATTCTTATAAGAACAATTTGCGTACTCCTACCTGATTGATAAATCTGAATTTTTGAGGTTTTGATAATTAAAAAAGATTTAAAAAATCTGCCAAATTTAAAAGAAGAAGAAGCAGAAGGATGTAGATATTTTATTTCTTATTTTGTAAAATTTAAACTGTTGTAACTTTTCATATATGTTTTGGCTCTATGTATAAAAGGAATGTGGATTTTATTATATTATTTTATTATGTCCTTTTTGAATTAGAACTTAAATGTATATATTTTTCAATTGAAATGAATTGTTCTCTAAATACTCTCGAACTTCGATCCTCGGTCGCCACAATTAGTGACATAAATGATTGTATGTTTTATTACCTTTCCGTTATTCCATGTAAGGGATGCATATATATAGTAAGTAATATAGCTAACTACCTAAAAAACTTTAGAAGAATCCCAATTAAGTCTTATTTGATCAAAGCTTACAATATTAAAATTATGGAAGAAATTTTTCTTCTCAAAGCATAACCATTTTCTAGCCAATAAGCTATTATTAGAATTTATACTAATGATATTTGGATCAATCAAAGCAATAAAGGAGACCTTGGTAACTTTTATTACCCTTTTTACATGTTTGATGATTAAGCACACTTTTAACAATTATACGATATATTGTTATGGTTTATGATTTGTTTTGCAAGGATGTTCCTTTTAGGTTTATATTTATTTATTGTATGTCATGTATATTTTTCCCTGCAAATATTTGTATTTATACAACTCCTTTTACACTATTTTTATTTAATTATAAATTGTGATATCCTAAAATGCTACTATATATTCTTATGTCTAATATAGATATTGCATATTATTTTTCCCTAGCATACTAACTATGTCATATCATGATAGCAGAGAAGAGCATATATTTGTTGAGGAGCAAATTCAAGAAGAGGAAGTTTAGTGGTACATTTTGCATTTACTTTTGTGTGTGTGTGTATGTGTGTGTGTGTGTGTGTGTGTGTGTGTGTGAGAGAGAGAGAGAGAGAGAGAGAGTATATTTCTATCTTATTTAATTTAAATTGGCATGTATTACTCATATTAATTATGAGATAATTATTTTCTTTATTTTTCTGATATTATTGAATGTAATGAATGAATACATGTGGACATGTTTCCTTTGTTATGTTGGTATTTTTTCCTTGATGCAATATTATACTAAGAACAATATGATCATAAGCAGTTAACCACATAATATATGTCGCCTCAAAATATTCCTTCTTAAACTTCTTAATATTGACATATATGAACATGCCCTTCAAAGTAGCATTAACATTTAGAGAAGTTTGTGATGGAGAATAATATGAAAATATAAGGATTGCTAGTATGGCAATGGGAAAAGGAAAAAAAATTATTTCAAATCATATTACAGTGCAGTTACGTTTAGCTTTACTGGGAATGGCAGGTTGATGATTGAATTAAGTAAATTTTAGGTAAATGGAAGATATGTCGTCATGGTCACTATTGAATATAAAATTATTAAAATCATTTAATTTACCCAAAGTTACAAAAGAATTTTCTTCTTTCTCATATTTTAAATAATATAATTGGGGCTTTGAGTTACAAAACTGGATAGAGATTCTCAAATTGATATCCGATCAACTTCATTATTAGATCCATTAATACATATGATAAGAAAATGTCATATACTCACAACAGAGAATTCCCCATATATAAAATGAGATGCATGTGCAATTAGATGAAATTGCAAAGTAGCATTATCTCTTTTGAGCCAAAATCTTTGTAAAGGTGCTTTTATCAAAGTTATGAATTTCTCCTTTATTATGCTAAGATTCTCATTCCTTAATCGAAACATATGCCTGAAAATCTTATACGATAATTTATTTTCAAGTATATAAACACTATTTACTTTAGCTGCATTACCTAAGTTCTTGCTTCAAAAATATAAGAGTCAAAGTTTAACCCATGTAGATACTTATAAAGCACATTAATTTTATTCACACTGAACCTTTGTTATTAATAGTAATAATTATAAAAGTAGATATAAAACCAATACTGCATTCATTGCCACCATCCAATGTAGAAAGATCCAAATGTATATAGATGAAATATGTGCAACATTCTTAGGATCTTTCTAATGATTAAATCATACTTTAGACTCTAAAGAGAAGGTCTCAAGAGTTCAAGCACCTTAACAACAAGGGGTTACTTGGTACCTCACTGATACCTTCTTTCGGATACACTTTCACTCCTATTCTTAGCCTTTCTATAATCATAGACAATAGTTGATAAGATGAACTAGAGTAAGTGTTCAATTCAAACGCCTCCATTCATATTAAACCACTAGTGCAATCTATGTACTATTTAGAACCAAAAGCAGAGTTTCTAGAAAATCAAAGTTAATCTCCATGCATACTCTAGCATAAGACAGTCTACACTGAGATTTGGTGTGAGTTTGCTGCTAATGGATTCCTGATTTTACAGTAATTTTGGAAATGGACATCTCGCTCTACTAGAGGAAGAATAGAGCATTTAGTCAAAATATGATAAGAGAGCACAAAATATGAGTCCCATTCTTTAATAAGAAAGAGAATTACATAAAATCATGGACCTCCATAGATAAAAAGTAGCACTAAAAGCATTCAGTCGTCACTTTGCTCACCAAAAATAATCATTTAGTTTACTCTAGCTTATGAATAATAATACTATAGCTCAATGATTAAGGCTCATGAACTATTATTCTAAATTTAAGATTCAAATTTCACCGACCACATATCATTTCATACTAGCTAAAATACCCTGAGCTACAAACAGTACATTTTAATCCCATTCTCAAGAAGATTAGCAAAAGCACCTTTAATTAAAAATATGCAATCTTTTATCAATCAACTTGATAATGCCAAATCCAGAGTTTTAAAATAATGCAATTCATATAATGATGGCATCACTCAGTTGTAATAAAGTATACTGCCCTTCTAATCAAATAATCCACATACAAAGTTGCATTTAAAATGCATCCCACCCAAAAAACTTCTACTAAGAAAAACACTCAATATCATCATTAGTATACACCCTTAATTACAATGCGTTCAAAATAGCACTTTTAATTCTTTGTTTACAGGCAGCAGAATAAACTGCATCAATTTCTGGCTTCTCTTCCAACTCCCATTCAGCACAAGTTAGCTGGAGTGATCAGAGGAGTTGTGATCTATTCCTAGTTAGCTGGAGTGATCAGAAGAGCCCTCTAACAGTACAGGAGATTTTCCGGTTAGTCTTTGCGGTTGAACGCTCAAATCACTTGCCGGAGACGGAAAATATTCGGATACAATCTCACAAGCAAATGGCAAAGCGCCATCCAAATCTACTCCCCTCTTACGATCCAAAAATGCCGGTTTCATAGGAGAAGCCATCTGCTTTGCTTTGTTTGTTAGCAAGGAGACCACTTCTGACATTGATGGCCTCAGGTTAGGATATGACTGGAGGCATAGTAATGCCACTTGGCAGACATGCAAGACATCAATTTCATTGATTCCTTGTGCACAGAGTTTGGGATCAACCAGCTCAATCAAAATCGAACCCTCGTAAAGTTTCCAAGCCTACATCCAGGAGAAGAACGAAGCTAAAGTGAATGAAGTTTCTATGAATGATAAAGTTTCTACGAGTGATCAAGTTGCACTGTTCAGCTTATAGCTAAAACTTAATCATTTTTTTTATATTAAATTATTTCTGGTAAAACATGTAATGAAAGGAACATACATATTCAGGAAGATATTGCATTTTTGTAGGCAGGCTGAGGTTAGTATTCCTCCGGCCACTGACAATCTCCAGAATAAGAACTCCGAAGCTATAGATGTCAGCTTTTTCGGATAGTTCCCCTTTTATAGCATACTCAGGTGCTGTATATCCTCTGGATGATGAAACCATTATTAAATTGAGCATATGAATTAACAGTAAATGTTTGATTAAAATGTCAACAGGAGAATAAATCGCAAGAAAATCAGTTCTTTGTTTCATAAAAAATGCATGTACATTTGTGTCAATGCTAATAATTAAAGATTAAGAAGGCAACTCAAGCAATGCACTATGCAATGATGAAGAAGAAATGAAGACTCATAAAGAAATAGTTAAGGGCAAGGAAAAGATGATGATGATACATACAATGTTCCAGCAAATTGCGTGCTGAGATACGATTCATCTTCAGGGAATAGCCTTGCCAGCCCAAAGTCACTGATTTTAGGCTGAAATTTCTCATTCAAGAGAACATTGCTAGCCTTAATATCTCTATGCACAATCCTGAAGTTTGAATCCTCGTGAAGATACTGTAATCCTCTAGCTATCCCAACAAGTATCTGAAACCGGGTTTTCCAGTCGAGGAATGTCTCACTGTTCTCTGTGTCAAGCAGTTATACAAGAACAATAACAAAAATATCAACTATATGAATTCTGTGAAGCTGGAATAGCACTAAGGTCTCAATGTTATCACCATATATTAAGAAATCCAAGCTTCTGTTCTTCATGAATTCATATACAAGAAGTCTGTGCGATCCCTCAGAGCAACAACCGATGAGCCGAACCAAATTCTTGTGCTGAATGCTTGAAAGCATACTCACTTCAGCAAGAAACTCAGACTCCCCTTGTCCAGACTTTCCAAGGCACAACCGCTTAACAGCTATCCTCCTCCCATCATCCAGTCTTCCCTATAAAAAAATGGCATGCAACAAATGATTAGTTGTAGTATCAAAAATCATTTCACGATCGAACTGTTATAAGGTAAGGTCTAAAAAAATATTTGAAGGGAACAGCAACTTTCAGAAACAGGCCCTGAGAGAGAATATCAATTAAAACCTTCTAGATTAAAAAGATGCTCTTCGAACCCATTTGAGAGTGGCCTCAGTCCTCATGGAGATAGAAAACTATATTGGGGCTAAAGTTGTCTGAGTTTGGTAAACTCTGTTATTTCTTGATAAAACAGAATTTCTATGGTGGGATATTTTCAATGTAGTATTTCGTCAAAAAGATTCAAATAAAACAATAAATCTTACATATTTAGAATAATTGATGTTTCAATCAATTTTTTACTTAACAATAAGGTATTCTAGTTTAGTAACAAAAAGTATCAGAAAGTATGCACAACGATACCTTGAGAAACTTAAAAGTGTTTCGAGTAAACATATTTTTTGAACTCCTTAAATGCAATAACAAAAATAAAAAGAGTTTAGAAAGCTTAATCAAATAAAACATTCATTTGACTTGTATTAATACATCCTACACAATTACAATTTGGGAACAGAAATGAAGTCGATTTGAAAGTTGAGATAAATGATAATAATGAATACTTCCTAGTGGCTTCCCATCATGAAATACGTTGAAACCAAATTTGATAGGCAGAAAGTTCATCATATACTGAACATATGACTTTAGGTTTTATATGAATGGAAACTGGTATAGGAGTGAAATTTGGATCAGCAGCCCATTTTACCCACAGCACAACCTCTAATAAGCATGCCACTTGCTTAACATGGTAGGCTCAAACAATCTTAAGACTACTGAAGAGGTACTGCAGGTCAAGTTCTCAATTGAAAACTTATATCACCCCTCCACTTGCTCACAAATTTTGTGCAGGTTCCCCCCTGCTCATTCAAAGGTATGATATACCACAAATGGCAAAATTATAGGTCAAATTTGCATAATATCTAATTTCACACTAGCGAATAAATTTTGTGGGCCGCCAATTCTCTCTTTAGGGAAATTTGCATCTTTTCCACACTTATGCTTATGAGGGCGTTTACTGTAACTTCTGCGGACAAGAAGAGGATTATCCTTATATGACCCAATAACACTAATTATGCTCAGATATTTTCCATCAATGCTATTATGACAATCAAGGGGTGATGCTTCATTTTTCTTAAATCGCTTGCGTTCCAAAGCAACTCAATGGAACCCTTCATAACTCTGATTCGAAATGCTACACTTGCTCTTTGACAGCATGGTTTGAGCTAGAAGCTCTTTTCCTAATTGTCCAGATACTTTAGGCAGAGATCTCTAAAATCTAGTAATGGTTAACTTATGATATTCAAAAAAATTCCTTGATTTGTCACTTGTTCTAGCGTTGGGCATAAACCTGCTTAATATAAAGGCTTTGATGATTGGCTACTTTTAGAAGCATGTCAATCTTGATATTGCTACCACCTCAGTTCAATATGTTGTCTCAAAATAGTAAATTCCACGGCAATAGGCAACTTAATATAAAGCCACCATACAAAAATTGATACTTTATGGATGGAATATTTGATAATGCTGCTGAAGTCATGCTTAGTCTAGTGGTGGTAGATAGATATATTTATTAGACAACCAATAGTACGTGAAAGAAAAGGGAGGCTATAAGCCCTATATTGAGTATGAACAGCATCTGTTTCTCCTCTCCCACAATGGCAGCTTGTCAATATAATTTACATAGAATTTCTCCAAATTTTGAGAACCAAGCTAATCCTAAGTTAAGTTTAATAGTCTTAGGTAGCCCATACGGCAACATGAATTGTGAAAGTTTGTGGGTGTTAGTGATTAAACATTATAAAATAGGCAATGTTCATAATGACAGTTTCTTTATTTCAAGTCGTTAACGTCTATCAAAAATCCTTTGAAACATTTCCTCTGTATACTAGTAAAAACATGTTGCTCATATACGTGTCATTTTCATCCCACCACTTCCAATATCTACTTCACCTTAATATTCACTAACATTAGGGAATGGGCCATAATATTCATCCCAGCAAATCTGTACGCCTTAATATTCATCCCAACAAGTCTCTTCGTACATGTATAATCTTTCCTCACTATTAAGACATTAGGAGAAAAAATTTATATTCAAATGAGCACAATCAATAAGAATCACTAGTCCTTAGCAATTTGTAAGAAATAAAAATAAAAACAAACAAGGCATATACACCAAAGAATGAAGTCCTATAAAGGTAGACAATAAAATGCCATTAATCTAATATTAAGACAAAATAATGGGTAATAAAATACTAATACTGATGAAAAAAGGCAGACAGTTTTATTGCCTCTTGGAGAGGAGTGCTATCCGTGTTTGCAGCTACGGCTACAAAATCTCAAAAAACAGGATCAACTTGGAGGGCTGTAAGAGAGGGCTATTAGCTGATTTCTTTCACCTGGGTTGTTTTATTCCAAGTGATTATTGAAAACTTTATTTCAAATGATTATTTTCCAACTCATCATCATTTATTGATTTTGCATTTAAAAATAAGATGAATAAAAGTTATATTAAATATTAAATATGTCAAAACTAAATGGTAGAATCTTAACAAGAGTAATAGAGAAATTATAACAATTAAGTTTTAAAAACTTGGAAAGTGGGATTTTGAGGATAAAGCCAACTTTATATGAAATTTGATTGCTAGTTGTATTCATAATATTGCATAAATTTTACTTGGAGAATCAAAAAGGAGAGTACCCAAAAATAAAGATGCATGGTGGTGAACAAGTGATGTTCAAGTTAAGATTAATAATAAAAAACATATTATTAAGAATAGTTTAAATGTAAGACCAGGGAGAATTGGAAAAAATCTAAACTAGCCTGTTGTGAATCCAAAATAATAATTCATGATGCTAAGACCGTAGCATTGGAAGATCTATATAATAAATTAGACAAGGACGAGCAAGAAAAAAAGATTTATAAGAGCCAAATTAAAAGATATAAATATCAAATATTTAACTTATGTTAAATATATCAAAAATGATCAATAAATTCTTTTAGGGATGAAAGATGTTCAACATAGATGAGAAATTTATTTTACCAAGCTTTTTAGTGAAGGTTGCACCAATAAAATTAATATAAAGGAGTTTAAAATTATAAAAACAGTTGCAATTACACTTTCATTCGCCGCGTTAGTAAAGCTAAGATTTGGAATACTTTAGTGAGAATGAAGAGAGAAAAAGCAATACGATCGATTGACATCCCTATTGATGTATGCAAATGTTTGAGCGATGAAAGAGTTTCTTGATTTACCAAGTTATTTTATGTTTTTTAAATACTAAAAAAAGTTAGATGAGTGAAGAAAGAATATTGTTATACTTTTTTACAATAATAAAGGCAATGCTCAAGACTATGCTAATTATAGGAGAATAAAGTTAATGTGTCATACTTTGAAACTTTATGAGAGAGCAATTGAACACAAATTACGAAAGGATACTTGCATTTTTTAATATTAATTTAGTTTTATGCTAGGTAGACTACCACAGAAGCCATACAAATATTAAGAGGTTTGATAGAGAAGTTTCGGGAAAGAATAGAAGATTTGCATTAATTTTTTATTGATCTTGAAAGTGATAAGGTACTAAGAGAAGTTCTTTGAAAAGTTTTGGAGAGAAGAAAAATTAATGTTGAATATATTGATATTATTAGAGATATGTATAATGGGGTTGCTACATAGGTTCGATCACAAGGTGGCTTGTCTAAAGATTTCTCTATTTCGATTATATCAAGGCTCGGCTCTCAGACCATATCCTTTTTATTGAATTATGGATATTCTTACAAAGCACATTCAAGAGAAAATTTCTTAGTGCATATTATTTGCAGATGATATTCTATTAATTGATAAATTAAGGATGGAGTTAAAGCACAACAAGTTTTATGAAGGACTACTTTAAAATCAAAAAATTTATCTTAGCAGATCTAAAAGTTAATATATGAAGTGTAAGTTCAATTATATTAAAAGCCATTTCTCGAAGATAACTATTGATGACCTGTGATCAAGAAGAGCGAGAGGTGCAAATACCTTCGTTCAATTATTCAAAACAATGACAAAATAGAGAGAGAAGTGAGTAATAGGATCCAAGTTGGTTGGATAAAAATTCCACTCAAATTTAAAAAAAAATTATAGAGCAACTATATGATCAACTCTGTTATATAGAGCTGAATGTTGGCCAACAAAGAAGAAACTTACAAAGAAAATAAGTATTACAGAGATGAGGATGCATAGATGGATGAGAGTACTCGTAAGAACATTATTAGAAATAAGTTTATTCGTAGCAAGGTTAAAGTTGCTACAAATATGGATAAGATTAGATAATGCCTCCATAGATAGTTCAGGCATATTAAGCATAGACAGTGCAATGTCCTATTAGTAAAATTGAGTTTATGAATTCAGACCATATTAAAAGAGGTAGAGGAAGAACAAAAAGGCATTGGAAGAAACTATTATTAAGGATCTTTCTCTATTTAGAACTAAGAGAGAGGCTTCTAATTGATCGTGCACAATGAAAATATATTGAGTGATTTAAGAGGCAAATATATAGACATCAAATATAACTCATTTATTCAATAATTCACGAGTCCTGGATACATAGATAAAAATAAAAGAAAAAAAATTACAAACTTTTTAAAAGTAGATAGAGTAAAAAAAAAGTGGTGGATCAGTAGGTAGCAGTATCAATACTGCTCAGTTCTTTAGCACATTTCCTCGAGGATGAACTCCTAATCTGGGCACATTTCAAAAGTGCGGGCATTCGAATACCAGTTAGTTGTGAAAATACCAGTTAGTTGTGAAACTAAGTACTGATAGATGTCATCTTTACAAATATTAACTAATAAGCAAAATAATCAATATTTGACAGGAAATAAAAGCTGTACAAACTTATCCCTGCAAATCTATTTCAATTGCACTTGAAACTTAGCATGAAAATAATCGCAGTCATAAAAATAAATACAGAATCTTAGCGCTAGATATCTAAGGCAAAATATGATTTTGTTGGGCAAGTACAAAATCGAGGAAAAGGGGGTTCATTTTTGTATTACATATCTCAACTTCCCCCTATACTTGCCCCCTCAAAGGCTTATCAGTATAGGCTCCTTATGACTCCCGATGTCGGACAACCCCGTCCTAGCGGTTGTCTGATCAGACAAAAAGTATAAAGCAACATGGAACCCTTGCTTCTTACTTATCCAAACTTATTCATATATCATTTTATGTGACTTTAAAAAGCACTTTTATCAAATTTGTGCGATGATGTGCAGAAAAAATATTTAAACAGAAGTAATAAAAGACATCTTGTACCTTGTTCTTTTAAGTTCACAAGTTCAACAGTTCAACAGTTCAGATGAGTGACAGTTCGCTCAATCTGTATTTAGGTTTTGGATATTTTCAAATTAGCTCTCCGCCAATGTTTTTTTAGGAATAATATTTATTTTCATTTCGATTATGTTCTTCTTTTGCTTTCTTATTATGTCTGATTTTTAAGGTACTGCGATGACAGTAATATTTATAGCGTTTATTAAGTCGTTGCGGATAAAATCATATTGATATAATATTATTATCATTATTTTAATGATAATAATAATATAAGAATGAAAGAACATAATAGAAATAATTGTCAAAAAGAAAATGTTTGAATTGAAATTATAGTCATTTTATAACATATGTATAGTTTTCATTATTAATTAATGAGAACCATATTAATGTGAATGGCGTTATTATATCATCATTATTTTAATAATAATAATTATTAAGTATGTATAAATTAAAAGAACGTAGAAATTTCTCTTCTTTTCTCTCCTATACTTTTCTTCTTACCTTATGATTAAGATTGCCAGAAAGCGGAGGGAGGTCGGAGTGGGTTGTTGGCCAGGCTGTTGGCCAGAATTGGGGTGGTCGGACGGCTGCTTGCTGGCTGTTGGCCGGCCGAGGGAGGGCTGCAGCAGGCTGAGGGGCGGCTGCCGTGGGCTGAGAGGCTGAGGGTGGCTGCCGTGGGGAAGGAAGGCTGGCTGGCTGCTGTGAGGAGGAGGAGGGGCTGCAGGTTTAGGCTGGCTTGGGTTTGGAAGAGGAGGGGGGCTGTGGGGGGAATAGGGAAGGAAGGGGGGGCGTTTATGTAGGGGAGAGGAGGGGAGAGGGGGGGCCGGCTAGGTGGGCCGACCAGCCTGCGCCAAAAATGGCGCAAGCGGCCCCTTCCTGGCGCGGAAGGTTCCGCGCCAGACGCTGTCAGGGCAGGTCGCTGAGGGGGGGCGAACAGGGAGGGGGGAAAAGGAAATTAGGAAAAAAAAATAAAAATAAAAACTTAAAAAAAACTTAGAGTTAAATCACTTGCATTTTTCCGCCATTCGGCGTCCAAATACAATGAAACTTGGCACCAAGGTGTGTTACGACATGACGAACACCCTCGCGCTGAAATTTTTTGATTCAGACAAATATTTTATTTTTAATTAATTTCTGAAGTTTAAAAACTTCAGAAATTAACCACGATAAATCTGGCGCTAAGAATTTGATGAAACTTCTCGAGCAGCCTTTAAATAATATACTTAACACAACGACACTGAAATCGATGAATTCCAACATGTATTTCAATGTTCTTGATTTATTGGATTTAATTAATTCAGAAAATTAAAACGGGAGTTTTCATTATCTGAATTCTCCCAAACTAGGGCATTTTGATCTAAAAATTATTTCTATCTAACGCAAATTTTGTTTGCCCTAATTGAAATTCTCCGGAGTTTTGATGTATGAAGCGGGCTCTGACCTAATTTTAAAAATAACGGCATTGGGTCGTTACGGCCTATATCTTTTTGCATTAGTTATGGATGTTATTATTGAGCACATTCAATAGGAGATACCTTAGCGTTTGTTATTTGCAGATGACATTCTTTTAATTTATAAAGTTAGAAATGGAGTTAAAGTAAAACTTGAGTTCTGGAGGACTACTTTGAAATTTAGTGATTTCATCTTAATAGATCTAAAATAAAATATATGAGTGTAATTATTGGAATTCCTAAACTGGAGGACATAACAATTTAGGACTATGATCAAGAAAAGCGAGAAGTTAATAGTTCAATTATTCAAAATAATGATGAAATAAAGAGAGATGTGATTTATAGAATCAAAATTAGTTGGATGAGATAGAGGAGCGCTTCTTGAGTATTGTGCAATACGAAAATCCCACTAAGAATTAAAGATAAATTTTATAAAGCAACTATACAACCAACTATGTTATAAGGGGATGAATGTTGGCCAACAAAAAGTAAATTTATAGATAAAATAAGTGTTACAAAGATGAGGATGCTTAGGTGGATGAATGTGTATACTCATTAGAACAGAAGATGAATTAAGTTTATCCGTAGCAAGGCTAGAGTGACTCCAAAATTGATCGTGCACAATGAAAACAAAGGATTTAAGTAGCCGACCCTACTTAGTGGGATTAAGATTTGATGGTGGGGTTGCTGCTGGATGAGAACTTGGGTGATTGTAAGAGAAAGTTGTTAGTTGATTTATTGCAACAGGATTATTGAAAAAATTAAGAGAAAGGATGAAATATAAAGGGAGAATGGAAGAAGAAAACAATTTGTATAATTGATAAGTAGACAAGTTACAAGAAAATTAGGGAACAAAAGAAAAGTTAAAAAGAAGAAATCTATAAGAAGATAAAATAGAAATAAAACAATTCATAAAACTTTTAATTCATTCATAAAGTTGGCATTTTAAGTCATTGGGTACTTATAAAATCTCTCAATACAAATTAATTAAAATTTTGGAGGGATAAAAAATGCTTAACTCACAAGAGAATAACCAAGTAATCAATTAAGATACTTTTATATTCAAGTTCATTACTTAATTATTATTTAGTTATAATAATGAAACTTGCCAAAAATATTTCAGTCCCAAACTTAAATTTCAAATTCAATTTTTTTGCATTTAAATTTGGACAAGAAATTTATATTCTAAATATTATGACAATAATATTAGAATTTTCACAAAAAAAATATCTCCATGAAATTCAAAACAAAAACTTTCAATTTAAATTTAGGTAAAAAATTTACAATCTAACATTATGATAACCAAAACTTTTCTAAGTGCTTATTTTAAATTCATCTAAACACTTGTTTTACTTTCAAATATAGCACTTTACTAATATGAGCTATTCTATATATGAAATTTGAATAATTAAACTTTCTTTTCTTTGCTATCCTTGCATAGTAATCCTAAGGATGTGTGTTCACAGATTTGATTGCTAAATATTTGCAGTTATTGTCATGCATCAAATACTTTGCACATTTTCCTCAAAATATTTTCCATCCGACCATGTTATTTATCTATACTTTCTATCGCCTTCTCTTACTTTTTATTTTCCATTTGCCATGCCCCCTCATCTCAACAATATACTACTATCCTAAAAATTGCAACAAATTAACACGAACCTTTTTCATGGCTGATACATGTTGGAAATGATTACAAGGGTAGTGAAATAAAAAAGACGGAATTTCATGCATTCCACTCACTGATCCATATTATAATACCCCAACATTCAAATTTTAATATATACAAATACCACACAAATTCACTAAATAAACCAAAGTATCACTACACTTAAACCCCACCAATAGGTTCAAACAAAATAACTCTTATTTGACTTAATTCACAATCATTTCTTAGGAATATCAAGGCAAGTTTCAAAACTTTACGAACATTTAAAATCATTTTAATTAAGATTTTGAGTTAGGATCTACTCGCTAAAAATAGTTTCAATTTGGCTTGAAAATATACGTATCATTTATAGCTAACAACTTATATAAGCATAGTGTAATAGTTAATGGCATGCAAATACAAAGAAAGGTCGTTGGTTAAAATTCAATGGCTTACAATTTTTTATTATATCCACTTACGGGCGGCTTGAATATGTTTAAGTTGCTCTATATATAATGAAAAAATAGTAAAGTTGACTCAAAATCCATGTGAATTTGAGTCAAATTCAAGTCATATAATAATTATTAGATTTTAATTTTGAGTTCACATCCAGATAAGTTTGCTAAAGGTCAGCTCAGTAACATACAAGTAGAGATATTTTCAATATTAGTTAGATTGTGTGGTAGTTTAACAAAAAATATGAGATAGAAGATCTAAAAAAATTGAAACAACAGAATATCAAGATTATTTTTATAACGTGGCACAAACGAATGCAAGTCTACGTAAGGGGTTGTAAACTTTTGGCATGACAGATTTCTCATTTGGGAACATAATGAATGTAAGTCAAAGCTGCGTTAGGGTTTTATTCTGCATCTATAATTCTTATACAATGGAAGTTTTCTACAAGATTTAAGCACCCACCACCTCTTTGTAGTAAGAAATATTCTTCAGTTTTCTAAAATCTAAGGCTTTAGCAGTAAACCTTTGTCAATCTCCATCATTTGACAGTTTGAACCTCAATTCGACTTTGCATATTTGTGCAGAATAATGCTAGAACATTGGCCTTTTACAAGAAGTGACGGAATAAATTTTTTAAAATTTGTGAACATATCTTGATTTCAAAATATACCTGATACACCGGTCCAAAGCCACCTTTCCCAAGCTGATTCTTTGGATGGAAGCTTCCTGTTGCTTTTTTGAGAGTGTGAAACTCAAAAAAAAGGACTGTTCGGAGATTACTGCTGAAACGTTCTGTACGTTCTGTAACTGCAATCATAAGAATAAACAAATGTAATTGAGAAGAGCTTTGATTCCCAAATAGCATTTATAAATAAAGCCACAAACCTGGCAGGCTAGTAGTGTCATTTGCTGAGCATCTTCTAAATTTCAAAAAGTTAATTAGTGTAAACTTTCTATGCTTCCATAAAGCAGCCAAAAGAGCTATTGCAATGAGAAGAATTAGCACACTGCTTAGAAAAAAGGCTGACGATGCATTCATTGGCTTGCTTTAGCATTTAGCCATGAAAAAAATGCTTCAGATGACGACAAGAAGATAACTGCACAAGTACACAACAAATGATAAACTTGTTGAAGGTCAAAAATAGTAGCAAATATTACTAGAAACAGTGAAAATATAACCATTCTAAAATGAGCATACTATAGATGTCCGCTTTTCCCATCCCTTAAATATGAATTGTATTTTGCAATAGGAACACAGTTGGGCATAAAGGTGGTTGAAAAAAGCTCAAAGAATCAATTTTCATATACAAGAAACTGAGGACATCTATTGCCACAATTTTTGTTCCTATGTAATCTCAGAAAATGTTTCACCATGTTGATGGCTTTTCAAAATGCTTATAAAACCCAGTGGAAAGCAAAAATCTCCTAAACTATCAAAAGTACTAGCTAACTTTTGAGTTTCTAAATGTAGACATTCTCTTAAAGCACATCTTGCTCTCACTATTATTACCAATCAGTAGCTTCCTTCACAATATCAAACTTTACACTTAACAATCTACTATTGCAAACTGTTAATGTTTTACCATTCATCAAGGGGTGACATATAGCACACATATTTTGTGCTAATTTCAGGAATCATCAAACTAAATATTGTTTCTATCATAACCTAGCTCAATAAACATCAAGAAACAAGGTTTGGATGGTGAAAATTTTAAACTTAACATTTAAACATCAAAGAGTTATATATAACATATCATCCAAACAATAAAGATGAGTAAATTAATTGTCAAAATCTTAAATTAAATATCATAATAAAGTGTTATATGCCACAAAACTAGAACTAATATAAAAGGGTACAAACAATGTCACAAAGGAAAACCAAACACAACAGCATGTGTATGTTAGAGCAATAAATTTATCAATCATCTAATTCAAACTTGAAAAATATTTATTAAGAAGTTTATAGTGAGTAATTACACAAAATAAGTAATAATGTAAGAAAATAAACATCATGCTTTAAAAACTGAGAAGCTCAAAAAATAGTAAAAACTAAAAATAAGAAAGGCTAACAGTTAAAATAAATAATTAGTTAAATTACCATAAAACATGAAGTTATAGTTAATATAGATTAGATTCTGAATTTACATATTGATTATTTAACATTTGTTGTCACTTGCATAAGGGATAAAAATACCCCTATAGTAAAGGAGTGAAACACCACTTAAAAGACTAACACTGAGAAGCCTTTTCAAAACTAAGGAAGATCATATTCCTAGTAAAGATTTTTATTTTGGAAAAAAATGCACATAGGTTTTTACCAATATATTTATATAAGAATATATGATGTATTTTGTAATTGGGTATCCAAAATTTAATAAATTCTTAAACATGGATACCTACACTGAATCCTTAATTTATCCTGATATAATTTACAATATAATATGATAATTCAATAAAATCATCTAACATGTAAAAAATAAGTTATGTAAACATCATATTATATAGGAAAATTAATCATTGTTGATGATTTTTTTGTAGTTAAGAGACTAAACACTTTTATTTAATCCTATATTCAATATATAGAAACATAATACATGTGACATGTATTTAATTTAGTAGTTATTCGAGCCATAGGCTCAATTCTACTAATTCTAGATTACAGCAAACAAAACATAAATAATAGAGCAAAATGTCATGCTAATTAATCAAAAAGAAATATAAAATAAAGATTATAATTATCCACTTTAGTTTAAAATTTAGAGGTCTGAACGTATCGATCCCGCAAAATGGCGTTCTCCAACAAAACGGAGTTATGATTTAATCCAATATTTATTTTGTTATCCAAATAATTAAATAACAAAATAAAAGAAGTTTACGGTTTCGATAGGTGAACTCAGGTAGGGCTCCAATCAACTGGGATGCCGAAAAATACCTAAAATAAAAACGAATTTAGAGTACAAATTCAATAAATTTCTATGTTTCAGAAATAACAACGTATGATCACCAAATTGATACATTCAAGGGTCTGAGGAAGTCGTCAAAGTGCTACGGGCTCGTTGTGTGTGTCGGAATCAGGGTAGAAACACAAAGACTAAGGCAAGACTCTCTCAGATTAGAGGGTTGGTACTTCTATAAAATTACAGATTTTTTGGGTCAAAACAAACTCATGAAATAAATTGAAGAAGGGAAGAAGAAGAAGAAGAAGAGGAACCAGAAGGAGAAAAGAAAGACGGCAGACGTAGAGGTAGGAGAGGAGAAGAAAGAAAGGAGGAGGTACCGAGAGAACTGACGGCTGAAGAGAGGAAGGCGTCGGATCATCCGCCAATATGCTGCAGCTTTTACTTGTACAAGCGTGAGTTGCCAAGGGGACGATCGATGGGCTAAAATCAAGATTTTAACAGCTATATAATACATTTAAAATAGTGAAATAAAATTTAGAGGCTGTTTGGTTCACCCCCACATCTCTACTCATGCTATTGGTTCACCACATCTCTACTCATGCTATGTTATTTAAAGGTGTCGATAATATTGGAGCGATTTGATTTGATGTTATATAATTAATGACATCTCAAAAATTACCTTAATGCCATTGTGAAATGTTATCCGAATATCGGCCGAAATCTGCCGACATTCAGATAACATTGCTGACAATCTATCGCAAGCGATAGGGTTCTTAGCGCGATACTCCAGAGATCCTCGCGTCGGCTTCTTCCGCTTCTTTCTCCTTCGCCTCGCATGTGTCTCGCCTGCGCCTCACATTCGAGCTTCCGCTTCCGCAGCATTCGCCTTCACTTCTGATTTTTTAGTTGTTTATATAAAAATCTTATGATCATTTTTTTTACCATTTATATAATTATCTTTTTGGTTCTTTATTGTACTTTTGATGGTAATTTTACCTCATGTATAATATAATATAACCAAACAATATATATCTGAATAATACTATTATTTGTTATTTAAATAATACTGAAACAATCTATATTATCTGAATGACACTGTTATACATGTTTTCTTAATAACTTTACAATTGACATTCAACCAAACAACCCCTTGTTCCTATAATTTCATATTAGTCCAAATTAAATTATTAAAAAAATGATTATGAAATTATCTGACTTTTATAATATGTTAAGTTTTAACTCCTAAAGTTTTAAAAATCAGCATTTGGAGGAAACACTCAGCATTGCGGAGGTCAGAGGGCGAGGTGGTGGTGGGGAGGTGGTAGTGGTTTGTTAGGAGAGTTTGTCGTTGGCAAGGGTGGAGACGTGAGGGAGAAAATGAAGTATTTGTACAATGGCGAGCAACATGTCCTGGTAAAGTTGCATTAGTAGTACTAAGACGTGGGTGACTATGCGTTGTTCCCCTCGATTTTGCAATGCAGGTTGCTCTTGGCAGTTGGGCCTCGCGAACAATAGGTTCTCCGACCGCATTCTTCCCAAGCTGGGCATGCTCTCTGAGCTCGCCGATTTCCTTCTCAATAACAATAGCCTCTTGGGGCTGATTCCTCGGGAGTTTGACAACCCGACCAAGTTGGAAACTCTGGCTCTCCACCACAATGAACTTGTCGGCAAGCTTCCCCAGGAATTCGGCTTTCTTCAAAGATTGGAGTTTTTGCGTCTCTGCGAGAATCGGCTCTTGGCCAAAATCCCGGCCGCGATTGGCAACCGCTCGAGCCTGAGGATGTTGGATTTCTACGGGAATCAGCTCGAGGGGAAAATCCTAACGATGATTGGGCAACTTGGATGGGTTAATTTGTTTCATCTATGGCAGAACGCGCTCGGCAGCAAAATCCCGGCCATGTTCGGTGGCTGCGGTGATCTTGTGCTTCTCGATATGGTCGACAATGATCTCGCTAGGGATGCATGGGTCACTCCAACAACTCCTCTGCAACAATTCTCTGCGCTGGCGAGTGGCCGACGAGATCATATTGTGCAAAAATCTCACCATAGTGTATCAAACTCGAACAATTAGCTCTACCATGCATCTTCCCTCTGCGCGGATCCGCCGCTCTGCTTGTTATTGGACATGACAAACAACTTGTTCGATGTCGACATTAGATGTTGTTTGCATGACCCAGCTGCTGAAGTGACCCGCATTTTGTCGAGGGTTGACTCTACACCTTCAGAAATTTAAACGATATATTCTATGAAAAATGATATGCCAATATACATCAAAAAATTTTCAGCTTAATATATAAGTATAGCAATACTCATATTTTATAAGATAAATTCAAATATTTGTTATTTTTAATTCACTTAAATTATTTCAAATATATTAAAAAATATTCTTTTAAGCACATAATTTCTCATTGTTACTTTTAAAACCATCAAAATCGACTCATTTATGAGAGCTTTAAAATTTTAATTTTAAAATCTTTTAATTAAAAACTTTATAATATGTTCTTCTTATTAAATTTCATCCTCAAAATTTTGAAATAATACATAACAATAATGCATTATTCAAAAATAGCTTACTTATAATTACAGTATTCCATTGAACTCAAACATGGGGAATGTTTCTATTCCTCGCAACTGTCACATGTCTCTATCCAAAATATATTCTTGATCACATTATAAGTCACATTTGGCAATGCTTGCATTATATTGGTCTTGATTATGATTGGTTTCGAATTGAGTTCGAACGAATCCAACTCAACTTGAACTCGAAAATTTCAAGTTAAACTTGACTCGAACTCGAATTGAGTTGGAGTTGAATCAAATTCAACTCATTCAAATTAATCCTAAAAAAATATGACAACTTATTGCATTTCTAAAATCCTAAAAAAATTGAAATTGCATTAAACAAAAGTACATAACATAAAGAGAATGATATCATAAGCGTGAGGCTTTAACCTTAAAATATGCAATTATGCAAACAACTTACTGCAACTCTGAAAATCCTATAAAAACACAAATAATTTAACAAAATATTAAACATACCGTAATATTGTAACTGTAAAAACACAACTCCAACTAATAGCTTTAACATTTAAAACAGAGTTATAGACTCATAAATTATTACATGTCTAAAAATTCAAAAATTAAGCAAAAGTACAGCACATAAACAGAATCACAGCATCAACTTGCAATATTAACCCTAAAATATGCAAACAACTTACTAGACTGAAAACCCTAAGAAAAAAAAATAAAAATTGACAAAATCTTAAAGAAACTATTAGACTGTAATTGTAAAAGCATAATTTCAACTCACAGCTTAATCCTAAAAATAAAGTTACATGCTCATAAATTATTGCATGTCCAAAAATCTTAAAATTAAATAGAAGTACATAACGTAAATAGAATCACATCATCAGCTCGTTACTTTAATCATAAAATATGCAAACAACTTACTGCAAAACTGAAAATCTTATAAAGATACAAAAATAATTTTACAAATATTAAGCAAATCGTTAAATTCTAACTATAAAAGCCCAATTTTAACTCACAACTTGTAGCGCCCCGCCTCGTCCCCGCGCGCAAAAAGACGAGTATAATCATAATCAGTGGCGGAGCAGTGCGCTACTCGGGATGAATGGGCATACAAAACCCATATTCTCGAATAGGTTAAAAGACCGAGCCACACTGAAGGCTGCTGACTCGAACCTAAGAGTATGATCGAGAGTCAATACTTAAGATAAGGGTATATTACTTGTCTTAAGTATTAGACTAATACGTACATTAGATTTAAAAAGGTAAATATGAATCTAATATACGTTATCAATATATCACCATTTCCAGTATGCTGATCACATCACAATACTAAGTATAGTAGTATAACAGAGTGCGAAAGCTAAAGCAAAACATCAAGAATACATTCATCACATAGCAATAGTGAATATTCATCTCAGAAAAAAAAAATTGTGGTGCCCCGCTCTCTAAGCCCACAATCATTAAGCTAAGGAGCGGAGGGTCACTTGTGCAAATCATTCTCTTATCAGGATTTGGTAAGATCCACAATCCACTAATAAGGGGAGGACGTGCACAGAACATCTGAGGGGATCAGTCACTAAATCTGACATACAAGCAGAGTGTGAAAGCTAAATGAAGTAAACAGTACATCCATTCACCATGCATCACATAAGAAACGGTAATAAAATAGCTCAGAAAATAATAAAGTGCATAAAATAAATCACAGTCATAGTATCTGTATTATTACAATATTTAAATAGTTTAAAAGACTGAAAGATAAATCACTCGTCCTCACACAAGCAGAAAGGAACTAAACGGTATCCGGCTCTCCTGGCTGAAGCTCCTCCTCTAAGTAAGGAACCTTTACTTCAACATCTAGCTCCTCAAACCTATCTGAATCTGACATTATCAGTTTCATAATGCCATGGCCCCAGCCAATAAAAGAAAATCTTGTTAGACAATTATCTAAGTACATTTTAGACTGAATATTTTACATGTGTTATTAATGTCACCATTTTTATACTTAAACACATCAAAAAGTAACTAAGCAGTAAGAGTAGTAAGCGTAATAAGAAATAGCGATAGTTATAAATATAATATTTATAACTAAATAACAAATGAGGCAAAAACACACCTCAATAACTAAGTAAGGAGTGGGCATATACATGTATAGTACAGTAAGTAAAAGTACTGAAAGTAAGGTCTAACCCTAAATATGCTGATAATCATATGACATGCAAATTAAATGACAAAAATTTGAATATGGTACATATAGTAAGCAACAAAGTCTAGCATCCTATAAATATGTACAATTGAGTAAGTAAAGCAAAACAGCTGACTGAAATATACATCAGAACACAATACACAATAAGCTGAAAACTGAAATATGTATATAACGACTGCCATATCAGAAAGTTGGCCATCGGGCCAGTGAAATCTCCAAAGCCTTTCTGGGCTTGGGCAGACAAAAATTCCCATAGCCTTTTTGGGCTAGGGCAGACAGAATCCAGTAGCAGAACTAAGGAGGTAGTAAATACAAATGCAAAATCTTTTTAATATTTTACTTTGTTTCTATGGACACGTCTAGAAACAGCTGAGGAGTCAAGCACATCTGCAAGACTATATGGGTTCCAAGCTTAACACACATTCCTCAATGAGTAATGTTAAGCATCCTTATTACTCCTTACCCGTGTCCATTAGGGTAAATGTGCACTCGAATCTACTAAATATACTGAACCCAAAGGTAACTATTATTCTAATTATTCTACATTTTTAATTCATCCACAAAGTTCTCTTATATGATATGAATAAGGAATTTAAGCACAAAATACAAGGAATGCGTAGCAACAAAAATTAATCAAGTAAGCAAGGGACTCTTCTATATATGGTGACACTGTTGTTGTCTAATTAAACTATTCTAACTATTCTAAGTTACATAAGTTCTGGATCTCAAATTCCTACTATCGAGTGTAACTTAGAAGCACGATCTTATATGTTTAAAGGATTATAACTGATCAAGTTCTAATTTAATTCAATCAAGTACGGCTATAAGTTTAATTAATAAATCACAACGTCTTAATTTGATGAATTCAGACGTTCTACCTAAGATCTGATCAAGATCTATTAATTATAGATTATGGATTAAACATCACGAAATTAGGCTTAATCACATAATCTAAAAAGATTAAGACATAAGATCTAGGTTTCAGTTTAACATGATCTATTGATTAAGGTAGACCCTATTAAGCAAATCAAACCTAATCGGATGAATCTCCTTATCCTAAATCTAGGGTTAAAAGATAAAGAAATCAAAATTAGTTGTAAAATTTATAGAAACTAATAAAACTAAGGATTTATTTATTGAATAACCCACTTATCTAATGAATGAAATATAATATATAAGCTAGTCATAGTCTTAGAAGTAGTCCTAATGTGAGGTAAAGATCCTAAGGAAAAGACTTTGAGAATTTTGGGGAATTTTATTAAGTTGACCTAATGTCTGATTTTTCTCACTTAAATAATTCTAATACTGGTTTGAGTGATTTAAAACACATATTAGAGGTTAAGGGCACTTAACCTAAATTTTGGGCATTTTGCCCTTACTTAAGGACCCAAAAAGTTAATTTTTGAATTAAGGGTCCAAATTGAAATTTCTTAGTACCAAATGATTTTTTATTGTATAACTTGAAGATAGATAGTAAGTATACTTAATTTGGACAAGAAACGGGTCCTATAGGTCCAAACTAAAGTTTTTGACCTAAGGGGTATTTTAGTAAATTGCACTTAATAAAATCTAAATTTTTATACAGTTTACTGTTGGTTACTATTCAAGGATTCCATAAAGTTCAAGAATACTAAATTCTGAAGCCTAATGAGTTAGTTATAGTCATTTGAATTTTTAATAGTAAATAGGTAATTTTTCTAAGTTAAGAGAGGCCAAAAAGCTAACTCTTCCATTTGGTGTCCAAATTCAGCAAACTCAGTGGATATAGCTTTCCTATAGCACACTAAGTACTTTAACTAGGAGTAGACCCAAATTGAACTTCAATTGGTCAAGTTATGACCTAACTAAGGTTATGGGTATTTTGGTCATTTTTCTAATTTTCTAGGATTCAAAACCTAAATATTATTTTGGGTTATTATTAGCACTGAAATTTTAAGTTATCTAGCAATTTGTACAATACATTTAAGGTACAAGGTAGGTTATGAGCACTTATTAAAAATGATAAGGTTTCAAATTTAATTTTCATATAGAAATTTATGCAATATTCAATTTTAACTAAAATATATTTACATTTGATATAATTCAGTCTCACTAGGGTCCTGGGGATCTTAAAATATCAAAATAGTGAAGTTTTGGCCATTTCAGCCAAAACTGGGCAATTTTTTAGAAAATTCTATGAATTTTGCAAGTTTAAACGCTGGAGCGCGCCGTAGCGCTTTTTGCACAGCAGCGCTGCGCCCCGCTGCGGTGCGCACAACGGTTCATTTTGCAAAAATTACTGTTCCATTAATTTAATTTTTGACATTTCCTAAGTTTTCAGAAATTCCGCTGCAGCCCGCTAAGGTGCGCTGCAGCGGTCCATTTTGCGAAATACTATTTAATAATTGATTTTATATGAATTCTGGAAAAATACCGTCGCAGCACAGCGCGCTACAACGGCCTATTTTGCAAAATCGAGCGCTGCAGCGCCAGACGATGATTTCGCCAGGATGAAACATGGAAAACCTACTTTCGAGCTCAAATACTCTCAATCCAGAGCGTTTCATGAGTGGTGCTATATATCGATGGAAAGGTATTTCTGATACCTTTCCATAGACACCAAAATTGGCATAAATGGAGCATCCTAACTATACGAAAAATGTGGATAAATGATAGAATATACAGAATGCAAGAAAAATAGAGCCTTAAATAAAATCTCTTGGAGAATTGTAATGGCTTGCATACTTAAACATGGATGTCTAGAGATGTATTCAAGCATTGTAGCTATATGAAGAAGACAATAGAGATGGGTAAAGGGGTACCTTTAGCCTTGCGAAAGAAGGAGGAAGAGGGTACTCTATTTTCTCTAAGAACTTGGAACTCCTTCTTCTTCAGCACAACTTAGCAATGGAGGGGAGGGTGAGGGGCTCTAGATGGATAGTAAGGGAAGAGGAAAGGGCTGTGCTTCTCCTTTAAAGGAGAAGAGGAGGATGGGAGGAGGGCTAGGGTCTATAGGGAGCCATCATGAGCCTAGGAGAGGGCTCATCATGGTTGAGCATGGGGGCACCGGCTATGGAGAGGAGGTTAACAGGAAGTAATAAAAATTTGGGGGAAATTACAAATGAGAGGTTGAATAATTACCTATTTAATTTCCTTAATTATTTAAAAACTTGAATTTTTGAAATGAACTCCGAAAATTCTCAAAACTTCACCCCTAGCTAATTTGGGGGTGAGGAATACAACGACGAAGTCAGATTTCGATTCCGATGATTATTTATTTATCCTATTTTCCGGTGCATTTAATTATATTAAAATATTTGCAAAAATTCGACGACTTTCAAATGCGTCCAAAACGTCACCCCTAGCTAATTTGGGGGTGATGATCGCAATGGAGAAATCGGATTTCGATTTTGAGGTTGAAATAAATACCTCAATTTTCTAATTAATTAAATATTAAAATAATCCAAAATATTGGATTTAGCTCTGAATTACTTCAAACCTTCAGGGTTTGGTTCTAATGACTGGACAAATTTAATAGAATGGTAATTAAGATGTAATTAAACTTAAATTAAACTAGGTAACAACCTTGGGTTGTTACAAAAATATATCTAAAGTTATTACAAACTGATTTAAAAGATAAAATGCAAAGTCTATCTAAAGTACTGAAAGTAAGGCAGTAAAAAAAGGTGGAATGCTGCTCAACTAAGGCTCCACGTACTCCTCCAGAATCTCCAGTAGGTTCTCCTGCCCTGTCTCCACAAGCTGCTCAGGATCTAGCAAATTGTCGGATCCCAAAAGTACCCCGTATTATACAAGAAGTCTAACACATTGCAACTAACTAAGGAGTTCTAAAATAAATGCAATAGACAGTAAAGTAAACACAGCTGCATGAAATAATAGTAAAGGCACTATATAACTGAAACTGTAAAGACTAAACAAGTAAAACTGTATTAAAACTGAATACTAAAAGTAAATGAAAATATAAACTACTTAGAAATCAATGTGAAAAGTCAAATGTTGTACTATATGTCATTGGAATGATGTACCCAAATATGCCACAACACGGTATGCCACGGTATGTCACAGAACAATCACTAAAAGGCTATGAGTCATACGGTCCAATATATACATACACTCAGTTGGGAAGACAGTATGGTGATGCCGATGTATCCTGAGATTCCCCAATCTATGTAGGTAATATTCCGTAACCCATAATTTGTCACTGATACTCATGCATCACTGCTGGAATGATTCATCAAACTCATGCTCATGTATATGCCCATGCTTCTATTCCATATGAGTAAAATTTAGAAATTCACAAAACTTTGAATACCGATAATGAATTCTAGGTCTCCACCGTGCAGAATCCTACTAAAAGGATTCTGACTCCTAGCTTCTAGAATGATAATTTGTTAAAGTTGAAGATTTGCTTAAAGATCATTAGGTGGGATGATTGTATACACATATTTAGCGCATTTGCAAGAAAGGCGATTCTTATCTCTTAGTTTGATTAAGCCACCCTAACGAAGAGATCTTCGATATGAGGCATCGCCCGTTGGTAATTTGTATCTCAAGCTAAGTTAATAAGATGCCTAACTTACAATCACACTCAGTGTCTTAAAGGAGGTGATTCTAACTACTTAGTTTGTTTGAGAAACACATATTGAAGTGGTCTTCGCTAGGAGCCATCGCCCGTTGGCAATTTGTATTTCAATCAAACTAAGGAATGAATACATGTTTAATACACTCTTAGTCTTGGGAGATTTACTCTAACGGGAATGTATTCATCTAATCCCTCGGGATATCACCTGCTCATAAGTCCACATTGGAGTGAATCAACCAATCCTGAATACTACTGAAAAAAATCAACACTATGGGTATGCCATACTACACCAACCAATAATCTGGGTTCGCACAACTTTATTTACTTAACAAGGATTTATCAAGACTATAAATTCCTATGCTAGATAGGTGAGTCCTATACAAGGTTCCAAGAAACTGTGATCAAGCGTCACTCAATATAGGTTTTACCACAAGGAAAAGTATCATTCTAAATCTTAAGTGATTCCTACCACGAGAGGTTAATACCACGAGAGGTTAAGATCAACTTTTAGAGTTAAGGGATCATCTAAGTTTCTACCTCAATGAGTTATGCAAAGTCCTCCTACCTCAATGTATAATCAGATTTAGGTCGTTAAAATATTTCAAAAATGATCTTGTATTGTGATACCTAAGATGTCACACTCTTATGCTAGCACTCTAGGTTTTACTTATCATTTAGATTTATGATGATTAGATCAGATGATTAAGTCATCTGATCATTCCTTATTTTAGGATTATAGGATTTAAATCAAGGATATTATTAGAGTTAGATCATTTATTCAATCAATAAGATTCTATGAATATTATTATGTTAATAGTCTTATTTATGAGAAAAAAAAGGATCCAAAGTTTAGATTCAGATTAAATAATCACACAACTTTATTATTAAGCTTAGCATGTTTAATTTAAATGTTTAAGATCCATACCAAATCAAATGCATTATTGAAATAATGTCAATCTCATTATCTTATAATCAGTCAATTAAATTAATTGTTTAAGAGTTTGGATCTTAATTAAGCAGGTTAGGGTTTGTCCCTTACTCATGCCTTAATTAAGATCAATTGTTCATTTCTAGATTAATGATAAATCAGTGAATTAAGTATGTATTATTGGTGGTAATCTTAGATCTAGATCAAGTCTTAAAAGCTTGATCAAAGTCTTAAGACTTCTTAAGTTAATTAAGGTGATTAAGTTCTTTAATTTCAAATTTATTCAATTTATACATAAAAAATTAGCATACATATTTTCATATATTTACCTTCCTGTTATGAAGCATATTAACAGAAAAATTTATAAAAATAGAAAGTAATTAGTGCTAATCAAACTCTAAATCAATCCAAAAAGATTACACATAATTACAAATATAGCCATCTGAATTTTATATAGATTGGCACATAAGTTCTATTTAATCATACAATTAATCAGAGACTAAGTTTGTTAAAATCCAATATATATAAACCCTAATTTTCACTAATCATAGTTTAACAAGATTATGGCATAAGCTAAAGTACAGAGATCAGAAAAATAATTCACTTAACACATTCATTCTACTATTCATAAGGAGATTAATGGCACCCTAAACATGCAATTTAGTTAAGTATAATTGCTAATCAACCCTAATCAAGACCTGCAATAAGTAGGCAAAAATAGAAAATCTAACCATTAGATGTCCAATATTATTTTATATTCAGGTCCCTGAGAATTTTCTAATCAATTTCATAAAATCATAAGATTTGAACCAGTGGATTAAAAGTTATTTAATTAATACATTCTGTATTTTTATTTAAATGATTTCCTATGATTTGAATAATTGAATTATTTTCCTTAAGGTTCGGCCCGTTATCAAAAGGCGCGGTCGACCGGGGCCCGAAGACACGGGACTGTCTCACCGCGCGGGTCACGGATCGGCCCGACCCACACAGGGGCTTTGTCCCAGGACAGAAATAACTGATTAAGGAAACCCTAATCGGCTAATTCCTGCGTATCCTGACCACGGCATGACCAACCAATGATCACTGCATGTTCACCGTGGTCAGGCGCACCGAACGAGACCTGAAACCCTCTGTGAAATGGTCCGGATCGGCCAGACCTTACTCACCCGAGGGCTCCCGCAATGGAGCTACTGTGGGGAGACAATTCTCCCCACAGAGGCCATGCCAGACCCAGAGCTCGATCCCTGCACCTTCAAGGAGGCGAGACGGATCGAAGCCCTCTGGTCTGAGGGCCTGAGATGGTCTAGAACACCGGGACCTTACTCACCCGAGACGTTCCTTAAGGGACTTAACCCGATCAATCGATTCGATCGGTCGGGGCTAGCTTAGGGCTCAATTTTGATACCAGTTAGTTTGTTTTGACAATACGCATGTAATCGGATCAAAAGGAGGAAGGTCCGAGCCTCATTAGCTCGAAACCGACAAATGGCGGTACTTGGTTCGTCGGGATGGCTCGGGATGATCTACTGAGGGAATGGCTAGCCTTAGCTGAGCTTCCAGATGCTGCAAAGGGTCCTGCACACCAGGAGAGCCTACTATCAACAGTTCAGGAGCTCCTGGGATCACCTACGCAAGCTTGGACAGATGGCAATGGCGAAGAAGAGACAATGGGGAATTGAACTCAATTAAGCAGCAAAGGATCAGAGGGAGGATTGCTGAGGCTATTTATAGCCTTAGATGAGCTCAGGGAAGCTTCAAGAGAGTTGGCTCAGGCTGGGAAAAGCCCGAGAGGTTGGGCCATGACCGAGCTCTCAATTTTCCTAATTGAGCTCGGTCGGGTCACAAGGCCCGATCGAAACCGATATGCCAGTGAGGAAAGATCCCCAATGGCCTGCTGAGGTAGAACAGGTAGTGGGGGACAGGCCAGGCTGTCCAGGATCCGAAGAATTCCTTCGGTTGGTCGCGAGCGTGGCGAAGACGAAGATCCACAGTGCGGGCGCGCTGTGGGCCGTCTGATGGATCGATTAGGACTATGGAACAGTCCTGATCCTTCGGATCCTAATGGCCAGACCCGATTGAATCATCACCGTAGGATTCACAGGGCGCATCTAACAGCAGATCTTCGGTTCCGCGGGATCTGATCCTAGCCGTTGGATAGGAAGGCGCAACTGTGAGATGTGCGGGACTCTGCTGTCGCGCGACCCGGGCTCCGCAGCGGATCACCCGCGGTCCACACAGCGGATCCCGACCGTTATTTTAGTTTTAGGGTAAAATTGCAAATTCAAATTGTTAGAAACCCTAAAATGCGACCATTTTAATTAAATGTGAATTATGGCCTAAATGATTTTCAAATTGCACCAAACTTTCACCCCTAGCTAATTTGGGAGTGAGGAATTCAAAAATGTAATCAAATTTTAATTCTGAGATCAAAATATTTTGAGTCTAAACTAGGGCATCTAGGCTGATCAAATATTATTTTGGACTTAGAGAAGTCCAATGGACTTCAAATTTTTAGGATATGTTTCATTTGATATTCTAAAAGCAATGGAATCAAAATTAATGATTACTTAAACCATAGATTAGTAGGGTAGCAACCTAAGGTTGTTACACAACTTAATCTTAAAAATAGAGTTACATACACATAAATTATTACATGTCTAAAAATCATAAAATTAAATAGAAGTACAGAACAAACAAAAAGTAAAGATGTAACAACCCATATTGTTACTTAGCTCAATTAAGACTAATCTAAGTCTTAATTAAGTTTCTAAGTCACTAATTAAGTAATTTAGAACTCACCTCTAAAACCTAGGTCAAACAAAAGTCAACTAAGTCAAAATCAGAAATTCTGGAAAATTTCAAACCCTAGAAAAATTGACTTTTTATTTAGACCTCAAATTGAAAATCTGACTTCTCCATTGCATTCAGGATACCAAAATTAGCTAGGAGTGAAATTTTGAAGTCATTTGGAAGTCGTTGATTTTTCGTCGAATAATTTAATAATATTTAAATACCCCAAATAATCAAATAAATAAATACTCGTCGAAATAAAAATCCGAGTGCGCCGTTGCATTCCTCACCCTTCAATTAGCTAAGGGTGATTTATTGGAAATTTTTGGGATGCATTTAGATAATTAACTCTAATTAATTAAATCAATACAAATTAATCTAAATAATTATATATTAAATAAGATAACAGCGGCCATTAGTTAAGCAGTTAACGTCGTCTGTTTATTTTAAAGTTATCGTTTGACTTAACGGTTTATTCGAACCGTCTGATCTAGAGATCAGACGGTGGGGAGATCGTCTCCTCCGCGAAATTGACGCGTGCTAGGGCTTTGGCACACGTCATTTTGCCGTGCCGACAGGAGTTGACCACCGCTCCAGATGGCGATTTCAGACCCCTCCCGACCACTTAGGACCTCTTTTCAATCCCTCAATCGATCCCTTTTCCTCGTTTACGCAAAGCAAATCAGTAAATAAAGCAAGTAATTGTGGAATCGAACCCTCGAGCTCTCCCCATCCACTCCGTCAAGGTACCTCCCTACCTTTCTTATGTCATTCTTTTGTTCATTATTGTGAATCTATATGTTGATGCATGCATTAATATTTGGGCTTCGATCAATCAAAATTAAGCCAAAAACCCTAATCGCGACTTTTCGGAGGGAGATGAAGCGCCGCTCTGTGATCCGCCGTTGGATTGATTAAATCAAATCCAACCGACGGATCAAAATGGAATCGATCTCAACCGTCAATCAAGCGGCCCGTCTCAGTCGAATTCATGGGCCGGTTCACGTTGCTCGAACCCGCCAGTTCAGGTGAACCGCGACTGAGCTGGCATTGGTTGGAGTGATGGTGGGACCCGCGTGTACTGCCCAGTGCGTATATGGGTGACGCGCGACAGTGGGACCTACGGGTTTTGTCTTCACATGGCAGAATTAATGGGTGGGGCCCACACCTCAACCCTCACCCAATCACGCGCTGCCGCGTGGCCCGATCCTTCTGCCATCTGTGTAGTGGGGCCCGCCGTAGTCTCCTCAGCCACCGGATGAACGCCACGTGTACCTGCATTTTAATTTATAAAACAGATATATATAAATATATACAAAATAGATATATTAATTAATCAAAAATTATATAACAATTGAAATTATTAATTAGATTAATACTAAAACTTTAGACCCTAATAACTCCTAAATTATACATCCAAATAATACAAAATTATATACCTTTGGATTCAGCAAAAATAGAGGAATATTATGGTACTATTGAGTGATCCAAATCTAGTAATCCAAATTGAGTGATTTAAGTTTCAGATGACTCCTAGAACCACTTAGAATCTATCTGTGAAATTTGATTAGTGTTTGAGTGATTAATTTTATTAATCACTCACTAATCACCCTAAACCTTAATTAGGTCATAACTTAGACAAATTAGGTCCAAATTGAACCTACCACATGTCATTTTGATCAGTGGACTATTTGTAAACCATAGCCACTGATTTTGCTTAATTTGGACACTAATTGGCAAAGTTAGGATTTTTGACATATAATTAAGAATCCCTTAATTAACCTTAAACCCTAGATCTTGTATTGGCCATAACTTGGCCAATACTTATCAGAATTTAGCAAATTTAGATTCTATGGAAAGCTTAGACAGTAAAGAACAATAATCTAAAAGAAAATTTAACTTTTACTTAGTTAAATTACTAATTTGACCTTATGAGTTAAATTCACTAATTTGATCTTATTTGGCTTATTAATAACTCAAAATTAATTTAGTTGCTGTCTAAACTTACATTAGACAGTAAGAATCTCTTTCCAAGAGAAAATTTTAGAATTTAAGCCCTAGATCAATATTTGATCTTTTGAACCCTTAAGTAGGGACAAAATGGTCATTTTGCCCAAATTTAGGGTTTAGCCTTTAAAAGCCCTAAATCAGTTTCTAATCACTAAAATCAGTAAATAGAATGATTTAGAACTGAAACTGATCAAATCCAAGTATAAATTAGATTTTCATTTAAATCTCAAAATTTTGCTCCTTAATAAAATTCCTAAGTCCTAAGTGAGTGTTCTCATTCTTTAATCATCCTTAGATCTATCCGTAGGCCTTTATAACATTAGTTAGGATGTGTGTCTTGAGAGATATTCTTAGTAATTAAGAGCCTTAATTCCTAATATTAGGAATAGATCTTAAGTTAGAATTCATCTATTGAGTAAAATTGGGTTACTCAATAGGTAAAACCTTGAGTTTACTAGTTTCTAGATTTTTTCTCAGTTTATTAAATAATTATTTGATCTTTAAACCCTAAAATTAAGAATAGAGATCTATCATAATGAATTTGATTTATCATTAGGATTTGCCTTAACCTAATCCGTGAGTTTTGGGTTCTAAACTTAGACCCTTAGATTATACCTTTAGATTAAGTGATTAGACCCCATCATCTGGAGTCTAATTCTTAATCTTTTCATCTTGATTTGGCTAATCAAGATGAGGTTGGGATAAATTAAATTACAAAATTAGGTCGATGATTTATTCATTTTAACCAAATAGTCATCTTTTGATTAAGTTATAATTAGGACTTGGCCAGTCCTAATTATCTTCAACTAGTATGATTTGTGATTCTAAGTTACAGAATGTGTAAGAATTGATGATTCCGAAACTTATGTAACTTAGAGTAGATAGAACGAATAAGTAGACAACAACAGATATCACCTGTATTTTAGATAGAGTCTCTTGCTCACCTTGAATTGATGCTTTGCATACCTTGTTTTGTGCCCCTTACCTTGTACACATATATTGGACATAGGATATTTGATAAATATCTCATGGTAATTTTGAATTGCATACATATCATTCATGATTGATCGATGTTTTTCAGTTTTTCAGAAAGTTGTGGCTTAACTAGTATGCCTCTCCAATCCTCGAGTTCGGCATAGCACACTGGTTTGTTATTATCGGTAAGTCTATCCATATCTGGTTGAAATAATTCCCAGGATGGCGAGAAATAGATTTTGCGCTCTTTAATCAGGATTGGACATGGTGAGTACTAGTTGAGAGTAATTTTGGTAAGGTGTAGCTTGATTAGTATGCCTCTTCGATCAACTCGTTCGGGGTCGGCAACCTTTCGAGGGTTTAATGTCCGACAGTCTATTGGCCATGCCTAATCCATAGAATAAGATGGATAGACTCTCGCCCTACTAACTATAGAGTCAGGATTCTGAAATGGATATACTAATTCAAGTACACCTATATTTGGTTCTATCTTAGCTCATTAGGCTAAGAGTTTTCAGTGATACTCAGTTCAGAGCTACTTTATTAGCCCATCAGGCTAAGATTTGCTGAGTATGTTTTCAATTGAGTGGCTTGGATAGTCACTGTAGTTTTCAGTTTTCAGTTATTGTTTTACCTTGCATATTCTGCATTTTAGCACTATTTTACTTACAGTTTTCTTGCATTTGTTTCTATATAGGATGCTAGTTTTACTTACTGTTTTCATATGCTCACCTAGAATGTTAGTTGTTTTCAGTTTTATACTGTTCAAATTCTGTATGTCACCTAGCATAATCTGTTTGATCATAAGCATGTTTAGGTTGTACTTTTCTTTCAGTTTTGTTTAGTCTTTTGCTTACCTGTCCTTGTTGCAGTTGCTTGGAGGAGGTATGTATTACTTCTTATTTGTTTAGTTATAAATTATTTGTTTATAACTTTTTACTGTTCTTTTTGTACGCTTTTCGCACCTATTTTGCTCAGTTCTAATTTATGGTGATATTCAAGTAATTTAATAAATTGTTTGCCCTAAAATGTACTTAGACACATTGTCTAACCAGTTTTTCTTTTGTTGGCTTGGGCCCTACCATTATGAAACTGATAATGGTAGGTTCTGAGTTTATTGGAGCAGCAGATCCAGTAGAGAGCTTGCCTTTGGGAGAGGAGCCCATTCTTGAAGATTTATAGCTTTAGTTTTTTTTCTTTCAGTAAGATTGAGAGTTCCTTTTAGTTCTTTTAAACCTATTAATTATTGTAATAATACATGTTTATTTTTTTTTTCTTTCAGCACTTTACTTATTCTATATTGTTGTATTTATACTGTATTGGATGGATGTTATGTTTTATGCTTCCAAACTCTGAGTTCTTGTATGATCATTTAGTGATAGATTCTGGGATGAATGGCAAAGTCCTTAGTTAAGATTGGATTAGAATGTGTGTCTAATCCAATTATAAGTGGGGACCTTGTCATTTGGTGACCCCTCCACCGTAATCATGTTAACTTAAGGGTTAACAAGACCATGGCGGGGCAGGGCCGCCACACTAACATTTTTAATTTGTAATCTTACCCTACTCCAATGGTCAGCTACCTTTGAAACTGTGGGCACCATCCTAGCCATATATTTCTCAAATCGGATCGAACGGTCCGCGCCTTCTATCAGATCTGATCAATCTCGACCATTTCGCGGTTCTGAAATGGGATCTAATGATATCTAGACACCCGTCGTAAGTAGCATCGATCGTTCGTCGAATCTGCGGATCTAATCCAACAGACGATCTCCCTCTCGTGATCAGCCATTATTTGTCTGATGATCAGAGCCATCTTGCTTCAATAGAAGATCCATCAGACGACTGCCGTGGATCCCGCACTGCTCATCGTCTTCCCCCTCTCCGCTCATATCCCCGACATTCATATCCCTGACAACAGAGCCTGTCCCCCACTCCCCTGACCAGCTCAGCGAGGTCATTATTCGATTCCCCAATGTGATTGAAGCTCATGGTTGGGCCCTTTGGCTCAATAGCCCTTAAATGGAAGCTCTGAGAGCTCTCCATGACCCAAGCCCTCGGATCAAGCCCAAGCCCTCATCCTCACTCTTAGCACTTCCCTAAGGCTATAAGGTATTTTCCTAGAATTTCCTTGTTGCCCATTTAAGTTCAATTAAGTGATTCCCCTCGATTCGCCATTGCTGGCCTGCCAAGCTCCCTCCAGGCTGTGACGACCCGTGTTTTCATTAAATAAAATTACTGCTAATAAAAAAAAATCAGCAACTATAGTTTCCTATATCACACTGAGCACTTTAACCAGGAGTAGACCCAATTTGGATTCAATTTGGTCAAGTTATGACCTATTTAGGATTATGGGTATTTTGGGCAACTTAGAGTTTCTAGGATTCAAAACATAAATTTTATTGTAGTTTATTATTGGCACAAAAAAATAATAAGCTAGGTAGCACTTTGCATTTCTTGATTTGAAGTTCAATAGACCAAGTTATAGTTAATTGAAGATAAAGGGCATTTTAGTTATTTTGGGAGAGAGTCCAAAATGTCACTTTGCAAATTAAGCTCCAAATGAGAAAATTAATACTATCACAATGATGGGGCTATTTTTGTGAGTATTTTAAGACCCATATTGCCTATGTTTGGGTAATTAGGTAAAAAGTTATGAGAGTTTGTTTAGGACCTAAAATGTCACTGGGTTATCGAATTTTTGAATTATGTCATTTGATTTCTTTTATTTTTCTGAGTAAAATGAGACCTATATTTGATATGTTTGGATCAATATATTCAAAGTTATAATATCCTAAAATTTTAATTAAATAAATAAATTAATTAATTAAATATAATATTTCCATTCCCGAAAAATTTAAAATTATTTTTATACCTCAAAATTAAATTTTGACCGAAAATTTAGGCCAGAAATGTCAAAATTAGCTAGGAGGGAAAATTTCAGATTTTTCGAAGCTCAAATGGATGAAAAATGCGCATAATACATTTGGAATTAAATTTTTCCTAAAATTTTTAACTAAATTTGTATTTTTTGGAATTTAAAAATTCATTAATTAAAAATAATGGGAAATCTGCTGTCCGGGTCCGAACAGTGGACACCGGATCGGACTAATCAGCACAGTCGGATTGCGCAGAACCAGCAGGATCGTATCAAGTGGCAAAACGCAAAAACACCATGTGCCACGTGGCAAAATGTCTAAAACTCGGGTGCCACGTGGCAGCACGCAGAGGCTTGGGTACAACGTGACAGCATGTTGAGCTTTGGATTGCCACGTGGCAGCGCGCGAACCTTCGGGTGCCACGTACTAGCACCTCGTTAAGCCGCATCATCAGGTGCCACATGGCAGTGCGTGAATCTTCGGGTGCCATGTGACAGCACCTCGTTAAGCAGCATCATCAGGTGCCATGTGGCAGCTCCCTGTTGCGTTGCGCAACCGCGGCACCATGTGACAGACACGTGGTGATTTATTATTGCGCCACGTCACCGCGTGCCACGTGGCAGCACCCCGTTGTGCCGCACAACCGCGGATGCCACGTGACAGACATGTGGCATCTTCGCGAAA
The DNA here is from genome assembly GCA_016760335.1 of Gastrodia elata. Taxonomy (NCBI): domain Eukaryota; kingdom Viridiplantae; phylum Streptophyta; class Magnoliopsida; order Asparagales; family Orchidaceae; genus Gastrodia; species Gastrodia elata. The sequence goes on along the minus strand of CM028681.1, from coordinate 2,314,977 downwards.
CCCGTGATGCCACGTGTTGACGCCTGATTGCGCTACAAACCAGTGGGGTGCCACGTTGTAGCTTCATGACGTGTCTGGTTCACGTGGCGACACGTGGCAGCACTGCAACACTGACGCACAGATGACTGCCACGTGTCATGCCGGGATTTGGCGGTGGGGCGGCGACGGAGCCTACGAGGGGGGTGCCCCCGCCTATTTAAGGGCCTTAGTGAGCCCGAGGGGAGGTAACCATAAAATCGTCGGAGGATCGCCGGAGTTCGCCGAAAAAATTTCCCGAAGTTCGCCGGAGGCAGAGGTTCGCGTCAGGTACGCCGGAGAAGATGAACAGTAACTGCCACGTGGCAGTTCAGAGGTCCACAGTGCAACGTGGCAGACATGTGGCAGCTAAGCAGTCTCTGCTTGTACACATGACAGCCACGTGTCACCATATGACATGTTGCAGATTTCTGTGTGCCCGTAGCCACGTGTCAGCCACGTGGTCGCCACATGGCACCCGTCATCCACCGTTAACGGATTCTGTTAACGGAATGGGAATATTCCCTTTCCGTCAGCTACAGTACAGTTATTGTTAACTTTATCGGTAACTTAATGGAAACTGTTAACGGTAACGGAATATTCCGTCAACCCAAAAATAGTAAAAATTCAGAAAATTCTTAAAACTACAAAAATTCATATCTTTCAAAATAGGAGTCCAAATTTAGTGAAATTATATATCAAAATGATCAGGAAAATTCAAAGATTTTGAAAATATTATCAGATTTCTTATTTGACATCAAAATTTTAAAAAGTTATTTTTGCCTCGTTAAGTGTACCATTTTCAGATTTTGATGAAAATACCATCGTTGTGCTCGTAATCACCTGTATAACATAATAAAATAAAACTTGCACACCCACTAGGATGATTAATCAACTAGTCACTAACCAGATTAAGTACTAAATATGCAGGTAGCTTGAAGATCACACAAAAAGGTACCAGATATTTTCTTATATTTATTTTTTATTTACTTTCTTTTAAACGCTTTCTCACCGCTTTGAGCCTTAAATTTAGTTTTACTTTCCTTTTTAAGTTATTCATTATTGTCACTTTAAATACTGAATGAAATGTCTTGAAAATGCATGCATTATTTTGGGTTCTTGAAACGGTGGCTTGGGTGAGAATTATGGCGGGGCTACCCAAGATGGGAGATAAGGGAGAGTGCTGTAGCCTACCGGGAGCACAGCATGGTATACTGTTATGAAATGAACCCACATTCTGCCTGACCCTAAGGTTTTATGTTTTTTTAATAGGATAAATTATTTACGATTATGCTTACTGATGCAAGACATATCATATTATACTAATTCATGTGATATATTGAGATAAAATTTAGCACTCCTCTATTTTTTTTTGTGAACCTAACAATTTTTTTTGCAGGATAAAACCTCTGCATATTTTTTTGTATTTATCCATTTATTGCTTATCGCTAACACTTTTAAAAATATTTGATGATATTTTGTATATAATCAACGGGACTAACTGACATTCCAACACCTGCACTTTTATATGCTAGGTCAAAAGCTAGTGGAGATCGAGGTAGCTGAGAAGTGAGAAGGATCGGCTCAGCATATCTCTCTTATTTTCTTTTTCCTTATACAGTTGTAATAAATTAAACTATGTGATGCAATCTTATTTTAATTGAATGGATAATCTTATTTCTGCATACTTGCTGTACTACTTAAACTGCTCAATCGGATTCCTCGATGAGGAATCTCATGCGAGGCTGATCCTATGATATCAATCCGGCATTAGGAGGGTCCCCACACAGGCACTCCAGAGCTTGCGTACCGCTGATAGAGGGCTGCTCCTAGTGTTCAGAACCCCTAAGAGTCTTCTGGAGTCTCTGCTACCCATGGATCACCTTTGGTTCCAGCTCCGTCCAATCAATCCAGGTACCCTTCTGTCCCGTACAGAGTCGAGTAGGCTTAGCTCCTCTTCAATTTTGTTGCAGAATACATTCCTAGTCTAGGCGATTGCATTGCGATTGAGTTTATGGCTCGGGGCTAGTCGGATCAATCCTATCGATCGATCGGGCTGCTCCGACTGAAGAGCATGGAACCATAGTAGGGTTCTAGGGATTTATACCCACCCAGGCTGGATCAAAATAGGGCTTCGATCCATCTTAGTGTCCTAAAGGTGATTGGATCAAGCCCTAACCATGGTTCATTCCCAGAGGAGAATTTGTCCTCACAGTGGAACTCCAAATCAGGGATTATCTCGACTTGGGGAAAATAAGCCCCACTGAATTAGGTCGCCTTATATGAAATTGGAAGGTTCCATAAATCAGTCTTGGTCCCAACAATGCGTGTCAGTTTTGCTGAGCTGTCGACATGGCTCGAGGACCGAGGATTTATGCGATTAGGGTTAACCCTAATTGCACACTGTTTGGGTCAGGTGCTAGGAAGGAGATAACAGCGCGGGTCGGGCTGACCCGTGACCCACACTGTCTAATAGTGATGGACTGCTAGGCCCGGTAGGCCCACACATTTTGGGATCGAGTTGATGCTCGTTTAAATAAATATAAATCCATTTAATATTTATTTTCCTTAAGGAAAATTGATTGGATTAATTAAAATAATGCATAATGAATTTTTTAAATAACTCTTGATCCACTGATCCAAATCTTATGAAATTTTATACCAAAATATTCAGAAAAATGAGAGAAACAAGAATATAAAATAATGTTGCACTTTTAATTGTTAGATTTTCTAATTTTGCCTAATTATCTCAGCTCTTAATTAGGGTTAATTAGCATGCATACTTAAATAAATTTTATGATTTAAGTGCCGTTGTGATTCTTATGTCTTGTAGAATGCATGTGCTAGGTAGAATAATTTTCTAATTTTTATATACTTAAGTATGTCATAATCTTGTAAATGCATGATTAATAAAAATTAAGATTTCTGATTATCTAAATTTGGTAAACTAAGTCTTTGAGTGTTCATATGAATAAGTAGATTATCCCTGTTAAATTTCATAAATTTTCAATAGTTGGATTTGTAATTAGGTGCTAATCCATTTTGCTTGATTTAGGGTTTGATTAGCACTAATTACTTTTTGTTTTATGCAAATTTCTATTATTTTGCTTTCATAATAGCAGTATGAATATAATGAACCTCTCATGTGTGTCTTGGACACTTGATTTGATTAAATTGGCATGAATCTCTAATTTAACTTAAGATCTAAATAAACTTAATTAAGTAACTAATACTTAATCCAAATCCGCAAGTTGTCATCAATAATACACCAATAATGTACTGATTGATCATTGATCTATAACTAAATAATTGGTCTCAGTTTGTGTTAAGTTAGGAGTTAAATCCTAACTTGTCTCGATTAAGATCCAAACTTAATCATCTTAAGTAAGCTAATTTCATTTGAAAGGAAATCAACTTGCATAATTCCAATAATATATTTGATTTGACATTGATCTTAAATTATTAAACTAAAAATTCTAAGGTATATAATAAGATTATGTGATTAGTAAATATGCATATTTACCTTAAAATCCTTAATTTTCTCCTGTATAAGATTCTTAGCATGTGATTGTAACAACCCAAGATTCTTACCCAGCTTAAATTTAGCTTAATCATATCTTAATTATCATTCTGTTAAGTTCATCTAGTTATTATAATCAATCATTGAAGATTTGGTGCAATTCGGAGCTCCATCAATTATTTTGGATTATTTTAGTATTTAATTAATTAAGAAATTGAGGTATTTAATTTAACCTCAAAATTGAAATCCAACTTCATCGTTGCAATCATCACCCCCAAATTAGCTAGAGGTGATGTTTTGGACGTGTTTGGAAATCGTCGGATTTTCATGAATATTTTAATATAATTAAAAACCTCGGAAAAATATTATAATTAAATAATCGTCAGACTCGAAATCCGACTTCATCGTTGAATTCATCACCCCAAATTAGCCAGGGGTGAATTTTCAAGATTTTTTAGAGCGTGTTTATTTAATCTGAATTTTTAGCAATTTAGAAAATAGATAAATAATTATTAAAATAAGAAAATCCATTTTCTAATTGCTTATGTGGCTTCCCCATCCCCTAAACCGGCACTCCCATACCCCTTAGGCGCAAGCATGATGGCCTCCTCCTCTCATGCCTTCTCTCTCCCTAGCTCATTATGGCCTCCCCCTCTTTCTCCTCCTTTAAGAAGGATCTCAGCCCCCTCCTTCTTCTTTTTGCTGAAAGGGCTGAAACTCTCACCTTCCCCTCCATTGCTAAGTCTTGAGCTGAAGAAGAAGAAGAAGAAGAAGTTCCTCCTCCAAGCTTTCTAAGTTTTCTTCCTCCATTTCTTGCAAGGCTAAAGTACCTATTTGCTCCTCTTCCTTATCTTCTTCATATTGCTATTATGTTTATTTGTATCTTTAGAAATTCATGATTGTATATGGAAGCCATTAAGGTTCATTAAGGCATCATATTACTTTGAAAATCGCATGCTCTATTTTTCATCCATTTTGTATACTTGAACCTTTAACTCCATTGTTCGTATAGTTAGGATAATCCATTTGTGCCGATTTTAGTATCGATGCAAAGGTATCGAAAAGACCTTTCCATTGATATATGGCACCACTCATGAAATTCTTTGGATTGAGAGTGTTTGAGCTCAAAATATGACCATTCACAGTTTTCGCACAGGCGAAATCACCGTCGGGTGCACGGTGCACCACTGTAGCGCTCGCCATAGTGCCTGAAACTCAAATAGTTTTTGCTGCGGCACGCCGCAGCAGGCTGCCACGTAATTTCAAAAAAAATCATATGAAATCAATAAATAATCTAATTGAACAGTCACTCGAAAGTGAAACCGCTGCAGCCCGTCACAGCGGGCTGCAGCGTCATTTCAGGAAAAACTATATAAAATCAAGAGAAAAATTAATTGAACAGTCACACAAAAGTTAGACCCCTGCAGCGCGCCACAGTGGACTACAACGTCATTTCTAGAAAATTATATGAAACTAGAAAATAAATTAATTGAACAGTAATTTCAAAAGTTAGACCGCTACAGTGCGCATAGCACTTGAATGCGCTGCAGCTCACCGTAGCATCCAACTCTCGAGAAATTGAGCATCGTAGCGCGCCGCAGCTCCTGAAAGGGCCGCAACGCCTGATAGCGCTGCCGCGCGCCCCAACACTAGTTTTCGCTGTAGCGCGCCGCAGCGCTGCGGTGCCTAAAAGCGTTGTAGCATGCCCCAGCATGTTTTCCACCACAGCGCACATCAGCGTCTGAAAACATTGCAGTGTGCCACAGCGTGTCAGAGCGCCCAAAATTTTCTGAAAGTGCGCAAAATTGGCTGAAATGGCCAAAACTCCTCATTTTTTCACATTTTAAGGTCCATAGGACCATAGTGGGACTGAATTATATCAAATTTAAATCTAGTTTAGTTAAAATTGAGCATTGCATAATATTTTGTATAATAATCAACTTTGAAAATTTGCCTTTTTATGGCAAGTGCAATCCTCTTATGTGCCTTAAGTATTTTGTATCAAATACTAAATAATAGAATCTTTGAATGCTTGTATTGATTAGGTATATCTTAATAACTAAATTGCATGAAACCTAAGCCTTTTAGAGTTATAATCAAGTGCTAATCCCTTTGGTTTGATTTAGAATTTGGTAAGCCTTAGTTACCTTCTATTTTATGTCATCTTTATATTCCTATATTTTCATGATATTATGATGTATGTTAGAAACTTTAACATTTATTTGGACACCTAAATATGCTTAAATTAAAATTAAACTATATTTGAATATAAGAATCTTAAAAACTTAATTAAGTAAATGATACTTAATCTAAATCTGAAATTTGACATCAATAATACACCAATAATATATTGATTTGTCATTGACCTTTAAATTAACCGTTGGTCTTAATTTTGGTAAGGCCAGGGATTAAACCCTAACTTGTCTTGATTAAGATTTAGATCTTAATCACCTTAATCAATTAACTTGATTGTAAGACAATTCAATTGACATTATTCCAATAATGCATCTGATTTAATATTGATCTTAAATTATTAAATTAGAAGTACTAAGGCTAATATTGAATCTGTGTGATTGAATTATCTGAATCTAAATTTTAGATTTTTGATTTTCTCTTATATAAAACTATTGGCATAAGATGGATAATAAAATTGTAATGATTTATGAAATGATCTAACTCTAATAATATCTTTGATTTCATCTCATGATTGTAGAATAGAGTATGATTAGATGAATTTTATTCATCTGATCTGATCACTTTAATCCAAGTCTATTAAGTAAATCTTGAATATTAACTTAAGAGATTGAAGAGTGAGATCTCAAGGGTCTTGCTTTAGGATCGTTATTGAAATGCTTAAAGACCTTAAATATTGATACATTAAGGTAGGAAAAACTTTTGTAACCTATTGAGATAGGAATCTTAGATGATCCTTCATAACCTTAGAAGTTGATCTTGACATCTCGTGGTAGAAATTACCTAAAGTAGTTAGAATGGAACTTCTCCCTAAAGGTAGTAATCAATATTGAGTGATCTTTTGATCACATCTTTGGAGCCTTGTGTAGGACTCATCCATTTAAAGTAAGGATTAATAGCTTTGATAATCCTTATTGATTAAATAGAATCTTCTGAACCCAATATATTGATTGGGTATAGTAGGGTATACCCATAGTACTGGATTATTTTAGTAGTACTTAGAAATGGTTGAGTCACTTTAAGTAAGATTTATCTTTATGCTATCCTGCGGGCTTAGGCGGATATAATCTCTCTTAGAGTAAATCAATCGATCATAAGAGTGTTATAAATAGGGACTCATTCCTTAGTTTGATTAAAATATAAATCGCCATCGGGTGATGCATTCTGGCAAATATTGCTTCTATATGTGTGGCTTAAACAAGCTAAGTAATTCGAGTCACCTTCTTTAAGAGACTAAGGGTGATTGTGAGTTGGGCATCTTAATGACTTAGCTTGAGATATAAATTGTCATCAGGTGATGCCTCCTATCGAAGATCGCTTCGTTAGGGTGGCTTAATCAAACTAAATGTTAAGAGCCACCTTTCTTGCAAACATACTAAATATGTGTATACAATCTTTCCATCTAATAATTTGTAAGTAAACTCTCAACTTTAACTAATTATCGAGATTAGAATGTAGGAGTTAGAATCCTTCTTGTTGGTAGGATTCTACACAATGGAGATCTTGAATTCATTATCGGATTTCAAAGCATTTTTGATTTCTAGATTTATCTCATATATCTTAGAAGCATGAGCATGAGCATACATTGATTGGGGAATTTCAGGATGCATCGGCATTGCAGTTCCCAACTGGATGTATGTATACATTGGACGGTACGACTCATAGCTGTTCAGTGATATTTTGGTTGCATATCAGTAGCATACAATATTGTGGCATATTCAGATGCATAATTTCAGTGGCATACAACATATTTTTACATGCTATTACTCAGTTTCAAATTCATTACTATTTTTATTTATTTTCAGTATTCAATTTCTAGTACAGCTTTACCTTATTTTACTTTAATTTTATACAGTTTTATACTTTCAGTTACCTTTACAATTTTTCTACAGATTTACTTACATTATAAAAATGTTAAATGATTAATAAGAACTATTTAGATTAGTTTCAATGTATTAGACTTATTATCTAGCACGAGGTACTTTTGGGATCTGGTAATTTGCTAAATCTTGAGCGGTATATTGAGTCAGGTCAGGAGGACACCCAAGTGATTTAGGAGGAGCCCGTGGAGCACTAGTGAACTCTTTCCCAGCATTTCTATTTTGCTTTAGCTTCCGTACTCTATTTATATACTACTTATACTTAGTATTGTGATGTGATCAGTATACTGGAAATGCTAATATATTATACATATATTAGATTTCTCATGTGTTTTACATCTAACATATGTATTAGTCTAATACTTAGAATAAGGATACTACTCTTATCTTAAGTATTAACTCTCAACCCTCATTGAGATTGAGTCAGCATCCCTTCAGATGGGTTTGGTTTCAGCCATTCAGGGAGATGGGATATTCCTCCCCGAGTGGCGCGCCGCTCCGCCACCGAATCGATGACGATTACCCCCCTTTTTGCGCGCGATGACGGGGTGGGGCACTACAGTGATAAACCATAATAATGTATTGATTTACAAGATGATCAATTCCTAATAATATGCATGATTGAATTCCATAACTTTGTTATCTACTAATTAGGTGGGCTCTCCCATCTGATTTGGTTAGCTTAATTTTGAGAATTAAGAACTAAGAAAGTAACATTAATCCTAAATCTTAGTGCAGTGTTTATGCTTCTTAGTTCAAGATCATGATGATCTTGCCTTAGAATAAATAATTCAAGCGTTATAAATAAATAATTCAATGAGGTAGAATGAGCTTATTGTTTGATCTTGAAGTAAGGCCTAGATGCTCCCTCTTAACCTTATGTACTTAATTTTAGATCCTTGCGGTATGATTTCCTATGAGCCTAAAATGAGATTCTCCTATGTGGTAGTAAATTATATTGAGTGACCTCTTGGTCACATTCTTGTAACTTAGTGTATAATTCTCCTAATGGAGTATGGATTCATTAGTTTGATAGTGTATATCCATAGTACTGAGTCAATTCAACAAAACCCGAGGTTGTTGATTCACTCTAAGTAAGGTTGTAGAGGCTCGGTCTTATCCTAAGTGATTGGATAAGTACAGTCCAGCTTAGAGTAAATCTTCTAAACTTAAGAGTGTATAAATAAAAAGCTTGAATAGCTTAGTTTGAGAGAATAAACTGTAAATTGATTCCTGTAGCGCCCCGCCCCGTCGGCGGCGGAGTGGCGCGCCACACAGGGAGGAATATCTCATCTCCCCGAATAGCTGAAACAAAACCCATCTGAAGGGCTGCTGACTCAACCTCAAGGAGGGTTGAGAGCTAATACTTAAGATAAGAGTAGTATCCTTATCCTAAGTATTAGACCAATACATACATTGGATGTAAAACATATGAGGAATCTAATATATGTATAAGATATCAATATTTCTAGCATATTGATCACATCATAATACTAAGTATAAATAGTATATAAACAGAGTGCGAAAGCTAAAGCAAACATCCAGAAACATTCATCACAGAAGCTATAGGAAGTTGTAGGAAATATTCGTCTTAGAAAAGAAAAGAAAATATATCCAAAATTATTACAAACAGTTTACTAAAATAGAGACATAAAAGCTAAGAACTGAACTAAAATAAACTAAACAAAATATAAATGCTGGGGAAGAGTTCGCTAGTGCTCCACGAGCTCCTCCTAAATCTCCTATGTGTCCTCCTGACCTGACTCAATATACTGCTTAAGATCTAGCAAATTGTCAGATCCCAAAAGTACCCCGTATTAGACAATAAGTCTAACACATCGAAACTAACCAAAACAATTCTAGTTAATCATTTAATATTTACATAATATAAATAAATCTGTAAAAATACTATAAAGATAACTGAAAGTGTAAGACTATATAAACTGTACAAAACAGAAATAAAGTAAAATAAAGCTGTACTGGAATGGAATACGGAAAATAAACAAAAATAATAATGGATCTGAAATTGAGTGATAGCGTGTAAAACTATGCTATATGCCACTGAAACTATGTATCTAAATATGCCACAATATTGTTTGCTACAAATATGCAATCGAAATATCACTAAAATGCTATGAGTCGTACAGTTCAATGTATACATATATCCAGTTGAGAACTGCGATGTCGATGCTGTAACAACCCAAGTTATTACTTAGGTTAATTAAGACTAATTTAAGTTTTAATTAAGGTTATAGTACACTAACTATGCCATTTAGGATTCACCTCTAAGATCTAGGTCAAATCTGGAATCAATTGAATTAAATCTGGATTTCTGAAAAATCCCAAAACCCTAAAAATTGACTTTTTATTATCTAGACCTCAAATCAAAAATATGACTTCGTCATTGTGTTCGCCACCCCCAAACTAGTTAGGGGTAAAGTTTTGGATGCATTTGGAAGTCGTCGATTTTTCCGGATATTTTGTTGTATTTCGATCGCTCAGAAATTTTCGTCAAACTAAGATTCCAATTTAAGTCAAATAAAAATTAAATAAAAATATCCTCTTATAATGCCTATTGAAAGCATCCTACTGCAAAAATTTGAGCACGTTTGGGATTCCGGATTATTTTGAATAAATTCATGAAGCTTAAACTTCAAAGGCTAATAATATGAAAAATACAAATCGGAATTTGGAAATTTTCATATATCTAAGTCAAGCATCATATGAAAATGCTATGTTTCAAGTTTCGTTAATTTTCGAGTTTTTGATTTATCATAATTAATTTTTTAAGTTTTTCACTTAAAATTCAATATAAAATAAAAAACTTGTCCAAATTTAATAATTTTTAAATGCGTGTGTTCGTCTCGTCGAGACGGTCGTTTCGATACAAAGTTTGTAATTTTTGAAGCTTAAATGACTTCAGATCTTGGCTCGAAACTTCTAGCCATTTATTTTGATCCAACGGCTGATATAGATCCTAGATTTACTTATATATCTCTTCAAAACCTAATTCATTCTTATCTAATTCTTCCCTCAGCCGAATTTTCCTTCCTCTCCTACGCAACCGAGACCGAGCCCTCAAGCTTATCCCCTGAGCCAGCGAGAAGAGAGGCAAAGACGCGTGGATCGTGTCGCTCTTCTCTCCAATGGGAAGGCTCGAACCCATGCCGATCCCTCTCCTTATCTACAAACGTTCAACCTCTCGGAGGAGGAGGGATTGAAGGACAACGAACCCTAATGGAGTCTCCATTTAGCCGAGAGGCTTTTGTCTCCTCATCCTCGGTTGGAAGCCGAGAGCTCGACCGCACCTTCCTCGGATGATGGCCGAACGCTCTCCATTCCCACCGGCCTTCTACTCCTTCTAGCCGAGCGCCTTCTTCAAACAGCAGCTGCTACTCCATCTTCATTCGAAAAACCTTAACATTGTTTTGGTATGGCCCTCTACTTACCTCCTTAAATTCAGAAATTTCTTTAAATAATTTCATTTATAGCCTAGTTCTCAAAGTATGATTGCATGAACCTCCCAATCAATTTAATAAATGAATGCTTATGTTCGTCTTCCAAATGAGCCTTTTTGATTGTATTTTTTTAAAACTTCATTCATCAATTAGGGCTAGTTCATATTTAATAAAAAGATATCTTGTATTTATTATGTTTTATATAAATGAGCCATCTTGACGGCCGTTATAAATTTAGTCAACCTAAGCTTGAGTTCAGTTATTGATCTAAGCTTGACTTACAGTTTGAGTTTGGCTCAAGCGCCAATAAGCTCAGCTTGCAATCCCATTAATACTAGGCTTGCCGTCTCATTTACACCATTCCCATTTTAATCTTAAAGTGGTGCAGGGAAGAAAAGTTTAATGAACAAGGAATCTTCATAAAACCATTTCAACACTATTTGAGGTATATTTTGTCGTGCTATATTATTTCCATTTAATCTTGTGTGTTATGAAAACTTGAGTTTTGTTTTCTTTCCAAATGGTGTATGATTAGTTGAAAATATTCTTAAAAATATGGAAGAAAATCAATTGTTATTTTTAGGAGCATAATAGGATTTGATGGTTATAAATGAGCATATGTTATTAAATATTAAAAGAATACCTATATGCATACATCTTATTATGCTAAGTACGTTGTTATCAAGATTGTAAGAATGCACCTTGCTTGCTTCTTAAGTAGGACAATAAAGTTGTGAGCTTATTATCATAAATATTCCCAAGTAAGTTAAGTAGAATGATTCTATCCTATATAATGCTGCTATCTTTTATAAGTGAGAATAAACGAATACTATTGTTTCTTTCAATTGAATTACATGTTGCTATTGGATGAAAGTGAGATAAATATTACAAGATTCTATACTACCATTTCATATGTAACGATAGATTCTATTTGATACATATTGCCGTATCTTAAATACAAAATTATTAAGGCAATATTTTGTAATTTTGGAATTCAATTTAGCATCCTACAAATGTTGGATACAAATGCTGTCCAAGTTTTAAATATTAATAAATGATTATTGAAATATGAGTATTGAATAAAGGTTGAGAATTTCTTGTATGGCTAATACTAAATATTCATGCCCATATTGCAAGTCTAAGTGTATTGATGAAACTCATAAATAATTACTATCAATTTTGTATCAATTACTGCCATGTATCATTTGAAATCCAAATGTTGTCATCTAAAGTAATAGAAGAACACTTGATGTCATTTCAAGACATTGTCTTTGCTGTCAATTATTTCAAAGATCAAATGCCATCACTTATTATGTGTAAGGTTACATGTTTTATATTATTGTATTCTATAATACTGAGTTAACGTTTCAAAATGCCATTAGTTTATAAGATTTAATGTTGTTAATTTAATAAGTATGAATGCTGCAAAGTATCATATGGGATCTAGAAGTTGATAAGAGAAGTCAATTGTTGTCCATTCATTTAATAAGATAAATTGCTGCTATACGAGCTTAAAAGATTTTATGATGCTATCCAGTTTATGAGATTCATATATTGCCGTGTATCATTTAAGATTAAAGTATTGTTATCCATTCAAGATAGATCAAATGTTGCCAAGGATAGGTGTTATCATTTCTTTCATTTAAAACTACATATTGTCAATTACACTATAAGACTCAAAATGCTGCCATGTCAAATAAATAAATTTAAATGCGGCCATTTTTCCTATAGATGAATTCACATGAGTTCATCAATAGCTTAAAAGAGATATATGCTGTCATTCAACATGTGCAAAATCATGTGATGCCATTAACTATATATGAGAATATGTATTATTGTTTCCCTTATTAGCATGACATGCTTTATTAAATTTATATGTTGCTCATTATCCATAAGAGATCCAAATGCTACCATGAGGTGAAAGTGAAATAATGTAAATTATGAGAATAATTGCTGCCATCTATGTTTCAGATACAAAAGCTGCCAATGGGTCATGAGTAGCAATGCTCTCATTATTTATAAAATTATATGTTGCCATAAGTTTCATAAAGGAATATATACTGCTATTTATTATGAGTAAGATCACATGATGTATAAGATTCAAGTTGATCCCATGTAAATTATGAATCAGATTGCTGCCATTTAGGAAAATAAATGCAGTCGTTCTTTCTTAATATCATATGCTATTATTAATGTTAAAGGAAGTAAGTGTTTTTATTTCCTTGAAAGATAAAATAATTGTTGTCATTCATTTAAGAAGGAATCACATGCTATCAATAGATGAAGTTGAGATTAATGGAAGACTAGACTAAATACTGTAATCGTTTTTATCAAATATTAAATGCTCCCATTTAGTTCAATTGTAATTAAATGTTGTTATTTTATAAATTTGATATCGCCATGTATTTCCAAAGGGAGGATTAATGAGAAGATAAGCGATTCAATGTTGTCATTAACTATAATAAGAGAATAAAGGCTGCCATAGTTATCAAATGAAATAGGAGACATGTGTTGCCCGTTATTTCAACAGATGTCATGAATAATATGATGCCATCTAATGGGATCAAATGCTTCCACTTATGATTAAATGACAGTTATCTTTTTATATTATAAATGCTATCAATTATTTTCACATGCTCTCATTCTCTTATTAGAATTCTATGCTGCCAAGCAATTATAAAATAAAATGCTGAATCAAATATAACTATTCTTAGCATGCTAAGTTATAAATTAATGTACATTGTAAAGTTAATCTAAATAACTACTGCTCTCTTATAATTGTTGAGTTAAATGCATTTGTTCTTTGTATATTAAATAATGCTGCCCTTTACATTTACTCATGTTCCTTTATAATTCTAAATTAATTATGGCTGTTCCATAAAAATATTGAATCAGAATATAAAGAGACTGTAATTTATAATTGAAAACTTTAGGGTTAGATTAAATTAAAATTAATCTGAATGAAACTTGCAAATATGTAATGTAATTATTATGGAGTTAGTATAATTAAGTTTCATGGCATATTCTGAATCTAAACCAAATACAATTGTAAATCAAAAGCTAAATTCTTATTAAGTAATTTCAACAAAAATAAGTGCTAAACTCTGTTTTTCTTTGAAGATTGAATAAATGCTAAATAATATTTTTCTTTGCAAATTGAATAAATGCTAAATTCTATTTTTTTTTCTTTGCAGGATGAGTTGTAAAAATTAATACAGTAATGCTAAATTAAAATACTATGTGCAAAAAGTCACATAATACTGTTCTTACAAATTGCTAATTTTAATTTTGTATTTTCTTTTTATTAAATGTTTAATATAGGATGTATAAACTGCTTTGTTTAGCATTTTTAAGCCCTAAAATCATATCTCAATTGTTATAAACAGTAACTAAAGTGAATTAGATCATAATTTATGTGAATTCAAACTTTAATTTGACTTTAATCAAAACTTCACAATTAGGTCCTTAAGGAATTCCTTAAGTAAAAAATGAGTGATCCTTCTTTCCTTAACATTCTTAAATCTTTTCATATATTTCATAACACTAGTTAGGAGGTGTGTCATGAGTGATACTCTTAGAAATTAAGAGCACTAATTCCTAGGATTATGAATATTATTTTAGATTAGAGTTCATCTATTGAGTAAATTGGGTTACTCAATAGGTGAAACATTGAGTTTATTAGTTTATAGATTTTCCTAAGTTTATTTAATGATTATTTTATCTTTGAATCTTACAACTAAGAATAGAGATCTATCCTAATAAATTAATTATTCATTAGGATCTACCTTAATCTAAATCTGTGAGTATGGGTATTAAACCTTAGATCCTTAAGATACACTATTTGGATTAAGTGATTAAATTCCATATTTGGAGTTTAATTCTTAATCCTTCTATCTTGATTTGATCAATCAAGATGGGTGGGGATTATGATAAAATATTAAAATAGGACATTTGACTTATTATTTATCTTGTATAATCGATATTGATTTGATAAGATTAGAACCTGATCAGTTATTTTTCAACTTGTAAAGTCGTAAATCTGAGTTACACTCGATAGTAGGACATGGAGATCCTGAACTTGTGTAACTTAGAGTAGGTAGAACGAATAAATTAGATAACAAATGAATATCACTTGTGTCCTAGTAGAGTCTCTTGCTCACCTTGAATTGATGCTTTACAAACCTTATTTTGAGCCTCATACCTTGTACACATATATTGGACATAGGATATTTGATAAATATCTCATGTTAATTTTGAATTGCATACATATCATTAATGATTGATCGATGTTTTCAGTCTTTCAGTAAGTTGTGGCCTAACTAGTATGCCTCTCCAATCCTTGAGTCCGGCATAGCACGCTGGTTTGCTACTGTCGGTAAGTCTATCCATGCCTGGTTGAGATAATTTCTAGGGTGGCGAGAAATAGATTTTGCGCTCAAATGGCAGGATTGGATATGGTGAGTACTAGTAGAGGGTGGATTTTCTGTACAGTGATTATTCAGTTCAGTACTTTCTGCCTTAGCCCATCAAGCTAAGATGTTTCAGTGATATTCAGTTCAGAGTTCTGCTTTAGCCTATCAGACTAAGTGTTTACTTACAGTTGAGTGGATTGAGTAGCCAAGACAGATTTTTAGTTTTGATCTTACTATTTTACTTTACTCTTTTCCGCATTTCAGCATTATTTTTACTTATAGTCGGACTGCACTTTTATAGTCTTATTTTTATATAGGATGCTAGTTTTATTTACTGCTTTCATATATATATATATATATATAGGATGTTAGTTTTGTTTTCAATATTTTTATATGTTCATTTATTTTTATGTCACTCAGTATAATCCTGTATTGATCATAAGCATATTTAAGATATAGTTTCTTTACAGTAATAGTTTAGTCTTTCTTTTGCTTACCTGACCTTGTTGCAGTTGTTTGGAGGAGGCAGTGTTTACTTCCTAGTTGTTTAAATTATAAACTGTTTGTTTATAACTTTATCATGTTATTTTCTTATGCGTTTCTGCTCCTATTATGCTTTTGTACTTAGTTATTTATGGTGATATCTAATTAACATAATCAATTGATTACCCTGAAATGTACTTAGACATATTGTCTAACTAGAATTTTCTTTTGTTGGCTGGGGCCCTATCATTATGAAATCGATAATGATAGGTTCTGAGTTTCTGGGAGTTGTAGATCCAGTGGAGGACTTGCCATTGGAGGAGGAGCCTGTACCTGAAGACCTTTAGACTTAGCACTTGTGAAGATGAGAATTTATTTTCAGCTCTTTTAAACTGTTTAAATTTGTAATAATTCAGGGATAATAATTCTTGTTCAACACTTTATTTATTCTGGATTGTTGTATTATATGGATGGATGTTGTATTTTATGCTTTCGCGATCTCTGTGTTACTTGTATGATCATTTAGTGATGGATTCATTTGGAGAAATGATGAAGTCCTTAGTTCAGTTGGATTAGAATGTGTGTCTAATCCAATTATAAGTATGGACCTTGTCATTTAGATGGCCCCTCCACTGTAATCATGTTAACTTAAGAGTTAACAGGACCACGGCGGGGCAGGGCCATCACAGATGCATCCTGAAATTTCCCCAGTCAATATATGTAACATTCCATAACCTATAAATCATCACTGATACTCATGCATCATCATTGATACTCATCATGCTTATACTCATGCTCATGCTTCTAAGCTACATGAGGTAAATCCAGAAATCCAAAAAATGCTTTGAAATCTGATAATGAATTCAAGGTCTCAATTGTGCAGAATCTTATCAAAATGAAGGATCCTGACTTGTATATTCTAGTTCGATAATTGGTTAAAGTTGAGAGTTTACTTAAAAATCATTAGTTTGGAAGGTTGTATACACATATTTAGCATGTTTTCAAGAAAGGTGGATTTAACCCTTAGCTTATTTTAAACTACATTTATCAAAGCGCACTTCAATAGGAGGCAGAACCTGGTCACAGTTTATATCTCAAGCTAAGCTGTTAAATAACATAATTACAAGCATACTTAGTGTTCTACACAAAGTGACTTGAGATACTTAGTTTATTTAAACTGCACTTATCGAAGCGCACTACGATAAAAGGTAGAACCCGATCGCAGTTTACATCTCAAACTAAGGATTTTGTTCACTAATTGTAACACTCTTAATCTTGGAAGATTTACTCTAACGGGACTGTATTCGTCTAATCCCTCCGGGTAACACCTGGTCATAAGTCCACATTGGAGTGAATCAACCAATCCTGAATACTACTGAAATAATTCAATACTATAGGTATACCCTACTATACCCCACCAATAATCTGGGTTCAGAAGATTCTATTTAATCAACAAAGATTCATCAAAGTTATTAATCCTTACTCTAAATGGGTGAGTCCTACACAAGACTCCAAGGGTGTGATCAAAGAGATCACTTAATAATGATTTCTACCATAAAGAGGAAGTTCCATTCTAGGTGCTTTAGGTGTTTCCTACCACAAGATGTCAAGATCAACCTCTAAGATTATAAAGGATAATCTAAAATTCATACCTCAATAAGTTACAAAAGTTCTTCCTACCTCAATATATAAATATTTAAAGTTTTTAGCATTCAAGAATGATCCTAAAGCAAGACCCTTGAGATCTCATTCTTCTATTTCTTAAGCTAACATTCAAGTTTTACTTAATAGAATTGGATTAAAGTGATCAGATCAGATGCATAAAATTCATCTAGTCATACTCTATTCTACAATCATGGGATGAAATTAAAGATATTATTAGAGTTAGATCATTTCATAAATCATTATAATTTTTTATTCATCTTATGCTAATAGTCTTATATAAAATAAAATCAAAAATCTAAAGTTTAGATTTAGATAATTCAATCACACAGTTTTAATATTAACCTTAGCACTTCTAATTCTATGATTTAAGATCAATGTTAAATCATATGAATTATTAGAATCATGTCGATTGAATTATCTTTCAATCAAGGATGCTTGAGTTAAAGTGGTTAAGGTTTAGATCATAATCAAGAAAAGTTAGGGTTTGACCCATAGCCTTACCAAATTTAAGACCAATAATTAATTTAAAGATCAATGACAAATCAATGTATTATTAGTGTATTATTGATGTCAGATTTTAAATTTCGATTAAGTATCATTTACTTAATCAAGTTTTTAGGATTCTTATGTTCAAATATAGTTTAATATCAATTTAAGCACATTTAGGTGTCCAAATATATATTAAAGTTCTCTAGCATACATCATAAAATCATAAAAGCCTAGAATGTAAAATAATATAAAATAGAAGGTAATTAAGGCTAACCAAATTCTAAATTAAACCAAAGAGATTAGCACTTAATTACAACTCTAAAAGACTTAAGTTTCATGTCATTTAATTATTGAGGTATACTTATTTAATATAAGCAATCAAGGATCCTATTCTTTAACATTTGGTACAAGATATTTAAGATACATAATAGATTTTAAAGCACTTGTTAAAAATAACAAAGTTTCAATTTTAATTTTCACATGAAATTTTATGCAATGCTCAATTTTAACTAAACTAAGTTCAAGTGTGATAATTCAGTCCAACTAGGATCTTAAGGACCTTAAAATGCAAAAACAGTGAAGTTTTGGCTATTTCAGCCAATTCTGCGCACTTTTAGAAAATTCTGGGTGCTACGGCGCGGTGCAGCGCTTTCAGGCACTGCAGCGTGCTACGACGCCTAATTCAAGGGATAAATGATACGGCGTGCTGCAGCGCTTTCAGGCGCTGCGGCGCGCTGTGGCGGATTAAATTGCAGAACACTGTTCAATTAATTTATTTTTACATTCTATAGTTTTTCAGAAATGACGCTGCAGCCCGCTGTGGCACGTTGCAGCGGTCCAACTTGCGGGTTACTGTTCAATTAATTTTTCTCTTGATTTCCTATAATTTTTCCCGAAATTACGCTGCAGCCCGCTACAGCAGTTTAACTTGCGCGTTACTGTTAAATTAGTTTATTTATTGATTTCATATAATTTTTCCTAAAATGACGCTGCAGCCCGTTGCGGCGCGCGGCAACGGAAATTATTTGAGTTTCGGACGCTATGACGCACTGTAGCTCCCGACGGTGATTTCGCCATTGCGAAAACCGTGATGAGTCACATTGCGAGCTCAAATACTCTCAATCCAGAGCATTCCACTAGCGGTGCCATATATCAATGGAAAGGTATTTTTGATACATTTCTATCGATACTAAAATTGGCACAAATGGATTATCCTAACTATACGAACGATGGAGTTAAAGGTTTGGTATACAAAATAGACGAAAAATAGAGCATAATAATTTCAAGTAATATGATGCCTTAATGAACCTCAATGGCTTTTTCATACAATCATGGATTTCTAAATATACAAACAAGCATAATATCAACATGAAGAAGACAAGGAAGAGGAGCAAACAGGTACCTTAGCCTTGAAGGAAGAAAACTTGAAAAGTTTGGAGGAAGAACTTCTTCTTCTTCTTTTTTCAACTCCAAGCTCAACAATGGAGGAATAGAGGAGAGGTGTTTCGGCTTTAATTTGACAGCAAGCAAAGAAGGAGGGGGCTGAGCTCCATTTAAAGGAGGAGAAGTAAGGGGGGAAGCCATCATGAGCTAGGGAAGAAAGGGAGGCATGGGAGGCCCTGCCTTGCTGCTTGCGTGAAAGGGGGAGGGGGCGCCGAATGGGGGATGGGCAGCCAGGAAAAATAATAGAAAAGAAGGAAAAAGGAAATTAAGAAATAAATATTTATTTCTTTTTTAATTTCTGATTTATCAAAAATTCAGGTTTGATAAATGTGCTCCGAAAAATCCAAAAAATTCACCCATAGCTAATTTGGGGGTGAACAATACAACGACGAAGTCGAATTTTGATTATGACGATTATTTAATTATGCCATTTTCCTGTGCATTTAATTATATTAAAATATTCACGAAAATCCGACGACATCTAAATGCGTCCAAAACATCACCCCTAGCTAATTTGGGGGTGACGATCGCCTTGATGAAGTCAGATTTCAATTTCGAGGTCAAAATAAATATCTTAATTTTTTAATTAATGAAATATTAAATAATCCAAAACAATTGATTGAGCTCCGAATTGCTCCAAATTTTCAGAATTTGGTTTTAATAGCTAGATGAACTTAATGGAATGATGATTAAGATACAATTAAGCTAAGATTAAGCTGGGTAACAACTTTGGGTTGTTACAGTTCCGTTCCCTTATCTTTGTGCGCATTGATAAGTGTAGTTAAACAAACTAAGTATCACATGTCACTCTTCTTTAAACACTAAGTATGTTGTATCTAGAGCGTTTGATAACTTAGTTTGAGAGAATACGCTGTAAAAGGGTTTCACCCCTTATCATTGTGCGCATCGATAAGTGCAGTTAAATAAACTAAGTATTAAAATCACAATTTCTTGACAATCCCTTTAGTTGGTGATTCTAAGAGTAATTTCACTTATAGTCACCCAGTAAATTATAATTAGAAGTTAGAATTCATTTAGGTGAATTCTGCATAATGGAGGTAAAGGAATCAATATTGGGTATTCAAATGAGTTTATGTTTTTAGGTGATTTATCGAATCATGTTGAATTAAATCCTTGGCATTATAGCATAATCATAAGCATGGCAGTGATGTGAACTATGAGATGCAATATGCATCAAGATTTGTAGGACCTATGAGATGCAACATGAATCATGAATATTAGGACTTTTTTGAGGTGCAGTTGGCACCAAATGCATAATGACATCATAATTCAGTGGCATATCAGTGACACGTGGCATAATTTTTCAGTGTTGCTTACTCAATTTTAGACTATTTACTATTTTCTTCATATTTTAATGCTCATTTATAGTTCAGTTTTACTATTTTCAGGCTTTCAGCTAATTTTACTATTTTCTATAATTTTATTTAAACTATTTAAATACTAAATTTTAGATAACTATAACTATTTAGAATAGCTTTTGATGTGTTAGATTTCTTATCTAGCATGTGGCACTTTTGGGATCTAGCAATTTGCTAGATCCAGAGCAACTAGTGAAAGCAAATCAGATGGACACGCAGGAGATCCAGGAGGAGTTCGTGGAGCACTAGTGGACTCTTCGTCAATATTTTCTTTCTACTTATTTTATTCCAGTTCAACATTAGACTATATTCTGTATTTTAATAAAAATCGTTTGTAATAATTCTGGATATATTTTCTTTTCTTTTCTGAAATGAATATTTATTTCAACTTCTGTGATGAATATTTTCTGGATGTATGCTTTAGCTTTCGCACTCTATTTTCTTACTATTTATACTTAGTATTGTGATGTGATCTGAATTGTAATTAAAATGCAAGCATTCGTGTAACTTGGATTGTATTTGTATCATTGATCCAATAAGCACGAGTACCTTACCTAATACTTAAGATAAAGATATTACACTTATCTTAAGGATTAGTGCTCAATTCTTTTTTCTTGGGTTGAGTTGTTGCAACAGATGTTTATTCGGGGAGGTCGTGTTTGGATCATTCCCGAGTAACGCACCGTCTCGCCGCCAATCTGATTATCTCTTAAATAAATTGCTCTCGGCGACGGGATGGGGCGTTATAAGGGTAAACACCTACATACACGAAGAGAGATGAGATATTTCATTATACCAGAAGAAGAATATAACTAGACTTTCACAAAACCCTCACTCAAGTCATCAACATGATGTTTTCTTCAACCTCCCGCCATCACACCACGAATTAGAGATTTACTAAGTTGGAATACCTTAAAATGAGTTTCAAGAGGATTTATAGGCCCTAGAAACCAGTGCCGAAGCACCTATTGCTCCATTTGGCTGATTTAAAATTAATTCAACTTCATTTTCAAATCAACATTCATGACATGAATCCATCTTATACGTTCAAATAGAGAAGAGCTTACTGACAAGTAGGAGCATGCCCCTACACTAATTTTCTCGGCTACACTGCCTTTGTTGGCTTTTATTAGCCTCCTCTAGCTATCCCTAGCCTTTGCCGACCCAAAATGGGCATGCAGATAATTATTTCAAGCATATTAGTTTGATGCTCTCTAGTGTTGTAATAGAGATCATAGTGGCTCCCTGCCCATCATGGTGACTCACCAGCGCAAGATCCAAGACCACTAGGCGTGCCCGAGCCTGCCTAGCCTTGCCTGGGCGCAATGTGCTCAAGTCCGCCACCCGCTAGTCTAGGCACGGGCCAGCAGGAGTCAAAATGAGATTAGGCATGTCCAAGCACTTGAGGTGTCTTTACACGACTCCCAGACATGCCTTATGGCTTAGCCACACACTTATATAAAGTGCAAGAACTGGGCTTGTTCATCAAATTTTGAGATTGAGGTGATGGTAGGAAATTGGTTATACGCTCTAAATGAAGGAGACTTTCCTGGGTATGGTGAGGCGCAATATGGAGTCTAGTTCAAAGATTTGGGAGGTGCATTTGAAGTGCTTTATAAGCTTCGCCAATATTTATCTAAGTTAGTGATATCATTGTAGAGTTTATGCTTTGGAGTGTTTCCCTCTACGGAGTTTTTGTCGCTGCACCAAGTTCATGAAAATTCACAATGGTGCCAAAACTAATTGAACAACATTGTAAAGTTATATTCATATAAATACAAATATGTGATTTTGTGGATATATTTTGTTATACTAGATGTTTGTTTTTTTCTTTCGATACTTGTTTTTCAAGCAAGTGTGTTGCCTGTAGTTTAATCTCTAGCCCATTTTGCTTTTGTAGTCGGACAAAGGGATGGCATCCATTGATCTCCACTAAATATCCTGAGTTAGCTATTCGTTATGCCAAGATATCCATTTCCCTATGTGAGCCACTAATGGATCAATTACATCACCTTTTCTGGATGGGCTCAAAGATTGCTCCCATACGTAGTTCTAAATAAGATTAATACTATTTGTTCGAGGATCTTGTCCAGTGGCTCAAAGGGACATAGGAATGTTTTTATCCACACACTGTTGGAATTATATTTTTGCTCCACATGAAAATGGGGGATTAGGACTACGCTTCCCATTCGTAATCTTGGAATTATATTTGCATATTATTACACATAAATATTTGCTTTCCAACAAATAAATTGCAAAATTTGGTTGTTCATCCTTAATTGCTTCTCCTAGTCTTGATAATCTTAGTTGTGCAGACAAACAAATTTTCACTGCAGCAATGACCATGCTCTTTAGCCTATCGATGAAGCAAATGTTGAAACTCTCATAGACAGGGGGGGGTCAGAAACTTTAAGTCTGGCTAAGGCCAACCGCTTCTCTCATTTAAGATCATCCGTCAGCTTTTCAGTCTGGCTGTGACAAACAAGTCATTTTTAGCATTAGTAATAAGATCATCCTTCAGCTTTTCTGCTGAACCCATTTCAGAACATATGCATGAAGGGAACTGTAAGGAATCAATATTAGAGACAATAATATTTAAAGGAGAAGAACTAGCATAATCAAAATACATTTCAGGAGTAGACGAAGCCTTAACCAAATAAAAGTCCTCCATTAGTTCTTCTTTGAGCTTTTGCTCATCCGAGCTAAGTAAAATAGAACACTTGCCACTAACCACCGGGTTCCTCGGCACATTCACAACATTGTTTAAGCCAGCCTCAATGAGGTCACTATTACCAGCAACGATCAACACATTTTCCTTACCAGACTCTTCTATTATAGTATTACCATTCTTTAAAAGGGATAAAAGCTCGGGCACACAGAAGCTTTCACCATATGAGTCCCCAGAAGTTAACCAGTACGAGAAATAAAAGCATTGTTTGTTTGAGGGATCAGAAAGATCCTCATTTGAATCATTCAAGAAGCCATCATGGTTCACGACATCAATAAAATCCTCTGACTATTGACCAAAAATAGAGACATTAGATTCAACAATTAAATGCGAGGCATGAGCACAAAAAAAATCCCTTTCTCTCTAGTTTCAAATATATCATCATTACTACCAGCATTAATAACCATCCCAGTTTCATCAGAATCCACTGCTGCAACTTTGCCATCAGATTTTAGATAAGAGGCAGCATAAACAGAAGATAAAACAACTAAACTAGAATGTTGGGAGCCAGGATTAAAAGTTTCCTTAGGCGTGAAGATAGGATGAACTATCAAGTTAAGACCAGTCTCGTCACCCTGAGGCAAATCCTTATCAAGGGAACCCAACTGATCAATAGCTAGCCAATTAATAACATTGCAAGAGTGGCCAAAACAAGAACAATCCCAACAATAGAGCGACACCTTCTCGTAGACAAATTTTTTAAAATACCCCTTAGACTCTGGACCAAGCCAGATCTTTTCAGGGAGCTTGTTAGAGATGTAAATTTCAACTATCACTCAGGGTACCGACAAATTCCTATGAGTAGTTATCTCTCTATCTAACTGCAGAGGCCTTCCAATAGCCTTGAAAATCATAAAAAGCATTTCTTGAGAAATATATTGAACCCGAAGTTCAGGAAAACTAACCAAAATCGGAGCAATCCGGGCATCTACATAGGGGTTCTATTTGCAGAACCTAACCGTAAATCCTGAATGGTGGTCATAAGAGCCCTCGGCAAAAACACGAGTTCAAACTAAATCATCTGAAAACCTAACAAAGCTCGTAATGATCTTGCCATAGCTCGGTAAAGAGCTAACAAATTTACAAAAAGAGTAAACTGACATATCAGAAATTTCCGGAAACCCATTAACCTTCGAAATTTCTTTAGAGATTTTAAAAGTGTTACCATTCAACACCTTTTTAAAGAATCTAATCGCCGTTTCAGAAGCCATCAATAGGAATCCATAAAAACAAAAAAAAATCGAAAGCCACCAACAACCCAGGGTCGAGAAATCAAACCACAACAAAAACGCAAACCAGAGAACTACCAATCCCAGAGCAATCATAAACTTACACGAAAGAAGAAAATACCAGATGAGGAGCCCCCCGCCTCTCTCTCCTTCTGGCAGAACGTCTGATATTTGTATATATTTATAATTGAATAAATGTTTGGCAAACATTTCGGAGAAAAAAAAAAGGCTGGAACTTTCACGGACTGGAATATGCTGTTCAGCTTTCTACCTCTCGAAACATCAACATATTATTGTAAACTGATGTTGCACTGTGCTCTCATGTGCATTTATTTTTAATTCCCTTTATCTACAGATCGACTCTCCAACCTCAGAAATGCAAGAGAAAAGGTTTCTTAAATTTTGTATGCCGGCCAGATAATTAAAACAGCAATTTGAATGATCCTGCAGCTCAAACAGATAAGGGAGTGTGGTGGTTTAACCAACTCAGTTATAGTAGGAGAACGTGAAATTATTTAAAGAGAATATTATAATGTAAGAACATTAGAACTTAAAATAAGAATTATCCATAAAATTGCAAATATACTAATCCAGAAAAATAATTAGCTAGCGTTATACTTTTGTTGCCTTGGGATCTATAATCCATGTGCTTGATGAGTAAGGAAGCACCATGTACAGCGAGTTAGTATAATTGCAGAGGCTGTGAGAGAAATGGGAAGTTAACAACTGTATTATCTAATTGTTAGATGAGTCAACTGTATCATTGTGAAGTAAATTAAAAACGACCTTCTGCTGTTTACTTAGTTGAGATCCCTCTCTCTATTGATATATATATATATATATATATATATATATATATATATATATAAAAGCATACATAGCACTCTTCAAATAAAAATACTAAGATAGGGAGAGGCTTATGCCAAAACCATGGGACTTTGATATTCATAGCATGCATTCTACAGATATGCCAAGTATAGGTAAAGTTAAATTTATTAGGCACCACAATATTAGAGACAACATATTTTTCATCACTGAAACAAGGGGAAAGGGATCTAATCATATCTTAAAGGCATCTGGGAAGGATGCTGTAAACGAAATTCCCATATTCCACCAACTATCCTTGTTATGACAATCACTAATGAGTAGTTTAGGAAGATTACGCTCATAAATGTTTCATAGGATCCCAACATCAGCCCAATAATCAAACCAAAATGAGGAAGAACTATCAATATTATCCCAAAAAAGAAAAATTTATATAATTATCTTCATCTTAACATCCTTTTCCATGTTAAAGAATCTGAATTTTATTGGTAATTAAGGCAGAGTGAACAGTTGCATGGTAGTTATCTCTTAGAATGGTAGCCCATAAAGAGTTGGTGGTCGTAAAGTTCAACCAGAGGTCGATAGAGTTTGCATTATGAAGATCTTCCAAGCCTCTCAAACCTATACCTCCCTAAAAAATAGGGTAGAAGCTAGATAATTTTGGTTCCTTCATTATAGATCCACAAAAAATTATCAAAATGAATTTTGATATAGTTAAAGACCCATTTAGTAAGGGAGGTATCTCTAAACCAATAAACGGGGATAATGTTTATAATATATTTAATAAGAGTACACAAACCTCGTTGAGAAAGGAATTTATGTTCTCATCCACATAACCTTTTATAATTGGATTCAATGAGATATTTGTAAACATTATTTTGGTTGTGCCCCTTAAAGATGGGGAAACCAAGATACTTAAGGGGGAATTTACCCTTTTTGAAGCCCAACTTATTAGATATGAAAGTGTTGAGGAGATTTCTTAAAATTTATATTGCGACCAAATTTCTTTTCAAGATATTGAAGAAGGTTTTCTTAGCTTGGCCACACTTCTTTTGTCCCCATTGGAAAACAAAATAAGATCATTAGTGTATGCTAAATGAGAGACCATTAGTTTCTCACCTCAAGCTAAAATTAAAGTTAGAATAATTTATGGATAGATTATTTATATTGAAAGACAAATAATTCATAGCTAAAACAAAAAGGATGGGGAAATGGAGAAAGTGGGTCACCCTGCCTTAATCCCTTATTAGTCTTAAAAAACATTGAGGGTGCCCACTAATAAATATAGAGAACCAAATATTTTGTGGATCTTTGAGACAAAAGAATATTCAAACCCATAAGATTGAAGGATATTGACTAAGACGATACATGCAAAATTGGGGGAAAGAGCACTGGCAAGCTGTAACAACCCTAGGTTGTTACCATGCAAAATGAATGTGGATTGATTCAATTTTTTTTAGCATCATTGCTTTTAGAACATTAAGATAAGCCTATCTGGAAAATTTAAAGTCCATTAGACTTCTCTAAGTCAAAATTGCAATTTGATCAGTCTATATGCCCTAGTCTAGACCTAAAATTTTTTGATCTCAGAATTAAAATCTGATTGTATTTTTGAATTCCTCACCCCCAAATTAGTTAAGAGTGAAAATTTGGTGCAATTTGGAATTCATTTGGGCAATAATTCAATTTAATTTAGAATGATTTAATTGCACTTAAGGGCTTATAACTTTCCATAATTTCATTTTTACCCTAATACCTAATATAACAGCCGGGATCCGCTGTGCGGATCACGGGCGATCCGCTGCGGAGCCTGGGTCACGCGACAACGGGATCCCTAAAATCTAGCCGTCGCGCCTTTCCATCTGACGGTTAGGATTAGAATCGCACGTAGATCAACCATAATGATCCTACGACGCAGATTTAATCTGGTTCGGCCGTTAGGATCCAGAGGATCAGGACCATCGCGCCTTCCCAATCAATGCATCAGACAGTCCACAGCGCACCCACACTGTGGATCTTCGTCCCCGCCAAGATGCGCCCGACAGGGAAGATTCCCCATACTGCCAGTGGCCTCCCCTGTCCCCCACGCGCGCCGCCAGCTCGGCAAACCATTGCTGGCCTTCCCCCAAATGCCATGAGACCCCAATTGGGCCTTGTGGCCCGGCCGAGCTCGAAATGGAATTTCGAGAGCTCGGCCATGGCCCGCCCTCTCGGGCCTCCCCAGCTTGAGCCAGAGGCTCCAGAAGCTTCCCTAAGCTCAGCCAAGCCTATAAATAGCCCCAGACCTGCTTCAATTGCGGCTTGCTGATAAATTGTAGCTTCTGAAATTCGTCGCCATTGCCGAAGTCCCGGAGCTTCACCCAGGAGCTCCCGTGCTCCTGAACCGCTGATAGAGGGTTACTCCTGGAGTTCAGAACCCCTAAGAGCTTCCAGAGTCCCTGCAGCAGCGAGCCATGACCCGTCTTCCAAATTCGTCGAAAAATAGGTATCCCAGTTGCAGGAATCAAGTCAATAGGGCTCGAATCTTATTCCATTTGATGCGTTTCTATTTTTATTGTCATTTCGAACTTAGCCGTATCGTACTTAGGGCCTGAGCTAGCCCCGATCGATCAAATCGATCGATCGGGCTAGTTTCCTTCTGGATCGCCTCGGTCGAGTAAGGACCCGGCGATCCAGGCCACCCTAGACCCCCAGACCAGAGGGCTTCGATTCGCCT
The DNA here is from genome assembly GCA_016760335.1 of Gastrodia elata. Lineage (NCBI taxonomy): Eukaryota > Viridiplantae > Streptophyta > Magnoliopsida > Asparagales > Orchidaceae > Gastrodia > Gastrodia elata. Next base: position 2,286,542 of record CM028681.1, on the reverse strand, counting down.
CACCTCCCTGATGGTGTAGGGATCGAGCCCAGGGTCTGGCATGGCCTCTATGGGGAGAATTATCTCCCCACAATAACATAAATGGCGAACGCCTCGGGTGAGTAAGGTCTGGCTGATCCAGACCGTCTCCTAAGGGGCTTCCGGTCCCAATCGACGCGCCTGGACGTGGTGATGGTGTAGCAATCGAATGCTGGTCTGTCCGTAGACTAGATGCGCTGGAATTTGGCGATTAGGTTTTTCCTAATCGGCCTCTTCTGCGGGACGAAGAATCAGGGACAACAACACTGTGCGGGCCGGGTCAACCCATGACCCGTGCGGTGCGACAGTGCCGGGTCTCCCGGGCCCCGGTCGACCCGCGCGCTTTCGATTTCGAGCCGAGCCGTTTAATTAAATCGAATTAATGGAATTATTTTCCTTAAGGAAAATAATTTGATTAATCAAATCATAGGAATTTGATTACATAAAAATACAGAATATATTTTCTTAATAACTTTTAATCCACTGGTTAAAATTTTATGATATTATATATGAAAATATTCAAAAAAATCTCAGGAACTTAATTATAAAATAAAATCACACATCTCATGGTTAGGTCTTTAATTATTGTCTAATTACAGTGAATTTTAATTAGGGTAGATTAGTAAAATTACTTATCCAAATTGTATGTTTAGGATGCCATTAGTTCACTGATGTTAAGTAGATTGCATGTGCCAAGTATAACATTTTCTGAATTCTGTAAATGTCATTATGCCCTAATCTTGTCAAATCATATTTAGTGAACTTTAGGGTTTATACACCTTGGATCATAGCAAACTCAGTCTCTGATTACTTGTATGATTAATTAGGACTTACATGCCAAATTTCATGTAATCTGAATGGTTGGATTTTTATTTATGTACTTATCCTTTTTGCTTGGAATTAGGGTTTGGTTAGCATTAAGTAAACACTATTTGTTAAATTTTAATCATTATTTTGGCTTATAACAGTAAACCAAATGAAATAAAATCACCTTTTATAAACTTATTAAGTATACTTGAATCAATTTAAAACTATAGAATCTTAAGTATCTAAATTAACTTAAGAAATCCTAAGATTTGGATCAAGCTTTCAAGATTTGATCGAGATCTAGGATTGCCACTAATAATACAAAATTAATCTACTAATTTGACATTGATCTTAAAATATACACTTGATTTGACTTAATATTTGAGAAGGAGTCAAGCCCTAATCTACTTAAAACAAATCTAAAATCATAACAACCCTAACTCAACTATATTGATTACAAGACTGTGAATTGAACATTTTCCAATAATACATCTGATTTACTATTGATCCTAAACATTTGAATTAGACATGTTAAGGTTAATAATAAATCTATGTGATTGCTTGATCTGAATCTAAACCTTAGATCCCTAATTTTCTCTTAAGAAAGAAGACTAGCATAAGAAGACAATTAAAATCATATTGATTAAACAGGTGATATAATCCTTAATAATATGCTTGATTTAGTTCCCATAATCTTAGTCTAAGTGTGATCAGATGACTTAATCATCTGATCTAATCATCCTAAGTCTAATCATGAACCAAAACCTAATAGATTAATATCAACATCTAAAGAAGAGATCTTGATGCTCTTTTCATAAGATCGTCTTAAATTATCCAAAAGACCTAAATTTATATATCATGAGATAGGAGGCTTTGTATGAATCCTTGAGGTAGAAGTATAGAAGAACTCTTCACCTTAGAGATTGATCTATTCTCCTTGTGGTAGTAATCACTTAAGACATTAGAAGATATACATTTCCTTATGGTATATCCATATTAAGTGATTCCTTATCACATTAGATTTGTGAAACTTTGTATAGGACTTACCTACTAGTCTAAGAATTGTAGTCTTGATAAATTCTTGCTCTATTAAATAGATTTGATTGAACCACGATTGTTGGGTAAGTGTAGTATAGTATACCCATATTACTGGTTCCCAGTAATAATCTGGATTGGTTGAGTCATTCTAAGCAAGATTTGTCTTTGTTGCTATCCTGTGGGCTTAGGAGGACATAACCTCGCTTAGAATAAATCAATCAATCCTAAGAGTGTATTAAATGAGTACCAATTCCTTAGTTTTATTGAAGGACAGTTGCCATCAGGCAATGCCTCCTGGCGAAGCTCGCTGCAATAGGTATGGCTTAAATAAAACTAAGTAAAGGGGAATTACCTTCCTTAAGACGCCAAGTATGATTGTGAGTTTAGTGACTAAATGCTTAGTTTGAGATACAAAATTATCATCGGATGGTGCCTCCTAATGAAGATCGCTTTATTAGGGTGGCGTAATCAAACTAAATGTTGTGTCCTATCTTTGCAGCATATTTAATATGTGTATACAATCACTCCGCCTAGTGATCTTTAAGTAAAGAAGCAACTTTAACTAAATATCGATTTAGGGATTTGGAGTCAGAATCCTTTTTGCAGGATTTTGCACAGTGGAGACTTAAGATTCATTTTTGTGTCTTACTATAATCTTCATGGATTTCGGGATTTTTCATTCATATCATACAATGGCATAAGCATAAGCATAAACATGAGTTGAACTCATTCCTTCCATTGTGACATATGATTATCAGTGATACAGTATGAGATACGGAATGTTATATATACACAGACTGGGGAAATTCAGGGTGCATCTGCGTCACCATACTGACTTCCTAACTGTTGTACTTACATTGGACCGTACGACTCATAGACCTTTAGTATAGTTCTATGATATATCGTGATATAGCATATCTGTGAGCATTATTTCAGTAGCATATAGTGCAGCTTATAGCATCCTTCTCAGCATGTAACATTTTCATGTATTTTTAGCATTTGGTTTTGATGCAGTTTGTCTTTGCTTAGTTCTTATAGTTCAGTTATTTGATGCTTTACAGTTTCTCCTGCACTTTTACTTTATGTTCTTGCATATTTAGTATATTTAGATTAGTTTGTATAGCTAGCTTCGATGTGTTAGACTTCTTGTCTAACACGGGGTATTTTTAGGATCCGGCAACTTGCTAGATCCCGAGCAGTTGTTGGAGACAAGTCAGGAGGACGTCCCAGAGGCTCAGGAGGAGCACTTGGAGCTGTAGGGGATTGAGCACCTACTTTTACTTTTTAATCCTTTTCAGTCTTCTGGCTAAACTCTTTATATTTCTGCATTATTATGGTTTGTAATAAAACTCTGGATGTACTTTTACTTTTCTTTTCTGAGATAGATATTTTCTACTGCTTGAGACGAATGTATTCTGGATGTTATGCTTTTATCTTCCGCACTCTGTTATATTACTATACATAGTATTGTGATGTGATCGGCGTACTGAAAACGCTGAACTATTTTGTAACGTGCATTGGTCCTTCTCTCCCCCCTTATACCTTATGTACGTACTAAGTCTAATACTTAAGATAAGCGTTCCATTTTTATCTTAGGTATTGGCTCTCGAGCCTACTCTTAAGGCTCGAGTCAGCGGCCTTCAGCATGGCTCTGTCTCTTTAAACCTATTCGGGACGATGGGTTTTACTTGTATGGCCCACCGCTCCCAAGTAGCGCACCGTTCTGCCACCAAATAATGAATTATATTCATACTTTGCGCTCGGTGACGGGACGGGGCGCTACAGTTGGTATCAGAGAAGTATTATAAAGTATCAAATACGGAGCTTGTTCCTATCTACTTTATAATCTGTTCTCTGCAACAGGAAGGACAATATCACAATTACTAAGTGTAGTGCAAAGCAAACATCCAAAAGATTCATTAAGCTGTCTCAGAAATAGAAAGGAAAATTATGTCTATGATACTGACACCCTAAGAATTAAATGCACGCAAAAAGATAACATATAACGACATCTTAGGATTTGAACGAATTTTGAAAGAATAATGAATGCAATATTTATGGGTTAAACTATTTTAGGGAATGGAATATTCACCGTCAGCATTTCTGTTCTACCTTAGGAGGTTTGATGATTATTGGATAGACGACCTTCGAGATGGTCAGATCTACGGGAGGACGGTGGGTGGAGTATCACCCCAAGGAGTCGCAGTACTGGACAAGATTCTGGTTCATTCATTGTTCAGAGGCACCAGTCTTTCGATGCTCGCCAAAGAGTGGCTGGATCGTGTTACCACGGCACTTCGAGAGACAGCCTATCCAGAGAAGTATCGTTTAGAGATTGTAGAGATCCTACTAAGGGGATCAGCAAGTCGTTGGTGGTATTACGTCGATAGGAGATTAGCTCGGAAAGGCCACATAGTCACATATGATGACTATGTGGAAGCTACTATGAGTGTAGGGAGAAAAAGACTATCGATGGTGTGTCCATCGATCACTCCCGCCATAAGCAAATCTTTCGTGCTCAACCCATGAACCAGCGGGAGCCCGCTCCTGCCATAATGCCGGCCCCTACGATGAACTTAAGGGCAAGTGTACCGATGTAATGGTCATCATACAACCGCCAAGATTCAGGAATCCAGAACAAGCAACCCTCGGCACCTGCCCGAGTGTATATGTTAACTCCAGCTTCTGCTCCTGAAAATAATGACGTGGTGTCAGGTACGCCTTAAATTAATTCTCTTTTCTTGCTATATGTCCTTCATTATTCCCGTATGAACTATTCTTACGTAAATTAACCCAACTATAGGCACATTAACCATAAGCGACACAACTTGTAATGTTCTATTCGACACTGGAGCAAGTCATTCTTTCGTATCAGAAGAATGGGCTAAAACACTTAAACTACAGACACATCAACTAGCCAGTTCATTAAGTATTGGGCTACCTTCGGGAGCTCATATGTAATCTCAACAATACTGCAATCTAGATATTCCTATTGAGGGTCAAAACTTCAGGGCTAAGCTAATTCTAATGCCAATCACCAAGTTCGACATAATCCTAAGTATGAATTGGTTAAGCCAACATGGTGCGTCCATTAACTGCCAAAAGAAGAAAATAACTTTGGGTAACGGAAGAAACTCCAAATCATTCGTGGGAAAATTTAGCACCCAATCGTCGTTAATCAACGCTATGGTGGCAGAGAGGTTAGTAAAGAAGGGATGCAATGCGTACCTTGTAACAATGTTGGGAGAAAAGAAAGAAGTTATACCTCTTTCTGAGAACCCTGTAGTTTGTGAATTTCCCGATATTTTCCCTGAAGACCTGCCTGGTCTTCCTTCGAACAGAGAAGTAGAGTTCACCATAGACGTAATTTCTGGAACTCAACCACTGTCCAAAGTTCCGTACCGCATGGCGCCAAGGGAACTCCAAGAGCTGAATAACCAACTTCAAGAATTATTAGAGAAGGGTCTCATCCGTCCAAGTTCATCCCCTTGGGGAGCGCCAGTGCTATTCGTTAAGAAGAAAGATGGATCAATGAGAATGTGCATCGATTATAGGGAATTAAACAAAGTAACTATTAAAAACAAATACCCTTTGCCGCGTATCGACGATTTGTTCGATCAGTTATCTGGAGCAAAGGTCTTCTCCAAGATAGACTTGCGATCTAGATATCATCAATTGCGAGTTAAGGATTCTTATATCGAGAAAACAGCGTTTCGAACTCGTTATGGACATTACGAATTCTTGGTGATATCTTTTGGATTGACGAATGCACCATCCATTTTTATGGACTTAATGCAGCGTGTGTTGAAAGCATATCTGGATAAATTCGTCATCGTCTTCATTGACGACATACTGATTTATTCCAAGAATAAGACCGATCATGAGAAACACCTTCATATAGTACTTGAAGAACTCAGGAACTATAAACTCTATGCTAAGTATTATAAGTGTGAATTCTGGCTTGATTCTATCGCCTTTTTGGGTCACATCATTGACTCTCAAGGAATCGGAGTGGTTCAAAACAAAGTAAGCGCAGTCCGAGAATGGTCACAACCAAAATCCATGACGGATATCAGAAGCTTCTTAGGAATGGCAGGCTATTATAGAAAATTCGTCAAAGGTTTCTCACAAATTGCGTCTCTTCTCACCAAACTGACTCAAAAAGAGTACCTTTCATTTGGAGTCCAGAATGTGAGAGAGCATTTCAAACCTTGAAAGATGCTCTTTCCTCTGCCCCAGTTCTCGCCTTACCAAAGGAAGGATTGAATTACCAGGTCTATACTGACGCATTCGGTATAGGTTTGGGATGTATTTTGATGCAGGAAGGAAGAGTTATAGCCTATGCATCTCGACAATTGAAACCATATGAAAAGAACTATCCCGTCCACGATCTTGAACTAGCATCAGTAGTCTTCGCTCTAAAGATTTGGCGTCATTATCTGTATGGCTTCCAGTGTTCCATATCCACCGATCATCAGAGCCTGAAATTATTTTCACCCAATGCGAGTTGAATTGTCGATAGCAAAGATGGCTCGAGTTAATAAGTGACTACGACTTAAGCATTCAATAACACCCATGAAAAGCGAATGTCGTAGCAGATGCACTCAGCCGTCATGCTACACTATCTTCTATAATTTGCACTAGTACATTGAAGGAAGAATTCTGAAAATTTGAAATTAGGCCAGTGCGTGGAGATATGTTAAGCACACTAATATCTATGAGCTCAGTTGAACCAACCTTCCATCATGATGTCTTCATCTCTCAAACCAAGGATGAGGAGTATTTGAAGCTCAAAGTCGATATCGAGAGTGGGCACCGCTTCGATCTACAGCTTCGTGATAATGTAATTTACTAAGGTGATCGTCTATGGATTCCCAAAGTATGCATCAAGAGATTCTGGTCGAAGGCCACAATTCTGGCTACCAAGTACATCCAGGTAGTACCAAAATGTACCAAGATCTGAAGAAGTCATTCTGGTGGCCCGGTATGAAAAAGAGTGTGACAGAATTTGTGGCAAAATGTCACGCTTGCAGTCTAGTCAAAGCCGAGCATCAAAACCCAGGAGGACTCCTTCACCCACTAGCAATTCCTGAATGGAAATGGTTCGATATTTCTATGGATTTTGTTATGGGTTTACCTAAAGCAAGATCTGGTGAGGATTCGATTTGGGTCATCGTTGATCGATTGACCAAGTCAGCTCATTTCATCCCTATGCGTCAAACTGATTCTGTGGAAAGATTGGCAAAGCTGTATATTAAAGAAATTATCATGCTCCATGGAATCCCAAGATCAATCGTATCTGATCGAGATAGCCGTTTCACCTCTAAGTTATGGCAAGCAGTGCATCAAGACTTGGAAACTACTCTAGCAATGAGTACCGCCTTTCATCCTCAGACAGATGGACAAACAGAAAGAGTCAATCAAGTTATGGAGGATCTCCTTCGTCTCTGTATTCTGGACTTTGGAGGTTCTTGGGAGGATCACCTTCCCCTTGTAGAATTCGCATACAATAATAATTTTCAAGCAAGTATCGGTATGGCACCATATGAAGCTTTGTATGGCAGAAAATGCAGTACACCATTAGCATGGTCTGAAACTGGCAGTGTTCAGCTTTATGGGTCAGAATTGGTTGAAGAAACAAATCGTAAAATTCAGCTAATCCAGTAAAGAATCAAAGCTGCTTAGGATCAGTAGAGTAAATATCACGGCGCTCATCATTGTGCTCTGGATCTTGATGTGGGAAAGTTTGTGTATCTAAAGGTCAGTCCAATGAAAGGTGTTTATCATTTTAGTGTAGCCGGAAAATTAAGTCCTCGCTATGTCGGACCTTTCGAGATACTAGAAAAGATTGGTTCTGCAGCATATCGACTAAAGCTTCCTGAAGATTTCTTCGCAGTTCATAATGTTTTCCACATCTCCTCTCTGCGAAGATGTCTCCGTGATCCATCTCACTTAATTCAACTTTCAGCAGAATCTCTACAGCCAGATCTCTCTTATATAGAAGAGCCGATTAAGATCTTAGCTCGTGATCAAAAAAAGCAGCTAAGGAATCGCTCCATCCCAATGGTAAATGTTCAATGGAGGAATCGCTCTTTAGAAGAATCTACTTGGGAGAAAGAGACGAATATGAGGAAGAAGTACCCCAATCTCTTTGAAACTCCAGGTACTCTTTAAATTCAAAAGCATTATTCATGTTCGTATATTCTCTCGTAATTGTCTTCTCTTAAAATGATGTCGAGGACGACATCGTTCTTAAGTAGGGGAGTCTATAACAACCCTAGGTTGTTACCATGCAAAATGAATGTGGATTGATTCAATTATTTTTAGCATCATTGCTTTTAGAACATTAAGATAAGCCTATCTGGAAAATTTAAAGTCCATTGGACTTCTCTAAGTCAAAAATTGCAATTTGATCAGTATAGATGCCCTAGTCTAGACCCAAAATTTTTTGATCTCAGAATTAAAATCTGATTGCATTTTTGAATTCCTCACCCCGAAAATAGCTAAGGGTGAAAATTTGGTGCAATTTGGAATTCATTTGGGCAATAATTCAATTTAATTTAGAATGGTTTAATTGCACTTAAGGGCTTATAACTTTCCATAATTGCATTTTTACCATAATACCTAATATAACAGCCGGGATCCGCTGTGCGGACCGCGGGCGATCCGCTGCGGAGCCCGGGTCACGCGACAGCGGGATCCCTTAAATCTAGCCATCGCGCCTTTCCATCTGACTGTTAGGATTAGAATCGCGGGTCCGCCGTTAGATCCACCTTAATGATCCTACGGCGCAGATTTAATCTGGTTCGGCCGTTAGGATCCAGAGGATCAGGACCATCGCACCTTCCCGATTGATGCATCAGACGGTCCACAGCGCACCTGCACTGTGGATCTTCGTCCCCGCCAAGATGCGCCCGACAGGGAAGATTCCCCGTAATGCCAGTGGCCTCCCCTGTCCCCCATGCGCGCCTCCAGCTCAGCAAATCGTTGTTGGTCTTCCCCCAAATGCCATGAGACCCCAATTGGGCCTTGTTGCCCGGCCGAGCTCGAAATGGAATTTCGAGAGCTCGGCCATGGCCCACCCTCTCGGGCCTCCCCAGCCCGAGCCAGTGGCTCCAGAAGCTTCCCTAAGCTCAGCCAAGCCTATAAATAGCCCCAGACCTACTTCAATTGCGGCTTGCTGATAAATTGTAGCTTCTGAAATTTGTCGCCATTACCGAAGTCCCGGAGCTACACCCAGGCGCTCCCGTGCTCCTGAACCGCTGATAGAGGGTTACTCCTGGAGTTCAGGACCCCTAAGAGCTTCCAGAGTCCCTGCAGCAGCGAGCCACAATTTGTCTTCCAAATCCGTTGAAAAATAGGTATCCTAGTTGTAGGAATCGAGTCAATAAGGCTCGAATCCTATTCCATTTGATGCGTTTCTGTTCTTATTGTCATTTCGAACTTAGCCATATCGTACTTAGGGCCTGAGCTAGCCCCGATCCATCGAATCGATCGATCGGGCTAGTTTCCTTCTGGATCGCCTCAGTCGAGTAAGGACCCGGCAATCCAGTCCACCCCAGACCAGAGGGCTTCGATCCGCCTCACCTCCCTGATAGTGTAGGGATTGAGCCCGGGGTCTGGCATGGCCTCTGTTGGGAGAATTATCTCCCCACAGTAACATAAATGGCGAACGCCTCGGGTGAGTAAGGTCTGGCTGATCCAGACCGTCTCCCAAGGGGCTTCCGGTCCCAATAGACTGCGCCTGGACATGGTGATGATGTAGCAATCGAATGCTGGTCTATCCATAGACTGGATGCGCTGGAATTTGGCGGTTAGGTTTTTCCTAATCGGCCTCTTCCACGGGATGAAGAATCGGGGACGACGACACTGTGCAGGCCGGGTCAACCCATGACCCGCGCGGTGCGACAGTGCAGGGTCTCCCGGGCCCCGGTCGACCCACGCGCTTTCGATTTCGGGCCGAGCTGTTTAATTAAATCGAATTAGTGGAATTATTTTTCTTAAGTAAAATAATTCGATTAATCAAATCATAGGAATTTTATTAAATAAAAATACAGAATGTATTTTCTTAATAACCTTTAATCCACTGGTTAAAATTGTATGATATCATATATGAAAATGTTCAGAAAAATCTCAGAAACTTAATTATAAAATAAAATTACACATCTGATGGTTAGATCTTTAATTATTGCCTAATTACAATGAATCTTAATTAGGATAGATTAGTAAAATTACTTATCTAAATTGCATGTTTAGGGTGCCATTAGTTTACTGATGTTAAGTAGATTGCATGTACCAAGTATAACATTTTTCTGAATTCTGTAAATGTAGTTATGCCCTAATCTTGTCAAATCATATTTAATGAACTTTAGGGTTTATACACATTAGATCATAGCAAACTCAGTCTTTGATTACTTGTAGGATTAATTAGGACTTGCATGCCAAATTTCATGTAATCTGAATGGTTAGATTTTTATTTATGTACTTATCCTTTTTGCTTGGAATTAGGGTTTGGTTAAACTTTAATCATTATTTTGGCTTATAATAGTAAGCCAAATGAAATAAAATCACCTTTTATAAACTTATTAAGTATAATTGAATCAATTTAAAACTATAGAATCTTAAGTATCTAAATTAACTTAAGAAATCCTAAGATTTGGATCAAGCTTTTAAGACTTGATCTAGATCTATGATTGCCACCAATAATACAAAATTAATCTACTGATTTAACATTGATATTTAAATATACACTTGATTTGATAAGATTTGAGAAGGAGTCAAGCCCTAATCTACTTAAGGTAAATCTAAAACCATAACAACCCTAACTCAACTATATTGATTACAAGACTGTGAATTGAACATTTTCCAATAATACATCTAATTTACTATTGATCCTAAACATTTGAATTAGACATGTTAAAGTTAATAATAAATCTATGTGATTGCTTGATCTGAATCTAAACCTTAGATCCCTGGTTTTCTCTTAAGAAAGAAGACTAGCATAAGAAGATAATTAAAATCATATTGATTAAACAAGTGATTTAATCCTTAACAATATGCTTGATTTAGTTCCCATAATCTTAGTCTAACTGTGATCAGATGACTTAATCGTCTGATCTAATCATCCTAAGTCTAATCATGAACCAAAACCTAATAGATTAATATCAATATCTAAAGAAGAGATCTTGATGCTCTCTTCATAAGATCGTCTTAAATTATCCAAAAGACCTAAATTTATATATCATGAGGTAGGAGGCCTTGTATGAATCCTTGAGATAGAAGTATAGAAGATCCCTTCACCTTAGAGATTGATCTATTCTCCTTGTGGTAGTAATCACTTAAGATATTAGAAGAGATACATTTCCTTATGATAGAATCCATATTAAGTGATTCCTGATCACATTAGATTTGTGAAACCTTGTATAGGACTTACCTACTAGTCTAAGACTTGTAGTCTTGATAAATCCTTGCTCTATTAAATAGATTTTATTGAACCACGATTTTTGGGTAAGTGTAGTATATTATACCCATATTACTAGTTCCCAGTAATAATCTGGATTGGTTGAGTCACTCTAAACAAGATTTGTCTTTGTTGCTATCCTGCGGGCTTAGGCGGACATAACCTCGCTTAGAATAAATCAATCAATCCTAAGAGTGTATTAAATGGGTACCTATTCCTTAGTTTTATTGAAGGACAGTTGCCATCAGGCAATGCCTCCTGGCGAAGATCGCTTCAACAGGTATGGCTTCAATAAAACTAAGTAAAGGAGAATTACCTTCCTTAAGACGCTAAGTATGACTGTGAGTTTAGTGACTAAATGCTTAGTTTGAGATATAAAATCATCATCGGATGGTGCCTCCTAATGAAGATCGCTTTATTAGGGTGGCGTAATCAAACTAAATGTTGTGTCATATCTTTGCAGCATATTTAATATGTGTATACAATCACTCTGCCTAGTGATCTTTAAGTAAATAAGCAACTTTAACTAAATATCAATTTAGGGATTTGGAGTTAGAATCCTTTTAGCAGGACTCTGCACAGTGGAGACTTATGATTCATTTTTGTGTCTTACTATATTCTTCATGGATTTCGGGATTTTTCATTCATATCATACAATGGCATAAGCATAAGCATAAACATGAGTTGAACTCATTCCTTTCGTTGTGATATATGATTATCAGTGATACAGTATGAGATACAGAATGTTATATATACATAGACAGGAGAAATTCAGGGTGCATCTGTGTCACCATACTGACTTCCTAACTGTTGTACTTACATTGGACCGTACGACACATAGACCTTCAGTGATAGTTCTATGATATACCGTGATATAGCATATCTATGAGCATTGTTTCAGTAGCATATAGTGCAGCTTATAGCATCCTTCTCAGCATATGACATTTTCATGTATTTTTAGCATTTGGTTTTGATGCAATTTGTCTTTGCTTAGTTCCTATAGTTCAATTATTTGATGCTTTACAGTTTCTCCTGCAGTTTTACTTTATGTTCTTGCATATTTAGTATATTTAGATTAGTTTGTATAGCTAGCTTCGATGTGTTAGACTTCTTGTCTAACACGGGGTACTTTTGGGATCCGGCAACTTGCTATATCCCGAGCAGTTGTTGTAGACAGGTCAGGAGGACGTCCCAGATACTCAGGAGGAGCACTTAGAGCCGTAGGGGATTGAGAACCTACTTTTACTTTTTAGTCCTTTTCAGTCTTCTGGCTAGACTCTTTATATTTCTGCATTATTATGGTTTGTAATAAAACTCTGGATATACTTTTACTTTTCTTTTCTGAGATAGATATTTTCTACTGCTTGAGACGAATGTATTCTGGATGTTATGCTTTTAGCTTCCGCACTCTGTTATATTACTATATATAGTTTTGTGATGTGATAGGCGTACTGGAAACCCTGATCTATTTTGTAACGTACATGGGTCCTTCTCTCCCCCCTTATACCTTATGTACGTACTAAGTCTAATACTTAAGATAAGGGTTCTATTTTTATCTTAGGTATTGGCTCTCGAGCCTACTCTTAAGGCTCGAGTCAGCGGCCTTCAGTATGGCTCTGTCTTTTTAAACCTATTCGGGACGATGGGTTATACTTATATGGCCCACCGCTCCCGAGTAGCGCACTGTTCCGCCACCAAACTATGAATTATATTCGTACTTTGCGCTCGGCGACGGGACGGGGTGCTACACAAGCAATGATGGGGATTTTTCGGTACCTGAAAGGTACAATTTGTGTTAGTCTATTATTTCAGAAGCAATCCTCAATAGCTGACTTATGCATTGGATATGTAGATTCTGACTATGCCAGAGATTTGAATCAAAGATGATTAGCAACTAGTTATGTATTTACTTTAGTAGGTGGTCCAGTAGAGTGGAGATCAACTTTACAGCCTACTGTTGCCTTGTTTATGACATAAGCATAATACATGACAGTCATTGAAGCTTTCAAGGAAGGAAGCTATTTGGATGAGGGGGTTGCTGAAAGATTTGGGTGCGAAGCAAAAGGAGATAGTAGTTCATTGTGATAAATAGAGTGATATATTCTTAGCTACTAATCCGATCTATCATGTTCACACAAAGCATATTGATGTTCGACACCGTTTCGTTCGAGATGTACTTGAAGAAAGTGAGATCTTACTGGAGAAAATCGACACTAAAGATAATCCCGCGGATATGATGACAAAGATGCTCATTGTTCAAAAATTCACCTATTACAAATTACAAAACTTTGGTGAATTTTGAGAAACTTCTATAGGCTTCTCATTTGTTGGAACTAAGGACGACTTGATTCCCTTGGGAGGAGGATACGTAGGTAACCAATTTGGTGCAGCCGCATTAATAGAGAGCTTAAATGAGTCAGCTCTTATGTGGAGCACATGAGATCTGAGGTTGATATTGTTAACAAATGAGCAGGCTGGAGGTGCACCACAGCGCGCCTAGCGCCCGAGAGGTGGGGGCTACAGTGCGCTGTAGCGCCCGCGGACTAAAAATTCTGCATATATATATATATATATACTCTTAACCCATATTTTAGGGTTATACAAGAGGCAAAATCCAAAAATTTTGAGCCTCCATTGGTTTTATGCGGTTGCTGCTCCATTTTAAAAGAAAAAGAAAAGCTCCTAGAAATTTTGTAAGGGTTTGTAAACCCTAAAATTTATTGGACTCCCTTCTCTACATAGTGAAGTTTTCCGTTTTTCTCCCGTGAACGTAGGTGTTAGCATCAAACTTGTGCTGTATTTATGATTGCATGTGATTAATTTTGCTTTATTTAATTTTTCTCACTATCCCAAGTTTTGTTTCGCATTGATTCATAACTCTAAGAGATCCAAATATAATTTAAACTATATTTTTGCTCCCAATAATCCCCTGAATCAAAGAAGCACTTACTTTAGAAAAGATGATCATATTATGATCATATGGCCAACACACCCCAACCTTCAAAAGTGCCGCAAAATCAAAATTTAGAATTTGTTTATTGTATGAGCATGTTTCTAGAGCATTCCACGCTATTCCTAGCACTTTGCATGCCCAAGCGCCAGTCTCTTGTCTTGGGTAGCTAAAAGAGGCGCTTAAGCATTCTCTAGCGCTTTGCTCTCTGTCTGGTTGACCCCAACATTCATTTGGACGTGCCCAAGCACCTTTACCCTAGTTCTAAGGATGTGACGAGCGATTGAGTATTAACTTTGGTTCATAAATTTTTCTTGTAAATTCAATGATTTGTACTGTGGTTATTTCTCCTCAATTCTCACCGGAGGCTTTCTTTGTATTGTTTTGACAAAGCCAGTATACTATTTAGACATTTGTTCTCTATGACTTACCTTATCTTTATTATTCTTTCGAAGCCAGTGCATTTATCAGTGACGATCGTTTAGGGCATCCTAATCTCTTAACCAACTTCGTTATTTTTTCTTGTAACGAAGCGAATCTCTATGTGTTAATATTATTTTAATATAAGATATTTTCACATAAATCGTTCTATATATTAAAAATGCTATTTAGACTCACACACAAAAAACTCATATAATAAAATTTGAATATCATTTCAGTACAAATTTTAAGAATAATAATTGTATTATTTTAATATAAATAAATATACACTAACAAAAATAATATTCAAATTCAGATAAATTTTTTTAAGTATCACACCAACGAATCTAAATAGTATTTCCCTTTATAAATAAAAAATAAATAAATATTTAAAATTAGATGTAATTTATATATTTAAAGCAAACATGTGATTGATAATTTAAAATCAAGATCTCAAATAACAAATTCTGAATCTCAATCACTACTTAGCATACCATCTAAATTGTTGTTATGATTTACACTAAGCTTTTAGTGATCCAACAAACACTGGTTGACTGATGCGATTTATTATGCGACTATGACATATTTGTTTATTTTCTTTTTTTCAAGGGTTTACTATTGCTGTGTAAACTATACGTTATCTTAATAATATTTAAGATATGTTTATCACCAATTCCTTCAAGCTGTATAGACAGCACTTGGTAGCATCAGGACCGACCATCCAACAATCTCAAGTTGTAATTTTCAGGTGACTAGAGAGAGATGTGCCTTGCAAGCATTCTTTTATCGTATTATTGCCATTACTTGTTGAGAAGTCTTTTGACAATGAAGAACTCTTATTTTCCAATTCGATCACATGCTGTTCACATCTTATATTCGTTTTTCTAAATACCTAATAAGAACTCTCTAAAATTTTTATTTATTTTCGAAGATGACTAAAGATCAATAATTCATCATAGGGAAACTCTCCCGGTCGGAGATTTAGGGTTTCCCTATCGACATGTTTCCCGGCGTTGTGGGGGGCTCCCTTGATCAGTATTTTCTTGCTGTTTCGTTCATCTCTGTGGCGGGTGGTAGCCAGATCTAAATTTTCTTGCTTTTCGGTGTTGGGTTTCTCCTTGTGTCTTTTTGGTTTGTTGATTTCGAGATCCTGTGTTGTTGAATTTTACTGATGGCTTCTAACACAATAATTAACCCTTTTAAAAAGGTGTTGGAGGGCAATTCACCCAACATCTTGAAACAAATCTCTAGTTTTAATGGATGCATGGTCATTCTCTTCTCAGAAAAAGAAATAGATACTATTTCTCGTCCTTATCAGCTAATCCTAGTTGGTAAATTTGTAAGCTCGCTTCCGAACTATGGAAAGATGTGCACTTTTAAATTGGCTTAAGCTTAATGGCTATGTCTCCATTATATACTTTAACTCTATTAGAGTTGTTTTTTCAAATATTTGAATGATTTGGATTATGCACACGTTTTCGCTAAGGGGTCATACGACATCCAGAGAGGTTCACGGTTAGGTCTTGCATGTGGAAGCTCCATGTGGATGGAACTCAAGATGTCACTGTGTCTCCGATTTGGATTAATTTCCCTAGTTTACGCTTGCATTTTATTTCTAAAGAAATTATGTTTTTGATCTTGAAAACCATTGGCAAGTCATTATAGTTAGGTTAGGAAAACATCTACTCTTAGAAACCTTTCAGCAACCAGAGTGCATGTTGAAATTGATTTTTCTAATAGCATACTATATTGGTTTTGGCTTGGCATTTAATCAAAAGGTTTTTTTCAAAAAATAATTTATGAGAAGATGTTATCGTATTAGCAGTTGCTTCTGTATTTGCCAACAGTGTGATCCCCCTAGAAGGGCTATTAATAAGGAAACTAGATTTCTCAGTATGGTGGTTTCCCAATGTGAGGAGGCTAAACGGAACATCATAATTCATACATGGTTTTTGCTGGTAAGGAAAACATTTTCCTTGAGATATAGTCACCTATCTTGGCCGAGAAATCTTTGGAGATTGTTTATGATTGCATAAACCCTATTGCTAATGATGTTCTTGTTGATAAATGAGAAAATTATCATTTGTTAAATGCTGCTTCTCAACCTATAAATTCTCTTTATTTTGAGGAGAATAATATATATTTGTTGATGATGTTTACCTCATGATAGTGTCTTTTCTTAGTCTATCCAATCCATGGTTGTTATTTCATAGAAGTTTTTGTGATGGGTGAATTAATGGGACTGCTGGTGAGGAAGGCAGAGTTGTGTAGGAACTTTTAGCCTCTCTTGGGAATATTAATGTTCTCTCTCATATTACTTTGGATAATCTGTGTGATCCTTCTAGCATTCATTGAAATTTGATGGTTTGTTGGAGCCTAATGTGAGTGATATGAAGTTCAATTCTGAAGGGGTGGAGGTTCTAGCTGCTTTCTCTTTTTTAGTTGAGGAAAAGCGTTATGAGGGGCTAGTTTTGGGTAGATCTTAGTCTCTTAATGAAGGTGTTCTTGAGAGTGCTAGGGTTTCTACTTCTTGCATTAATACTTCTAACATTTCTAATATTTCTTCCTTGCAGTGCTCTTTTGATTGCTTACCTAAGAAGGTGATAGCTGCTAGTTAATAATGGTCATTAATGTTAAAGGTAATGTAATTATTTATTTATTGAATATTTATAGGTTTCTACTCAAGGTAATGATGGTAAGACACAACTGTTGCAGTCTCGATTTAAATATTCATGTATTTCCCTTTCTCCTAATAAGTTTGATATTCTTGATGATAATAGTGATGTGGTTGATATCATAAATTTTAAAAAATTGTGCTCAATCTCACGACAAACATGTCACCCATGCTACTTCTAAATCAAGGGTTAGTAAAGGGCCATTAAAGAAATAATTATTTTTAATGATTAATTTAACATACTGAAACATCAGAGGAATTGGAAATATCTCCTCCATTTTGATCACAAAAATGTGTAGGACATTAATACAATGTTAATTTTCCATTTCAATAACTAATTTTGCTAATGACCTTTTAAGAGTCATTAGTGCTTATATTTACCATTTGATGTCCAATTTGACTCTAATTAGTGTCATTTTACTTTTATGCTATAAGGAAGTTATAGCCACTATATTTACATGATATGGACATCAAATAAAAAATGTGAGTTTTTGACCCTTAAATAAAAAAATATTAAATTCTCAAAATTAGGGTTTTGCATGTTTAGGTATCCTAAACACTAAAAAAACCTTAGAAAACCTACCTTATGACATAATTCAACATTAGACGATGTTTTGAGTAAAAAACAAATAGAATAAACTAATTTTAGCTTAGCACTAGTAAACCTAGGAATGAGCTTTAACATATGAATAAGTTGATTATGTAAGTTCATAAGGCTTGATTTAGTGCTTAAGGATTATAACAGTCCTAAACCCTAGGATGAAGTGAACTAAATAATTCCCTATGATTGTAAGAACCATTAGTAAGAATCTTGATGGTTATATTGGCCTTAGGCTAGTTCCTTACATCTCTTAAGTGTAGGATCAACCTTAAACACCCTAGTGTGTAACTTAGGGATATTAGCCCATTATGGTAAGCATAACCACTTAGCTAACTAGGATTCTTAGTGCCTTAATGTGAACCTAGAATCCTTTTGGTAACTTCCACGATTCCTAGTGCATTTAGTAGAACTTATAAGCGGTTGATTAGGAAACCCTTCCTAAATACCTTTTGACATTTCAACTTCATTAGTAATTAGTTAGTTAATTAAGTGAAGTTAATGATTAGGATTTCTCTAATCAATAGATACCATAGTGGATCTATGGCTAGTAAACTTCCATGCTAATGTTCTAACTCAAAATATTAGTATTAGT
Organism: Gastrodia elata; assembly: GCA_016760335.1. Taxonomy (NCBI): domain Eukaryota; kingdom Viridiplantae; phylum Streptophyta; class Magnoliopsida; order Asparagales; family Orchidaceae; genus Gastrodia; species Gastrodia elata. The sequence goes on along the minus strand of CM028681.1, from coordinate 2,267,982 downwards.
CTAAGTTTAATAACTTTATATAAAAAGGTAGATTAATTGTAAGTTAAACTCTTAACTCAACTTAGATCAATATTTACACATTAATTATCATTTAGATAACTTAAAAGTGAATCCTAACTCGTATGATAGTGAATTATAGATCATACATAGATCTAGAAAATTTCTAGAATAGTAAGGAGTAATTTCTTAATGTAGCACTTATAACAAATAGAGGGCTTATAAAATATCTTAACCAAGTTCTTAGATGTGCATGCAATCTTCCACTTGTCTAAGATTTGTTGCTTCATTTTTTAAGCTTTTGAGATGGTTTTTTAAGGAAGTGATTGAGATTCAGCATGTTTTACATTTGGTGAAAGCTTACAATCAATTGAAAGGTAAAAGTGATTTGCCATATTTAGAGTTTACTAGGGGAAGCTAACCTTAGTCAAGAAAGTCGTATAAGTGATATAGATATAGATGATGGTTTTACAAGTTATGAAGAGCCCTATATGAGGGTTTTTGGATGCCATATAAGTTATTGAATTCCCATCTAAAACAAGCTTAAGACATAATAAAGTATTACAATGTTATCATGCAAAATTTGGAGTTACTTGACTCATTTGACTTAATTACAAGTATACTTAGTATCCTACAAAAAGTGATTTGAGATACTTAGTTTGCTTAAACTGCACTTATCAAAGTGCACTAAGATAGGAGGCAGAACCCAATCGTAGTTTACATCTCAAACTAAGGATCTTATTCACTAATTGTAACACTCTTAATCTTGGAAGATTTACTCTAATGGGATTGTATTTGTCTAATCTCTCAGGATGGCACCTGATCATAAGTTCACATTGGAGTGAATCAACCAATTATGAATATTACTGAAATAATCCAGTACTATAGGTATACTCTATTACAACTAACCAATAATCTGAGTTCGGAAGATTTTATTTAATAAACAAGGATTTATCAAAGCTATTAATCCTTACTCTAAATAGGTGTGTCCTACACAAGGCTCCAAGGATGTGATCAATGGATCACTCAATGTAGGTTGCTACCACAAGGAATAAATCCCATTTTAAGTACTTTGATTCATACCACAAGGTATCAAGTTTAACTTCTAAAGTTATGAAGGATCATCTAAGTTTCTACCTCAATAAGTTACAAAATCTCTTCCTACCTCAAGGTATCAATAATTAAGGTCTTTAAACATTTCAATAACGATCCTATATCAAGATCCTTGAGATCTCACTTTTCTACTTCTTAAGCTAACATTCAAGTGGTCAGATCAGATGATTAAAATTCATCTGATCCTTTTCTATTTTATAATTATGGGATAAAATTAAAGATCTTATTAGAGTTAGATTATTTTATAAATTATTAAAATTTTATTATCCTATTTTATGCTAATAGTTTTATATAAGAGAAAATCAAAGATCTAAAGTTTAGATTTAGATGGTTCAATCACACAAATTTGATATTAACATTAACACTTCTAATTTAATGATTTAAGATCAATGTCAAATCACATGCATTATTGGAGTTATGTTGATTGAATTATCTTTCAATCAAAGTTGCTTAATTTAGGTGATTAGATTTAGATCTTAATCAAGACAAGGTAGGATTTAACCCTTAACCTTTCTACCATTAAGACCAAAGGTTAATTTATAGGTCAATGATTAATCAATGTGTTATTAGTGTATTATTAATGTCAAACTTTAGATTTACATTAAGTATTATCTACTTAATCAAGTTAGCAATATTTTTATATTTAATTGTAGTTTAATGTCATTTACACATGATTAGGTGTCCAAATAGATATTTAGAGTTTTCTAATATACATCCTAATATCATGAAAGCATCTAAATATAAAGATAACATAAAATAAAAAGGTAATTAAGGCTAACCAAATTCTAAATCAAAGCAAAAGGGTTAGTACTTGATTATAAATCTAGAAAACTTAAGTTTCATGCCATTAAGTTATTAAGATATACCTATTCGATACAAGCACTTAAGATTCTATTATTTAGCATTTGGCATAACTTATATTTCAAGTACATAGTAGGTTTTGAGCACTAGATAAAAATAATAAAGTTTCAAACTTAATTTCCATATAGAATTTAATGTAATGTTCTATTTTAGCTATAATAGGTTCAAATTTGATATAACTTAGTCCCACTATGGTCCTAGGGACCTTAAAATGCAAAAACAAAATTTTTTTGGCCATTTCAGCCAATTTTGGGCAATTTTCAGACATTTTTGAGCATTTTTGCAATTTTGGGCGCCACAGCGCGCTGTGGGCTGTGGCGCTTCTGCCGCTGCAACACGCTGTGGCGCTTTTAGCGCGGCGGTGCGCTATGGCGCTCTAAGTGATGCGGCCCGCTGTGGCGCGCTATGGTATGCTGCAGCGGTCCAACTTGCGAAAATACTGTTCAATTAATTTAATTTTCATATTTCAATTAATTTAATTTTCATATTTCAATTAATTTAATTTTCCCAAAATTCCGTTACAGCCCGCTCCAGCGCGCTATGGAGCGCTGCAGCGGTCCATTTGCGATTTTACTATTCAAATTGCTTAATAAATGATTTTATATGATTTTTGCTAAAATACCGTTGCAGCGGCCCATTTCGCAACTTCGGGCGCTACAGCGCGCTACAGCACCAAACGGTGTTTTTTCGCTTGGACGAAATTCGTAAGGCCTACTTTCGAGCTCAAATGCTCCCAATCCAGAGCATTCCATGAGCAGTGTCATATATCAATGGAAAGGTCTTTCTGATACCTTTCCATTAACATTAAAATTGGCACAAACAGAGCATCTTAACTATACAAAAAATGTGGATAAAGAACAGAGTATACAAAATGGATGAAAATAGAGTATGCATCTTTCAAAGAAATGAGATGCCTCAATGAGCCTCAATGGCTTCATTACTCCATTATGAGTTTCTAGAGCTACAAACACGCATAGTAGCAATATGAAGAAGACAAAAGAGAGGAGTAAACAAGTACCTTTAGACCTTGGAAGGAGAGGAAGAGGGTACTCTGCTTTCTTCAAGACCTTAGAGAGGAGCCTTCTCCTTCAGCACAAGTGCAGCAATGGAGAAAAAGGAAGAGAAAGGTTCAGCAAGAAGAGGAAAGAGGAGCTGAGATCCCTTCTTAAAGGAAGGAGGAAGAGAAAAATGAGGATATGGCCAATAGAGGCTAGGGGTGAGGGAATAAGAGATGGCTCTCAGCCATCTCTTGCGTGACATGAAGGGAGGGGCGCCGAATGGAGAGCATGGTCAGCCGACTAGGATCCCAGCTAGGAGAGAGGGGGGAGAAATTATAATTTAAGTACTAACTAATTACTTATTTATTTTCTCCAATTATTCAAAAATTCAGATTTTTTAAACGCACTCCGAAAATTCTCAAAAAATTCACTTCTAGCTAATTTGGGGGTGAGGAATTCAACGGCGAAGTCGGAATTTGATTCCGACAATTATTTAATTATGATTCCTAAATACCTTTTGACATTTCAACTTCATTAGTAATTAGTTAGTTAATTAAGTGAAGTTAATGATTAGGATTTCTCTAATCAATAGATACCATAGTGGATCTATGGCTAGTAAACTTCCATGCTAATGTTCTAACTCAAAATATTAGTATTAGTCTAAGTTTAATAACTTTATACAAAAAGGTAGATTAATTGTAAGTTAAACTCTTAACTCAACTTAGATCAATATTTACACATTAATTATCATTTAGATAACTTAAAAGTGAATCCTAACTCGTATGATAGTGAATTTTAGATCATACATAGATCTAGAAAATTTCTAGAATAGTAAGGATTAATTTCTTAATGTAGCACTTACAACAAGGAGAGGACTTATAAAATATCTTAACCAATTTCTTAGATGTGCATGCCATCTTCCACTTGTCTAAGCTTTGTTGCTTCATTTTTTTAATCTTTCGAGATGGTTTCTTAAGGAAGTGGTTGAGATTCAACATGTCTTACATTTGGTGAAAGCTTACAATCAATTGAAAGGTAAAAGTGATTTGCCATATTTAGAGTTTACTAGGGGAAGCCAACCTTAGTCAAGAAAGTTGTATAAGTGATATAGATATAGATGATGGTTTTACAAGTTACGAAGAGCCCTATAGAAGGGTTTTTGTATGCCATATAAGTTATTGAATGCCCATCTAAAACAAGCTTAAGACACAAGAAAGTATTACAATGTTATCATGCAAAATTTGGAATCACTTAACTCATTTGAGCTTAGTCAACAATGCTTGAGAGCTAAAGATTAAATACAAAATTTTGTCCAAAAAAGAAACTTTATGTTAATTTTTATTTTGTTGGTTTGTTTATTAAAGAAGGGCTCAAATACCTTATAATGTTAAAGATGGATGAGGTTTTGAGCGAAACTCACATTATATTCTACTCAATTTGCTCTCTTACCTTCTCAATTATGTGGAGAACAAATCAATCATGCAGTTTAACAAAAAATAACTTATTAGTTTTGTTATTGCCATGTTTATAGACTAGCACTAGTTAACAATATATAATGTTTGTGAACACCATTTATGAATAACTTTTTCATTTTTTTTTTATGTCAACTCTCTTAATTAAAGAAAGAAACCTGCAATCGTACTTTAAAACCTTTCAAAAGATCCTTTCGATGAGATTACATACAAAAATGTAAAGAAGGAGTTAGTGTGATATGTTTCTTGAAGCTTAACTCTACTCTCTACCTTTTCAAAGCTTTGCACAAAAAAAAAATCTCATGCTACAACAGTAGGCTAAGTGGGACTGCACATGTTTGTTCCCCCAATTATGAGTCAACATAAATTATATTCTTTTTTCTGTGGGGATCACTGCTATATTTGATTGATAGAAGACATATAAGATGCATGGTAATTACAAATCTAGAGTTGATCAATAATCCTTGGTCCCATCTTGAGCTTACAAAAATCATGTCGTTCCTCCACACTATAATTGAGTGCCGAACGTTTTCCAGCTAGTATTTACTGGAGGTAGGGGCAAGTCTACTTAGTGCCAAAAGCTAACACCCTATTGAAAAAGTGAGTAGAACACTCCTAGCGATACTTTTTCTTGTCAAAACTAGTATTTTGTATTCATTGATTTCCCTGATATTTAATTTAGTGCAGCCAATTAATGGAAGCATTGGGCGTCTTCAATGTGGGTTGTGGAATAAAGTTAGAAATACCAAAAATACTATCAAGAGGTGATAGCTTTTGTCAAGAAAGCAAAAGATGCTTATACAGAACAGCCTCTCAAGAGAACCTTCCTTTATTGATAGGCAGCATGTGCCTTTTCCCCATTGAGAGCACGTAGGGATAACAATGAGTGGGGCCTCTTCTCCCCATACAGAATGAGGGCCAATTATTATTTCACGAGTTGGTGTGTTGAGTGCTAGACTGCTCATAGTTAGATGGTAAATATACTTTTGATGATTACTTTTGAGTTTAACAGACTAACCCTTGCTTAAATTACTAATTATGTGCTTCGCCTTAATAATATAAATACCTTACGTACTTGATTATTGTTTATTATATATTTACATATTTATAGGTTGTTTTTGGGAGTTGAGATGCTCCTCACAGCTTAGAATTTCGTTGAAATGGAAGCTTTATTGAACCAGCAAATCATACTGTTTAAAGAAAAACCGATTGATAGTAAAAAGAATCTTACTTCTTTGATATGTATCCCTATAGCTACATAGTATGGTTGGGAAGCTTAAGAATTTATTTGGGGAGTTTCACATGAGTTTTTCTAGACTCTTTCAATGAGCCCTTTTTTAAACTCCAAACTAAGCTATTTTATGGAGGGAGAGGAGAACCCGACGGCAAGTGGCGCTAATCCGGCGTTTCGTAGATGATGCTTAAGAAGCATAATCGATCTTAAGAAGGAAACAGATACCGTGGTATTGTCACGCTGAGTTAAGAAGCATAATCGATCGATCTTAAAAAAGAAACGCTCCGCAACATAATAAATCTAATACCATGGTATTGTCACTCAAAGCGCTTGACATCTATAAAGAAAAGAGAAAAAATCTTGCATCTTATGTACAACATCTAAAAATGTGCCGCATGAAAGCTCTGCTATAGAAGCTTTACAATAAGAGTAGAGAAAGAACTAGCTTAAGAGGATATGGTTGCAACAAATATAGATTTAAATTAAGAGAATAAGCCAATTGTGAAACAGAGACATAATGCACAAAAGGTGAAATAAATATGGACATTTTAAATGTTGATGATTTTGAAAGAAGAAAAACAAGTTGTGAGATTTAGATATGTTTGTTGAAAATCTTATAAAATTTTGATACTATACTAAATGTATTTTTTTTTTCAAAGTTCATCTCGGCGAGATTTTATTTCATCAAAAGAAATGGATACCGGACTAGGGCTGTGAGGGTACAGAAACCTAAAAAAACTAAATCTTGAAGCCAGCCTCAAAAATAGAGACCCAGGGTATATCCTAAAAGGTCTCCAAACACAAAAATAAAACAAAAACGGGGTAAGAGAGTGAGATGGGAGCCAAAATAGAAATTTTCCAAACAACAAAACAGCAGTAGCAGCAGTCGACTGCATTGGAGGTAAGAGTGAGAGTTGGAAGCTAAACAGCAGTAGTCGACAGTAGTGGGAAGACAGTAAACAGGGTGATAGTCACCAGTTGATGCTAAGGGACGGTCTCCAGCTGATTCTATTTGAGCATTTGCATAAAGAAATGCAAGAAAAAACAAGCTATCTTCGCGTGACAAGGACAGAGCGACAGCCTCATCTGAAGACTCCAAAATTAACCAAGTCGAAACATCAAAATCACAGAGGACAACAGTTCAGTAGAAATAATGACCAGCAGAGTCACTGAGGACATCAATACCACTTAAATAACATCCAACAATCAAGAAAGGGAAGCCAGCATGAAACATCTTAAGCTGCTGAACAACAAAATAAACATACTAGCCTAAATAAATGCTAGTAGTAAACCCACAATCACCAGTGTAAAGGAGATGCCACAAGCCAAAACCAAAAAGCCTTAACATCTTGTTAACCGCAGAGCCATGATTTAAAAATAAAACCAAACCACCAGCATCAAATACGGTCTAAGCAAAACATCGCAAAACTCTCATTCAGAGTCTAATATCACAAACAAAAACTAGCCACCGGCTCAGACAGGGCCCAGAGCGATATAAAGTAGCCAAAAATCAAATGATTTAATATCAAGAAGCACAACCCAAACAATAACAAAAAAGAAACCATCTTTCACCAAACCATTATAATGAGAGAACATGTTTAGTGTATGCAACGTTTAATCTATACTAGCTGAAGTTTTCTCATTATAATTGTTTATAATCCTACGGACATCATTTTTGACCTTGTCAATAATCTTTTCAGATTGAAAGGGACACGTTTATTATTCCACGCATTCCAAATGTTCCATAGAGTATATATATCAACAAGTTTTTTCTTATGCAAGGGCCAATGAACAAAAATATCATTAATCTCATCAAGATTAGTGGATGAATATTCAGAGAAATCCATATGTTGATCTGACCAGATTTGTAAGAAAAAACCTAATTGATTATTTCAATATTCTTAGAGAAGCAATGGCATTTGGAAGCCATATGATAACCTTTAGTTTGTAAATTAATGTCAACACTAATGTAGTTGTTATAAAACCACCAAAGGAAGATGCTTATAAGATTTGAGATACATTTATTCCAAAGCCAAATTGGGAAGTTCGGGGGGTCTTGAGTTCTACAAATTTGCCAGAGACAGGCTATGTTAATCTTGTTGTTGATGCAAAATTTTGAGTTGGCCATCTTGATACTTACAAGCTGAGGGGTAATGGTTTTGATCTTGTCAGCAATTTTCATAGGAATCAAGTTATTTAGAAGGTTGTAGTTATATCATGTGTTCATGTCAAAAACATTGGCAAGGGTTAGCTTTGTATGGGTAATATTACTGCTGCATTTTGCTAGAATCTTTTTATGATTCCAACAATCATACCAAAAGGATATGGAAGGATCAAGAGCATCACAATTATTTTATTAGGTTCCAAATTCAAATATGCGTAAAATTGAATCTTAAGAATAATAATTTGGCCACGGAATCATAAAGCTCTAATTATCTAAACCTAGAGTATCGAGGGTGCTCACTGGGGACAAAGGCACTATTACTTTGAACCAGCAGGTCGGGTTGGATTAAGGGGTTTGGTCTATGGTGGAAATTTGACCCAAAATTTGAAACTCGAATTCGAATTCTAAATATTTTGACTCGACTCGAAATTTTAAAGTTGAGTTCGAAAGTCTTAATTTGAACCCTATTTCAATAGACTCGAATAACTTAAACTCTACTTGAACTTGAATAGTTTTAGTTGAGTTCGAGTCTGGCCTGACTCGACTTGAACTCGACTCAAAGCCAGCCCTTGTTTGATCTGATCATGGATGTTGATTCGTTAACATTTTAAATCTAACGATTCGTGTCATAATGATATTTAAGTAATATCGATATGCTCTCAATTCCAAATTCTAGATCGTATAGCCATGGTCAGTCCTACGGTTTATTTATTAATTCTAATTGATCTCCGACATCTATGGTGATCCAACGACTTCGATTCTTCATGTGGTTCTCATTGATCCTTACAGCTTAATCGTATCTAGTAATCCAACAATTATGGATCATCCTGTCATTTAAAAAAAATACTGGTTTAAATAATTTTTTCTTAAAAAAGTATCAGAAAGTTAAATTAAATTTAATGTTTATAAATTTTGGGCATTTTTCAATCCATTTAAGTTTAAAAATTATAAAATTTTAATAAGAGATGTATTTGACAGAGGAGAACCTAAGTATATGTAAATATTCTTAGGCATCAAAATTTTCTTATTTTAATTTTCATGGCTTAAATCTTCAAAAAATTATTTAGATAGTTCCCTTGGATTAAAATGACCCCAATTTTGAAACATTCACCTTTGGGTGCTTGATTTTATGGCATGCTCAATTAAATTTTAATTCAAACTATTTGATAAATATTACAAAATTTTAGTAACTTAGTTTAATGTAATTAAGCCTTTATTGTTAATTTAACAACCTTGGGTTATTTCAAGTACGTAATGAGATAATTGCAAGGCTTGGAGTGGCTTTTAATTTGCTATAGTTCATCCAAATATGAACTGGATGTGAACGGGTTAAGGCAGACCAATGCAAGATGGAGTCAACACTTAGCGGTAATGAGGCACCAGTTGAGTAATGGTTGGATTGCTGACGTTGAGAGCTTGTGCTTGGGCATGCTCAAGCGTTGAGAGCTTGTGCTTGGGCATGCTCAAGCGTTGACAGCTTTATAGATAGCAAAGCCTAAACCAAGAGCTCAAGGCTTGGGCACGACCAAGTGCTAGTAGCTGATAGAGCCTATTTCTGTAGTTCAAGACCCTAGTGCATAGGCAAGCCTAAGCGCTAAATGAAACATAAAGATTGATTTTCCATTCTTAGAGCCATAAGAGTTCTATAAATAGTTGATTGATGTCTCAAAGTTTTTATTTATCGGGTAACCTACTAAGGAGGCTTTAGGGTTATTGTGGCTAGAAAATATTAAGAGTAATGTGAGCTACTTTGCTGAGGAAGAAAGTTGAATGTGGCTGAGAGAAATACTTTGAAAGTTTATAAAGAGTATAATTAGTTGTGATAAGGCTGCTTAGATTTATCCATTTTTTGAATTTTTCATGAAAATTTGTGTATCTCTATTTTGCCTCTATTTTTCTATAATTTTTACTACTTGCTTTGTTCTTACTCTAATATAACAAAGATATAATAACTTGTCATCTTTATTCAGCAAATTAGATTAGCTCCTAATCCTTAATATATTAGTCTACTTAAAGTGACATGCATTTATGAAATGCCTATTAAGTTCATTCTCTCATAACTTAAAGTCTAGAATAACTCATCTAGAAATATTTTTTATATTTTCTTTAGAGACTATTGAAGACTGAGGGAAAGACATAAAATACATAAAGTTTAAAATGTATCAATCGTTGGTGTCCTAAAATATACTATGATATGTACCAAGTTAAGTACGACATACAAAATTTATGTCATTAAATTGCCTTGTAGCAAGTTAAGGGCAAGAGGATTAAGATATTGCTTGGTGTATCTAATGTTTCTTTAAAGGAACATCATGAATTGTTAAAACAAGGGAGCAGGTTGGAGGCAGGCGCTGTAACGCATTGTAGCGGATTCAATTCGAAAGTCAGACGCTACGGCGCGCTGCAGCGCCCGCGGCCCATTTTGGGCAGTTTTGAGCAGTTTATATAAATTTGTTAACCCCTTTTTTGGGTTAGGGAGTGAGGAAATTAAAAACCTAATTAGCCTCTATTGTTTTTGTGTGGTAGACTGCTCCATTTTGCAAGGTAGAAGAAGAATCTTCAAAAGTTTTGTAAGGGTTTGTAAACCTTAAAGTCATTGTAATCTCCTCTTTCATAGTAAAATTTTGCTCTCCTCCCGTGGACGTAGTTATTAGCACCGAACCACGTATATCGTTTTCTTGTGGTTGTGTTTGTTTGCATGTTATTTCCTTTGCTTTAACTTGGTTTGCTCAATATTCTCAAGTATCATTCTGCATCATTTGTTTGTATAACCCTACCGATCCCAACATGAATGGCTCTCTATTTCATGAAGATCATGGTAGATCAAAAGTGCTACTCATTTGTAGATTTGGTGCGAGACATAAAGTTGGACGAACTCTATTGAATTTGTATTTTTGGTGAAAGGATTGAGTATTAAATGAATGTGGTAGTTAAAGAAATTATTTCTTTTTATTTGCTAAATTCAAGGTTGTAGTTGTCTTAGAGGCAACTAAGTCAACTGTTAAGAAATTTCTTAAAGAAACTATTAATCAACATGAACATGAATAATAGTGTTCACAATGACATTCACTTTCCAAATAATCATGTATTCTGTCATAGCTGCAAATTTTAGCTTGCACTAATTTAAAAATAAAAAATCTTAAGTTATGCATTTTTTGCTCAAAGTAAGGAAATAGTTATATATTCTTCAAGATTGTTATAAATATCTTAGAGGAGTCATTTAAGCTAAAATGGAGTAATCAACCTCTAACCCTTAGAATAGTTTTGTTTGGGGTACTTATAATAGTTTAATGAAATTGTTGTAAAGCTGTTGCAGAATAATAATTTTGAAATCAAACTCGTCATCTTAGAGAATGTGCAAAACATTCAATTTTGTGGGTTATTGAGATAAGCGATATCACTAGATACAGTAGCGCTATTGATGGCGCCGTAAAACTTGGGTCGTTTCCATTTTGCCTAAGCGATCGAGCTAAGAGTTGGCTAAACTCGCTCCCTTAAAGCAAATTGTATTGGTGGTGGTGAAGGGAAAAGGCCAAAGCAATTATTAGTATGGGTGCCTCAGTACTCTTAGATGCATTTAATTAATCTCAATTATTATATATATGTTTAGAAGTAATGTGGCATCTCTTAGCCATTACACTCATTTTAGTCTGTCAATCTACAGTTCATATGAGTCTCTGTATAATTTGACAGACATGTAAAAGGTGAATCCCACGCTTAATGCACCCCCAAGTCAGCTGAATGCAAAAATCAGCATAAATTAACTCTATGTATATACATATTAAAAAATGCATGATCAAAAAGCTTGTTTTCTACTTCCTATTAAATTAGATTGGCGATTTTTTTGTCTCTCCGATCTCACACTACATATTTTTCTTTTGCTCTCTCGCCATGTCAAGAAAACTACGGCAGATACAGTCATTTACTGATCTCAGCAGTTGGCGTTTTGATTAAATTAACAAAGTGTTTGTCTGCTTTCCTGACGTCTACCCCCATTAAAAAGTTAAATCTGGAGATTTCCACCTCGGTTCCAACCTCTAATCCTGGTTAGTATATTAATTACATTACATCCTCTGATAATTTTGTTCTTTTGATTATTAGGATCCCTAGGCTTCTCTGTTAGCAGCCTCGCAAATTCCTGTAGAGGGCATAGTCTGCTCATCCTCTGCTAAATCTGACGCGCTTTCCTTTTACTTCTTCTTCTTGTTTTTTTTTTTTTTTTTCAGATTTTTTTCTTGGTGAACAAAAAGCCTACTTGTTTGAAAATCGAAGCTTTCTTCTTTGCTATTTAATTAAGACCATCCGGTCCCTTGGATCGCCATCAATCAAGATCTGCCCTTTTCTTATCATGTGCATTTGTCTACAGAAGAATCTCCCTCCTTTCTCCCTCTCCCAAAGATTGGAGCCTTCGAGCAGAAGCCAAAAATTCATTTTTTTTTTTTTTTTTTTTTTTCTTTTTTGCCCTTAACCCTCCGATCCGATTCTCAAAATTGCTTTCGTGGATGCAGAGAGAAAGAATTTAAGGCATTTGATTTGATTGATAATAATGATTCATAGGAATGATGTAATTTCATTACATAAAATTGCAGGCTTGTACCAGACCCAAAACTTTAATTTTTTTTCTTAACCCTGCAATCCAATTCTCAAATATTCCTTCATAGATGCAGAAAAGAAAGATAACAAAAATTGATTCGATTGATAAATAATTCAGAAGAAATAACCCAGCAATTCAATTCTCTAAGAAAAAATGGCTCTTCTGTTTGTTCTTCCCAAAGATTGGAGTCTTGGAGCTGAGTAAGATATTCAATTCTGTTTGCTCTTATCCCAGCAATCGAACTCTCGAAATTGCTTTATAAAAGCACATGAAAAAAAAAATAAAGGGTTGAATTCTTGGAAGAATTGCAGGCCTGAAGCAGAGCAAAAATTCTTTTTTGCTCAAAACCCGGCAATCCAATTCTCAAATTTTCTTTCATAGATTCAGAAAAGAAAGAAAACATTTTGATTTAATTGATATAAAATTCATACAGAAATCATCCAATTTTAGTACTCCCAATCTGTATGGCTTCCCAAAGATTGCAGGCTTGGAGCAGAACCAAAAGTTCAATTTTTTTTTTTTCTCGAACTTAACCCATCAATACAATTCTCAAAATTGCTTTCATTTTAGAAGGAAAGAGAAAAACAATAGCTCGATTTGATTGATAAATAATCCAAACGAAATGATCGAATTTTATTCCAACCCATCTCTATGTACTTCTTTCCTACCTGAGCCCATACAAAACAAAAAGAAAAACAGAGAAACGAAAAACAACACAAAAACCAGCAAAATCCGATCCCAATTGACCCGAATTGGATTCAGAGCAGCCTAATTCTCTTCTTCGGGGGCTCCCCGCCGTGGCTCGTCGGGATCTTAACGAAGGCGGCGGACAATTCCCGCGGCACGGCACAGAACTGGTTGGGCGAGAGTTCGCCAAGCGGCTTGCGGCGCGCCTGCGGCGGCTTTCTCGGCGCCGGCGGGCAGCAAGTCGGCTCCTTTATGACGGAATTCTCAGATTTCGGGGTCACGGTTTCGCTCTCCTGCTCCGGCGGGGACGAACTCGCTTCCGGCGCTTTTATCAGTATGGGCTGAAGCAATGGGAGCTTCTCTGAATCCATGGCTGGTGGCTGAAGGGGGGGAAGCAAATGTAGGGATCTTAAATTAAAGAAAGGGGACAAATGAAGGGGGGGGGGTGGTAGTGATGATAAGGGATGTAAGAGGGATGGAAAAAGGGGGCGAACAGAATTATGGGGAGTAAAGGATTAATAGTAATAGGGAGTACTTACAGTGGAGATGGGAAGGGCAAAAAGGGCGGGTTTTTATGAACTATTATGATCTGTTGCGTTAATTTTTATTTAGATGTGTAATTAAATTAATGGTATTGTTTGGAAGCATAATCATGTCTATATCAGAGACGTGATAAGGTTTTAATGGCCCACATAGTGGAGGAATTATTACGTATACCAGTATGGGATGATCTTAAGAGTGCTTAGCCATTTTTTATCTTCAGCTCATTTTATTTCATTAAAGAATGCTTTATAGTGTATTATGGAAGATTAGTCAAATATTTAAATTATACACATTTATTGGAGGCCTAAAATGCTTATATTTAATAACAAAAATAAATTAAGAAATTTGCTTACCTTTTTCCATATCTAAACCATATTTAAAATGTGAAATAAATAGAGTAGGAACAAGTTCGAGTCAAGTTCTGAGTATAGGTTGGCTCGATTCGAACTCGGGGTAACTGGATGTATTTGCGCTGCTCCCAATATAATTAAGTCATTTAAATTTAAAATTAAATTGAAATTATTTAAGATTTATTAATCAAATTATGATTATAATTAAATTAACAATAATTAATTGTATATAAAAATATTCATATAATTTATATTTGTCAGCCAAGTTAAAGCATTATTATATAAAATTGTTATTAAAATTAAAGAGTACCAAATCTTATTAAAATTAAAGGTATCTTAACTATATATCAAATTATAGTTTTTAAATATAATTATATATATTTTGTGTGGCAAATATGTAATTATACCAAAAGATTAGCAATATCTAAAGTATCTTAGTATATAAAATATAAGAGAAATGCTTTAATATCTTAAAAATATATTAAATTTTCTTAGATAATTAATTATCATTAATATAGTTATGATTATGATTTTGACTAATAATTCTTATTTATTAAGATTTAAATACTAAGTTTAAATGCTTTAATGATGTTAGAACATACAAATAAATTCATTTAATAAAATATTATTGTTTTATGAAAAATGCTTTAGTTGCTAAGCATTAAACGGAATAATATTGTTTTTATTTCTTAGCTAATAGTTTTATTTAGTATTGTGCTTTTAAATTTACTCATTAACTTAAGATATCCATTCATTTTCATTAGATTTGAAGACTTTATTTTAGAATATATTTTTTGTTTAGTTTGATGATATATATAAATTTGTTAAACTTTGAAAGAGAACATTTAAAGATTATAAAAAATATTTTAAGCAAATTCACATCGAAGCATATCGCAGAAAATCAAATAAAGAATATCGGATTTACTTAGAAAACTCAAATTTGGAAATTCACGTAGTAATGCCACTATAAAAATTTCACTATGGAAAATATGGAGATTACAAAATCTCGCAAACCCTAATCCTTTGGAAAAAGATAACAATTGCTCAGAAAATCTCACGTTTGAATTAAGCCTTGAATAAAAGCTTTCCCTTAGGTGAACAAATGGAGATGAACATGACATGGTAAGATTGAATTTTGATGATAGAGGTGTAGGTAGGAGTTTTCATTAAATTTATTTAATATTGCGTGAATTATATCAAAATATTGGTTCTGTTAGATTCCATAGAACACCAAAAAGGTCTCAATTTTGGAAAATCCCTAAATCAGCCTTCTTTTAGTGTGTCCGGCGATAAGGATGACAATTTTCTTCTAGGTTGTGGGTGGGTAAGTCAGCTGACTAATGATCGTCTGCAGCCGTTTGATCGGCCTAGGTTGAATCCAATGGACGCCATGTCTAATGGTTCTTAAGTATTTATCGATCCACCATGAGATCAAAGTTGCATATCTAACGACTGAGATCAAATACCACGCTATAATAAAATAAATGAAATTTTGGTATGATTTATCAACGCCTACGGATTGAAATGTCGATCCGATAGCTCATATTATGCCAGTGGTTTTGATAATCAGCTGTTTTTGGATCAAAAATCCGACAACCAATATTGATTTCATAATTGTTCAGAATGAGGTCATTGATTCATTGGTTGGATCTGATCCTGTTGATCAGACAATTTGACGGTGGATAATTCACATGTCACTCTACTATCGAATCCGATAAGATAATCTGATGACGTATAATTCAAATTGAGTTGATGCAAATCAAATTTTTGGGAAAATTAAATTAAATTAAATTAATGCAAAGTAAATTTCTCTACCTTCCACAAGTACTTTAAGTACCACCAACTAGATGCCCCTTCCAACTTCCAAATTTCTAACCGTAAACTATTGGCTCTACATTTAAAAAGCATTAGGTGAATAAATATCTCAACATAGAATACATAAAAATTTAATGTGTATTATTATTTCATTCTCACATGCATAAAAATTTAATGTGTATTATTATTTTATTCTCACATGCTAGCTATTATTCTTTAGGATTTGAAGTTTTAAAAGACATGTATATCATAGCAATTGGGAAACATAGTAGCAAGCTAGATATGTAAAGTATAAATAAGGTTAATATTTATGTCGTAGGAGTAAATTTTCATTCTTTTTTATTTATATTTTATCTGCTTATTGGATGTTTGATATGTTAGATTTTCAATTTAATCTAATTACAATATTATTATAATTATATAAGTTAATCTTATTACAATATTATCTAACTACTTTAGAGTTATTTAGGTATTTATTTAGAAAGAAGTAATTTGCAGACTATGATGCAATGCATAATTTAGAGGTAAGATTACTCTTATCGTAGAGACCCAAAAATCTTGTGAGAGGGATCAACAACATACCAATACACTATTCATTCACGAACAAAACCCCCTCGCTAGACTGAGCAACAGACAAGGAACATACTACAAAGCCAAAACATAGATATCATATTACAAATTATAAATTGTCCTAAAAGCATAAATTGAATCCATACCATCACAATAACAACATCAAACTCATAAGTGGCATAAGAAAATGAGACATTGCGATGAATCCTGTCGGCCTTGAAGACGAATCTTGTCGGTGAGAAATGTAGCATGCAGTGAGGTGAATCCCGTCGAAATTGAATGATGAGCAAAAATCCCATTGGAGGCAATGCTTGTCAACTTTAGAAATGAATCCCATTGTCACAGAGATTTTTCGCCGAGATGGCGACAAGCCTACAATTCGACTTATCCATGCAAGATGAACCTTCGGTGATGGAGTCATATTTGTCTTCGGTGCAAGTAGTAGAGACAGAATCACTTATAATGAGATGAAGTTCCGAGCGCAGATGAGCGGTCTTTGGTGCCTTAGAGTCACTAACAAGTCATCAGTTTTGAAAGCTAGCATTGCCTTCATATTCATTGAGAAAAAAGTCACGACTTTAGGAGCGCCACGAGCTCTGAGTAAAACAAAATCACCCAATTTAGATAAAATTTGGTTATGCATGCCCTATTTATAGTTCTACAAATGTTTTACGCTGATTTTACTTTACTATACAAATCCAACATACCAAACATAGCAAATTTGTAACTCCAAGAATTTAAGTTTACTTACCCCCAAATTAATTAATGCCAAACATAGCTATAGGAAAGGAGTTGTTCGACCCCGAGAACTAGATTTGCAGCCCTTATATTCTCGACCCACAAATAATTTAATTGAGGTGAACCCTAATGGGAGGAACTTTTTTATTCATCCCAAATAGTTAAAAAAGATGAACTTGAGAAATAGTACATGTCCCTACCTTAATTTTACTTTTTTTATTCATATTTCCATCATTCTCTTGCATTTACATACGAAGTTTTGAATCAGTTGATGGCAACTCTTAGCTTATCATTCAATCAACATTTCGGGGGTAAATGGGGTGGGTTTCAAAAATTTGAAAATAATAATGAGACTACTAAATTTCTTATGTAACTGAGTGTCATCTTTAGTTTAATGCACACACTTCACTTTCTTCCTAACCGCTCACTCAAAAATTTGAAATTTTATCATTAACCTTTTAAAAATATGCACAATTAGCATATTTATCAATTAAGTTGTTTATTAGATGAATTTAAATTAGATCCATTAATGCCCTATCAATATATCAATACTAAGTTAAGCCAAGCTTTGATGCATGATCCTTCGTGAGCATAGAAGATGAGTCATTAATGGTTTACTAAGCATTAATGATAATTTTCTTATTAGTATTAAAGCATAAGTTATGGAAGTTTGATTCAACATTTTCTTAGCTAAGTGATAATGGGTGTATATATGACGGTGCATTAATGTAACACCCCGTTATTATATTAGGCAATTTTAATCTAACAACGAGTGTTACAGTAGTACTTAATATTGAATTAGTATGTTTTAACACACTTTTGAGTACTACCTTTATTTGTGAATCTATTGGGTAGAAAGAAAATCATCATCCCATAAATATCCATCATCTAGAGCTTGTCTATAAACATACATAATATGAAAGAAAGTCTAAAGTCATCATATGAATATAAAAGGTAAACATCACATATTAGTTATTATACAATCTGAATAAATAAATC
Organism: Gastrodia elata; assembly: GCA_016760335.1. Taxonomy (NCBI): domain Eukaryota; kingdom Viridiplantae; phylum Streptophyta; class Magnoliopsida; order Asparagales; family Orchidaceae; genus Gastrodia; species Gastrodia elata. Next base: position 2,249,847 of record CM028681.1, on the reverse strand, counting down.
ACTCATCTCACATATAATATAAGATAGACATTTGAATTCTTCCAGTAATCTGTCACTTCTTAGGTTTTACCTTAGGCGCCAAATCTGATCCAATCTTTTGATCTACCGTATTTGGTTTATAATACGGTAGGGCATAGCCAACAAAAGAAAAGCAAGTGATTAGATTTTAAAAATTTTAAGTACAATTTAAATGTAAACATTGTTATTTCATTTTAGCGGATATCACATAAGCTATTTACAAATTAAATAAAGTATAGCAAAAATGCAAGGACATGAACAGAATATAGAAATATCACTAAAAGCTATAAGTTGTGCATACAACTCATAATAGACTGCTCAAACATATATCAAATAGATTAATAAAGTAAGTATATGTTACATAAGTATCTGAACAAGTATAGGAAACATATATCTATCCAAGTAAAGCAAATACCAAGTAATACTAAAGACAGTGTAGGATAATATATATGTGACAAATATGTAAAACTGCACTGCACAAACTATAAGTAATGTTAAAATGGTAAGCTTTAGTAGTGTGATATATAAAGTAATTTCAATCTCATAGTGTAACAACCCAAGGTTATTACCCAGCTTCATTTTAGCCTAATCATGTCATGATTATTATTCCATCAAGTTCATCTAGTCATTAGGACCAAACGCTGATGGTTTGGAGCAATTCGGAGCTAAGTCCAATAATTTGGATTATTTTAATATTTCACTAAGTAGAAAATTGAGGTATTTATTTTGATCTCGAATTCAAAATCTGACATCGTCGTTGCGATCGTCACCCCCAAATTAGCTAGGGGTGATGTTTTGGACACTTTTGGAAGTCGTCGAATTTTTGCGAATATTTTAATGTAATTAAATGCGTCGAAAAATAGGAAAATTAAATAATCGTTGGAATCAAATTCCGACTTCGCTGTTGAATTCCTTACCCCCAAATTAGCTAGGGGTGAAATTTTGAGAATTTTCAGAGCACATTTCAAAAATTAGAATTTTTAAATAATTAGGGGAAAATAAATAAGTAAATAAGCAATCTTTAAGTCCCCTATTTATAATTTCCCCAATTTCTATTATTTTTGGCAATCAGCCCCCAAGTAATTTCAGCTGGCCATCTTTTCCCTCACCCCTTGACCATGCCTTATTAAGGCTCCTTCATGATAGCTCTACTCACCTCTAGCTCCCCTAGACTCATGATGGCTCCCTACCTTTTCCTTCTCCTTTAAATGGAGAGCTCAACCTCCTCTCTTCCTCTTGTTGAAAGTTTCTCACCTTTCTTCTCCCTTGCTACTCCATTATTGTACCTTGAAGAAGCTCCCTCCAAGTTCCTAAAGAAAGCAAAGAAGTCTTCATCCCCTACTCTTTCCAAAGGTCAAAGGTACCCTCTTGCTCCTTTCCTTATCTTTCTTATGATGTTATGATGTTAGAATGCAGCCTTGGAATGTCTATATGCATGTATGAAAGCCATTAAGGCTCTTAAAAACCCCATGAAAATCTGCTCTGTTTTTCTCTATTTTGTATACCCTGTCATTCATCCATATTTTTAGTATATCTAAGATGCTTCGTTCATGCTGATTTTTGTGTCGATGGAAAGGTATTGGAAGTACCTTTCCATTGATATATGACACCCCTCATGAAACTCTCTGGATTGAGAGTAATTAAGCTCGAAAAATGGCCCTTACGGGTTTCGCACCTGGCGAAATCACCGTCTGCCGCTGCAGCACGCCGCAGATTGTCGCGGGCTGCAGCGGACAGGAGAACTTAGGAAAAATATATAAAAATGCATGTTGAACTAATTGAATGGTAATTTGTGAGATAGACCGCTACAGCGCGCGGTCGCGCATTGCAGCGGTATTTCATAAAAAAAAAATTAGGAAAACGGCCATAAGATTAATTGAACAGTAAACTTGCAAAATGGACCATTACAGCGCGCTGCAGCGGTCGGTAGCGAAAATTTAGCAGACGAATAAAAACATTAATTAGACTAATTTAATAGTGATTTGAAAAATGGGCCGCCTTTGCGCTGCAGCGGACCATAGCGGAAATATTTAAGAAACTTAGAAAATGTGAAAACAAATTAATTGAACAGTGGTTTTGCAAATTGAACCGCTCCAGCGCGCCATAGCGCGTTGCAGCGGGTCACATCAAACCGCAACAGGCCGCAGCGCAAAGGCGCTATAGCGTGCAGCCGCGCAAAAAGCGCTCAGCGCGCTGCAGCGCCCGAATTCTGTAAAATTTTCCAGAATTCCAAAAATTACCCAGATTTTGTAAAACTGCCCAGTCTTGATTGAAATGACTAAAACTCAACTGTTTTGGTGTTTTAAGACCCCTATGACCCTAGTGGGGCTAAGTTATACTAAATTTGAAACTTGAATTTGAAACTTTGCCAAAAATTTTATATGAAACTTGAATTTAAAACTTTGCCATTTTCATTAAGTTCTCAAAACTTAGGTATCTTAAATATATGTTATGCCATATGCTAAGTATTAGAATCTAAATTGCTTATATTAATTAGGTATATTTTAACAACACATTGGCATGAAACTTAGATCTCTTGGAATTATGATTAAGTGCTAATCTCCTTGGTTGATTTGTAATTTGATTAGCATTAATCACCGCTTTTTAATCTATGTCATTTATATGCCCTATGATTTTATGATGTATGTTAGAAAACTCTAAGCCTTTATAAGTACACTTAATTGATATTAAACTATACTTGAACATAAGAATCTTGATAACTTGATTAAGTAGATGATACTTAATCCAAACCTAAGATTGACATCAATAATATACTAATAATATATTGATTGGACATTGACCTCTAAATTAATCATTGGTCTTAATGATAGAAAGGTTAGGGGTTAAACCCTAACTTATCTTGATTAAGATCCAAATCTTAATCACTTAATTAATCAATTTGATTGTAAGATAAGTCAACTATCATTATTCCAATAATGCATTTGATTGAGTATTAATCTTAAACCATTGAATTAGAAGTGCTAAGATTAACATTAAATATGTGTGATTGAACCATCTGAACCTAAATTTTAGATCATTGATTTTCTCTTATATAAGACTACTAGCATAAGATGAATAATAAAATGTTAATGATTGACGAAATGATCTAATATTAATAATATCCTTAATTCTATCCTGTAATTTTAGAATAAAAATGGGTTAGATGAATGGTTAGCCATCTAATATGATCACTTTAGTCCAAAATTAATAAGTAAGCCTTAGATGTTAACTTAAGAAGTAGAAGAGTGAGATCTTAAGGGTCTTACTTTAGGAACATTTTGAAAATATTTAAAGACCTTAATTATTGATTCATTGAGGTAGGAATAACTTTTGTAATCTATTGAGGTAAGAACCTTAGATGATCCTTCATAGCCTTAGAACTTGAACTTGATACCTTGTGGTAGGAATCACCTGAATTACTTAGAATGTGACTTATTCCTTGTGGTAGCAACCTACATTGAGTGATCTTTTGATCACATCCTTGGAGCCTTGTATAAGATTCACCTACTTAGAGTAAAGATTAATAGATTTGATAAATCCTTATCAATTAAATAAAATCTGCTGAACTCAGATTATTAGTTGGGTGTAGTAGGATATACCCATATTACTGGATTAATTCAATAGTATTCAGGATTGGTTGATTCACTCCAATGTGGACTTATGACCAGGTGCTATTCTGCGGGATTAGCTGAATACAATCCCATTAGAATAAATCTTCCAAGACTAAGAGTGTTACAATTAGTGAATATGATCTTTAGTTTGAGATGTAAACTGCGACCGGGTTCTGCCTCCCATCGTAGTGCGCTTCGATAAGTGCAGTTTAAGCAAACTAAGTATCTTAAGTCACTTTGTGTAGACCACTAAGTATGCTTGTAATTAGGGCATTTAACGGCTTAGCTTGAGATGTAAACTGTGATCGGGTTCTGCCTCCTATCGTAGTGCGCTTCGATAAGTGCAATTTAAACAAGCTAAGGGTTAAATCTACCTTTCTTGCAAGTATGCTAAATATGTGTATACAGTCTCCCCAGCTAATGATTTTAAATAAACTCTCAACCTTAACTAATTATCGAGATTAGAATTCAGAAGTTATAATCCTTTTAGTAGGATTCTGCATAATGGAGTCTTTGGATTTATTATCAGTTTTCCAAGAATTTTCAGGATTTTCAGATTTATCTCATGTAGTTAGAAGCATAAGCATAAGTATAAGCATGATGTATGGGTATCAGAATGATGTATAAGTATCAGTGATGATCTATAAGTTACAGAATGTTGCATATACTGACAAGGGAATTTTTGGATGCATCAGTATCATCAGTAACAGTATTCCCAATAGGATATATGTAGATATTGGACTGTACTGCTCATAACAGTTCAGTGGTATTTTAGTGGCATATTAGTAGTATACAGTATTGAGGCATATTCAGATGCACAGTTTCAGTGACATACATCATAATTTATAGATGATTACTCAGTTTTAGATTCAGTACTGTTTTGATTTATTTTCAGTATACAGTTTATAGTTCAGTTTTACCTTGCTTTACTGCAGTTTTGTACCGTTTCATATAGTTTTATGTTTTCAGTTACTTTACAGTATTTCTGCAGTTTTAGTTATATAATGTAAATGTTAAATGGATAATTAGAATTATTTATATTAGTTTTGATATATTAGACTTATTGTCTAACACGAGATACTTTTGGGATTCGGCAATTTGCTAGATCCTGAGAAGTATACTGAGTCAGGTCAAGAGGACATCCAGGAGATCCAGGAGGAGCCCATGGAGCATTACTGGACTCTTCTTCAGCTGCTTAGTTTACTTTCAGTTCAGTATTTAGTTTTATGTCTGTTACTCCGTAAATGTTTGTAATAATTCTGGATGTATTTTCTTTTCTTTTCTAAGACGAATGTTTTCTACAGCTTCTATGATGGTTGATTCTGGATGTTTGCTTTAAGCTTCCGCACTCTGTTTTTATACTATTTATACTTAGTATTGTGATGTGATCAGCATACTAGAAATGCTAATATTTTATACATTTATTGGATTCTTATCGTATTCTAAATCCAATATATGTATTTGCCTAATACTTAGGATAAGGGTGCTACTTTTATCTTAAGTATTAGCTCTCAACCCCACTTGAGGTTGAGTCAGCAGCCCTTCAGGTGGGCTTAGTTTGCAGCTATTTCGGGTAGACAAGTTATTCCTCCCCGAGTGGCGCACCGCTCCGCCGCCGATACGATTGTACTTGATTTTCTTGCGCGCAGCGACGGGGCGGGGCGCTACACATAGACTGAATAATCTGAAAAGGATAGTCATAAAATTATAATAATCATTCACAATCAATAAGATTGTGAGATATGTAATATATGTTTATTTATCTTGTATTTTATTATATTGGCATAGACTAAGTGAGGAGTCAAGCACGTCTTCTCAACAATAATATAAGTGGAATCTTTTGTAAATGCACACATTTCCCCTCATAAGAATTATGTGGACTCCTAATACTTCATAGCCTGCCTTGGCTTAATAATAATTGTACAGTATAATCCACCACATGGCACCCCTCTATGGAATTTTAAATATTTATAATGATTCAATGATTTAGTCTCAATGCATTGCAACATTCAAGAAAATTCAATATATTGGAATCATGTGATATCCATTATTTTCTACTATAATTATCTATCTTAATGATTGGAGCTAATTAAACCCCCAATTAATTCAGAAATCAAAAATCTCTAAGTTAACTGAAGCATAATAGTATAATAGTTAATGAGGTTTTGAAAATAATAATTTGATTAAGATATTATTTATGTGATAAAATAATTTATAGATATAGTTGTGGAGTTATAAATAAACATCATATTCTATTGCTAATACTACACTTATCTAAACTATCATATATTCTATAAGTCTCAATTAGGTTGTAATGTTTCCATAATTATACTATTCAAATATCTACATTATCATTATTATATAATTATCCTATCTCACTAACATCTTAAGTATCCTATACTTAATTCATCCATTTAACAACTAGGGTTGTCTTATTCTTTGATATAACACTAATGGGCCATTACTAGATTATCTCAAAGCTTAATGGCTCTGCAAATCTACTGGCCTAAACTATTAAGACTTGAGGAATAATCTTATAATTAGCTAGATCTATCTTTTATTAGTCTACTAATATAAATAGTGAGTTTCTTCCCTTAATCCTAGGGTCTCAAGTCTTAATATTAACATGACAAAGCTCTTAAGTTTATCTTCATTAATTACTCCTTAAAGATTCTAAGTCTTATTAATATTTCATCCTAAATGATTCTAAGCACTACACTTAGCATGATATGGCCACCTACACTACACTAAGGTAAGTTACACTATAGTACTTATTGACTCCTAAGAGAATCTAATCACTGACTAAACTAGATTAAACATCGCTTTAAACCTCCTAAGATGATTTCATCCTATAGTTTTATAATTATATTTTAACTTTAAATACTACTCTATGGCTTACTTACTACCATCCCATGTAGTTCACTAAATCAAATCATGTGATTTTCCATATAAATCTCATCTCTCCTAAGAGTTAGGGTTAAATTAATGTTTACTAATTACTAAGCTAAAATTAGGTTATTCTAGTTATTTTTCCTACTTAAAGCATCATTTAATAATGAACCATGTCATAATCTATATTTCCTAAGGTGTCCTAGGGTTTGGGAATCCTATCAAAGTCAAACCCTCAATATGAGAATTTAATATTAATTTAATTAAGAGTTAAGAACTCACATTTTTTATTTGATGTCCAAATGATGTAAACATGGTGACTATAGCTTCTCTATAGCATAATAAGTATAATGCAGTGAATAAGATCAAATCGGACATCAAATGGCGAATCTAAATCTTAACGACTCTTAATAAAAATTAGAAAGGTATTAGTAAACTAAATTTTCAAATTTTATTTTTAATATAATATTAATATTCCTTATATGCTTATGACCACTTTAAGTTATAACATTAATATATTTGGATTTGTAATTAGGGAGATGTTAAGCTTTGAATAATTGGAATTTTATTTAATTAAATTCCCTAATCATAATTACCTTTTGTGCGCGCAGGCCAAGACACGCAAACGCGAGCCGACCGCACACGTGTGGCCGGGGAACAGTGCCCCGCGGGACAGAAGCAACCCACTCAACACTATTTCACTTCCTCGTTAGTTATTGTAAGTATGGAATTTAGCGTTCACAAATACACCACACATAGATCAATTCAGATAGAAAATGATATAACAAAATGAAGCTACGATCAAGATCTATCCACGACACTAAAAAGCCATATTTACTATTGCTTATGGTGGCCGAATCTGCATCGCATGTATCCTTGACCTAAGGTTTATTATGGCGGGAAATTGTTCCTTCCACAGTGAACCTTAGAGCTTGAACTTGAGCTTGATAAGGTCCTTGGATCAGGTCTATAACAACCTTAGTATTGTTACCTATCAATTAGTGACTTAATTCATTCTAGTATTCTTTTGTTAGTCTTACAATAGTATTAAGAGCCTCCATTTTAATTTTCATGCGATTTGAAGATCGTTTGACAATTTCCAATATTTCCTAATTTTTTAATAATTATGAGAATGCCTAATTTATTTAGACCTCAGATTTGAAAATGAAGTCAGGCATTGGACTCACCACACCCAAATTAGCTAGGGGTGGTAACTTGGAAGTGTTTGGAAGTCGTTGAATTTTCTGCAAATATTTTAATATTATTTAAATACTCAGAAAATTAAGATAACTAAATTGACCTCCGATCAAAAATAAGTTTGTATTTTGAGTTCTTCACCTCTCATTTAGGTAAGGATAAAATTTTAGAATTTTTCGAAGTACGTTTGATTATTTAATTTTGAGTACTAAATTAAGTATAATTAATTAACTATATAATATAATTTCAATAAATATAATTAATATTTAATGATTCCCAACATCACTTTCCAAAGCGCGGGGGTCGTATGCAAAGCGCCGAACGCTAGACAATGTGTTCTGCAAATCGCATCCATTAATCTTTCCTACTTCAATCAAACGGCGGGCATTTAATCGTGCGCAGAAACTTAGGAACCGTTGATCTACTACCCGATTGAACAGCTCCCGATTAATCCCTGCTCTCCTTCTTCGCTTTTCACATGACCGCCAGCAGAAGCGCAGAGGAGTGGAGGTACTATGATTCAGCTGGCCTCTCGTTTTCCTTATCTGCTTCCAAACTCTCCATTTCCTTCTCCTTTTGCTTATCCTCCTCAATTTCTTGTTTGGCTGAGCAGCAAGAGGTATGTAAGGGTCGAGATGAAAAGGACAGCTAATATTAATCGAAGCATCACAAGATTTTGTGGCTGCCAGGTACTCCATCTCTTTTACTTTATTCCACTTTTGTTAAGATAGTAATGGAAATGAATTTCATTTCACTTCTTGAATTCTACTGAAATCGAAAGGAATGTTTAAAGCTTTGTTTCAATTGATTGGAAATGTCGTAAGCCATACTCAAATCTCCTATCTTTTATTTTCTTTATGCAGTTAATTATTGATTTCGATTGTTCCTCATTAGTTTTAATAACAAAGCTAGATTAAATGTAAAATGAGACTGAAATATCTCAATGCAAATTTTCCTAGATTATAAATGGGCGGCATCTTGAATTTGCTTCGTATTTATATGAACGTTATGTTCTTGAGATTTATTTTACTTTTCAATAATTGCTTGGATCGATTAGATTTATGCGATCAAGTCTTAAATTTATTTCAATCAAAAATTCCTTGTAATATTAATACCTAAATATCAATTAGGGTTTAAGTTCTTTGTACTCTGCAGGATGTACTAGTTAGGAAGGTTTGACTTAAATCAAAGCCCATAAGTTAAACTTAAATTTAATATACTTATTTCGTAGTAAAGAAGCAAGAATAGTCGTCATTCTGTTGCCCATATGCCTGCGATCTCTCCTTCCCGTCAGGGAAGATGATACTGTGAACCGACGATGTGAACCGGCCTGGTTCACTCATTCTCGAACCGCGCCTTTTAAAGGCTGACGTGGCGAGCGGGAAAGCGCGCGTGAATAATCGCGCCGAAATCTGTTTAATAAAAATTAAATTAAATTAATGTTAAGATTAGAATTAAATTAATACTAAATTAATTTCAACTATAATTTGCAAAATACATATCCTATATATGTGATATTATATACCGTTTCGATCGCAAAAATATGTAGATTAATATTATGCCATTTAATTTCTGTTTTGATGAATATAATATTTAATCATTATCTTAGGATAATAATTCAATTAAGATTAAATCCTAAATCTAAATTGTAGCATAACTTAACCAATTCAAAGCCAAATTGGTCACTCAAATAGTCCATTTCACTCACAAAAATATGAGAGATATTAATATGAGATCAAATGTAGGTTTAATCTTAATTAGGTATCCCAAATTAGGTATTCCGAAAATCCTAAAATCTTAATATTGTCCAAATTCAACCTAGTTAGTATTGTTTTATTCCTTATGCTATAAAGATTTCATATTTATGTATATTATTTCATTTGGACAATGTTTAGTGATTTTAGGTTTTTGGTTCCTAAATTAGAGTAATTTTGATAGTTTTCCTAATTTCACAATTTCATATTTTATGTGTTTGAACCTTAGGACGCAAACATGCCACACTATTTTACTTCTCATGTAAATTTTAATTGCATGATTGAACTTAGTTCTCTCAAATTAATAGCTTAAATCATTAGCAAAATGCTTGATTCACCTTTCAACCTTAAGATAGAAACTATATATTTGATTTACAACTTGATTTGTAGATGAACCTCTAAAACTAGATATTGTAACCATTAAGTGTGTTTAACCTTAATGCTTGTGTAGTGTAGGTTATGTTTTTCTTAGTCTTAGTCCTAAGTATTTATGTTAGAGCTTGGTCTACTTCATCTTAGTCCTTAAGTACTCACTTAAGTTTTTTAAGGACTTGTATTAGGAGTTCTAAATTCATTAGAGTAGTTTAGAATTCCTATTGATTTCCTTAACCTTCAACTTATAGAAAATATAAGTTTATAGTTTACAAATCCTTCTTTCCTATTCTTTTAAGCATTTCCTTTTATTATTAACCTAACTAGATTAGTAGTTAATTTTAAATAAGATCCTTCTAATTCAACTTAGTTAGATGAGTTTAGTATATAGAACTTTAACTCTTAACTTCTTCAATTATAGTGCTTACATAACCATGCCCTTTCCTAATTAGTTTCCTAAGCTTTGATTTGGTTAACTTATTTAAATATTATGGCTTAGAATAAGGATAGGATTAGTTTCATTTTTGTATTGTTATACTTATAAACTATTTTGTCATCTCATCGAATGAAACAAAATTACTATTTTCAAAACCCCAAGTATTACTCTTATAATTGCCTTGAGATCAATATCTCAAAATTAATTGGGAGCTCAATTAGCTCTAATCATTAAGAAGATCATTAAAATTAGATAACTTTGGATATCACATAATTTATAATTATTAAATTTTTCCTTAAATGCTTGCTTAGCTTTGTGCCTATTTCATTTGACACATTCAAGTAAGACATTGTGCATAAATAAAACTCTCACATTAAAACTATAAGGGTTTACATCATTGGTTAAGCTAAGGGCAGGCTAATTAGGAGTAATAAGGAGACCTCACATTCTTAGAGGATGAATGTGAGCATTATTTATTTTGACTCCGCTTTCCTTTACTTGTTAAATTGACGTGTTTAACTCCTCGCTTCATTCTATATTTGCCCATGGAATGAATATTTTCATAAAATAACTTCAACTTAATAAAATATGAGTTCTTCTACAATTTTATTGATTGTGAAGACTCATTATGACTTTTAGCTATTTTACTTTATGTAGTCTCAGGCTATGTGTATCTTAGACTTATAGTCTAAGATTTTCTTTATTTGTCATGCTTTGTACTTTTTTTGTTTATTAATATAGTACTTTACTTGTTTACAGTTCATTTAAATTACAGTGAATGCTGTTATAATTTTATTTAAATACTTCACTATCTTCTTTCTCTTACATAGCATGAATTCATTGAATATTTACATGCTCTTTCATTCATTTTTATATGCACATTAGTACTTTTCTAGTTTATTTAGGATGTTTTTACCCTTATATTATATGTAGGCTAGAATGGCTATACTTGTGAGTATTCTTACTCACTTTTTCATTTCAATTATTCTTCTTTATAATTGTCTATTTTCTTTTCATACTTATATGCTTTCATTTTGCACCACTGCTTATACTTATATTGTTAATTAGTTGTGATATCCAAAACAAATATTAAAAATGTTTAGTCTAATCTTAAAATGTGCTTAGACTATTTAGTCTAACTATATTTTTATTTTTATTGGCTTTGCTCTATCACATTTATATGCCAAAATATGATAGACCAAGTGCACTTGGATGCTAGTGGAGCTGGACCAAGCGCTTAAAGTTTAATTGCTTTCGCATTTATTAGTTTTACTTGCTTTTAGGTTAATTGTGAGAGAGAGCTTATATTTATTTGTCTCTTACTTATTGATTAATTAATGGCATATAATAACTTAATTAAATTGCTTATCTTTACTTATTTTATGTTGGAATTAGTTCCTTCTTACTTAAATGCTTGGTTCAGATAAATAGATACTTAAATGAAAATTTAGATGGATATATAAATGGATTGTACAAATATGTCATGATCATTGATCTAATAGTTGCATATCACATCTATCCTTATTGATGCATAATTGCTCATGTATTTCATTTGGCCCATAAAATCAATTACTATATGTAATTACTTCATAATTGTGAATCTCATAATTGTGAGATAGAGAGGGTCTTTGATGATGAAGACATAGACCCCTGCCACTTATCTTTCTTTACAACTTCTTGAAAGAACACTCATATAGAGATGTGGCTTGGTAATTCTACTGCGAATTATGATGGTTTAAATGTAATATTCTGATTCAATTAAAAGAAGCTATGAATAGTCCTGAAAGTGAATGTTAAAAGAAAGCTATGGAAGAAGAGATATAATCTCAATAGAAGTACAACTTGAAGGCTTGTATAGCTACCTCCAAGCAAGAAGTCAATCAGGTGCAAAAGGATTTATGTTAAGGAGAGATCTTAATGAGCTATAAATGTGTGCCACGAGATAAAACTTGTGGCTAAATGTTTTGCACAAAGAGAAGAGTTAGATTAGAATGAATGATATTCCCTGGTAGCCAAACATCTAATAATTTATGTACTGATTGTTCTTATATTGCAGTTTGATCTAATTTTGGAACGACTTGATGTGTACATGGAGAACTAGAGAAAGAGATTTATATAATGCAACCTTTTGTGCTTAGAACCATAAATAAGAGGACTTAGTATGCACATCGATTAAGTTTCTTTAGATTCAAAATTATCATAATAATAGTAGCCAAGTTTGACTAGTCTATGAAATGACATAATTTTAATGTAGTTAGCAAGATTATTATACTTATTTTAAGAGATTAATTAGTGATGAGCCCATCTATTTACTGTTGTAAATAGGCAATAGGTTGATAGCTTCCAGTAGTCAAAATGAGGTTGATAAGATGAACATGCAGCTATTGTCACATCTTAAAATGAAAGAATTTACTGAAGCTTGCAATACATAAGAAGAAAATCGAGAGATACAAAATAACTAGAAGAATATCCTTGACTTGGAAGGCTTATAAAGTTTCCTTGTAGAAGGTTATGATGAAATTTGAGGTTGAAGACTCAACCAAAAGCCTGAGCACAAGACTAGTAACATACTTCTAATTAAGTACTGACTTGTGTCTCAAAAACGAGGATGATAAAAATTGCTTATGTTAGTGTGGTGGGCAATCCGAAAAATGTGATGGTTTGTAGTCTTGATTTCCCACAAGCAATTAGGTTAAAGATTAGATATATGCATGATCCAAGGAGAGAATATTTGCAAGTCCTACAGTAGATTCTAAAGTATTTGAGGCGCACAAGCAATGTTTGGTTGTAGTTTGAGAGACAAGCATCACTTGCCAGCTTACATGTTGCATGTGAGCAGATGATACTGACAGGCTATGTGCTCTTGTTGGCAGCGACTTCTATTAGCCAGAGGTTCCATTTATATTTAGCTGTCCATTTGCATTTCCTCTTGTTTTGATATATTATTTTTTGAAAAGGCATATTTTTTTGAGAGATATTTGAGAATAATATAATATTTTTCTTTAAAAAAAAAAGCATAAAATTTTAACCTAAAAACTGAATAATATAAATTATAAGGCTTTGCATTGCCTCCACTTCTTCCACGTGTGCTCTTCCATATTAAAGTGCCCAATTCCTGAGCAGTTTCTGAAGCAGCCAATCTGCTTCCCTCCCGCGCCAAAGAAACCGTCCGGTTCGAAGGAACCCACTGGCTCGGCTCTGCCCAGTCCTTGCGCCAAGTCTAAGAAGGGGGATTCGCATTTTCTGAGGTCTTATATTATATTTAATAAGAAAAATATTACTTTTACTTCAAATATCTCCTAAAAAATATGAATAATTTAAATTTAAGATTTAAAATAAATATTTTATAGCCCCATAAGCAAAAGTGAATTTAATAATATTTTTTTATTTCACTTAACTCTTTAAATCCTAATCATCTATATTGATATATAAAAAATATATCAATACTCATTTAATTATCACTATCCCAATATCATTAAAATATCTAATTTTCATAATTGAGATTTATTAATAAAAATTAAAAATATAAATCAATTAAAATAAATTAATTATATTTAAAAAATATTAAAATATTCAAGCATTTTATTTTGTATTTTCTTGCCGCCTCTCATTGGATCTGACGATCATATTCCAAATTTCAAAGCATGTAAATCTTCGAGGCAATAATATATATCATATATATTATCTCAAGAATATTAAAAATAAAAAATATATATATTTATTAAAAAAAGAGATATTTATTTTTTTTCTAATTTTTAAACACTGAAAAGAGAGATATTTATTTTTATTTGAAATTAAATTTTTTATGAATTAAAGTATTTGAGCATTAGTTAAGATATTTTCTCACATTTTCTTAAAATTAATTTTATGATGGCATCTTAGTAATATTACGAACAAATCTGAAATAGCAGAAGAACATGCTTAAAAAGTATCCGAAAAAATAACTTTAAATATAATATATGATAATATGCTAAGAAATAATTATCAATTTTATATAATATTTCTCCATAAGATGGGCATCTACGGATGGACGGATTCATGTTACATGCTGATCATGTTTAACTCATCTAATCTTTCTTCCTTTGTTAATATATTTCTCAATTATTGTTAAACGTACAAATTAATTTTAATTTAATATTTCATATTTACAGAACTAATACCCATTTAATTGTATTCTAGAGCTTCACTAAGCAAACTTGATTACCAATTTTCTATAGTAGTCAACACGAATTAATGGGTCATGAACCCGACCCGACCCGACCTGTTAAACACTTTTTTTATGTTGTTTAGTGTAAGGCACGTACGAGACATAAATCAATTATAAGAGTAAAATAATTACAATGCTAAAATTCCAAAATCATATATTAATTCTTATGCACTCACACGAAGATGAACCACATGAGTCCTATATAAAATGGCTTCGTATTCTTAACAATTCGGTCAGTCAGTCCTCGTCGTTGGTTGGTTGCAAATTGGTTAGCCACATTGCGTCCTTAAATTGGCGCAGGTTACCATTTGAATAGTCATTATAGTTTCTTAAATTCGTGCCTGCCACGAAAAAAGTAGGTCACAAAACTCCGGGTTTATGACCTGAGTGGCACTCACAAAATTCGTACCTATGCTCTTCTCTTGGAAAGCCCGCTGACATGGCACTCAAGATAACCAATCGAATGGGATTTACAAATCATTTAATTAGTGTTTATTTATTTACATTAAAATAATAAAAATATTATTTTTTAAATTTATATTAAAATGATATTCAAATCTCATTAACTGAGCTTTTTTAGAGGTTACATCAACAAATTTAAATAACATTTCTCTATTTAAAATGATATTTTTGACCCATTCAAACATCCAATTCAAACATAAAACAAAAGCGTAAAATAGAGAATTTAAAAGATTCACTGTATGTTAATTGTTCTTTCAATGAATTTTAATATAAATCTCATAAATATTTTTATTTAAAAATAAATCATTAAATTTATTTTTGCATGTAGAGCATACAAAAAAAGATTAGGGTCGGCAGAGATTGGAGTCGGCAAATTAATGCGCTCATACCATGCGGTTCGTACTTGATTGGGGTCTGTTGACACTAAATCGGGCCACCGCCACACTGTCGGACCGGCGAACTGCACCATATCCGCAAGTGCTTCGTTTAGGCCGGACCTTCGTTCGGCTACTGATCCGCACCGTAAATTCCTTATTTTTTGTTAAACCATCCATCATGCTTAAAACTTTTAAGTTTGAAAGTTTTTTGTTTTCTTAAATAAATTATTTGGCTCACAAATAACTATTAAGAGCTTTGATCATCATAAAATTTAAGATTTGTAGTATCAAAATGAAAATAAGAAAATATAATCAATTTATTTAACATAAATTTTTATATAAATTTCAAAAAAAAATTCAAAAAATTTATGAGAAAAATTATATTTTTATAATTCAGATTATTATCATAATTATTTAAGAAAAAATTTGAGGGCATAAATGGCTAATTCTTTATTTTAATTTAAAAAAAAATTAATTGAGCTCCAAATAATTTAAGAAAATAAAAAGTAAAAAATTGGGTAATATAATGTAAAAAAGCCTTTCGATAAAATAAAAAAATAAAGAAAATCAACTCATAATAAATGATTAAAATGATTTCCCAAAGCCATAAATATCTCACGTGGCATTTGCATTGTAGTGAGGGAAGCCTCGGGATCCATTTTATTTGTATTAAAATACATCATAATCATAAAAATATCATTAATTTCGGTGCAATTTTCAAATTATCAGATTTTAACTCTACTTTATACAAAAAAAAAAAAAAAAAAAAAAAAAAAAAAAATATTACATAACTCCCAAATATCTCCCAAAAAGTATGGATGACTAAGATTTAAAATTTAAAAAATATATTTTTATGTGCCTTATAAGTAAACATGAATTTAATAATTTTTTTTTATTCTACTTAAATGTCTAAATCATAATCATCTATACTTTTTGGGAGATATTTAAAAATTATGTAGCAATACTCTATTTTATGCTATATAGTTTTTATATATTTCTAACAAATTATAGATAATTAAGATTTAGGGATCTAAGTGAAAAAAAAATTATCATTAAATCCAGCACAAAATATATTTTTAAAGAAAAATGTTATATAACTTTCAAATATCTTCTAAGAAGTATGAATGATTAGGATTTAAGATTTAAAAAATATATTTTTATGAGCTTCACAAGTAAAAATGGATTTAATAATATTTTTTATTCTACTTAATTCTCTAAATCCTAATTATTTATACTTTTTAGGAGATATTTAAGAACTATGTAACAATACTTATTATTAAATTCTAAATCTTAATTATTCATACTTTTTTAAGAATTATTTGTGAGCTAAAGTAACATTTTTGACATGCGTGCGGATAAGCCAGTTTACTATTTATAAACTTAAGAATAAATTTATTTTTAGCACAGGGGTAGATATGTCTGTTGTGTTCCGATCTGATCCATTCAAGTTATATTGTTTTTTGCTTTGCAACAATATTTACAAGTTATAAAAAATATCGTGTACAAAATGTTTTGTTATTGAACACACACACATATATATATATATATATATATATATATATATATATATATATATATATATATATATATATATATATATAGGGAGGCTCAAGCACCTCAGAGCACAAGCATCACAAACATAAAGCCACCACCAGCTGCCAAAACAAACGAACAGAGAACATAAATACAAACGGTCAGGAACCAAAAGCGCAGAAGCTCCAATGCCAACAATGCCAACAATACCAACAATGCTAACAATGCAAACAGAGAAGCTCCAACAAACCAATAATGTCAACATCTCAACACAGAGAAGCCGAAACAGCCACACGCTTAGAAGCTCCAATGCCGACAGAGCTAACAATGCCGACAATGCCAATAATACCAACAATGCCAACAATGCCAGCACTTTCAACAATGCCTCCAATACAAACAGAAAAGCTCCAAGGAACTAATAAAATGCAAACAAAAGCATACAGAGAAGTACATGAACAAAGCCAACATAAAGAAAAATAGAAAGGCTCCAACACTCTAAAGCATAGGCACAACGCACACACACCAGCCACCACAAAGCCAGCAGGTAGCCACCTGAAAGAGGATGTCGTATCCACAAAGCAGTGTCGCAACAAATCGGCCCAGCCAATAAATCAGACAACCAGCAAAACCATCAGGTCAAAAAAACCAGACAACAAAACCAGAAAACAAAAATGAGCTGAGAGAAGCCACCCATTGAGAAAAGACAACAAACAAACCTACAACCACTCAAAAAGTAACAACAGTAAGTACCAAACAGATAAAGGCCACCTGACTGAGATGTAACCCTTAAGTAATAATATTAAAATAGGAAGTAAAAAAACTTTTCTTGATGTTTTTATCCTAAAACTTTTGTTGGGAAAAGTGTTTATTATAAAGGTTACATCCTTAATAATATTTCTTTTGATCATGCGCAAATTGAAGTCGTGATTTTGATACTTTTTGTTATTATCAAATTACCGATGTGCAGTTTATTATATTTGATAATGTTAGCACCCTAATGACCAATGAGATCTTTGTTGTTAATAGCTAATTGATTATTCACTTTAATCCTATTAAAGCAATTCCAGATGGAGTGAGAAATAACATTATTGAAGAACAAGTGATTAAAACTTTCAGTTTTAGCATTAGCTAAATTACAGCAATGGTATTTATAAGGATGTTGAAAACTTTTTTTATTTATTTCTCATCAATGCTAATATAATTGTAGTGAAATCTCCATATAAACAAACTAAGTAAAGTAGGACTGTTGCTATGCCAAAACCAAGGTTTGAAGTTAATAACCTTATGATTCCTATAAAGATTCCAATATAAATGAAGATTAAACTTATTATTATAAACTAACTTAGCAGTGGCATGCTTTTCAGCTTCAAGATTAGGGATCAAATTTAAGATTGTATCCTGGATACTTGGAGAAATAATAGAAAGAATTAGGTTGATATTCCAAGAATTTCCCACGTCAAAGAAATCACATAATGTCAACTTAGGTAAAATGGGGTTGCATGTCACATGGAGAGGACCCAGGGGGCTCCAAGAGTCACATCAGAAAGAAGAAGAGGAGTCAAGAGTCTCCCAATCAAGGACATGTTCCATCAGATCACTTTTCTCCAGCATTCTTTTCCAATTTAAAGAATCCATAATTTTATCGGTAACAAGAACCAAATGGGTGGAGGCACAATACTTGGCTTTAAGAATGTCCACCCAAATATTGTTCATGGTTCTAAAATTCCACTAGAGTTTGATAGAGCATGCATTATGAAGAGCCACATAGTTCCAAAGACCAAGTCCACCTGTATTGATAGAGTAGATGATATTATCCCATTTGGTCCAAATTAATTTGTTACCCTTGTTATGAACCCAAAAGAATTTGTAGAAAATAATTTTGATTATAGTTAAGGTAGACTTAGTTTGAGAGGAAACTTCAAGCTAATAAAATGATATCGTGTTGAGGATGTATTTAATCAAAATAAGCCTACCTCCTTGAGATAGATAATTATTTTCCCAACTACGAATCCTTTTTAAAATTTGGTCAATGGGACCATAATAGATCTTATTTTTATAAGGGACTTTAAAAATAGGAATTCCAAGAAAATATCAAGGCAATTTACCCTCTTTGAAGCCCAATTTGATAGTAACAAACTTATTTAGGTTAGAGTTGGCTTTGTTATTAATGAAGAAATTCGATTTATTACATTTAAGCTTAAGACCAATGTTTTTTTCAAGAGTATTAAGAATTAAATTGAGATTGATAAGGTTCCTTTTATCAGCATTAGAGAAATTGATGAAGTCGTCAGCATAAGCAAGATGAGAAATAGAGAGTTTGCCACCAATGTTGAAATGAAGATCGGAGTCCATCAAGAAAGTTTTATTAAGGTTTAGGGACCAAGAGTTTATGACAATAAGGTTGAACAAAATAAGAGATAGAGGATCTCCTTTACTTAGTCCCCTAGAAGAGTTTAAGAAGCTTATTGGGGCACAAATAATCATTATGGAATACCAAACATTGTTAATAGAATTCTTTGTTGCGATATGGAGACCTTTTAGATCATCATGGAGGTGCTAATTGAGCTTCTGTGAGCTTCAATGAGCTTATGTCAAATGAATATTATGATAATATTTAATTTGAAGTTTGAATTTTATTTTCAAAAATCATATTTTGGTTTTTTTTTGACACTTAGGTCAAAAACCCTAATTTGCTCAAATCACCTCCAAATTGAACATACTCACTGCATATGTTCATATTATGCTATAAGGAGTGTTTGATACTTATTTCATTTAGATTGGATAACAAATTTAGAATTTGAATTTTATAAGCAAAAACACTTAGTGATTTTGGGAATGTGAATGAGATTTTAAATTAGAGCGATCTCTAAGCCTAAGAGTAGAATAGATTGAGCCTCTTTCAGTTGATTTAACCAACATAGGAAAGGGAGTAAATGTGGTGAACATTAAGTTGATATGGAGAATTGGTGTAGTGTGAGGTTTTGGATAATTAGATTATTGGAGATGTATGTTTGAATTGAGAATTACATTTGTGATAAACTATGTATCATTAGTAGAATAATAGATCAAACATTTGGACATGGATTGTTAGGTTTAGCAGGATTAGGTTATTTAATTTAACAATTGGGAATCTTAAGGTAATTCTTAGATTTTATGGGAATCATTATAGTTGAGGTGTACTTAGCATAAGAGAATTATTAGTAAGGTTCAAACCTTAGAATCTCCTTAAGATGGATTGAACCATAGAGTTTAAGTTGAACTTGGGATATGACATTTTATCATAGGAGCACAGCTAGTGATTAAGTGATGAATTTGAGGATGGTAATCTTAGGACACTAATAGAGAGTCTTAGGTATTATTTATTAATATAAATTAATTTCAAAACTATAAAATCATGTTTTCATATATGTATATATATATATATATATATATAAAATTAACAATTGAATTAAGATTAATATATTAAGTCAATTCGGGGTTCAATTGACCCCAATCAATAAGGTATAAAACTAAAATTTGACAACAAAAGGATATCACTAGCTTAGCTTACTTTGGCATATCCATTGAATGTTGATATGCTTTGATGCTTATCCATTTATTAATAATCATTGCATAATAATAATTATAACTAAATAAGGGTTTCACTCAGTGTGAATTAGCATGTACAGATATTTGAGCTAGGGCTGGCTATGGAGTGATTTGAAGACCACACATGTTCTTGAGAGGGAGTTTGTTGTTATATAGGAGACCCCATCTCAGATAGTTGAGTAGATATGCTTAACTCCTCTTTTTGTTCTGTATGAGCCCATATAACATAACTTAATTAAAACACAAAATATTAACTGCTTTACATATTTCTAGAGTCATTTACATTTATTATAGCTTAGTTGATCTTTTTTTATACTTGTTTAAAGGATGCTATAAACTATCATTATTCTCTTATTTTCATATAGGATGCTAGCATTTACCTTAGTTTGGTCTTTTATAAATACCATGTATGTTTGCAGGATGGCTTAGTGTACTTTCGTTTACTTGCTTCTACTTTATTATCATTTACTTATAGTTTCAATTGTATATTTCATATCTTATTGTCATAGTGCACAATTACTGCTAAACCTAATGTGATATCATTAAACTAAAATAGTTAGGAATCCTAAAATGTGTTTTGACTTTATAAGTCTAACAATTTGTTTTATTTTATTGGATGTGCCCTATCATATTAAAAATCAAACACAATAGATCAGGAACCTGAAGTAGGATTAACAAGAGTATCAGAAGAAGAGTTGGAGTACTTAGAAACATTGATGTATGCAATTTTTTAACTATATAAAGAACACGGTAGATCAAGATTCTGGAGTAGAATTAACAGGATGTACACTATTTCTCAACTCTATTAGTTGGGTAGAATCCAAATCATCCAGCTGACTCATAAGTGCAATCTTTCAAATTGGAGTATAAAATTGCACACTAATAGTGCATGAATTCAAAGCATATCCGTAACTTAGCGTCGCTGAATGAGTCGAGAGAATGGACCACGAATGTGCAATGATGCCAAAAAGCCAGCTGACAATTTGCATCGGATGCCTTTTTCAAATAATTTCCCTTAGAAACACAGCCGATAGAATGATTAATGAATTTCATAAAGTGTGTATGTTTAATTATACTGCATTAAAGTGCAAGTTTAAGAAAACGTACGAATATGAACCGCTCAGTAAATGTACGAATTAGACATATTATATCATCTAGTAAACTCTTATAATTTTAGGAAGGGGTGGTCTACTTCAGTCCATCAATGGACAAAGTATGGGATGTTTTATTTAGCATTTAGAGAAGTTATGGTGAAGAGGATAAAGGTTGATCCTTATCCTATATAAGCTTCGGTTGCCGAAAGTACAGAGAAGCATGTGAGGGAATAGTTCATAAAAGGAAATGTATGGCGAAAGCATCGCCTTCATTTCAGCTCATTTTTGAGGCCGCGAGCAGCATAGGATTTTGTACTCACTCCACGACTGTGTTTTTTTGGGGGACGTTGAGCTTACTTGGAGGGATAGCACTGCGAGGCCTTGCTGCTGCGATAATGTAAAATTATGCACTCTTTGTGTTTTTCTTGTTAAAGTGTTTTTTGCAGTGCGTACGTAATGGAATTGCAGTGTTTCCCCAAGTGTGCAGAGGCACTGAGATGGACATTTGACAGCGACAGAACGCAGACTGTTACGTGGATTAAGAAGAAAATTTACGCAGGTAGAAAAATTAATGCAAAGTTTTTTATAGCCCGATGGTTTGATTCCAAAAGCATATAGAGCAAAATAAAGGAAGCCAGTTCTTGCCATAAAATAGTCCACCATAAATCTGAACACCAGCAATCTCTGCCAAATCCAACCAAATATATTATGTATAAATGGCTCAGAGCTCTGACTCTTAATGGTTTCAAGTCAAGAATTCGAGTGCAATATCCAGCTAAGGTCAAAGTTGACTCGCCATCCATACAAAAGAAGAGAACTATCTCATCATAATTGAAATGCACGCTTAGTACAGCCTTCCTATTTTGACAATAAGTAAACCGCATGATCAAATACTATGTATTTGTAGAAGCTGAAAGAGACGCCTAATATCTAATAGAAATGACTCTAATTAGGCTTTGGTTTAAGAATTGAGGACGAAGAACTTTCAACACGCAATATCCGCAGCGGAAGCGATTAGATAAAATGTGCTCTCTCTAATTGAGGACTGTAATTGCATTGACAGTTACAAATCAAATCCAAAATACAAATTTACAAAGAAAAAATCACAGCACATGCATGCAAAATAAACACGAGCACACAAATATCCAAACACAAAAGATTACGTGGTAAACTCAAAAATGGGAAAAATCACGGAGCCACACCACATAAGAAATTCACTATAAAACTAGAAGAGGTACAGAGTTACAAAGAGCTTATCTCTTGACTAAAAATATATAAGCTCTTACTCTAATATAGAGAGTAGAGGAAGCAGCCACCACCAGGAGTCTCAACTCCAACATGCAAGAGGATTCTTGCACTGCAACTTCCTTAGGGCTTCACCTCGAGATTTCCTTCTCACAGCTAGCACAAGCCTCCAACTGAAATGCCAACACACATGGTAAACTCATCCCAGCTATTCACTTAAGTACCCAGCTAACATTTGAACCCTAAAAAGTTGAAAATGCCCTCAAATATACTTAAGGCGTAGCCTAAACTGGTGGAGAAGTCCGCTAGGCGCTACGATGCGTCGTAGCGCTCACGTTCGGGTTGGCACCCGCTGCGGTGCGTGGTAGCGCCCGTGTCTCTGGTTGCCACCCGCTGCGGCGCGCGATAGTGCCGATTTCTGTCATGGCACATTGTAGAGCAAGCTTTTCTGGCTGTTGACCGCAGAGGCGCACAATAGCGCCTCTGTCTCGGTGAGAAATTTCCAGGGCATGCGGTAGCGCGCCACGATGTGTTGCAGCTCCTGTGTTGATTATGGACTTTTTTCCTCGTTCCGAATCGCCTTAGAACCTCCCGAAAGCTCACCAGAGTATCATTAACATCTACATGATGGACTAAATAGTCTCCACAACACAACAATCTCCCACTTTGAGACCTTTAGGAAATCACATCTTCTTCCGACTTTGATTCGTCATTGTCTTCTTCCATTCTTATCAAGAACGTTGTGTGGCTCACCCGCTCTCTCATCACGTACCGACGCCAAATGAAGCTGCACATAGCTTTAGTTTCTCAACTGGTACTATTTTAGTAAGTATATCAGTTAGATTTTTTGAAGTGTGGATCTTCTCCAATCCAAGCTGTCCTTCTTCCAATAGTGTTCGGATGAAATGGTAATGGAGTTAAATATGCTTTGTCCTGACATAAAATATTGCATTCTTCACTAGATGAATAGCGCTCATACTATCACAGTAGAGCTTCACATATTCATGCTCCTTGACTAATAATGCCATGAAACTCTTCAACCAGATCATCTCCTTACTTGCCTCTGTAATGGCAACATATTCCACCTCCGTGGTAGATAGCGACATGTTGTTTTGTAGTTTGGAGATCCTGCTTGCCGCTGCACTTCCTAATGTATACACATAACCTGTAGTGCTTCTCCTGCTATCAACATCTCTTACAAGATCTGAATCTACATAACCTTGTAATACAATGTCAGATCTTCCAAAGCATAAGGATTTGCCTACTGTATCTTTCAAATATCTTAGAGTCCACTTGACTTCATCCCAATGGTGCTTCCCTGGGTTTTTCATAAATTTGCTAATCACTCCCACTGTATGGGCAATATCTGGTTTCGTGCAGATCATCACATACATCAAGCTACTAACTACTAAAGCATATGGAACCTTCAGTATATGCTCCTTCTCATCTTTAGATTTTGGCATTTTCTCCTTTGATAAACTGAAGTGACTTGCTAAGGGAGTGCCTATTGGCTTTACTTCACTCATATTAAATATTTTTAGCACCTTTGCAATATATTCTTTCTGCGATAGCTTCAGAATTCTCGCACCTCTTTCCCTATTAATTATCATTCCAAGAATCTGCTTAGCAGGCCACAAGTCCTTCATGTCAAACTCCTTTGACATAAGCTCTTTCAGCATCCTTATCTCCTTCATGTCTGATCCTGCGATCAACATATCATTCACATACAACAATAGAATGATATAGGAGGACTTACACTATTTTATATAACAACAGTGATCTACCTAGCATTTCTTGTACCTTGATTCTGATATGAACATGTCAAACCTTTTGTACCACTGCCTTGATGCTTGCTTCAAGCCATAGAGGCTCTTCTTGAGCTTGCACACTAGCTCATATTTTCCTTTCTCTTGGGCCTTGTACCCTTCAGGTTGTTGCATGTACAGCTCCTCCTCCAGCTCTTTGTTAAAATGACCTGCCTTCCCACAGTTCCAGCAATCCAGCCTTACTTTTCTGGGTCTTGATTTTCCTCATCGAGACATTGACCTATTTCTGTTACGTCTCTTTTGAATGTATCTTTCTCTACTTTCAGCATTCAATGATGATGTAGATGCTTTCCCATGAGATTTCTTCTACACCTCCTCTTCAGTACAAGCCTGATTATGTCGTCAAATCTCAACGATGCTTTTCATGATGAATTGTTAATGGCTATAACCAGCCTATCCCTACTTTCTGGCAATGAAGAGAGGAACAACAAAGCTCATACCTCGTCATCAAAAATGATGCCCACCAAATTTAACTGGCTCATCACCATGTTGAACCCATTAAGGTGTTCAGTCACTGAATGGCCTTCCATCATCTTCACGTTAAGCAATTTTTTCATCAAGAAGACTTTATTCGAAGCCGAGGGCTTCTCATATTTCCTCGTCAGGGCATCCAAGAGATCTACAGAAGTTTTCTCATTAACAATGTTAAAATCAACAAAAGAAGAGAATGATAAACGAATCAAACCCAGTGCAGTTCTATCAAGCACTTCCCGTTCTTCATCATTCATAGTTGCTAGTTTTCTACCGACTTCTTTCAATGGAAGATATAACTTCTTCTGGTAAAGCAGATTCTCCATCTGCATTTTTTAGAATGTAAAGTTCGTATTTCTCTATCTTGTGTCTCATCTCTTCAGCCATTGCTCCTACTCAAATAAAAAACCCTTTTAGGACCAACAAGATAACCTCGCTCTGATACCACTTATTGGGTACTAAGGATGAAGAACTTCCAGCACATAATACATACATTGAAAGCGAATAGATAAAGTGTGCTCTCTCTAGTTGAGGATCGGGGTTGCAGTGATGATTACCAAGTAAATCCAAAACACAAATTTACAAAGAATATATCATAGCACATGCATGCAAAGTAAATATGAGCACATAAACATCCAAACATAAAGGATTACATGGAAAACCCAAGAATAGGAAAAACTACAGAGCTACACCACAGAAAAATCTATTAGAAAACTTGAATAGGTACAGAGTTACAAAGAACTTATCTCTTGACTAGAAATACACAAGATCTTACTCTAATATAGAGAGGAGAGAAAGTACTCCAACATGCAAGAGGATTCTTGCATTGCAGCTTCCTTAGAACTTCACTTAGGGATCTTCTCCTCACAGCTAGCACAAGCCTCCAATGAAATTGCCAACACATGTAATAAACTCCTCCCAGTTATTTACTTAAGTACCCAGCTCATATTTGGATCCTGATAGGTCCAAAATGCCCTCCAATTTACTTAGGGCGTAACCTGAATTGGTGCAGAAGTCCGCCAGGCGCTACGGCACGCCGTAGCTCCCGAGTGATGGGCTGTGTGGTTGCCCGCCCCTTGGTTATCAATATTAGATCAAGGGAGGTGTGACATGCTAGCCCATCTCTCACTTATCATTAAATTAAGGTAAAATACTCAATCCACTAATAAGGGAAGGATGTGCCCTGACTAATGCAGCAGAATCATTCACTAAGTACATACATTTCAACAGAGTGTAAAAGTAAGGAAAGGTAAAATATTTACATCTAATTCCACCGTAATACATACATAGATAATAAACATGCAACTTAAAATAAAATAGTGCTATAAAAGAAAATACATGGGGTACCTAAATTATTACATCAATTAAATAAGTTTTAAAATAAAATAAATCACTCATCATCACAGAATAAAATGACAGTTATTTTACTGATCTTCTGCTCTAACATGTTGTTCCTCCAAGAATGGCTCCTCTCTAGGCACAAGGACCTCAAATTGCTCAGAACCTGCCATTGTCAGTTTCATAATTATAGAGCCCCAGCAAAAAAAAAAGTAAAATCTGGTTAGATATATTGTCTATATACATTTTATGATATTTAAGTTCATTAATTTAAAGATATCACAATTTTACTTAGACTACCAAAGCATCAAAATATAGGGGTGCAACAGGCATACAAAGAATATGAGGAAGTTATAAATTATGCATTTATAACTAAATAATATGTGAGGTAAGGGAACATACCTCAACACCAAAGCTGTAATAAAGATAGGCATATTTAATAAGTAATGAAAATACTTGAAAGAAAAGACTCATCCTAAACATGCTTATGATCATATGAATTATGCAGATTTAGAAGAAAGAAATCTAACTGTGATATGTATAAATAAGCAGGAAATAAAACTAGCATCATATAAGTACACAAGTAAGCAAGAAATGAAAAGGCTAACTACAGTAAAACTAAATTGTAAAATAGAAAAGTAAGTATGTATAAAGACTGCCATATCAGAAGAATTGACCAATCGGGCCACTGTACTATAATATGTAAGATCCCATAGCCTTTTTTTGTCTAGAGTAGGATCTCATAGCCTTCCTAGGTTAGGGCAGGAAATGAAACTGTATTGAGGAGGCAGAAAATACATATGCAGTAAGATTTTAGTTATTTTACTTTACTTCTGTGGACATGTCTAGAAGTGGTTGAAGAGTTAAGCACGTATGCAAGACTATTCGGGTTCCAACTTAACACAACTCTCCTCAATGAGTATGTGTCAAGTAATTTTTATTTCTCCTTACCCCTGTCCAGTGGAGGTAAAATGCGCAAGATCAACCAGAAACTAAACCATATGCAAATATTGTCCTAATTATTTTATATTTTCAGTTCATGTAGTAATATTATTTTGTATGACATGTTCAAGAAAAAATGCACAAAGTACAAGAAATGCAAAAGGAACAATACTTCAATAATAAATAAGAGACTCTACTACACACAGGTGATATATATTATTATCTACTTAATCCATTGTAGCTATTCCAAGTTTTTATATAAGTTCAGGATCTCCAATTCATACTATCAAGTATAATTTAGATCGACGGCCTTATAGTTAAAAATAATTAGAACTGATAAGGTCCTAATTTAATTCAATCAATGACGCTTATAAGTTAAATAAATAATCCATATGTCCTATTTGATGAATTTAGACGATTTAAGCTAAGATCTGATCAAAATCTACTAAAACTAGGAATTATAAATTAAACTCCAAGTCTTGGGGTCTAATCTTATAATCCCAAGGGTAATACTTAAGGACTAAGGTTTAAGTATAAATTGTGAGCTAATGATTAAACTAAATCATATTAAGCAAAATCAAAGCTTAATAGGATGGATCTCCTAATCTTAATCTAAAGTTAAGAGATAAATAATCATAATTAAATATGAAAATCTAGAAATTAATAAAATTAAGGTTTCATTTATTGAATAACCCATTTACTTAATAAATGAATTCTAACCTGATATATATCCCTAATCTTATGCAAATATCCTAAAGTGAAGTGCAGATCCTAAGGAAGCTCCTAATAGATGACTTAGGGATTTTAGGAATTAATGATAATTAGCATAATCTTTCTTTACTTGCTTACCTAATTAACTTAAGGAAGATAGAAAGTAAGTTAAGAACTAAGTTAGAGAGGTATTAGTTTTACTTAGAATTTTCAAGCCATAATTGGGGATTTTTTCAAATTATTCAATTAATGAGTCTAAGAGTATTAAATTGATTCCAAATTATTTATTTTACTGATTTAAATGATTTAATTGATATTATAGAGGTTAAGGGCACTCAATCTAAATTTTTGTCAAATTGATCGTTATGCCCCTACTTAAGTATCTAAAATGCTACTTTTTGATTAAGGGCTCAAAATTAAGCTTTCTTAATGCCAAATGATTACTTACTATCTAACATGAAGATAGATAGTAGGTATATTAAATTTGGATAATTATTAAGCCTTGTGGGTTCAATTTAAGGATTTTAACCTACAAAAGCAATTTGGTAATTTCACCTAATGAAACCTAAGAATTTAATCAATTTATTATTGTTTCTTGTTCAAGAATTCAATAAAGTCCAAGAACACTAAATTCTGAGGTTAATTGGTTAAGTTATATCCAAAATCATTCTAGGGTTTAAAAGTGTAATTTTTAGGGTTTAAGAGTGGGCTAAAAACCTAACTTTCTCAAATGAGGTCCAAATTCAGCAAACTCAGTGGCTATAGCTTTCCTATAATACGCTGAGTACTATGACTAGGAGTAGACCCAGATTGGATTTTATTTGGTCAAGTTATAACTTAATTAAATTCTATGGTGATTAGGGCAAATTATGGTTTCTAATTGTCAAAATATAAATTTTATTTCAATTTATAGTTAATTAGGCTTTTCTGATATAAATGGCATATTGTATGACCTAATTTGGAGCTAAATTGACAAAGTTATGGCCAAATCAAATTTTAAATTAATTAAGATAATTAGAAAAAGGTCCTAAAAGTGATTAGCCAAACTATAATCCAAATTGCAAAGCCAATACTATCACAATATTCCTGACATCTTTCTGATTAAAATGAGACCCATATTAGCTAGATTTGTATTAGTGTGTGCAAGAATATTGAAGTTTGAAGTTTTCTAAGTTTTAGAGTAAGTGGGAGGTTTTAAAATGTCACTATATTATTTAGGCATCCTACAGGAAAATTAACACCACTATATTATTTCTCTTATTTTTCTGAGAAAAATAAGATATATATTTAATATATTTGGATTTATGGTTTACAAATTATGAGGGTTTAAAGTTTCTGTATTTTAATTAATTCAAATTAAATTAATTAACACTTCACTATTTTAATTAAACTAACATAATCAATTAAATTAACTTAAACAGCGGTGGCGAGTCCTATAGATTGACATGTGGCAGGCGTGGAATCATCGGGCAGTGGGACTGAGATCCGCAGCTGGCGACGAAAGAAACACTGGTTTCAACTTGGACACGTAGCGGCAAGACAGCGATCACAGAGATCGCGGGTGGGACCCACGCATCGACAGAGCTGATGTGAGCGGGGCCCACAGCAAAAGCATTGGGACAGCTAACGCTACCCGCTGCTACGGGTCAGGCCCAGGTCGACCCGGCCTGACCCGGACTCCCTCCATTCTTCACGAGGGCTCCTGAGGCGGATAGTTAGAGCATGCATTCCGACAACCTTCCTGGTCGCGTCGGAGCTTGGGCCGCATGCCACCGGCTAGAGAATGGAGAGGCCTTCCTATTGGTGCACGAACCATCGGTTGTGGTGCACCGCAGTGGCGGCATTGTCTAACCCTAGCTCCCTAGGCTACGGACGCGGATTGGGCAAAGTGAGGGTCGAGTTCCACTGTAGTCCCAACCTCGAATTGGTTCGATCGGGTTCGATCAAACCTGATCGGACCAGTAAGATCTCTAATCTGAACTATGAGATAGGTTTGCAGAACAGAAAAATTATGATCGTAAGGAGATTTAAAAGAGATCGAAGGTACCTGATCAGATTGGTTGAGAGTTATGGTTCGCTCAGGATCGCGCCAATAGCTCTGATTCACCTTAAGGTTATTCGCAGATGGATAGCTCACGACAAGTAGGAGCGTTGGGGCTTATGAGAGCTGGGGCAGAGTCCGTGAAGCTGCCACACACAGCGGTTGGCCACAGCTCGCGACAAGGCGCCACGTGTCCAACCCTCAGCGGGGAAACGGGACGACGGCTCGGAGACGTTCGATCAATCGATCGAATGGCCCGCCCGTGTCTCCCGTCTGATCAGAGGAGAGGCCAATGGAAAGCGCAGCGGAAAAATGATGCGGAGACGACACCATTAGAAAAATTTATGAAATATTATTTATTTAAATATTTATTACCTGATTTCTTAATTAAATTTAAATAATTAAATGGCTTCCAAAAATTCCCAAATACTCACCCTTAGCTAATTGAGGGGTGAGGAATGCAACAGCGACGTCGAATTTCAATTTCTATGAGTATTTAATTTTCCTATTTTTGGGGGTATATTTAAATATCAAAATATTGACTAAATTTCAACGACTTTTGATTGCCTCCAATATATTACCCCTAGCTAACTTGGGGGCAATGAGCGTAATGGCGAAGTCTAATTTTTGATTTGAGGTCAAAATAATTAGGTTAATTTCTAGGGTTCTTGGAATTCCTAGAGTCAGGGTTTGATCCACATGACCACTGATTTGGGCTAGAATTTTAGGGTGAGGTTCTAATGACTATTTAAGTGCATTGGAATCGAAGATAAAGTTTGATTTCGTCCATATTGACTAAGGTAACAACCTCAGCTGTTAATGTAGCGCCTCGCCCTGTTGCCGTGCGCAAGGGGTAAAAATCTTAATTTGGCGGCGGAGCGGTGCGCCGCTCAGGGAGAAATATCTCGTCTCCCCGAATCGCTGAAACATCAAACCCATCTGAAAGGCTGTTGACTCAACCTCAAGGAGGGTTTAGAGCTATTACTTAATGATAAGAGTAGTATCCTTATCCTAAGTATTAGATAAATATATACATTGGATTTAGAATACAATAGGAATCCAATCTATGTATAAGATATCAGCATTTTCAGTATATTGATCATATTATAATACTAAGTATAAGTAGTATATAACAGAGTGCAGAAGCTTAAAGAAAACATCCAGAACATTCATCACAGAGTTGTAAGAAAACATTCATCCCAGAAAAGAAAAGAAAATACATTCAGAATTATTACAAATATTTTACTGAAATACTAAAATAAAATTAAGTACTGAACTAAAAATACTAAACAGAAAGTAAAACTGAAGAATAGTCCACTAGTGCTCCATGGGCTCCTCCTGAATCTCCTGGGTATCCCCCTGACCTGGCTCAATATATTCCTCAAGATCTAGCAAATTGCTGGATCCTAAAAGTACCCATATTAGACAATAAGTCTAACACATCGAAACTAATCTAATGGTTCTAATTATTCATTTAACACTTACATAATGTAATTAAATCTGCAAAAATACTATAAATATAACTGAAAGCATAAAACTGTATAAACCGTGCAAAACTGAGGTAAAGTAAGGTAAAGTGAAGCTGAACTATAGACTGAATACTGAAAATAAACTAAAATAATAATGAATCTGAAATTGAGTAATCATCTATAAAACTAAGTTGTATGTCACTGAAACTATGCATCTGAATATGCCACAATACTGTATGTTACTGATATGCAACCACAATATCACTGAACTGCTATGAGTAGTACGGTCCAATATATATATACATCCAGTTGGGAATACTATATACTGATATACTGATGCATCCTGAAATGCCCCAGTCAATGTATGCAATATTCCATAACTCATAAATTATCAATGATACTCATACATCATTCTGATACTCACACATCATGCTTATGCTCATGCTTATGCTTCTAGCTTTAAACTTCAGAAATCCAAAAAATGCTTTGAACTTTGATAATGAATTCAATGTCTCCACTGTGCAAAATTCCGCTAAACGGATTCTTACTCCTAAATTCTAGCTCAATGATTGGTTAAGGTTGAGGGTTTACTTAAAAATCATTAGCTGAGATATTGTATACACATAGTTAGCATGCTTGTAAGAAAGGTGGATTTAATCCTTAGCTTATTTAAACTGCACTTATCGAAGCGCACTACGATAGGAGGCAGAACCTGGTCACAGTTTATATATCAAGCTAAGCCATTAAATAACATAATTATAAGTACACTTAGTGGTCTACACAAAGTAACTTAAGGTACTTAGTTTGCTTAAACTGCACTTATCGAAGCGTACTACGATATGAGGCAGAACTCATCGCAGTTTATATCTCAAACTAAGGATCTTGTTCATTAATTGTAACACTCTTAGTCTTGGAAGATTTTTTCTAACGGGTCTGTATTCATCTAATCCCTTGGGATAGCACCTGGTCATAAGTCCACATTGGTGTGAATTAACCAATCCTGAATATTACTGAAATAATCCAGTACTATGGGTATACCCTACTATATCCAACTAATAATCTGGGTTCAGATGATTCTATTTAATCAATAAGGATTTATCAAAGCTATTAATCCTTACTGTAAATAGGTGTGTCTGACACAAGCCTCCAAGGATGTAATTAAAAGATCACTCAACATAGGTTATTACCATAAGAAATAAGTCCCATTTTAAGCACTTTAGGTGATCCATAACTCAAGGTATCCAGCTCAACTTCTAAGATTATGAAGGATCATCTAAGTTTCCTATCTCAATAAGTTATAAAAGTTCTTCCTACATCAAGATATCAATCTTTAAGGTATTTAGACATTTTAAGAATGATCTTAAAGTAAGACCCTCAAGATCTCATTTTTCTACTTCTTAAGGTTTACTTGTTAGACTTAGGTTAAAGTGAACAGATCAGATGATTAAAATTCATCTGATCCTTTCCTATTTTATAATCATGGGATGAAATCAAAGATCTTATTAGAATTAGGTCATTTCATCAATCATTATAGTTTTATTATTCATCCTATGCTAATTGTCTTATATAAGAGAAAATCAAGGATCTAAGGTTTGGGTTTAGATGGTTCAATCACACATATTCAATATAAACCATAGCACTTCTAATTCAATGATTTAAGATCAATATCAAATTATATACATTATTAGAATAATGTCAATTGAATTATCTAACAATCAAGTTAATTAATTAAGTGGTTAAGGCTTACATCTTAATCAAGGCAAGCTAGGATTTAACCCTTAACCTTTTTATCCTTAAGACCAATATAAATTTAAAGGTCAATGAAAAATTAATATATCATTAGTATATTATTGACATCACAATTTAGGTTTAGATTAAGTATCATCTACTTAATCAAGTTATCAAGATTCTTATGTTCGAGTAAGCATATGTAAGTATTCAAATAAATGTTAAAGTTTTCTAATATACATTCTAAAATCATAAAAGCATTGAATGTAAAATTGACATAGAATAAAAAGGTAATTAATGCTAATCAAATCCTAAATCAAACCAAAGGGATTAGCACTTGATTAAAAATCAAAAAGACCTAGGTTTCATGCCATTTAGTGGTTGAGATATACCTATTCAATTCAAACACTTAAGATTCTAGTACTTAGCATTTGGCATAAAGTACATTTAAGGTATATAGTGGGTTATGCACACTTATTTAAAATGATGACAGTCCAACTCTAATTTTCAGATAAAATTTTATGCAATGTTCAATTTTAAATAAAATAGGTTCAAATTTGATATTATTTAGTTCCACTAGGGTCCTAGGGACCTTAAAATAAAAAAACAGTGAAATTTGGGCCATTTCAGCCAAAACTAGGCAATTTTACAAGAAATTCTATGCATTTTGCAAGTTTGGTCACTATAGCACGCTGGAGCGCGCCGTAGCACGCCGTAGCATGATGGAGCGCTTTTCACGTGGCAGCGCACGCTAGCGCTTTTCGCGTGGCAGCGTAGCAGCCCGCAGTAGTGCACTATGGTGCGCTGCAGCAGTTCAATTTGCAAATTTACTGTTCAGTTAATTTATTTTTTCTTAAATTTCCTATGTTTTTCAGAAATTTCGCTGCAGCCCGCAAGGCGCTGTAGCGGTCAATTTTGCAAATTTACTGTTTAAATAATTTTATTAATAATTTTATATGCTCTGCCAAAATACTGCTGCATCCCGCTGTAGTGCGCTACGACACGCTGCAGCGGCCTTTTTCGCAAATTCGGGCACTGCAGCGCGCTGGAGCGCCAGGACAAAAACTTTAAGGTCTATTTTCAAGCTCAATTACTCTCAATCCAAAGTATTCCATGAGCGGTGCTATATATCAATGGAAAGCTCTTTTTGATACCTTTCCATCGACACTAAAATCAGCACAAACAGAGCATCCTAGCTATATGAAAAATTTGAATGAAGGACAGGGTGTGCAGAATAGACGAAAACATAGCAGATTTTTGTGAAGCTTTTAAGAGTCTTAATAACTTTCATACATCCTTATGAGCTTCTCACAATGCATTCAAGCATAATAAAGGAACAAATGGATTTAAAGAGAGTAGCAAAATGGGTACCTTTTAGTCCTTGGAAGGAGTGGGGGAGAAGACTTCTCAATTTTCTTTAAGACTTTGGAGGAAGCTCCTTCAAGGTTCAACAATGGAGCAGCAATGGGAGAAGGAGAGCTTTCAGCTTTCAACAAAGAAAAAAAAAGGGCTAAAGCTTCCCTTTAAGGAAGCGGAAAGGGAGGCTCCATCATTGGCTATAGAGCTAGGAGGTGAGGGGAAGGGATGGGAGGGAGGAATGGCTCTCAGCCATTCCTCTTGTGTGCAAAACAGGGAGGGCGCCGAATGAAGTGCCAGCTAGGAGAGAGGGAGGGAAAAATTGCAAATTAGGTATTAAATAATTACTTATTTATTTTCTCTAATTATTCAAAAATTTTGATTTTAAAATGCCCTCCGAAAATTCCCAAAAATTCACCTCTAGCTAATTTGGGGGTGAGAAATTTAACGGCGAAGTCAGAATTCGATTCTGACAATTATTTAATTATTCCCTTTTTCGGTGCATTTAATTATATTAAAATATTTGCGAATCCGATGACTTCCAAATGCACCCAAAACATCACCCCTAGCTAATTTGAGAGTGACGATCGCAACGGCGAAGTCGGATTTTGATTTCGAGGTCAAAATAAATACCTCAATTTTCTAATTAATTAAATATTAAAATAATCCAAAATATTGGATTTAGCTTTGAATTACTCCAAACCTTCAGGGTTAGGTTCTAAAAGCTATATGAAATTAACAAAATGATAATTAAGATATGATTAGGCTCAAATTAAGCTGGATAACAACCTTGGGTTGTTACAGTTAAAAACTCCCCATTTAAGAACGATATCGTCATCGACTTTACTTAAGTTGGAAAAGCAAAACATAATGATATTGATGAAATAGAAAAAGAGAGGAGGGTAAAGGAAGTTACCATGATTCTCAAATAGTTTTAGGTATTTGAACTGCATGTCTGACTCTTTCTTCCAAGTGGCTTCAGCAGATAAAAGTTCTTCCACTGAACTTTGACCATTGGGATTGAGCGGCTTCTTAACAACTTCTGATCCCTACCTAGAATCCTTACATTCTCTTCAATGAATGACAGGTCTAGCTGAATTTTAACTGGAGGAATTGAGATTAGATGATGGGGCTCTCTTAAGCACTTTCTAAGTGATGACACATGGAATGCATTGTGTACTACAGAGAAGTCTTCAAGCAGTTTTAACTTATATGCCGAGGATTCAATTCCTGCCAATACTTTAAAGGGTCTAGCATATCTTGGACTGAGCTTTCCAACTACTCCAAAGCAATATATTCCTTTCATAAGACTGACCTTCAGATATACTAGATCACCTTCTTGGAATTTGAGAGGATATTGATGAGAGTGATGATACTTACTATGTAGGTCATGAGCTGTCTTAATCCTCTATTGGATGAGCTTGACTTTTTATTGGTATCTCTTACCAATTTAGAACCATATAACTAAACATCTCTTATTTCTGACCAAGCTATTAGAGTGTAGCACCCCAGCCCATAACCACATGCAACTGAAGTATGTTTAAGGTTTTACAAACAGTTTGTGGTGGAACAGTGCGCTACTCAGGAAGGAATTCCGCATCTTCCCAAATAGCTGAACTAGAACTGAAAGGATGCTGACTAAACCTTAAGAATGGTTGAGCGCTAATATTTAAGATAAGGGTAATGTCCTTATCCTAAGTATTAGGTAAATATATACATTAGATTTTGAGTGGAATATGAGGAATCCAATATATATATATATATATAAGCATAACATCATTTTGAGTTTGCTGATCACATCACAATACTAAGTATAAGTAGAAGTAAATACAGAGTGCAGAAGTTAAAGTATACATCCAAAAATATTCCTCAAAGTAAAATATTCATCTCAGAAAAAAAAAATACATCCAGAATTATTATAATAGTTTACTGAAATACAAAATAAAATCTAAGTGCTGAACTAAAAATAACTAGATAGAAATTAAATGCTGGAGAAGAGTCCACTAGTGTTCCTCAAACTCCTCCCGGATCTCTAGAGTTTCAACCTGATCTAGCTCCACGAACTGCTTAGGATCTAGCAAATTATCAGATCTCAAAAGTACCACATGTTTGATATTACATCTAACACATCAAAAGCTACTATAACAGCTATAATTATCTGCTATTTAGCATTTAAATAGTTTAAGTAAACCTGTAGAAATGATAGTAAGGTATCTGAAAGCGCAAAATAGTGTAAATTTGAGAATAAGGTAAGCTGAATACTGAACGTAGGGAAAACAGTAAGTAAATCTGAAACTTTAACTAATTACTGAAATGTAGGTGAAATAGTAAACAATTTAAATTGAATAAATAATGCTATAAAATTGTTTTATATGCCACCGAATTCATAATTATGCATCTGAATATGACATAGAACTGTATGCCACTGATATGCTGACTTGGGGGCTTATGGACACTCTAGAGATTCTTAAGTGAGCGATCGCTCTGCTAATAGAGTCCTTAGGTGAGCCAAGTGCTTCGTTAATGTTGACATGACTTATGCATTTATGATATGCCAAGGCTTTAATAACGGTATGCTCTAAATCATCAAAATCCAAAAATTAATTTAATATCAAATAATGATTCCATTTATCTCAATTATGCAGAATTCACCTAAGTGAATTCTGACTCCAAATTCTAATTTACTGAATTACCTTAGTTAAAATTATATAAAATTATCACATAAAAGGATTGTATACACATAGTTGGTATATTTCTAAGAAAGGTGAATTTAACACTTAGTTTTTTTAACTGCACTTATTGAAGCGCACGACGATAAGGGGCAGAACCCAGTCACAGTTCATTCTCTCAAACTAAGCTATTAAACACCTTAATTACAACCATACTTAGTGTTCTAAGAAGATTGATTTGAGATATTTAGTTTGTTTAACTGCACTTATCGAAGCGCGCGACGATAAGGGCCAGAACTTGGTCATAGTTTAATCTCTCAAACTGAGCATCCAAGCTACCTAATTATGAAACCCTTAGGCTTGGAAAATTTACTCTAAGCTAGACTGTACTTATCCAATTACATAGGATAAGACTGAGACTCTACAGTCCTATTTAGAGTGACTAACCCAAGTTGTTATCCAAGCTGATTATAGTCCTAATCTCAATCTTAGTGCTCTAATTAGGTTATTATGAGTCTTCCACCAAAATCTAGTCCAAATCAGGATTCAAATGCACCAAATACTAATTTTTAGAAAAATCCAAAAATTCTAGAATTGACTTATCTAAATTGACCTCAGATCAAAAGACGGACTTCGTCATTGCACCCATTGCTCCCAAATTAGCTAGGAATGATGTTTTGGTGGCAATCAGAAGTCATCGAAATTTTGTCGAATATTATAATAATATTTAAATACCCCGAAAATTAGGAAAATAAAATACTCATCAAATCAAAAATCCGACCTCGCCGTTGCGTTCCTCACCCCTCAGATAGCTAAGGGTGATGTATTGAAAATTTTTGGGATGCATTTAGTTATTCATTTTAAATTAATAAAATTTGAATAAAATTGATTAAATAAGTATTATTTAAATTTCTACTTAACAGTGCCGTCCACTTGCTTGCGCCGTTAAGGAGCTTACCATCAAGGATCAAATGGCCAATCCTGACTGTTTGATCGCTCGATCAGATGGTGGGAGCATCATCATTTCCCAGCGCGAACCCTAAGGGTGCGTGTGACGCACCCGCCTTAGCCGCACATCAGCCCCCCCTCGAGGCCTCCATTGGGCCTTGTTAAGCCCCTGCTAAGCTCAGAGCCTCTGGATGCTCACTAAGAATACCTTTGGCGCGATTTGGAGCTGTCAGTGCGAACCCAAGCAAGCCCTAAACTTCCGATCGTTCATCACACGGTACGTGGAAAACCCTCGATCTCCATTCGATCATTACAATCTATTTTCGAAAAGTTATTTCATAAGCATGATTAGTGTTTAGCTAGATCCGATCGAACTTAGAGGAGTTTGATCGATCACATTTTCATCCATGCCCAGTAGTACACAATAACCTGCTCCCTACGATCGCAACCTAGCACTAGGGTTAGCCCTCACCGCCTGTACAGGCCATCTCCGGTGTGGGTTCCGCTACCGATGGCAAACCCTCGGTGTCCATACTCGAAGCTGTGCGGGCTGAGCCACTTCACCGCCAGCGTAGCCTCTAAAATCCAAACCCTAGCACACCACCTCGGACCCCGTGTGAGGAAGGAAAGGGTTCTGGGTCGAGTCGGGTCGACCCGGGCTCGACCCGTAGCTTTGGGTCGCTTTAACTGTCTCTATCGTGGGCCCCACGCATGTCAGCTCTGACGAGCGCTTGAACCCCAGCCATGGGTGCCGCTTCGCAGTCTGCGGCCTCTCCCGAGTGGCAGCGTGGCACGTGGCGCCTGCGGACTTGTAGTTAGTCCAGGCCTGCCACGTGGCCATGGCGAGTCCCGCCGCCATTAATTTTGCAGAAAATATAATATAATATATTATATATATATATATATATATAACTATATATATACAGAATTAGAACCATAGTTAGTATAAAAGTAATTTAGTATATAATTAGTATATATTTATATCTATATTAACTGCTATTAGGTTAATTAAGTAGTTAATTAATTAGTCATTAGTTAGTTAAAGAGTTAATTAATTAACATTAATTTAAACTAAAAGTAGATTAAATTTATATTAATTAGTATAAACAATTTATTAATTAAGTTAATTATAATTAATAGTTAAGATTAATTAATTGACATTAAGTTAGTTTATTTAATAGGTTTAATTAAATAGTATGTTTATTTAATTAGTTAATTAATAATCCTTAGATTAATTTAATTAATTAGTTAACAATAATTATAATTAGTTCATTTAATTTAATTAATTTATTGTTATGTGATTAGTTTAATTAATAACGAGCAAGTTAATTTAATTTATGCATAAATAGTAAAATCATTTTATTTAAATTTAATTAATACAAAAACTTTAGGTTATCATAATTCTTAATATAATGATCCAAATACATTAAATATATATCTCATTTTAATTAGAAAAATAAAATGAATCAAATGATATAATTTAAAATTTCAATTAGGGGAATATTTAACCTAGTGATATTTTAGGATATGCATAAACACCTATAACTTTTTACCTAGTTGTCCAAACATAATCAATATGGGTCTTAAAGTGATCAGGAGAACAACCCCTTCACTGTGGTAGTATTAGTTTTCCCAATGGTTGATTAGTTTGCAGTCGCATTTAGGAATCCTTCCCAAAAATGACCAAAATGGCCTTGGTTTTCAATTGACCATAACTTGGTCAATTAAACTCCAAATCAAGAAAATTTAAAGTGCTAACTAACTTAGAATTTTAGTGCTAATAGTTAACCAAAAATATTTAGTTTTTGAAACCTAGAAAACCTAAGTTGACCAAAAGACCCCTAACCCTAGTTAGGTCCTAACTTGACCAATTGAAGTCCAAATTGGGTCTACTCATAATTGAAGTACTCAGTATATTATAGGGAAGCTATAGACACTGAGTTTGGATCTCAAATAAAAATTTTTGATTTTTGACCCTCCTGACCCGTGGAAAAATTACCAAATTTCTCTTGAAGCTTAGAATATCCATAATTTAGCCAATTAGCATCAGAATTTAGTGTTCGTTGACTCTATAAAATGCTTGAACATCAATTAACAATAAACTGCATAATTAAATTCCATTAGTTGTAAATTACTAAATTGCCCTTAGGTCAAAATCCTTAGTTTGGACCTATATGACCCATTTCTTATCCAAATTAAGTGTACTTACTGTCTATCTTCATGTTAGATAGCAAGGAATCATTTAGCAGTAAGAAATTTTAATTTGGATCTCAAAGTCAAAAAGTAACTTTTTGGACCCTTAAGTAGGGGAAGAATATTTATTTTGCCCAAAATTTAGGTTAAGTGTCCTTAACCCCTGAAATATTATTCAAACTACTAAAATTAATAATAAAACTGCATTAGAATCATTTAAGTAAATAAAATCATTTATTCTATCAAATTTGGTTGAATTTTATAAATTCTCTAAGTCTTAGGAATTAACACTTAATATTAGAACTATTCTTAAGACTAGGACTAGATCATAGGTCAAATTTCATCCATTGGATAAAGTGAGTTATTCAATGAATGGAACTTTAGTTTTATTAGTTTCTAGATTTACAACTTAATTTTGATTATTTTCTCTTCCAACCTTAGGATAAGAATAGGAGAATTATCATATATTAAGTTTGACTTTCCTTAATAGGATTTGCCTTAATCATTATATCATATTTAGATTGAAAACCTAGATCTTAAGTTTAGGAAAAATGGTGATATTCCTAAATGCACAAAAAACTTTAAGTCAAAAATGTACTTAGATAATTTGTCTAATAATATTTTCTCTTTTCTTGGCTGAGGCCCTGGTATTGTGAAACTGACAAAGTCAGAAATGGAGCAGTTTGGATATCCAATTCCTGAGGATGAGCCATATCTAGAGGAGGCATATTAGCGTGGAATTGAAGACTTTTAGTTCCTTTTATATTATTGTGAGGATGAGAGATGTTTTTTATTTCATTTTAAATATTAAGTAAATTTTGTAATAATATAGGTACCCTTGTGACTGTGTTTTCTTTTCTATACTATTATTTCTGAGCACTTTTCATTTTGTCTCTCAGTTGATTTATGGTGAAATTGATGTACTATTTACTTATTTGCTTCCGCACTCTGTACTTGTATTGATTTAGTGACTGATCTTATGTATGCATTCTGTGCATATTCTTCCCTTATTATGTGGATTACGATTTCACCTAATCTAATGATAAGTGAGGGATTTTCCAGAGTGGCACACCCCCCTTAAGTATAATCTTGCGGATTAGGGGGT
This sequence comes from Gastrodia elata, assembly GCA_016760335.1. Classification (NCBI taxonomy): domain Eukaryota; kingdom Viridiplantae; phylum Streptophyta; class Magnoliopsida; order Asparagales; family Orchidaceae; genus Gastrodia; species Gastrodia elata. Next base: position 2,208,267 of record CM028681.1, on the reverse strand, counting down.
GGGGCGCCTCACTCATCCAATCCCAAGTTTTTACTGAAATGATTCAGCACTATAGATATACACTTTCACGTCCTACTGATAGTCTACTGATATTAACAAATCTATTTAATAAATAAAGATTATCAAGCTAATGAATCCTCACTCTATCAGAATGGATCTTACACAAGGTTCCAAGGATGTGACCTAAAGGCCACTCAATTTAGGTTACTACCACATGGGAGAATCTCATGCTAAGTTCTTAAGTAATCCTACCATAAGGGTATAAGATCAAGCATTTAAAGCTAATTAGGAGCATCTAAGTTCTTATCTCAAGATGCAAACAATATGCTCTTCATATGTTAATAGACTATTTTTTAATATGGCTTGATAATTATTTATTTATATTATGGCAAGATCATAATAATCTTGTACTTCTAACATAAAGAAAGATCTATACTATATGAGTTTTATTGATTTCACAACTCTTATATTATTTAGATTTGATTTCATCAGATCGTATGGGTAAACCCATCTGATCACCACCTATACTATAATCATAGGTTTCAATCATGTACCTTATTAGGAATTAGTTATTTTGCAAATCAATATAGGGTTATAACTTATCTCATGTTAAAGGTCTTATATAAAAAAAATCAATGAGTTAAAGGTAAGTATTCAGATCTTCAATCACATGACTTTATTATAAGCCTTAGTACTTCTAGTTCAATAGTTTAAGATCAATGTCAAATTAATAAGTATTATTAGAATTATGCAAGTTGATTTATCTTTCAAATAAGATGACTTAATTAAGGTGATTAAGATTTGGATCTTAATCAAGACAAGTTAGGGTTTAACTCCTAACTTAACCAAATAAAGATCAATTGCTTGGGTTATGGATCAGTGACAAATTAGTGAATTATTAGTGTCTATTTCAAGTTTAAGATCAATTATTAATTAACTTAATCATCCTTTCTTAGGGTTTGAAGTTCATTAGTATCCAATCAAATAGTGTTCAATTCATGATTTAAATTCTCTAACATGCATTAATTATAATATTACTATTAATGGAACATATAAACATTATATTAATTAAAACAACAAGAAATTAAGGCTATTCAAATCCTAAATCAAACTAAAAGGGATTAGCACTTGATTAGAAATTTAAAATATCTAAATTTTATGCAACTTGGTTATTAAGTTCTTTTTATTCATGCAAGCAATCAAGGTTCATAACATTTACATTTGGCACAAAATATTCAAGCAAATTTTTAGGGGGTTTAGAACATGCCATTTAGGAATAAGAAATAGATTTCATATTAGAAATCACATATATATTCATTTGGGTATATTTTGGCCCGATTAGGGTTCTAGTGTCATTAAAATGCGAAAAAAATCTCAAATATGGGCAATTCCGGACGCGCTACGGTGCACTGTAGTGCCCCATGGCCGAGAGCCAGGGGCTACGGCGCACTGTGGTGCCAGTTTTCCTGAGCGCGATGATGCGCTGCCGCGCTCTTAGGTGCTGTGACAGATTTCCACGCTATGGCGCACTGCATCACTTTCAGGCGCTGCGGCAAGAATTGGGTACAACAGCGCGCGGCAGTGCTTTTAAGCACTGCAGTGCGCTTTGGAGAACATCTGCACTGTGCAGCGCTGCAGCGTGCTAAATGCTAGATTTCTTGAGAACTAGGTGCTACGGCGCACTGTAGCTCCCCCTAGTTGAGAGCCAGGTGCTATGGCGCGCTATGACATAGCCAACCCAAGATGCAGGCGCTGCGGTGCACTGTAGCACCTTCTGGCTAAGAGCCAGGTGCTATGATGCACTATAGTGCTCATCGGTGATTTTGCTTGTGCAAAAATCAAAATATGTCCCATTTGGAACCCAAATACTCATGATTTAAGGCACCTCAAGTGCGGTGCCATATACCGATGGAAAGTTCTTTCCGAGATATTTCCATTGAAACCAAAATTGGCACAAAATAATTATTTTAACAATACAAACAAAGACACATTAGCTACCTATGCACAAAGTTTTATTATTGACAAAAGTTTCAAATGAACCGATCAAACTTTGATTGGACTCATGCAAGTTCGATTGAGGCTTGTCAATCAATATTAATGATAAACAATGGATGAATGCAAAGTATGAACTAAATCATTGAGAATGGAAGTACCAAAGAGGTAAAAGAAGAGTTATTAGGAAGAAGCACAAGAGGGTACCTTGGCTTGGAGAAGATCGAGTTCTACGTCTTTTAGGGCTTGAGAGGAGAAACTTCTTCTTCTTCTTCTTCAGCTGCTAGCAAGAGGAGGAAGAGGCTGAGGATTCTTCTTTAACTTGGTGCCAGACGAAAATACACGTCTACGTTTGCACGCAAGTGTACGTGGTCTAAATTAATGAGTGGAAAGTTTAGTTTCCAGGATTTATCAAACCTAAGGGAACGATTGTTTTGATACTGAGTTGTATTTTCTTTCGCTAATGTTTAAATAACAATTTTGGTTAATTTTTGTGGTTCCTAATTAGCAATACACAAGACTTGAGTTAAGATACTATTGGATTAATAAGGAGAGAGTTGAGATTTCATTATAATATATACAAGGGGTTGGATATATTACTTTATTATTCAAATGTAGACATGCAATTTATTTACCTTATTTATTCAAGTGAACACCATTAGAATTGGAGTATCCTTCAATTATATTGGGTTCAAGTTTAGTGCACAAAGAGAACTTCTTATGGGTTCATCACTAACACATAAACTCTTATGAGATATTAACTGATTAGTTAGATTTTGATTTCCTACATCTAGGTTACCAAAACATCTTTAAATTATAATGATCTCATAAGCAAGATTCCATCTGTCATGCATCATGCGCTTCACACACAGTTTAGCTGGATGAGAGGATGCATTGGGTCAATGGATTTTGTCACATAATCCATGGATTTTGGGTTTAGAAGATTCTATTTAATTAATAAGGATTTATCAAAGCTATTAATTCCTTACACTAAATGGGTGAGTCCTACACAAGGCTCCAAGGATGTGATAAAAAAGATCACTCAATGTTGATTTATACCACAAGGGAGAAGTCTATTCTAAGTGCTTTAGGTGATTCCTACCACAAGGTATCAAGATCAACTTCTAAGATTAAAAGGATCATATAAGATTCTACCTCAATAAGTTACAAAGGTTCTTCTTATCTCAATGTATCATCATTTGTTAAGGCTATTAATAATACTAAATAAAGCTTAATGTAAGATCATCAAGATCTCACATATCTAAACACTCAATATAATCTTATAAGATTATTCATTAAGTTTGGTTAATTAGATCAGATGGGTAGCCCTATCTGATCGAGTTCTAGACTATAATTATGAGATATAAATGAGAATCTTTTTAGGATTTGATCTTGTAATGAATTATCATAAATTTTATACTTAGTTTCATGCTAATCATTTTATTTAAGAGAAAATCAAAGATCTTAAGTTTCAGATGCTTAATCATACTAGTTCTTAAATTTCTTTAGCACTTCTAATTCAATTAATTAAAGTCAATATCAAATCAAATAGATTACTGGAATCATGTTAGTCAAATTATTTTAAAATCAGATTGATTGATTAAATGATTAAGAGTTTGAGTCTAAATTAGATAGATTAGGTGTTAACCCCTAACCTTATCAATTTAAGACCAAGAGTTACATTATAAGTTAATGGCAAATCAAATAAATTATTAATTTATTAATGCTGGCAAACTAAGATATAGATCAAGTGTGAATCACTTGATCAAGATCTTAAGATCTCTTAAGTTTAATAAGAGATAATGGACAGTTTAATGAAATTAAGCAATCATAATAGAATTAAAACATCTTAATCATTTAAAATAACTCACAAAAATACATGAAAGTTAATATAAAACTTGAGAAAGTAAAACACACAAAAACAGTAATAAGAACTATGCAAGTGATGTACGTACTTAACATAGGACTAAATAAATAGTTTTAATTATTAGAATTCAATACAAATTCTAAGTACTTACGTACCTGGCTTGAGCAAATTTTGAACTTTTACAATAAATAGCTTAGGAGCCTAATCCTTCAACAAGTTGACGAATTAATTCAGAAAATTTAGCTGATTGAGCCATAATCTATCATAATGTAATAGAAGATTAAGATGAACCAACCCATAGAGTAAAAATGTTTTGAGCATTTTAGTCAATAGTTTCATTATCTAAACCAGTTTAGCAAAAGAGATATAAAATTAGAGTTGTATTGCTTTGCATCTGATTTGGTTTAACTTAGTTCACTTTATAAAATTCTCCAATAATTTATGCTTATATTTTATCTTAATGAAATTAAAAACTTATGATTATACCAATTTGCTTAAAAAAATATAACTTAATATGCTTTAACATACATAATAATGTGAACCAATTTATGATTTAGCCAATTAGTTAATTAAAGATATGCGATTAGTCCATTAAGATATTTACATTATGTATTATATAAAATTTATTTGATATCTATGAAATCTTAAATAATCAATAATATAAGTCTAACCAATCTTCCAAAATGATTCATGATCTTGATAATAAAATATAGTTAATGGCAACCATATAAAATTAATTAACTATTGAGCTACATACATAACTCAATATGATTTAAAAAAAAATGCATATTTCAGCTTTACCTATTTCAGCTACTTAAAATATAGCTCTATGATTAAACATTAATATTTACGAATAAAGCAATATTATTATATCAAATATACAATCATTCTATTAGCAACTATATGAGGTGCTATGCACTTTAAGAAAAAAAGTTAGATAATCGAGCTCTATTATAATTATTAAAATTATATATATATATATATATATATATATATATATATATATATATATATATATATAATAAGGATTTGAGTGGTGATATGTACCATCAAGAGGAGCGACGAGGCAGTCAGAAACAATGAGTGAAGTCGCCGACACGATCTTCGAAGGAAGAAGGAGAAGGCACAGATCGGCGATGGTGTTACTCAACAAGATGAAGATGGATGGCTCGACGATCCTTGGCTGCGCCGAATGGAAAGGAATCGACAATGAAAGATAATAGATTGACGAACTGGAACAAGATGCAAGAGCTCGACTTATGGTCAAATGGAGAGAAAGAGAGGGTTGAGCCTCCATTTAAAGGAGGAGAGCATGGCTCTTTTTTGAATTCTCCTATCAATTATGGAGAGAAAAGGGAATGTTATAAAGCTTTTTTTTTTTAATTGTGTACATTAGAGAAGTGAAAGGGGAAGAGGGGGCTAGAAGTAATTGTATGCATTAGAGGAAATGATAGGGAAGAGAGAAATTGGGGTCTAACCATGAAAGAAGAAAAAAGGAAATAAATTGATTATTTAAAGTTTTTAATTAATTTATTTAATTAATTAATAATTTAAATCTCAAATTTAATGGAGCAGGAAAATGAGATCTAGCCAAGAAGAAGAAAAGGAAGGAAATAAGGAGAAAGGATTTAAATAGATAAATAATTATTCATTTTTAATATTTAATTTTTTTTAAAATTCAAATTTAATAAACATGTTTCAAAAAATCCCAAAAGTTCACCTTTAACTAAATTGGCGGTGAGAAATTCAATGGCAAAATTAGATTTTGACTATGACAATTATTTAATTATGCTAATTTTCGGAGTATTTAATTATACTAAAATATCCACAAAGATCCGACGACTTCCAAACATATCCAAAATATCACCCCTAGCTAATTTGGGAGTGAAGATTGCAACGGGGAAGTCAGATTTTAATTTCGAGGTCAAATTAAATATTTTAATTTTCTAATTAATTAAATATTTAAATAATCCAAAACAAATGATTTAGCTCTAAATTGCTCTAAACCTTCATGATTTGATTCTAATAGATAGATAAACTTAATTAAGATACGATTAAGCTAAATAACAACCTTGGGTTATTACACTTTTTTTTTTCCTGTTCTTGGTCCTCTCTTCCCCTTGGAGAGTTATCATTCTTTCTCTATTCTACAGTATTTCCTTTAGGTCTTTTGAGTAGCTAAAATTAGAACCCTTTCTAAATCTTCAAGTCTCCCTCTTATAAACTTTCTTTCCTATTTAATATTTAATTTAATAAATAAATCTCATTAGAAATGTGTGCTTTAATTAAATGATTCTTCATTTATTTCCTTAGTAATGAAGGAATTTAGGTTATTTATATTTATATTTTATTGAGCAAAATAATAAACTAGCCTCTTGCTCTTCCTCATGATGGCTTAAACATATGCCTTTTATAAAAATATTTATAATAAAGATTCCTCAAATTTTATTGCATCCACCCCTTCCATCTTCCTCATATTTTTAATTTATTTCTTTATGAATTATTTCTTGAAAATGAGAAGTTTTAAATTAATTTGATATTAATTTCAGCTGTGGGAAGGGGAAGAATTAAACTATTTGCCCTTCCCTATGCTGCCTTGAATACATATTTTGGCAAAAACTGCGTCGGGCGCTGCGGCGCGCTGCAGCAGCGCGTTCCAAACACTGTTTCACTGCGGCGCGCTACAGCAGTAGCACTCCAAACATTGTTTCTGCATAAAAATTATTATCTTTTCTTCGGTCACTGCAGCGTCCACTGTGGTGCGCTACAGTGGATAAACTTTCGGACTCACTATTCAATTAGTTTCTCTATAGTTTTATAAATGAAAATTTATCCACTGCGGCGCGCTGCAGTGGAGAAAGTTGCGTAATACTGTTCAATTTCTCGTCTAAAAAGTTTTAATAATTCTTCAAGAAATGACGCTGTGGCGCACTGCGGCGGTTTTCTCTCTAAAATTGCATATTTAAACCAAATTTTCATTTACTCATCTCTTATCCTGAAAAGCAGCGAAAGCACATCAAAATATATAATTTTAATTATAAAGTGCTTACTTTTATTAACTTATTTTACTACAAATCTTGAAGTTATCACACCCCCACACTTAAATTCTTGCTCATTCTCGACTAAGTGCAAAAAATTTTTTATGATTTTATATATTGCAAAATTTAATTGAATATGTGTGAAGTGTTTTTCCATTTCATACATTACTTGATAAGGGTCATTAGAAGGATTCAAATTCTAACAAGTCCCATACTAGTATTTTCTTTTCTTTTGACTATTTGAGCTTCCAATTTTAAATGTATGATACTCAACTCATTATTCCTGGGATGGGGGGTTTCTAGGATTACTTACTTAGGAAAGTTTGATTCGGTGTGTATGAATTTTATGCTATTTGTGCTTCTTCTTCTAAATCGCAATGAATATTTCTTTTCAGGAGAGATATTTTTCTTCATCCTATTTTTCTCAATTTTTTACCTTGGGAGAGATATTTCTCTTCATCCCTGGATTTTCTTTTGCATTCAGTTCAAGGGAGAGATATTTTTCTTCATCCTCATCTATTTTTTTTTACATTCAGTAAGTCCTATAAAAGCCTAACACATTCTTGTTCACCATTTCTCACTTCTCTAAATTAAGTTCCTTGACCCCACCCCCACACTTAAATTTAGAGCATCATATATTTTTGATGTTGGAGACTTATAGTAAAATGATTGTAAAATGATTTAGCATGAAAAATCTTAGAAAGTACATTTTCCTTGATCAACTCTTATAAAGGAAATTAGAATAAAGAAAATATTCACATGCTCATTACAATTGAATTCAGCCCATTGAACTTTTTAGAAAAATTTCCTAGTTAATGACATTTTATTAGCACAAAAATTGAGGGATAGTAATTCACAAAGAATTAATTAAACAAAAATAAAAAGAACAAAATTGAAATCAAAATGAACATACGTTACTAGGAGTAGTAAGGAATGAAACAACCTAATATAAATAATGACAAATTGTTATTACTGTAATCATGCTTGAGATTCCTCTTGCTCCTTTATTGACACTCACAAGTACTACTTAGAATCTGAAATAGAAAAAAAAAATAAAATTTTTTGTTGGGTTGTCTCCCAACCAGTTCTTAGTTTAAGGTCCTCAGCCTGACCAAAAAGATTTTATATCCTTTCAAAATTTCTTTCCATATTTTCATTAACTCCTTAGGATGAGTATGAGCTAGTTTAATAATCGATTCATTATGAATGATAGCTCTACTATATTTTTCTTTCTAATCCCAGCTTGTGTCTTCTAACTTATAATAATATTTCTTCTCTTTATTCTTCTTTTTATTCTTACTATTTCTTGCCTTATGTTTATCATCAAATTCATCATTATCAATTTCATTTTGTAAAAAGGCAAAAAATTCAATTTACTTAGGAGTAAAATCAAAGCATTTCTCAATAAATTCAAATTGCACACAATAATCATCAATATTTCTAAGAGGTTTGTCGAGGTTTGAGATATCAGAGATAATAATTTCTTTACTTTCACTACCCCAGGATTCACTTAGTTTATTGGTCCTTCTATTATTTTCAATCAGTTCATCTTGGTTGTTTTCACATGGTGGGTCACCTATTGCTGAGCATTCAGTTGAAAGCACTTGAGATGTGTATGGGACAACAATTTTGGATTGCTCTTGGTCAAATTTTTCAGTTTAAAATACTTGTTGCATTTTCAAGTTATCCAATTTAAGTTGATACTCCACCTCTCTCTCAATTTTACTGTTTGTTTGAGTTAAAGTTTCTTCCCTATTAGTAAATACTTCTTCAGCTGGTTCCTTTATTTGCTCAATTATAGCAACTTCTTGGATGGGGTTAGCTAATTGTTGCAATATAAATTCTAACTTAGCCTCGATTGATTTATATAGATGCTTATGATCTTCTAGATTAAATTCATTCCTAACCAAGGTTGGTTCAGTTTCCTGTAGATTATTGATCTCATTGCTACTATAATCATCCACCAATTCTTCTAAGTAAGAGTGCTCACACACCCAATTTATGTTATTAATGTTCATGTTAGAGTGAGTGTCATAGTGTTGCAAATTATTATCATACTTATGTCATTTATCGATTTTATTTTTGAAGCTGCAAACAGGTTGTTTGTATTACAATTAGAACTTAAATGTGTTCCCCCGCAGCACATACAACAATTTGGATTACTACACTATATGTCCATGTTATTCCAGTACCCCATTTAAGCCAAACAAAGCTATCCTAGGATATAAGCAATTACAGTAGTAAAACAAACAAGATCTCACAAAATTCAGCAAGGTAAATTCACAAACAGTTAATACAGTACAGCAATTTAGTTTCAGGAAATAGTTTAGCATATATATTTCAGCAATGATAATAAGCTATAACTTTCAGCACAATTTTTTTTTTTTAAGTTTTTTTTTTTCAAATTTTTCTCAAAAGCAAGTAAATAAAGGAAACTAAGGCAATCTAATAATCACAGATATAATTATAGCGAAGTAAGGTTATATGCACAGATTAATTAGATCTAAATCACTAGTTACTCAAAAATTATAGTTGATACAAAACAAAAACCGCTCCCCGGCAACGACGCCAAAAACTTGACAGACAGAAATACATGTCTGCGTTTGCACGCAAGTGTACGTGGTCTGAAGTAATAAGTGGAAAGTTTAGTTTCCAAGATTTATCAAATCTCAGGGAATGATTATTTTGATACCGAGGTGTATTTTCTTTCACCAATATTTAGATAATAATTTTGGTTAATTTTTGTGGTTCCTAATTAGCAATACACAAGACTTGAGTTAAGATATGATTGGATTAAAAAGGAGAGAGTTGAGATTTTGTTATAATATATGCAAGGGGTTGGTTATATTACTTCATTCATCAAATGTAGACATGGAATTTATTACCATGTTTAATCAAGTGAACACCATTGGAATTTGAGTATCCTCCAATTGCATTGGGTTCAAATTTAGTGCACAAAGAGAACTCCTTATGGGTTCATCACTAGCACATAAACTCTTATGAGACATTAATTGATTAGTTAGATTTTGATCTCCTACATCTAGGTCACCAAAACATCTTTTAATTATAATGATCTGACAAGCAAGATTCCATCTATCATGCGTCATGCGCTTCACACGCATTTTAGCTGGATGAGAGGATGCATTGGATCAATGGATTTTGTTACATAATCCATGAAGTTTCCAATGTCCTTTCATCCCTTTGACTTTGCTGAGCAGTAGAGCAAGGTAAATGGAGAGCTTGGTTCTCAAGCTTCAATCTTTTGGAGAGCTATTAAGGGAGGGTGTAAGTGAGCCTTGAGAATTCTGTCACGTAATTCTCAGCTCGACTCGCACTACCTTCCTCACTATTACCCAACTGATAAGCATTGGAACACAAGCTTGTTTGATTTAAATTAACTAAGCATTCAGTTCATCCAAGTATTCATTTAATAATAAAAATTAACACACAAATAGTTTCTCATTAAATTTAAATAATGTCATCATACAATCAATATTTTTCTTATATAATTCTACAACTACATCTCAACCCTCTATAAGGGGTTTTTAGCCTACCATTACTAAGTAAGAAAGAACATACATATAAGGAAAAGTGAATGTCGTCATCAGTTCACGGCAAAAAAATAATCAAGGGAGTTTAGGAAAAATACAAGGAATCACCCGAAGAAATTCTGGGGTTCTCTTTACTTTCCTGCACTGTCTTCTTGAAGCTCCACCCTTCGTTAATTGCTATTTTTTATTCCTTCCTATTCTTGGTCCTCTCTTCCCCTTGGACAGTTCTCCTTCTTTTTCTATTTTGTAGCCTTTCTTTTAGGTCTTTTGAGTAGCTAAAATTAGAACTATTTCTCAATCTTCAAGTCTCCTTTTTATAGACTTCCTTTCCTATTTAATATTTAATTTAGCAAATAAACCCCATTTAGAAATGTGTGCTTTGATTAAATGATTCTTCATTTATTTTCTTGATAATGAAGGGATTTAGATTGTTTGTATTTATGTTTTATTGAGTAAAATCATTAAACCAACCTCATGCTCTTCCTCATGATGGCTTAAACATGGGTCTTTTATAAGAATATTTTTAATAAAGATTTCTCAAATTTTATTGCATCCACCCCTTCCATTTTCCTCATTTCTTTAATTTATTTCTTTATGAATTATTTCTTGAGAATGAGAAGTTTTAAATTAATTTGATATTAATTTTAGCTGTGGGAATGGGAAGAATTAAATTATTTGGCCTTCTTTATGCTGCATTGAATGCATATTTTTGGCAAAAACTACGTCGGGCACTACGGCGCGCTGGGGCGCATAGTAGCAGCGTTCCAGACACTGTTCCTGTAACAACCCAAGGTTGTTACCCAGCTTGATTTTATCATAATCGTATCGTAATCACCATTCCATCAAGTTCATCTAGTCATAGAACCAAATCCTGAAGGTTTGGAGCAATTCGGAGCTAAATCCAATATTTTGGATTATTTTAATATTTAATTAATTAGAAAATTGAGGTATTTATTTTGACCTTAAAATCAAAATCCAACTTCACCATTGCATTCGTTACCCCCAAATTGGCTAGGGGTGATGTTTTGGACGCGTTTGGAAGTCGTCAAATTTTCGTGAATATTTTAATATAATTAAATGCGTCAAAAAATAGGAAAATTAAATAATCATCGGAATCAAGTTCCGACTTCGCCATTGGATTTCTCATCCCCAAATTAGCTAGGGGGAATTTTTGAGATTTTTCGGAGTGCGTTTCAAAAATCAGAATTTTTAAGTAGTTAAGGAAAAATAATTAAGCAATTGTTTGATCCTTAATTTGCAATTTTCCATCTCTCTCTCTCTCTCTCTCTCTCTCTCTTCTGGCTGGCATCCTTGTCTACTGCCCATTCCCCCATTTGGCACCCCTCCGTTCTAGTCACTCAAGGGATGGCTGAGAGCCATCTCTTCTTCCCTCTAGCTCCTCTAGAGCTAATAATGGGGCCTCCCTTCCCCCTTCTCCTTTAAGTAGGAGCTCGAACCCCTCTTCTCCCCTCTTGCTGCCATTTAGAGCTTCCCACCTTCCTCCATTTCTCCTCCCTTACTGAAAGAAGAAGTTCTTGTCTAAGGTTTGAAGGAAGATAAAGATCCCTCCCTCTTCCTCCTCTTGTAAGGACTAAAAGGTACCCATTTGCTCCCCTACTTCTTGCTTTCTATATGTTGTTATTATGCTTGAATGCATCTTGGAAAGCCTATAAGCATGTATGAAAGTTATTGAGACTCTTAAAAATTGCATAGAAAGATGCTCTGTTTTTGTTCATTCTGCATACTCTTGTATTCATCATCATTTTTAGTATAGATAAGATGCCCTGTTCATGTTGATTTTGATGTCGATGGAAAGGTATCAGAAATACATTTCCATTGATATATAACACCACTCATGGAACTCTCTGGATTGAGAGTAATTAAGCTCAAAAATGGCACTCACGGGTTTTGCACTGGCGAAATCATCGTCTGCCGCAGCAGCGCGCTGTAGCGGATTGCCGCGGGCTGCAGCGAGCATGAAAACTTAGGAAAAATGCTCATTAATTAATTGAACAGTAAAATTGCGAAATGAACCGCTACAGCGCGCTGCAGCGGCATTTCACGAAACTTAGGAAACACCTTAAAAATTAATTGAACAGTAACTTGCAAAATGGGACGCTATAGGATTTATATTAGAGAACCTTAACGCTTATTTGGACACTTAAATGTGATCACTTGAACATGAAAATCTTTATAACTTGATTAAGTAGATGATACTTAATCCAAACCTAAGTTGACATCAATAATATGCTAATAATACATTAATTTGCCATTGACCTTTAAATTAACCATTAGTCTTAATGATAGAAGAGTTAGGGATTGAACCCTAACTTATCTTGATTAAGATCTAAATCTTAATCATTTAATCAATCTACTTGATTATAAGAGAATCTGATTACATTATTCCAATAATGCATTTGATTGAGTATTGATCTTAAATCATAAAATTAGAAGTGCTAAGGATAATATTGAATATGTGTGATTGAACTATCTGAATCCAAACTTTAAATCTTTGATTTTCTCTTATATAAGACAAGTAGCATAAGATGGAAATAAAATTGTAGTGATTTATGCAATGATCTAAATCTAATAAGATATTTGACTTTATCCCATGATTATAGAATAGGAAAGGATCAAATGAATTTTAATCATTTGATCTAATCATTTTAACTTAAGTATAACAAGTAAACCTTAAGAAGTCAATAAGTGAGATCTTAAGGGTCTTGCTATAGGATTCGTCATTGAAATGATTGAAGACCTTAACTAATTAAACATTGAGGTAGGAAGGACCTTTGTGACTTATTGAGGAAGAAACCTAGTTGCTCCTTCAAAACTTTAGAAGTTGAACTTGATACCTTGTGGTAGGAATCACCTAAAGTACTTAGATTGTGGCTCATTCCTTGTTGTAGCAACCTATGTTGAGTGATCCTTTGATCACATCTTTGGAGCCTTGTGTAGGATACATCTAATTAGAGTAAGGATTAATAGATTTGATAAATCCTTGTCGATTAAATAGAATCTGCTGAACTCAGATTATTGGTTGGGTATAGTAGGGTATACCCATATTACTAGATTAATTCAGTAATATTCAGGGTTAGTTGATTCACTTCAATGTGGACTTATGACCAGGTGCTATCCTGCGGGATTAGCCAAATATAGTCCCATTAAAGTAATTCTTCCAAGACTAAGAGTGTTACAATTAGTGAATAAGATCCTTAGTTTGAGATGTAAACTGCGACCGGGTTCTGCCTCCTATCGTAGTGCGCTTCGATAAGTGCGGTTTAAGCAAACTAAGTATCTTAAGTCACTTTGCGTAGACCACTAAGTATGCTTATAATTAGGGCATTTAACAGCTTAGCTTGAGATGTAAACTGTGACCGGGTTCTGCCTTCTATTGTAGTGCGCTTCAATAAGTGCAATTTAAACAAGTTAAGGGTTAAATTTACCTTTCTTGCAAATATGCTAAATATGTGTATACAATCATCCCAGCTTTGATTTTTAAGTAAACTCTCAACTTTAACCAATTATCGAGATTTGAATTTAGGAGTCAGAATCCTTTTAGCAGGATTCTGCACAATGGGGACTATGGATTCATTATCAGATTTTAAAGCATTTTTTGGATTTATTTCATATAGTTTAGAAGCATGAGCATGAGCATAAGCATGATGTGTGAATATCAGAATGATGTATAAGTATGAGTGATGATTTATGAGTTACGGAATGTTGCATACATTGATGGGAGAATTTTTGGATGCATCAGTGTCATCAATAAATAGTATTCCCAATAAGGTGTATGTAGACATTGGACCGTACTGCTCATAATAGTTCAGTGATATTTAATAGCATGTCAGTAACATACCGTATTGTGGCATATTCATATGCATAGTTTCAGTGACATATAGCATAGTTGTACATATGATTACTCAGTTTCAGACTCAGTACTGGTTTGATTTATTTTTAGTATTCAGTTACAGTTCAGTTTTACTTTACACTGCTTCAGTTTTATACAATTTTAGACAGATTTGTACTTTCAATTACCTTTACAATTTTTCTGTAGATTTACTTGTATTATGTAAATGTTAAATGAATAATTAGAACTGTTAGATTAGTTTCGATGTATTAGACTTATTGTCTAACACAAGGTACTTTTTGGATCCGGCAATTTACTAGATCTTGAGTAGTATACTGAGCCAGGTCAAGAGGACATCCAGGAGATCCAGGAGGAGCCTGTGGAGCATTAATGGACTCTTCTTCAGCCGCTTAGTTTACTTTCAGTTCAGTATTTCATTTTATGTCTGTTTTCATACTGTTTCTGCGATGAATATATCTGGATGTATGCTTTAAGTTTCTGCACTCTGTTATATACTACTTATACTTAGTATTATGATGTGATCAGAATATTAGAAATGCTGATATCTTATACATATATTGGATTCTTAATGTATTCTAAATCCAATATATGTGTTTGCCTAATACTTAGGATAAGGATACTACTCTTATCTTAAGTATTAGCTCTCAACCCTACTTAAGGTTGAGTCAGCAGCTGTAACAACCCAGGTTGTTACCGTACTTAATTAGGACTAATCTTAAGTCTTAAATATAATTACAAGTGCTAATTAGATCAATGGAGTCAACCTCTGAGACCTAGTCCAAATCAGGAGTCCAATGGATTGAATCCAGATTCCTGGAAAATCCAGAAACCCTAAAACTTGACCTATCTAAATTGACCTCAAATTGGAAAACAGACACCGCCATTACGTTCATTTATCCCAAATTAGCTTAGGATGAAGTTTTCGTGTCAATCGGAAGTCGTCAAAATTTCGACTAATATTTTAATAATAAAAATGTCCCAGAAATCGAGGAATCAAAATACTCGTCGGATCAAAAATCCGACCTCGCCACTATATTCCTCACCCCTCAATTAGCTAGGAAAAACATGTTCAAAATTTCTTTTGAAAAAAAAAAATATTATTTTAATACTTAACGGCGTGCCGTGAAGTATTTAAAGTTACCGTCACTGTAGCTGACGGCGCCGTCTATCCAGACGGTGCCCTCGCAGCCGTTGGATCGGGCCTGGATCCAACAGCTCCGGAGCCGTAGTCCTCGACGTCTCCGTCCCGCGCGACACGCGGCTCCGCCCCGCCTGGCCAACCGAAGCCTCCCCCGACCTCGGCGAGGTCGCCTGAGGTCTTATAAGACCTCAGGCGAGCTCGGGGCTCCGGGTTTTGCGAAACCCGAGCCCTGAAGCGATCAAGCCGTCCAGCCTCCATCCAGCCGTCGAAACCAGGTACCCCTGATCTCCCTCCTCCGTTCATCTTTCATCGTTGGCATACCTTAAAATTGTAGAGTAGGATCTAGATCGACGATCCACCGGACACGATCGACCTAGATCTGGTCCGGTTGACTAAAATCAGGGCTTGAAGCCTCGGGCCAAAGCCTCGTCGTGTCCGTCGAAACCCTAGGACCTAGGGTTACCCCGAGCCGCCGTCTCCGGCCACCTCCGGTGAGGGTTCGCCCGCCGACGTGTAGGCCTCGTCGAGGGCTACCGTCAGCCGTGCGGGCCGAGGTGGTCCGGTGCTGGGAAGGCCGGCAAATGCCGTGCCCTAGCCCGGCACCCTCGGGACGCCCCGCGAAGCGAGTGGCGTCCGGGTCGGGCCGGGTCGACCCGAGCCCGACCCGGCTGCGGTCGGGTCCGCGTAGCCCAGGTGGGGCCCACCAAGCCACGTCGCGCCTTCAGGGCCTTCCACGTGTCCAGTGGGACCCACCAGCCGATCCCCGCGGCTCTTCGACTTCGGTCGTGGGGCCCACTGCGCCACGTGGCAGCCAGCCGGCACGCCACGTGTCCCGTGGGGCCCACAGCCCGAGCCCCGCCGCACTTCAGCTTCGGCCGTGGGGCCCCTGCGCCACGTGGCAGCCAGCCGGCAAGCCACGTGTCACGTGGGGCCCACAGCCCGATCCCGCGCGGCTATTCGCCTCTCCCATGGGGCCCGCAGTGCCACGTGGCAGCCTTTCGGCCCGCCACGTATCAAGTGGGACCCACTTCTCGGTCACCCACGGCGTTTCGGCTCCCTGTGGGGCCCACTGCCCAGTCACCCGAGCCAACTCAGCCTTCCCGTGAGGCCCACAATGCCACGTGGCAGCCTCTGACAGTGCCACGTATCTAGTGGGGCACACTGTCTGTTAATTAAAATTAGTTAATTATTGTTAGTGATTAATTAAATGTAGTTAGTGGTTAATTAAATTAGGGTTAGTGTTAATTACTTTTGAACAGTAAATTTTATAATTAATTAACTGAATTTAGTAATTAAGAGATTAATTAGGGTTAATTAAATATGAATTTAATCTTAAGAGTAATTAGAATAATTAATTATTATTAAAGAGTAAAATATAATTAATTATTCTTAATTAGGTATTAACACGTAATTAAGATTAATTAAACAATAATTAGTACTAATAATTTTGCTATAGTAAAATAATAATAAATATAATTTAATTAATTAATTAATGGATTAATTAATATTAATTAATAATTAAGCCTAATTAATCACAGATATAGCCAATATAGGACCTCCTTTGAATAGTAAATCTTAGAAGTTTAATAATTTTTTATAGGATGATCCAAATATAGCTAATATAGGTCTCAAAATACTCAAAAAAATATAAGGAATCAAATAATATAATATAAAAATTAATTTCAGGATACGCATAACGAGGTAACATTTTAGGACCTCTTTAGAACCCTATAACTTTTTACCCCATTATCAGAACATAGTCAATATGAGTCTTAAAATGCTCAGGAGAGCAGCCCCATCACTGTAGTAGTATTAGTTTTCTTATTTGGACATCAGGACAAAAAGTCAACCCTAGAATTCTTAGTGAAAAATGACCAAAATGCCCCTAGACTTCAAACAGCCATAACTTAGCTGAATCAACTCTAAATTTAAAAATTCAAGATGCTAACTAGCTTAGAATTTCAATGTCATCAAATAACTGATATAAGATTTAGGATTTGAACCCTATAAATTTAGCTAAATGACCAAATTACCCCTGGCCTCATTTTGATCATAACTAGACCGTTTCTCATCCAATTTAGGCATACTTACTGCCTATCTTCAAGTTAGATAGTAAGGAATTAGTTGGAACTAAGAGAATTCAATTCTGACCTCTAAGAGAAATGTTGACTTTTTGACCTTTAAAGTAGGGGCAAAATGGTCATTTTGCCCTAAGATTGGATTAAGTACTCCTACCCTTTAGTTAACATTCCAAAACACTAAAACTAATACTATAATCATCTTAGTGACATTTAAGTGAGTGAAACCAACCATTAGGTTAGACTCCATAATTTTTGCTAAGTCTTAAGCACTACACCTTAAGGACCTTTCCTGAGACTAGGACTAGATCATAGGTTAGAATTCATTCATTGGGTAAATTGGGTTACCCGATGTGTGAAACTTTGGTTTTATTAGTTTCTAGACTTTCTTTTATTTTACAACTCATTCTGATTATTTTGTCTTTTAACTTTAGATTTAGGATAGGAGATTCATCCTATTAAGTTTGATTACTTAATAAGATTTGCCTTAACTAGTAGATCACTTATAGAATAAAACCTAGAACTTAGGTCTTATCCTCTTTGGATTATGTGATTAAACATAAAGCTCGTTGTGTTTAATCCATAATCTATAGGTTTAGAAGATCTTGATCAGATCTTAGTTAGAACATCTAAATTCACAAAACTAGGATATATAATTTATTGATTTAACTCATAGCCATCTATCTGATTGAACTAGACTAGAACCTGATCAGTTCTAATCCTTTTTAACTTATAAGGACGAATTTCTAAGTTACACTCGATAGTAGGAAGATGGTGATCCTGAACTTGTGTAACTTGGAATAGTTATAATGGTTAAGTAGAAAATAAATAATATCACCATGTGTAGTAGAGTCCCTTGCTTCTATTTGATATTTTGTTGCTACGCGTTCCTTGTACTTTTGTGCCATATTTTCTTGAGCATATCATATAAGACTGTTGATGCATAAATAAAATGTCAGGAAAATATGGAGACTCCTTAGATTCTTTATGAAAATATTAAAGTGATTAATGAGAAGATGATAGTTATATGAGCTGCCTCTCAGATATGTCCTTATTGGCTAGCCTCCTTATGTCGTAAGGGGAAGGACCTGTTTTGTTGTGTGCCTAGTTTACTGGCCTCCTTATGTCACTAGGGGTACACCGTTGGTGCCTTAGCCGTACTGGTGTGAGGTTGCCTTGTATGCTTTGTTTATTAGCCTCCTTATGTTGCTAGAGGTATACAATTGGTGCCTTAGCCGTACTGGTACTAAGACAGATCGCTTACTTTGTGTGCTTATTTGCCTAGCCTCCATATATCGCTAGGGGTACACAATTTTATGATTTAGCCGTGATGGTGCTAAGCTTCTTTAATATTTGATGGGCTAGATGTAATAATCCTAGGTTGTTACCATGCAAAATATAAATTTTCCTAATTAATTTTTAGTATAACTGCCTTTAGAACATTATTTTAAGCTTATTTGGAAAATTTGAAATCCATTGGACTTCTCTAAGTCAAAAATTGCAATTTGATCAGTATAGATGCCATAGTCTAGACCCAAAATATTTTGATCTCAGAATTAAAATCTGACTGCATTTTCGAATTCCTCACCCTCAAATTAGCTAAGGGTAAAAATTTGGTGCAATTTGAAATTCATTTGGACCATAATTCAATTTAAATTAAAATGGATCAATTGCATAAAAGGGTTCCAAACATTTAGAATTTGCAAACTTACCCTCAGCCGTTTCTAAAATAGCCGGCGCGATCTGAACCGTCCATTTCTCAGGTCAGATCGTGCGGCCCGCACCTTCGCTCAGGATAAATCCATCTGGGTCGTTCCGCGGTTCGACCAAAGGATCGGACGGTATCCATCCACACATACTAAGTAGCGCGATCCATCTGTTAGATCCAGAGATCTGAATCCAACGAATGATCTGCTCCCTGCGTTTAGCTGTTAGATGTCTGAGGATCTGGACCATCCCGTTCCAACGAATGATCGATCAGACGTCTGCCGTAAAACCCCGCACTGCTCATCGTCTCCTTCGCTCCGCTCAGATCCCCGATAGGGAAAATCAAATCCCCGACAGGCAGAGCCTGTCCTCCACTCCCCTTGCCAGCTCAGCGTAGTCGTTAGAGGCTTCCTCATTCCCGTAAGGCCTCTGAGACGGGCTCTCCAGCCCGGTACCCCCAGTTTTGGAAACCCTAAAAGCTCCTAATGACCTGAGCTCTCGGGCCAAGCCCAAGCCTCAGCATCCCTTCTCGATGCCTTCCTGAGGCTATAAATAGCCTTAGGTCTCCCGTAGCAGGTTTTTGCAGTTCAATTAAGTTCATTCCAAGATCTTCCTCCACTCGCCATTGCTGCTCTGCCAAGCTCCTCCAGACGCTTCTTAGCTCGCATACAGCTGATTGAGGGTTGCTCCTGGAGTTCAGGACCCCCTAAGAGCCTCTCTGCTGCAGCGGACCACGTTCTGTCTGCCAACCAAGCTCCATCCAGCAAAAACCAGGTACCCCCGATCTGGACTGAGTCGTATGGGCTCAACTCCTTCTAAATTTTGATCGCTGAACTCATCTCTAACTATGGCGAATTGCGTGCAATCAAATTGATGGGTTAGGGGAGGTATGTTCAATCATATCGATCGAACGGTCTGTCCGTCTCTTGGAGCTCGGGACCTAGTAAGGTCCCAAAGATCTAGAGCCCCCCCAGGACACGTTTAAATAGGGCTTCTATCTGTCCTTACGCCCTGATGGTGAACGAATCGAGCCCTAGCCCAGACAAGCCCCTAATGAGGGGAATTTCTCCTCACAGTGAGTGCCTTTCAAGCAAAATGGGGAAATGGACTCCAGAGGAATTAGTCCACCTCATTTAGTATTTTAGGTTCCCTGAGGTTAGCCATGGTCCCAGGATTGCGCAACTATCGTTTTCATGCCCTGGCATGGCTCGAGGACTGAGAATTTCGACGATTAGGGTTTGCGCTGACCGTCCTGAGTCGGGGCCAGGCTGGGGGGAAGAAGACTGACAGCGCGGGTCGGGCTGACTCGTGACCCGCACTGTCTAACAGTAGCGGGCCCTCAGGCCCGAGCGACCCGCGCGTATTGGGATCGGGCCGACACCGGGTTAAATATTTAATAACTATTTTAATATTTATTTTCCTTAAGAAAATTAGGGAAATTATAATAGAAAAATACAGAATGTATTTTCTTAATAACTTTTAATCCACTGGTCCAAATCCTATAATATCATACATGAAAATGATCAAAAAAATTTCAGGAATCTAAATATAAAATAAAATCATGCATCTGATAGTTAGATCTTTAATTATTGCCTAATTACAGTGGATCTTAATTAGGGCAAATTAGCCATTCCATTTATCCAAATTGCATATTTGGGATGCCATTAGTTTACTTATGATGAATAGAATGCATGTGCTAAGTAGAATATTTTTCTGAATTATGTACTCTTAATTATCCCCTAATTTTGTTAAAGCATAATTAGTGAATTTTAGGGTTTATAATTACTGGATCTTAGCAAACTTAGTCTCTAATTACTTGTATGGTTAATTAGAGCTTGTGTGCCAAAAATCATGTAATTTGAATGGTTAGATTTTTACTTATGTGCTAATCCTTTTTGATTGGAATTAGGGTTTGATTAGCACTAAGTAACCTCTGTTTATTAAACTTTGATTGTTATTCTGACTATTAACAGTAAGCTAAGTAAAAGATGAAATCATCCTTTATAACCCTATTAAATACCCTTGAATAAATCCAAAGATTTAGAATCTTAAATACCTTAATTAACTTAAGAAATCTTAAGATTTGGATCAAGCTTTTAAGACTTGATCTAGGTCTGAGATTGCCACCAATAATGCATAATTAATCTATTGATTTGACATTGATCTTTAAATCCACACTTGATTTTGCTTAAGATATGAGAAGGAGTCAAACCCTAATCTACTTAAGAAAAATCTAAAACCATAAGAACCCTAACTTAATTATATTGATTACAAGACTTTGAATTGAAAATTTTCCAATAATACATCTGATTCATTATTGATTCTAAACATTGAATTAGACAAATTAGGGTTAATGATAATCCTATGTGACTTCTTGATCTGAATCAAACCTTAAGATCTCTAATTTTCTCTTAAAGTAAGATGACTAGCATATGAAGATTAATAAAATTATATTGATTAATTAAGTAATCTAAGTCTTAAAAATATTCTTGATTTAGATCCCATGATCTTAGATTGAGAGTGATCAGATGACCTAATCATCTGATCTAACCATCCTAAACCTAAATATGAATCAGAACCTAATAGCTTAATGTTAATATTTAGAGGAGAAAACCTTAAAGTTTCTCTTCATAAGATCATCTTAAATTATTTAAAAGACCTAAATTCATATATCATGAGGTAGGAGGCCTTGTATGAATCCTTGAGGTAGAAGTGTAGAAGATCTCATCACCTTAGAGATTGATCTATTCTCCTTGTAGTAGTAATCACTTAAGGCATTAGAAGAGATACATCTCCTTGTGGTAGAATCCATATTGAGTGATCTTGGATCACATTCATTTAATAAAACCTTTTATAGGACTTACTTATTAGTTTAAGACTTGTAGTTTTGATAAATCCTTATTTTATTAAATATATTTGATTGAACCTGGATTATTGGATAGTGTAGTATAGTATACCCATATTACTGGTTCCCAGTAATATTCGGGATTGGTTGAGTCACTCTAAGTAAGGTTTATCTTTGTTGCTATCTTGCGGGCTTAGGCGGATATAACCTCGCTTAGAGTAAATCAATCAATCCTAAGAGTGTATTAAACGGGTACCCATTCCTTAGTTTAATTGAAAGACAAATGCCATCGGGCAATGCCTCCTAGCGAATATCACTTAGTTGACTCAAATAAACTAAGTTATAGAATTCACCTTCCTTAAGATGCTAAGTATGATTGTAAGTTTAGTGACTAAATGCTTAGTTTGAGACACAAAATCATCATCGGATGGTGCCTCCTAATAAAGATCGCTTCATTAGGGTGGCGTAATCAAACTAAATGTTGTGACTTCTACCCTTGCATCATATTCAATATCTGTATACAATCACCCCACATAGTGATCCTTAAGTAATTAAGCAACTTTAACCAAATATCGTTCTAGAAATTTGGAGTCAGAATCCTTCTAGCAGGATTCTGCACAGTGGAGACTTAGGATTCAATACTATTTCTTACAACATTCTTCATGGATTTCGGTATTTCTCATTCATTAACATAGTGGTATAAGCATAAGCATAAATATGAGTTGAACTCGTTCCTTCTGTTGTGACACATGGGTATCAGTGATAAAGTATGAGATATGGAATGTTATATACACAGACTGGGGAATTTCAGGGTGCATCTGCATCACCATACTGACTTCCTAACTGTTGTACTTATATTGGACCGTACTACTCATAAACATTTAGTGATAGTTTTGTGATATACCGTGATATAACATACTTGTGAGCATTGTTTTAGTGACATATAGTGCAACTTGTAGCATCCTTCTCAGCATTTGACATTCCTTTCACTTTGGTTTATAAGCATCTGACATTTTCATTTACTTTCAGTATTTAGTTTTGATGCAGTTTTACTTTGCTTAGTTCTTACAGTTCAGTTATTTGATGTCCTTATAATTTTTCCTGCACTTTTACTTTACATTCTTGCACATTTGTTATGTTTAGTTTAGCTTGTATAACTAGCTTCGATGTGTTAAACTTCTTGTCTAACACGGGGTACTTTTAGGATCCGGTAATTTGCTAGATCCTGAGTAGTTGTTGGAGGTAGGCCAAGAGGACGTCCCAGAGACTTAGGAGGAGCAATTGGAGCTGTAGGGGATTTGAGCACCTGCTGTTACTTTCTAGTTTTTTCTAGTATTTTAGATAAACTCTTTATATTTCTGCATTTTTTTAATAGTTTGTAATAAACTCTGGATGTACTTTTACTTTTCTTTTCTGAGATGGACATTTACTATTGCTTGAGATGAATGTATTTTGGATGTTTTGCTTTTAGCTTCCGCACTCTATTGTACTGCTATACATAGTATTGTGATGTGATCGGGGTACTGGAAACGCTGATATATTTTATAACGTACATGGGTTCTTTCTCGCTCCCTTGAACCTTATGTACGTGCCAGTCTAATACCTAAGATAAGTATCTCATCCTTATCTTAGATATTGACTCTCGAACCTACTCTTAGGGTTCGAGTTAGCGGCCTTCAGTATGGCTCTGTCTCTTTAGCCTATTCGGGAAGATGGGTCTTACTCGTATGGCCCACCGCTCCCGAGTAGCGCACCGTTCTACCGCCAAATCATAAAATGATAATTGTCTTTTGCGCACGGCGACGAGACGGGGCGTTACAGTTGGTATCAGAGAAGTATTATAAAGTGTCAGATAAGGAGCTTGTTCCTATCTACTTTATAACCTGTTCTCTGCATTATGACAAGATCACAATTACTATGTGTAGTGCAAGGCAACCATCCAAAAGGTTCATTAAGCTGTCTCAGAAATAGAAAGGGAGATTATGTCTACAATACTGACACCCTAGGAATTAAACGCACGTAAAAAGATTACTTAAAATGACATCTTAGGATTCAAACAAATTTTGAAAGAGATAAATGAATGAAATATTTATGGGTTGAACTATTTTAGGAGATGGAATACTTGCCGTCAGCATTTTTGTTCTACCTTAGGAGGTTTGATGATTATTGGATAGATGACCTTCGAGATGGTTAGATCTACGGGAGGATGGTAGATGGAGTATTACCCCGAGAAGTCACAGTAATGGACAAGATCCTGGTTCATGCATCATTCAGAGGTACCAGTCTTTCAGCACTCGCCAAAGAGTGGCTAGATCGTGTTACCACGGCACTTCGAGAGACAGCCTGTCCAGAGAAGTACCGCTTAGAGATTGTAGAGATCCTACTGAGGGGATCAGCGGGTCGTTGGTGGTATTGGGTCGATAGGAGATTAGCTCGAAAAGGTCACAAGGTCACATATGATAACTTTTGTGCTGCCTTCTGGGTAGAGTATTGTAACTAGATCCTAGGAGTTTCTTTATGTCATTTCTTATCATCTCATTTACAAATTTTGATGTATCCATGCATCTTCTCTTTTGAGAAAGAGTTTAAGAATGAATGAAATTTTATGTTTCTAAAACTTCATTGTAATTGCAGCTATGAATCCTGATTCCCCCTCTGCTACCACTCCTATTAAAAAGACGATCCCATCGTCAAGCGAACCTGGGGAGTCAAGTCTTATGGCCAATTTAATAAAAGCTTTAATTGACAGCAACGCGCAACAGGCACAGGAGACACGATCTCTCATCCTCTCAGTCAAACAACAATCCTCCGGATCTTCTTCTTATAATTTAGGGGACGGAGTCTAACACAACTTCCTTCGTTTTCGTACCCCCACATTCAACGGGGTATTAAACCCCATGGATACAGTAACATGGATAAAGTTGGTAGAGAAGAATATGGCCATAATTAAATGTCCTAATTCTGAGGTAATCCGTCTGGTGACCTACCTGTTCCAAGAAGAAGCAGAATACTGGTGGGAAAATGAATAAAATAACAGATTCGCGGACTTCGAGGTGGAGGACATTCCTTGGGATATGTTCATGGAAGCATTTCACGAAACTTTTATTTCAGCCTCAGCACAAGCAATTTTAGAAGACGAACTTCTTCACCTCACACAAGGAAATAAGTTAGTATCCGAGTACGAACAAGAATTTAGGAGACTGTCAAGGTTCATTCCAGATCTAGTGAGAACGGAAGCATCTAAGTGTCACCGCTTCATGAAAGGTCTGAGAGATTCTATTAGAGCCCACCTAGTCTCACGGCAGTTCAAAACTCTAATAGAATTAATTGAGGCTGCCCGTCTGCAAGAAGGATTTCAGGGTCAGCTGGACCAGAAAAGAAAAGCGTGATCACGCGCCCACAAGACAAGCGCATTGGTCATCACAAAACGGCCAGAGTATACAATATGGAAACTACCCAACCTCAACCTCAGAATCCTGAATGTAAGAGGAAGCATCTGTATGGGAAGTGCTACCACTTCGGTGGTGTATGTTTCACTTGTGGCCGTAAGGGTCATCGCTACTATGAGTGCAGGGAGAAAAATACCATCGATGGTGTGCCCATCGACCACTCCCTCCATAAGCAAACCTTTCATGCTCAACCTGTGAACCAGCGGGAGCCCACTCCTGCCATAATGCCGGACTCCTACAATAAACTCAAGGACAAGTATACCTGTGCAAAGGTCAACATACAACTGCCAAGATTCAGGAACACAAAACAAACAACCCTCGGCACCTGCCCGAGCATATATGTTAACTCCAGCTTCTTCTCCTGAAAATAATGACGTGGTATCAGGTACGCCTTAAATAAATTCTCTTTGCTTGATGTACTAACAACTATCCCTTACTATTCCAGTATTTCAATTCTTGAATAATTATCCTTACGCAAATTATCACAACTATAGGCACATTAATAATAAACGACACAACTTGTAATATTTTATTTGATACGGGAGTAAGTCATTCTTTCGTATCGGAAGAATGGGCTAAAACACTTAAACTACAGACACATCAACTAGCCAGTTCATTAAGTATTGGGCTACCTTAGAAGGGCTCGTATGCAGTCTCAACAATTCTGCAATCTAGATATTCCTATTGAGGATCAAAACTTCGAAGCTAAGCTAATTCTACTGCCAATTACCAACTTCGACATAATCTTAGGTATGAATTGGTTAAGTCAACATGGTGCATCCATAAACTGCCAAAAGAAGAAAATAACCTTGGGCAGCGGAAGAAACTCCAAATCATTCGTGGGAAAATTTAGTATCCAATCGTCATTAATCAATGCCATGGTAGCAGAAAAACTAGTCAAGAAGGGGTGCAGTGTGTACCTTGTGACAATGATGGGAGAAAAGAAAGAAGTCATACCTCTTTTCAAGAACCGTGTAGTTTGTGAATTTCTTGATGTTTTCCCTGAAGACCTGTCTGGTCTTCCTCCGAATAGAGAAGTAGAGTTCACCATAGAAGTAATTCCTGGAACCCAACCACTGTCAAAAGTTTCATATCACATGGCGCCTTGAGAACTCCAAGAACTGAACAACCAACTTCAAGAATTACTGGAGAAGGGTCTCATCCGTCCAAGTTCATCCCCTTGGGGAGCGCCAGTGCTGTTCGTTAAAAAGAAAGATGGATCAATGAGGATGTGCATTGATTATAGGGAATTAAACAAAGTAACTATCAAGAACAAATACCCTTTGCCACGTATCTTCAATTTGTTTGATCAGTTATCTGGGGCAAAGGTCTTCTCCAAAATAGACTAGCGAGCTGGGTATCATCAATTGCGAGTTAAGGATTCTGATATTGAGAAAATAGCGTTTCGAACTCATTATGGACATTACGAATTCTTGGTGATGTCTTTTGGATTGATGAATGCACCTTCCATATTTATGGACTTAATGCAGTATGTGTTGAAAGCACATCTGGATAAATTCGTCATCGTCTTCATCGACGACATACTGATCT
The DNA here is from genome assembly GCA_016760335.1 of Gastrodia elata. Classification (NCBI taxonomy): domain Eukaryota; kingdom Viridiplantae; phylum Streptophyta; class Magnoliopsida; order Asparagales; family Orchidaceae; genus Gastrodia; species Gastrodia elata. Next base: position 2,181,177 of record CM028681.1, on the reverse strand, counting down.
ATTCCGAGAATAAGACCGATCATGAAAAACACCTTCGTATAGTACTTAAAGAGCTCAGGAACCACGAACTCTATGCTAAGTGTTCTAAGTGCGAATTATGGCTTGATAATATCGCCTTTTTGGGTCATGTCATCGACTCTCAAGGGATCAGAGTGGATCAAAACAAAGTAAACGCAGTCCGAGATTGGTCACAACCAAAATCCGTGACAGATATCAGAAGCTTCTTAGGACTGGCAGGCTATTATAGAAAATTCGTCAAATGATTCTCACAAATTGCGTCTCCTCTTACCAAGCTGACTCAAAAAACAGTACCGTTTGTCTGGAGTCAAGAATGTGAAAAAGTATTTCAAACATTGAAAGATGCTCTTTCTTCTGCCCCAGTTCTCGCCCTACCCAAGGAAGGATTGAATTACCAAGTTTATACTGACGCATCTGGTATAGGTTTGGGATGCGTATTAATGCATGAAGGGAGAGTTATAGCTTACGCATCTCGGTAGTTGAAACCACATGAAAAGAACTATCCTGTTCATGATCTCGAACTAGCATCAGTAGTCTTCGCTCTAAAGATTTGGCGTCATTATCTGTATGGTGTCCAGTGTTCCATATTCACCGACCATCAGAGCTTGAAATATATTTTCACCCAATGCGAGTTGAATTGTCGACAGCGAAGATGGCTCGAGATAATAAGCAACTACGACTTAAGCATTCAGTATCACCCGAGAAAAGTGAATGTCGTAGCAGATGCACTCAGCTGTCATGCTATGCTATCTTCTATAATTTGCACAAGTGCATTGGAGGAAGAATTCCGAAAATTTGAAATCAGGCTCGTGCGTGGAGATATGCTAAGTACACTAGTATCCATGAGCTCTGTTGAACCTACCTTCCATCATAATTTCTTCATCTCTCAAACCAAGGATGAGAATTATTTGAAGTTCAAACTCGATATCGAAAGTGGACGTCGCTTTGACCTTCAGCTTCGTGGTAATGTAATTTACCAAGGTGATCGTCTATGGATTCCCAAATCCATGCATCAAGAGATTCTGGTCGAAGGCCATGATTCTGGTTACCAAGTGCATACAGGTGGTACCAAGATGTATTAGGATCTAAAGAAATCATTCTAGTGGCCTAGAATGAAAAAGAGTGTGGCAGAATTTGTGGCAAAATGTCACGATTGCTGTTTAGTCAAAGCCGAGCATCAAAAGCCTGGAGGACTTCTTCACCCTCTAGCAATTCCTGAGTGGAAGTGGTTCGATATCTCTATGGATTTTGTTATGGGTTTGCCTAAAGTACGATCAGGCGCAGATTCAATTTGGGTCATTGTCGATCGATTGACCAAGTCAGCTCACTTCATCCCTATGCGTCAAACGGATTCTATGGAAAAACTGACAAAGTTATATATTAAGGAAATTGTCTGTAATGACCCAAAGTCGTTTTGCAAATTAGGTCAAAATCCCGCCTTAGAAATCAGGATCCTGAAGAATTTCACTTTAGGGCAAACAAAACTACCAATAGATAGAAACAACTTTAAGGATCAAAGAGCCATAATTTAGGAGAAATCCGAAAGACGGAAGCTCACGTTCTATCTTCGAAAATTTTTTAATTTCTGAAAATCAAAAATATTGAAATACGTGTCCGAATTCGTTGTTTTCAGTGTCGACATGTTAAGTATATTATTTAAAAATTGCTCGAGAAGTTTTCATCAAAATCTGAGCATCGATATGATCGTGGCAAATTTTTGAAGTTTTAAACCCCTAAAATTAAAAAAAAATAAAATTTTGCTCCAAATCGAAAATTTTTGGCGCATGGGTGTTCATCATGTTGTAACACACCTCGGTGTCAAGTTTCGTTGTATTCGGATGGTGAACAATGGAAATTTGAGAAGATTTTAAATTTAAGTTTTTTTATTTTTTTTATTTTTTTCCTCTGTTTTCTTCATACGCCACCCCCCCCCTCTGTTTTTTTTGATCGCGCATGCGATCTTTTCTCCTGCGCCAGGCGGAAGCCTGGCGCACGTTCGGTGCCTGCCTGCGCCGTTGTTGGAGCAGGTGTCGGCCCATAGGGCCGACCACTCTCCCCTGACCCCACTCCCGCCTTCTGGCGGGAGAAGCTTCCGTGCCAGAGGCTTCCTGGCGCGTGCCAGGCACCGACCAGGCGCCCTTATGGCACCGTTTTGGCGCAGATTTGGCGCCACTGCGCGCGCCTATAAAGCCCCCATTCCCTCCCCTCTTCTCCCCACACATTCCAGTAGTCTCCTCCCCTCTCCCCTCCTCAAATCAGCCAACCCTCCTCCTTCCGGCAGCCCGGCAGCCCCGACAGCCCTTCCAGCCACCTTCCAGCAACCCGGCAGCCCTTTCCAGCCTCCTTCCGGCAGCCCGGCAGCCTGGCAGCCCCGACAGCCCTTCCAGCCACCTTCCAGCAGCCCGGCAGTCCCCGGCAGCACCTTCCGGCAGCCCGGCAGCCCCCGCAGCGGCTCCAGCAACCCTCGGCCACCCTTCGGCCAACCCGCTCCAGCTTCCTTTCGTGTGCCGGCGATCCTAAATCTAAGGTAAGGGAAATAAATTTGATAGAACTCATTCGCTTTCTCTTAATCTAATTATTCTCACTATCAAATTTATAGCTAGTCATGCACAATAGAATTATCCTCATTAACTAATAATGAGAACGATTCAAAGTGTTATAAATGACTACTAATTTATATTTGTCAATTCCGTCGATTATTCTGACTTTTTCGTCATACATTAGTATGATAATCATAAAGACACCTTAACAACTGCTTTAACAGCAGCTTAATTTAATTGAACTTCAAAAGCAGAAGAAGAAAAACAGAATAAAAGAATAAAAAGCTAACTTAAAAATATCGGGAACTTAAAATGCAGATTGAGTGAACTGTCACTCATACGAGTTGTTGAACTTTTGAACTAAAAGACTAAAGGTACCCAATATATGACTTGCATTACATATTACAATTTTTCTATTACTGCTTTGCTTCGCATATTTTGCTTTGAGCCGAATTTCATTTTGAAGCTTAGTTGGTTGTCCGGAACCAACGTAATATCATTCGGGGTTGTTACCGAAAAATGACATCGGTATCATTCGGGATTGTTACTAGAAAATTACATCAGTAACATTCGGGGTTGTTGCTGGAAAAATGACATCAACAACATTCGGGGTTGTTATTGGAAAATGACATCAATAACATTCGGGGTTGTTACTGAAAAAATGACATCAGTAATATTCGGGGTTGGTTACTGGAAAATAACATCAGTAACCGTTATTTTGTGATAAATACTTGTTGCAAGAAGTTAATCACTTATTTTATGCAGTTGCCTTACCTATCCTGCATTTTTATCTCTGCTAAACGTATTTTCGTAAATTAATTTGTTATTATATACTGCTGTACTCAGAGTAATCTCTAATTACTGGGAATTCCAATCCCGGTATTATTTGTTGTACAATACCAGGTCAGGTGCTCCTGGAAGAGGTTAAACCAGAACCTTAACTTTCAAAAGGATCAACGACGGCGCTGAAATGCTTATTTTGTTTCTTTTTTTGTTTTGTTCAATGATGGAACTTGTAATACGAACTTTTGATAAATGAAAAATATCATTCACTTTTATATGCGCATTCTTTTTCCCTCAAATTGATTGATATGATCCTGCGGTGAGCAGTTACCCTATGCCAGAACGGTTTCTACCAAATCGGCATTTGGGTCCTCACATTGTCCGACTCCATGGGATTCTAAGATCCATTGTGTCTGATCGAGATAGCCGTTTCACTTCTAAATTTTGGCAAGCAGTTCATCAAGACTTGGGAACTACTCTAGCTATGAGTACCGCCTTTCATCCTCAGACAGATGGACAAATGGAAAGAGTCAACCAGGTTATGGAAGATCTCCTTCGTCTCTGTATTCTGAACTTTGGAGGTTTTTGGGAGGACCACCTTCCTCTGATAGAATTTGCGTACAATAATAGTTTCAAGCAAGTATCGGTATGGCTCCATATGAAGCCTTGTACGGCAAGAAATGTAGTATGCCTTTAGCATGGTCCGAAACTGGTAGTGTTCAACTTTATGGGTCAGAGCTAGTTGAAGAAACAAATCGCAAGATTCAATTAATCCAGCAAAGAATCAAAGCAGCTCATGATCGACAGAGTAAATATCATGATACTCATCATCGTGCTTTGGACCTTGAGGTGGGAAATTATGTGTACCTTAAAGTAAGTCCAATGAGGGGCGTTTATCGTTTTGGTGCAGCCGGAAAGTTAAGTCCTCGCTATGTCGGGCCATTCAAAATACTAGAAAAGATTGGTTCCGCAGCATATCGATTGAAGCTTGCTAACAGTTTCTCTCCAGTTCATAATGTATTCCGCATCTCCTCTCTACAGAGATGTCTCTATGATCCATCTCACTTAATTCAACTTCCAGCCGTATCATTACAACCAGATCTTTCATATGCAGAAGAGACAATTAAGATCTTAGCTCATGATCAAAAGAAGCTGAGGAATCGTTCGATCCCAATGGTAAAAGTTCAATGGAAAAATTGCTCTTTAGAAGAATCTACTTGGGAGAAGGAGGAATATATGAGAAAGAGATATCCTAATCTCTTTGAAACACCAGGTACTCTTTAGTCTTAAAAGTCTTATTTATGTGCTTCATTATTTCTCTTGTCCGGAGATGATGTCGAGGATGACATCGTTCTTAAGCAGGGGAGTCTGTAACAACCCTAGGTTGTTATCATGCAAAATATAGATTTTCCTAATTTATTTTTAGTATAACTACCTTTAGAACATTACTTTAAGCCTATTTGGAAAATTTGAAGTCCATTGGACTTCTCTAAGTCAAAAATTGCAATTTGATCAGTCTAGATGCCCTAGTTTAGACCCAAAATATTTTGATCTCAGAAGTAAAATATGACTGCATTTTCGAATTCCTCACTCCCAAATTAGCTAAAGGTGAAAATTTGGTGCAATTTGGAATTCATTTGAACCATAATTCAATTTAAATTAAAATGGTTCAATTGCATAAAAGGGTTACAAACATTTAGAATTTGCAAACTTACCCTCGGCTATTTATAAAATAGCGGGCGCGATCTGAACCGTCCATTTCTCGGGTCAGATCGTGCGGCCCGCGCCTTCGCTCAAAATCAATCCATCTAGATCGTTCCGCGGTTCGATCAAAGGATCAGACGGTATCCATCCACACATAGTAAGTAGCACGATCCATCCGTCAGGTCCAGAGATTTGAATCCAACGGACAATCTGCTCCCCGCGTTCGGCCATTAGATGTCTGAGGATCTGGACCGTCCTGTTCCAACGAACGATCTATCATACGGCTGCCGTAAAACCCCGCACTGCTCATCATCTCCTTCGCTCCGCTCAGATCCCCAACAGGGAAAATCAAATCCCCGACAGGCAGAGCCTATCCCCCACTCCCCTCGCCAGCTCAGCGTAGTCGTTAGAGGCTTCCTCATTCCCGTAAGGCCTCTGAGACGGGCTCTCCAGCCTGGTACCCCCAGTTTTGGAAACCCTGAAAGCTCCTCATGACCCGAGCTTTCGGGCCAAGCCCAAGCCTCAGCATCCCTTCTCGATGCCTTCCTGAGGCTATAAATAGCCATAGGTCTCCTGTAGCAGGTTTTTGCTGTTCAATTAAGTTCATTCCAAGATCTTCCTCTGCTCGCCATTGCTGTTCTGCCAAGCTCCTCCAGACGCTCCTTAGCTCGCGTACAGCTGATTGAGGGTTGCTCCTGGAATTCAGGACCCCCTAAGAGCCTCTTTGCTGCAACAGACCACGTTCTGTCTGCCAACCAAGCTCCGTCTAGCAAGAACCAGGTACCCCCGATCTGGACTGAGTCGTATGGGCTCAGCTCCTTCTAAATTTTGATCGCTGAACTCATCTCTAGCTCTGGCGAATTGCTTACAATCAAATTGATGGGTTAGGGGAGGTCCGTTCGATCGTATCGATCGAACGGGCTGTCCGTCTCTTGGAGCTCGGGACCGAGTAAGGTCCCAGAGATTTAGAGCCCCCCAGGACACATTTAAATAGGGCTTCTATCCGTCCTTATGCCCTGATGGTGAACGGATCGAGCCCTAGCCCAGATAAGCCCCCTATGAGGAGAATTTCTCCTGATAGTGACTGCCTTTCAAGCAAAATGGGGAAATGGACTCCAGAGGAATTAGTCCACCCCATTTAGTATTTTAGGTTCCCTGAGGTTAGCCATGGTCCCAGGAATGCGTAGCTATCATTCTCACGCCCGGGCATGGTTCGAGGACTGAGAATTTCGGCGATTAGGGTTCGCCTTGACCGTCCTCAGTCGGGGCCAGGCATGGGGGGGTAAGAAGACGACAGCGCAGGTCGGGTCGACCCGCGACCCGCACTGTCTAACAGTAGCGGGCCCTCAGGCCCGAGCGGCCCGCGCGTATTACTGGTTCCCAGTAATATTCGGGATTGGTTGAGTCACTCTAAGTAAGGTTTATCTTTGTTGCTATCCTGCGTGCTTAGGCAAATATAACCTCACTTAGAGTAAATCAATCAATCCTAAGAGTGTATTAAACGGGTATCCATTTCTTAGTTTAATTGAAAGATAAATTACCATCGGGCAATGCCTCCTAGCGAAGATCGCTTCAATAGGTTGGTTTCAAATAAACTAAGTAACAAGATTCACCTTCCTTAAGACGCTAAATATGATTGTGAGTTTAGCGAATAAATGCTTAGTTTGAGACACAAAATCATCATCGGATGGTGCCTCCTAATAAAGATCACTTCATTAGGGTGGTGTAATCAAACTAAATGTTGTGAGTTCTACCCTTGCATCATATTCAATATGTCTATACAATCACCCCACCTAGTGATCCTTAAGTAACTAAGCAACTTTAACCAAATATCGATCTAGAAATTTGGAGTCAGAATCCTTCTAGCAGGATTCTGCATAGTAGAGACTTAGGATTCAATACTATTTCTTATAACATTCTTCATGGATTTTGGGATTTCTCATTCATTAACATAGTGGTATAAGCATAAGCATAAATATGAGTTGAACTCATTCCTTCTGTTGTGACACATGGGTATCAGTGATACAGTATGAGATATGGAATGTTATATACACAAACTGAGGAATTTTAGGGTGCATCTGTGTCACCATACTGACTTCCTAAGTGTTGTGCTTACATTGGACCGTACTACTCATAAACCTTCAATGATAGTTCTGTTATATACCATGGTATATCATACTTGTGAGCATTGTTTTAGTGATATATAGTGCAGCTTGTAGCATCCTTCTCAACATTTGACATTCCTTTCACTTTGGTTTATGAGCATTTGACATTTTCATTTACTTTCAGTATTTAGTTTTGATGCTGTTTTACTTTGCTTAGTTCTTACAGTTCAGTTATTTGATGTCCTTACAATTTTTCCTGCACTTTTACTTTACGTTCTTGCACATTTGTTATGTTTAGTTTAGCTTGTATAGCTAGCTTCGATGTGTTAGACTTCTTGTCTAACACGGGGGTACTTTTGGGATCCGGTAATTTGCTAGATCCCAAACAGTTGTTGGAGGCAGGCCAGGAGGACGTCCTAGAGACTCAGGAGGAGCAATTGGAGCTGTAGGGGATTGAGCGCCTGCTGTTACTTTCTAGTTCTTTCAAGTATTTTAGATAAACTTTTTATATTTCTACATTTTTTTAATAGTTTGTAATAAACTCTGGATATACTTTTACTTTTCTTTTCTGAGATGGACATTTACTATTGCTTGAGATGAATGTATTATGGATGTTTTGCTTTTAGCTTCCGCACTCTGTTATACTGCTATACATAGTATTGTGATGTGATCGGGGTACTGGAAACGCTGATATATTTTATAACGTACATGGGTTCTTTCTCGTTCCCTTGAACCTTATGTACGTACCAGTCTAATACCTAAGATAAGTATCTCATCCTTATCTTAGATATTGACTCTCGAACCTACTCTTAGGGTTCGAGTCAGCAGCCTTCAGTATGGCTATGTCTCTTTAGCCTATTCGAGAAGATGGGTTTTACTTGTATGGCCCACCGCTCCTGAGTAGCACACCGTTCTGCTGCCAAATCATTAAATGATACTTGTCTTTTGCGCACGACGATGGGACGGGGGGCTACAGTTGGTAGTGAAGGAGCCTTTAAGGGGCGCTATAATTTTAATTAAGTAGTGCTTACTTTTATTAACCTATTTTACTACAAATCTTGGAGTTATCACTTGGGAATGAGCTTGGAAGTGAAGGAGCTTGGGAAGAGGAGAAGATATCAGCTGATGGCCAAATGGAGAAGGAGGAGGGCTGAGGGCTGCCTTTAAGGAAGAGAGGAGGAGATGGCAGGCATGAGCTATGGGAGATGGTGCAAGTCCTCTCCCATCACAGCATGAAGGATAAGGGACATGGGCCTCAGTCCCTTGCATGCGCAAGCAAGGATAGGGGCACCGAATAATGAAGAGGGGAGTGGGCCCCAGGCATAAGTAAGGAGGAAGGAAATGGATTTTAAAAATAAATAAATAAATTTTTAATTCCTACTTACTTGAATTTTCTTAATTAAATTTGGATGAATAAATGGGTTCTGAAAAATCTCAAAAATTCACCCTTAGTTAATTTGAGGGTGAGGAACTCAACAAGGAAGTTGAATTTCAATTTTGATAATTATTTAATTATTTAATTTTTTGGGGTATTAAATTACATTAAAATATTCGTGAAAATCTGACGACTTCTAAGCACTTTCAAAATATCATCACTTGCTAATTTGGGGGTGACAAGCGCAATGGCAACGTTGGATTTTGATTTCAACATCAATTTAAATATCTCAATTTTCTAATAAATTAAATATTATTAAAATAATTCAAATATTTGATTGAGCTCCGAATTACTCTAAATCTTCAAAGATTGATTATAATGACTAAATGAACTTAATGAAATGATGTTTATGATACAATTAAGCAAAGATTAGATTAAGTAGAAAACCTAGGATTTTTACACGGAGTGGAAAATTTCTTTCCATAAAGAGCTTCATATGGAGCCATCTTATTACTTACTTGAAAGCTATTATTATACGCAAATTCTACTAAAGGAATGTGATCATCCTATGAACCAAAGTAATCAGGGACAAATAAATGGAGCAAATATTCTAGAATTTGATTCACTCATCTAGTTTGGTCATCTGTTTGAGGATGAAAGGCTATGCTCATAGCTAGGGTAGTTCCTAGATCTTGATGCACTACTTGTCATAACTTAGAAGTAAATCGACTATCTCTGTCTATAACAACCCTAGGTTGTTACTTAGTCTAATCTTAGTTTAATTATGGCCTAATTATCATTCTATTGAGTTCATTTAGTCATTAGAACTAATTCTAAAAAATTTGGAGCAATTCGGAGCTCAATCGAATAATGTGAATATTTTAATATATTTAATTAATTAGAAAATTAAGGTATTTAAATTGATCTTGAAATCAAAATCTAACTTTGCCATTGCAATTGTCACCCTTGAATTAACTAGGGGTTATATTTTGGACGCGTTTGAAAGTCGTCAGATTTTCACAAATATTTTAATATAATTAAAGGCATTAGAAAAGAGAATAACTAAATAATTATCGGAATCAAAATTTGACTTGAATTCCTCATCCTCAAATTAGTTAAGGGTGAATTTTTGAGATTTTTCAGAAGGTGTCTATCAAATCTGAATTTTGTTTAAATTAAAAAGAAATACTTAATTATTTCTTTATTTTACCATTTTCCTTTCCCTCTCTCTTGGCTGGCAGACCTAGTTCGGCACCCCTATCCTGATTGCACGCAGGCCCCTGCTCTCCTCCTCCCATTATGTGGCTCCTGGCTCTTTAAGTCTACAATCATTAGACTAAGGAGTGGAGTGTCACTCTGATAAATCCCTCACTTATCATTGTATTAGGTAAGATCCATAATCCACCAATAAGGGAAGGACGTGCACAGAATAACTATGAGGATCAGTCACTAAATAAGACATATATACAGAGTGCATAAACAAAATAGATTAATCATTACATCCATTCACCATACATCGAGTAAGAGACAAAACATAGCTCAATAAATAATAAAATGCAGAAAAGTAATCACAGTCATAGTATCTGTATTATTACAACATTTAAATGAATAGTTTAAAAGAGTGAATAAATCAGTCATCCTCACAAAAAGGCTAAGAAGGAACTAAACAACGTTTGTCTCTCTTGGTTGATGCTCCTCCTCTAAATATCTAAATAAGGCTCCTCTCCTTCAGCACCCAACTCCTCAAACCTATCTGAATTTGACATTATCGATTTCAGAATGTCAGGGCCCCAGCCAATAAAAGAAAATTCTTATTAGACAATTGTCTAAGTATATTTTAGGCTAAATATTTTCATGAGTTATTAATATCACCATTTTAACCTTAAGCATAATAAAAAGTAAACTAAAAGCAGTAGGAGCAGTCGGCGTACAAAGAACAGGGTAAGTCATAAATATAACATTTATAACTAAACAAAAAGTGAGGCAAAAGCACACCTCAAGCAAACTAAGCAAGGGATGGTCATATATATATATATAGTGTAGTGAGTAAAAGTACTGAAAGTAAAGTCTAATCTTAAACATGTGGATTATTATATGACATATGCTAATTAAAGATAAAAATCTAAAATGGTACATATAGTAAGCAGTAAAGTCTAGCATCCTATAAGTACATACAAGTGAGCAGGTAAGTAAAGAAAATACAGCTAACTGAAACATGCATCAACAATACAGTACACAGTAAGCTAAAATTGAAATAGATAAGTAAAACTGCCATATTAAAAAATTGGCCAATCGGGCATAGTGAAATTCTCAAAGCCTTTCTGGACTAGGGTAGACAGAAATTCTCATAGCATTTTTGGGATAGGGTGGACAGAACAGCAGTAGAACTGAGGAGGAAGTAAATACAAATGCAAAATATTTTAGATATTTTACTTTTGTTTCTGTGGACACGTTCAGAAACAGCTGAAGAGTCAAGCATATTTGCAAGATTATACGGGTTCCAAGCTTAGCACACACTCCTTAATGAGTAATGTTAAGCATACTTATTATTCCTTACCACTATCTATTAGGGTAAATGTGCACCAAAATCTACTAAAATATACTGAACCCAAAGGCGACTGTTATCCTAATTATTCAAAGTTTTCATTTAATGCACAAAGTTTTCTTATATGATATGTCCAATGAATTAAGCACAAATACAAGGAATGTGTAGTAACAAAATAAATCAAGCAAGTAAGGGAGTCTTCTATATATTGTGACACTATTGTTGTCTAATTAAACCATTATAACTATTCAAAGTTACACAAGTTCAAGATCTCCAATTCCTACTATCGAGTGTAACTTAGAAGTACGATATTATAAATTAAAAGGATTAGAACTGATCAAGTTCTAATCTAATTCAATTTAGTACGACTACAAGTTTAATCAATAAATCACAATATCCTAATTTGATGAATTTAGATTTTCTATCTAAGATCTGATCAAGATCTACTATACTATAGATTATAGATTTAACCCCACGAGATTGGGCTTAATCACATAATCCAAAAGGATAAGACATGTGGTCTAAGTTTTCAATCTAAAGTGATCTATTGATTAAGGTAAATCCTATTAAGCAAATCAACTTAATAGGGTGAATTTTCTATTTTGAATCTTGAGTTAAAAGACAAAATAATCAAAATAAATTGTAAAAATATAAAAACTAATAAAATTAAGGATTTATTTATTGAAAACCCCACTTATCCAATGGATAAAATTTATCATATGGGCTAGTCCAAGTCTTAGGAATAGTTCTAATGTGAGGTGTAATATCCTAAGAAGAGACTAAGAGGAAATTTAACAAATTTGACATAACAGTTGATTTTAACACTTAGAATGATTCTATTACAGTTCTAATATTATTTTTAGTGACTTAAAAGATAATTATGAGGTTATGGATGCTTAACTTAAATTTTGGGCAAAATGACCATTTTGCCCCTACTTTAGGGTCCAAAAATCTATTTTTTGATTTAAGGCTCCAAATTAGAATTTATTATTGCTAAATGATTCTTTACTATATAACATGAAGATAGACAGTAAGTATGCTCAATTTGGATAAGAAATGGATCATACAGGTCCAAACTAAGGTTTTTGACATAAAGAGCATTTTAGTAATTTCCTCCAAATGGAGTATAAGATTTTATGCAGTTTACAGTTGGTTACTATTCAAAGAATCCATAGAGTCCAAGAATACTGCATTCTGAGGTCAAATGACTAAGGTATGGCTATTTCAGTTTCTAAGGGCAATTTGGTAATTTTGTCGGTAAACGAGAGACAAAAATTGAACTTTTCCGTTTGATGCCCATTTTTAGCAAACTTAGTTTCTATAGCTTCCATATAATATACTGAGTGTATTGATAGGAGTAAACCCAATTAGGACTTCAAATGGTCAAGTTATGTCTAACTAAGATTAGGGGTATTTTGGTCATTTCTAATTTTCTAGGTTTCAGATCATAAATGTTATTTCAGTACATAGATGACACTGAAATTCTAGGCTAGTTAGCACTTTGAATTTCTGAATTTGGAGTTGAATTGACCAAGTTATGGTTAATTGAAGAATAGGGGCATTTTTGTCATTTTTAGAGTAGGTTCCTAAATGTCACTTTTCAAACTAAGTTCTAAATGGCGAAACTAATATTTCAATAGTGATGGGGCTGTTCTCTTGAGTATTTTAAGACCCATATTACCTATGTTTGGACAGTTATGTTAAAAGTTATGAGAGTTTGTTTAGCACCTAAAATATCACTACATTATACATACCCTAAAATGAACTTTTGAATTACATCATTTGATTTTTTTTAATTTTTCTGAGTAAAATAAGACCTATATTTGCTATGCTTGGATCATTGTACAAAAATTTATTAAACTTTAAAGTTTTTGAATTAAATAATTTAAATTAAATAAATATTATTATTCATTTATTCAATTTGAATTAATTTACTATTCATATACATATAGTTTTTAAAATGAATTTACTATATTATTAATTAATTAATTAATTATTTACCTATTTTAAATTTATTTTAAATAATTATTAATTAATCTGTTAATCAAATATGTTAATTATCCATTAAATATTTATTTTTTTGTTCAAAATTATTAAATAGATTACTAATTACTAATCACTGTTAATAATATTAATTGACAAATTTATTTTTGTTTAATTAATTACTGTTTTGTTACTGATTAAATTATTATTTAATTAAACCAAATAAAAATAACATTATTAATGACTAAGCATAATGTTAATTAAATTCATAATTATATTAATTAACATTAATTAATTACAGATTATATAGTTGACTAATGATTATATATAATAAAAAATCTTGCTATAATTATATATATATATATATATATATAAATATTTTTAACTTTCCCGCAGGATCATCCTTGCGGCGGGACCCGCCACCGCCATGTGCGAGGCCACGATTGGCCATGGCAGAGACGGCGGGCCCATGGGACACGCAGCGCAATGGCACTGGCCATTGCGCTACAGGTGGGTCCCACGACGCGTCAGGTGCTTAATTTCTGATGGCGTTGTTAGAATTATTTTTAAATAATTTAAATAATATATTAATATTAATAATTAATCCGAATAATATTTTAAAAAATCAACTTCCAAAAATTCTCAAATACTCACCCTTAGCTAATTGAGGGGTGAGGAACGCAACGATGATGTTAGATTTTTGATCCGACTAGTATTTTATGTTCTCAAATTTTTGGGGTATTTAAATATTATTAAAATATTTGTCAAAATTTTGACGACTTCCGATTGACATGAAAATATCACCCCTAGCAAATTTGGGGGTAATGAGCGCAATGGCGAAATTCATTTTTTAATCTGAGGTTAGTTTTTAAATTTGGCGAATTTAATTGCTTTACATTGTAATCAAGTATTAATCCCTTTTGTGTTTGATTTAAGATTTGAAAAGCCTTAATTACTCATTATTTTAATCAATGTAATGTTTATGTATGTGTGATGACCCTAATATTGTGTAATAACTAAACTCAACATTGATACATCACCACAATACCTAATATTGGATTAGAAAGAAATTAACCCAAATCATTAGATGCTATGTCTGGCTAAGGATTTAGAAAAGGGTTTTAAGATAATATGAGAAAATATAAATAAAGGATAATGCATGAGATACATATTATGAATATAAATTTAAATGTATGTAACTAAAATAATTATAATTTATAAGTATGAAGATGCCAATAATATGCACTTACAATATGAGTATATATTATGAGATGTATGTACATTTCAATTCATTCAAATGATCTTTCCTAAGAAATTTTACATTAGAAGGAATTCATCATAAATGAGCGCTATTTATTTACATTCATCGCATTTATGGATATGTAAGATCTAAACATCTTATTCAAAATTATAAGGGAGAAAATCATATGAAGCAATTTACTATCATAGGATTCACACATTCTAAATCAAGCATAAATTAAAAATAAGGAATTAACATCTTCCTTAATTAAGTATGCAACTAAATTCTAGTTAAGTATGCATCTAAATTCCCACTAGGTATTCAATTAATATTCCATTTAAATATGCATCTAAATTTTATTCAAGTATGCAATTAAATTCCATTTAAGTATCCATTCATATATTCATTCATCCAAACCAAGTATTTAAGTAAAATATCTAATTTCCGACATAAATTTAGTAAATACAAAATAATTAACTTTAGTTATTACATGCCAAATTAAAATAGTGAATAAAGAAATAAAATCTCTCTCTCATAATTTAATTAAAGGCAAGAAATTAATATTTATTAAATGGAAGCAATTAATTTCTTTAAGCTTAAGTACTTGGTCCAGCTCCACTAGCTTCCAAATTCATCTGATCTATCATATTTTAGCATTTAAATGTGATAGGGCAAAGCCAACAAAAAGAAAAATGTAATAAGATTAAACAGTCTAAGTATATTTTAAGATTAGGCTAAATATTTTAATATTCATTTTGGATATCAGAACTAGTTACAGTTTAAGCATAAGCAACAGTGCAAAAATGAAAGCATTTATATAGGGAAAAGAAAGTAAGGAAAGTAAGGAAGACTAAGGAAAAGTAAAGTGAGTACGAATACTCACATAATTAGACATTCTAGCCTACAAGTAAAATAAGGGTAAAAGTATCATAAATATACTAGAAAAGTACTAAAGTGTATATGAAAGTAAATGAAATAAAGCGTGTATATGTTTAATGAACTTATGCTAAGTAAAGAAAAGAAGATAGTGAAGCATTTAAATGTAATTATAACAATATTCACTATAATCTAAATGAACTATAAATAAGTAAAGTACAATACAAAAAATATGGAAAGTGCAAAGCATAGTAATCGAAGGAAGATCTTAGCCTCTTGGTCTAAGATACACATAGCCTAGGATTATATAAAGTAACATAGCTAAAGAGCTATGATTAGTCTTCACAATCAACAAGATTATAGAAGATATCATATTTTAATTGATTAGAATTGTTTTATGAAACTATTCATTTTGCGGGAAGATATAGAATGAAGCGAGGAGACAAGCACGTTTGTTAAGTAAAGGAAAATAGGGTCAAAATAAATAACATTCATATCCACCCTCTGAGAATGTGAGGTCTCCTTATTACTCATAATTAGCTTGCCCTTGGCTTAACCAATAATGTAAACCCTAATTACTTTTAATATAAAAGTTTTATTTATGCATAATATCTTATATGAATGATTCAAATGAATAAGGCTCAAAGCTAAGCAAGCATTCAAGGAAAATTCAATAATTGCAATAATGTGATATCTAAAGTTATCTGATTTTAATGATCTACTTAATGAATAGAGCAAATTAAGCTCCTGATTAACTTTGAGATATTGATCTCAAGTTAATTGTAAGTAATAGTAGTAATTAGGGTTTTGAAAATAGTAGTTTCATTTCATTCTATAAGATGACATAATAGTTTATAAGTATAATAATATAAATAGAATCTAGTTCTATTCTTATCATAAGCCATAAGATTTAACTAAGTTAACTAAATCAAGGCTTATGAAATAATTAGGAAATGTAGGGTTAAGTAGACACTAAAATTTTAGATATTAAGAGTTAAGGTTCTATTCACTAAACTCATCTAACTGGGTTAAATTAAAAGAATATTATTCAAAATTAACTACTAATCTAGTTAGGTAAAAAAAAAGAAGGAAAGGTTTATAGGCAAATGAAAGAAGTATTTATAAATTATAAACTCTATATTTTTTATAAGTTGAAGGTTAAAAAAATTAATAAGATTCCTAACCTATTCTAAATGAATTTAGAACTCCTATTACAAGTACTTAAAGGACTTAGTGTGGATTCAAGGACTAAAACAAAGTGAACTAGGATCTAATCTAGTTACTTAAATCTAGTCTTAAATAATTCATAACCTATAATTACATAAGCACTAAGGTTAACTACAATTAATGGATATAATAAATAACTCTAAGGATCATCTACAAATCAAATTATAAATTAATTCTATAGTTTCTATCTTAAGGTTGAAAGGTGAATCAAGTATTTTGCAATTGATTCAAGTAAGCAGTTTAAGAGAACTAAGCTCATAACATGCATTTGAAATTTACATGGAAAGAAAATAATATGACAAGTTAGTTATCATAAGGTTTTAAATACTTAAAATATGAAATTTAAGAAACTAGGAATTATCACAATAACACTAATAAAGTAGCCAAAAATCTATAATTAATAATTGTTATCCAATGAAAATGATATATATAAATTTAAAATCCTCTAGTATAAGGAGAAGAATGGCACTAAGTAGGTCAAAATTGGACAATATTAGAAAATTAGGGTTTTCAGAACTCCTAATTAGGGTTAATAAGCGATTAAGAAAAATTAGGATTCCAATATTAAATTTGATTTTATATTATTATTCCTCACATTTTGTGAGTGAAATGGACTAATTGATCATTTAATTTGGATATTAAAATATTAAATTAGATCACATGAAATGATGAAATTAAATTACATATAATTAATTAATCTAAATTAATGATTAAATTAAACATTCACAAAAACAAAAGTTTAATGGCATTTTATTAATGTACACGTTCTTGTGATCAAAATGACATATAATATTGCATAATTTGGTTGTGTATAATTAAAGTTATTAATGATATAAGAATTTCATTTAATATAATTAATTAAAACATTTTAATAATCCATTTATCAAATCGAAACCATGGGCACTGATTTTAATAAGGTGCAAAAAATTAGGGCACGAGATTAAATGAAGGGCGGGTGTCAGATGCGGATTCCAACACGGCGCCAAAAACCGCATGGCGTTCGATAGGCCTCGAAGGGATCTATCCAACGACATGTGAACAAGGATTCGAAACATCCATGACCATCAACTAGACCTAACCCTAATAAGATTAGGGCAATCGGCTTAGCGGCACTGTATGCCACGGACGGCTTGGCTAGCTCGAGCTCGATTGACCTCGATCGAGCTCAAAAGAGACTCAGAATGATGATATGAGTTGTGAAATAGATTAGGCATAATCAATTTAAGAAAAAAGTAAGGAATCAATACATGGAGGTTTGAGGTTCATCTGTTTATCGATGAATTTAAGGTTCCTTAAGGTTCACAGCAAAGCTCCTGTCCGCAGCGTTGAGCTCCCACTGATGCTTTATGGAGGAGTAAAATGGCGTAGAGGGCAGAGTAAGGTGATTAATTGGGCTTGGGATGAAATTGGCAGCTGGATGGGTACGACGATAGGCGCACGATCACCTCTTTCACAGAGACGTGCAGGGAAGAAAGGAGAGCTGTTGGATCGAGGTGCGGATCTGACAGCTAGATCCAATCAAAGCAATCACGCCATTTGATCAGGATCCAAAGCGCGTGACTGTGGGGCCCCGCACTAACAATAAGGAAGTACGGTGCTCCAACTGTGGCAAATCCCAAACTTAAGAATAGTTAGGCGAACCCAACTTGCCTTAAGGCAAGGACTTGTCACCAAGTGCTGTAACATTTATCAATATAAATATCAAAGTGGCGAAAGCAATATAACATAGAGTAACATCCACAAGCATACATAGTAGGAAAAGAAAATGCAATATAGTAACTCATCACAATGCAGAAAGTAAAGTACATCCAGAAAGTTTAATTATTACAAACTGAAATGAATAACTGAAAAATGAAAGACTCTCATCCTCACTGGAATAACAAGGCAAAGCTAGCTAGACAGCAGCTGGAAGGTCCTCCTCCTGAACTGGCTCCTCCTCAGCGACACTGCCCACGAACAAGTTTGAATCTGACATTTGTCGGTATCACAAATGCCAGGGCCCCAGCCAATAAAATAAAAAGGTTATAGTTAGACAATTGTCTAAGTACATTTTAGGCTATTTAAAATGAATTGAATATTAAAGGATATCACATTTAAATTTAACCATACATGCAGCAGTAAAGGGGTGCAACAAGCTATGAAAGAAATGGGATACTATAAACTATTTATTTATAGCACGCAATATATATGGGAAGTAATATACAAAACACTAAATAAACAAGGTGAGGCTAAAAGCAAAAGTAACTGCGACTACTGAAATAAATATGATCCTAACATGATTATGATCGAAGTAAAACATGCTGAGTATACAAGAACACAAGTACTGAATTCAATAAAATTCTAGCATCCTAAACATGCCATTCATACATATATCTAAGCCATAAAAGTATACATACAACATGCAGATTAATATGAAAAGAAAGGCCACTGAGACATGTGGCAAAAGCAAAGCAATATATGATAAGTAAAGCCACTGAGACATGTGGCAAAGCGAGCAAATACTGAAAAACAAATAAGGCCACTGAAGCATGTGGCAAAATAAATAAAAAAACCAAAACAATACAATATAAGTAAAGTAGTAATATGCCTAAGTTCTAGTACTGCCATACCAGCCAATAGGCCATACAGGGCCTCCAATATCAATCAATTAGTCAATCCCCAGCCTAGCCATCCAAATATGCTAGGTCTGAGTCCAGTCTATACAATACTACTACTGAAGAGGTAGACTAAACTAGGTTATATTCTACTAACTGTGACAAAATAACATTGAATAATATGAAAATTCAATACTAGCTTAGGATACATCATCCTAAGTTTTCCTACCATGCTCAAGGGCTAAAGCTCAAAATCCAAGGTATGCAAAGCAATCTAGTCAAAGTAAGCAAGAGACTCAATCTAGACTTATGTGATATCTATTGTTGTCTAATTTCCAAATCTAGCTATTCTGAGAATGTACAAGCTTAGGATCTCCAATATCCAGCTATCGAGTAGAATCTCAGATTTTCGTCCTTAAAGTCAAATATTAGAACTTAACAAGTTCTAACCAAAAGATCATGTGATGACTATATGGTTTAATTAAGCAAATCAATGACCTAATATTATGAATATTTTACTCTCTTACCCAAATCTTGATCAAATAAATCAAGATTTAAGGATTTAGAACTTAAACCCTATGTTTAGTTCAAATTCCAAATCCAAGGTGATACTAAAATAGGATCTAGGTTTCTCACTTAATCCTAAGGGTAAAGGTTCCTATAAGTTGAAAGATTCAGGAACTACGATCTTAGTGAAAGGCTATTCTATTAATTATAAGATAAAATAATCAATTAAGAACTTGAGAATCTAAAATCTATATTCAATCTTTAAGATAATTTCATTATCTTATTGATTGAATCATCCTATACCCGCATGGAAGGTTTCAAAAGATTAAACAATCAATCATTAAAGAATCTCAATTGGAGGCGGTTTGACTCAAATTGAAGATCTA
This sequence comes from Gastrodia elata, assembly GCA_016760335.1. Classification (NCBI taxonomy): domain Eukaryota; kingdom Viridiplantae; phylum Streptophyta; class Magnoliopsida; order Asparagales; family Orchidaceae; genus Gastrodia; species Gastrodia elata. The sequence continues at coordinate 2,161,294 of CM028681.1, read as the reverse complement.
AGTCTAAGATCTAAGATCCAAAGATCTGAGATTTGATCACTTTATACATTAAAACTAGATATTAGCTTAGGGGCTTTAATTTTATACTTATTTTGAAATTTAAACTATATTGCACTTATTAAGATGATGCTTTAGCCATTCACTTCCCTTGATTAACATTTAAGCTTATAATCATCTCTTTAGATTACTAAGATCTAAGAGTCTAAGTTTGATCATTTTTAGATCTGAAACTGGATTCCTAACTTAAACTTTTCCAATTCCTTATCTTTTGATACTAAGCTCTTAAGTTATCTTATCTGAGTTTATTAATGATACAATTGACAATTCTTATTATTATATTTCAATTTCAGGTCAAATGATCCTTAAATGGAATGCTTAAGAGTTAAGTATCTTATTTAAGGATTAAATGAAGATTTGATGATTTAAAGATCATATGAATAATATTATTGTTCTAAGATTTCAGAGAACATTTCCAATTTAATTTAAAGTATATTACTGAAATTTTCAATCCTTGAGGGACATTAATCCACATTTTGGTCAAAATGACCAAAATGCCCCTCTTAAGACTAAAATTGGGATTTTAGGGTTTACTTACCCAAATTGGTTCTAATCTGTTTTAATATGTTTCACATGACTTAATAAAGTGGGAAACACCCAAAATTTAGGTTCTGAAGACCTAATTGATCTTAATTAGCACTAATCACCTAATTAAGCCTCTTAGGGTGATTAATGAAATTAAGATAATTTAGGGCAATTCAACTCTACACTTAGATTATAATTGACTTAATATAAGGTTAGGAACAACCCTCACTCAATTCAGAGGCTTAATTAGGGTTAAGTTCACTAATCCTTAATTAAGGTGATTAAGGAGTGATTAAGAAAATTAATTACCTAAAATGAATTTTAAGGGTCTGGAATTGTTTCTTAGGTCATAAGGAGCAATCAAAGCCCTTAAACTCACAATTTGGATAATTAGGTGATTTTATATGATTTATTTAAGAACAGAAAGTTTCAGTTAATATTTTTAAATCCAACCATTGGATCTGGAATTTTATTTTAGATTCAGATTCCTTGAATTTTTCTGATTCAAATGGTATATTGGATCATATCATTTGGATGCGTGGATCTAAAGTTATTCAATTAATTTATTCTGAATATGTATTTAAATTAAAACTATAGGTTTCAATTAATTTAAATCATAACTATTAAAAAATACACTCCAATAGATATTAATTAACCGCGGCCCAAAATCAGAACCGCGCGGGTCAGCGGCCAGCCCGACCCGGACCCGCGACTTCGTCTTCAACCTCTCGACGGCCCCGACCCCGTCGAATTTCAAAGCTGAAATTCTCGGCGCTCTGGCGACGGCAGGGGCTCAAATCGATCCCTACACGTTCCCTGAGGGAAGGCGCATCGATTGGACCAAGAACCCCCATCTGGATCCCTCTGGAACGATGGGGTCTTACTCACCCAAGACGTCCTTCTATGAGGCATCTCAGGTCGCCTGTGAGGGGGAAATTCTCCTCACAGGGACCTCTATTCGACGGGATTTTGATCTCTACACACTCAGGGGAACTAGACGCGTCGAAACCCCAACTTATCTTAACCCGAGACGCAGCCAATCACTGGGTCCTTACTCGGACACAGCCATTGGCTCGCTGGCTAGCTCAGTCAATCGATACGATCGACTCGAGCTAGCCTAGCCCCAGACGACAATCACAGGGGTTTCCTAGGTGGCTAAGGCTGCTTAGACGGCATTCAGAGCTCATTCCAGAAGATAGCAATGATGGGAGCTTCAGAAAAATTTAATGGAGGAAGCTGTACCTGAAGTCGGAGACACAGGGCTTGCCGAGAGAAATTGACGGGCTCTGGAGCTTTCTGGAGGTTAAGTGAACGTGCACAGGGGGTCTGAACACCAGACGAACCCTCTATCAGCGGTCCTAGCCTTCTGAAAATGCCGGGAGTTCGCCGAGGAAGGTGAGAGCTCTACGGGGTTTTAGTCGCCAATTGAGGGATCACAGTGAGCAAAGTGACTCACTGTGATTCTCTCAGGGTATTTATAGGCCCGGGGGCTATGGAGGGTGGCTTCCAGAGCTTGGGTTAGGAGGAATGGCTCGACCCGAGGGGGTTCCCTCAATTTCCCGAATTGGGGGTGGACCGGAGCTCAGGCTTGGCTGGGACTGCTCGGGAAGCAAGGGCAAGGCCGCAACGGTCTTCCTGACGTGGCACAGGAGTGGCAGACCGGCTGGAGGACGTGGCAGTACGGGAGGTTCGGCTGTTTGGGGCGGGCTGGGGGAAGGAGACGATCCACAGTAGCGGGAGCTGCCGGAGCCGTCTGATGGATCGTTGGTTGGCGCGGAACGGTCCAAATCTTTTGACATCAAACGAATGATCAAGGATAAAAGATCAGCCATTGGATCCAATCGGGGAATCTAACGGTTGATCGAAGGTATTTACGGCGGATCGCTTAGATGCCGTCAGATCGGGATCTTGAAACCGCGGAACGGCGGAGATTAGATGGATTCATCCAATGGTGCGAGCCGTTGGATCAAGACCGCGGAATGGACAGCCCAGATGGCGCGCGCAGTTTGGGAAGGAGCCGACCGTTGGGGAAGGGTAGATTTGCAATTTGGAATTATCTAAAACCCTAATTTGCAATTAAACCAATTTAAATTAAATCCAAAATATGACTATATGACCTCCAAAAATTCTCAAAATTTTACCCTTAGCTAATTTGGGTATGAGGAATTCAAAAATAAAATCAGATTTCAATTTCGAGATTAAAATATTTTAGGTATTTTTCAGGGCTTAAAAATAGCCAAAAATACAAAATTTTCTAATTTAGCTCTGATTGATTTCAAACTTCTAGGTTTAGGTTTAAATGACTCATTGAATCCAATGGAATCAAAATCAAACCTTAGTTTAGCTTAATTAATCTAGTTTTAGCTAGGGTAACAACCTAGGGTTGTTACAGTGACGGCTTAGATTAAATGAAGAGGTTGTCCCATGCTACTGGCAAAACAACGAATCTCCGCGTTTGAAATTTTCAGCCGATGGATTTAATAGTTAATACTAATTTAAATTATATTATTTAATTTATTAAGTATTCTAAACTTATTACTCAGAATAAAATAATTAAACGCATTCCAAAAAATACTAAAAATTCACCCTTACCTAATTAAGGGGTGAGTAACTCAAATATGCAAAGAGAGTTTTAATCTGAGGTCAATTTAATTATTGTATTTTTTTGAGTATTTAAATAATATTAAAATATTCAGAGAAAATTTGATGATTTTCAAACACTTTCAAAATACCACCCCTAGCTAATTTGGGTGTGGTGAGTTTAATGGTGGACTCCATTTTCAATTTTGAGGTATAAATAAATTAGGCATTCTCAGAATTATCAGAAAACTAGAAAATACCAAAAATTGTCAAACGATCTCCAAATTGCATGAAAATTGAAATGGAGACTGTTAATACTATTATAAGACTAATGGAAGAAAATTAGAGTTAATTAGGTCACTAATTGATGGGTAACAATACTTAGGTTATTACAGTATGTTAGAGAATTTTAATTGATTTACTTAATTTGATGTTAAACTATATTTGAACATAAGAATCTTAAGAACTTGATTAAGTAAATGATACTTAATCTAAATGATACTTAATCTAAATCTAAAATTTGCTATTAATAATTCACCTAAAATGCATTGATTTGTCATTGATCTATAATTCAACTATTGGTCTTAATTTGGTAAGGTTAGGGGTTAAACCTTACCTTGTCCGATTAAGATCTAAACCCTTAATCACTTAATTAATCAATTTGATTGAAAGACAATTCAACTTTTATAATTCCAATAATACATCTAATTTCACATTAATCTTAAGCTATTGAATTAGAAGTGCTAAGAGCATTAAGGAAATTATGCGATTTATTATTTGGGCATGTACCTTAAGATCCCTGATTTTCTCTTATATAAAACTATTAGCATGAGATAAACTATAAAAATATAATGATTTACAACATGATTGACTCCCAATAATATTCTTGATTTTTATCCCATGATTGTAGGGTAGGATGTAATTAGATGGGTCTAACCATCTGATCTGATCAAAGTAATCTAAGCTTAATAAGTGAACCGTTGAATTTAGTAAAATTGTTAGAGGCATGATATCTTGGTCATCTTGCCTTGGGAGTGTTTTGTAATATATGAAAAAGCCTAAAAACTATTAATACATTGAGTTATGAAGATCTTTTGTTAAACCTTGAGGTAGGAAATTTGATGATTTTTCCCTTAACCTTAGAGGATGATCTTAAACATTGTGGTAGACTTCACATAAGGCATTAGAATGAGATTTCTCTCATGTGGTACTAATCTATACTGAGTGACTTTTTGGTCACATCCTTGGACACTTATGTAACTTCACCCAATTAGAATAAGGATTATAGTTTTGATAAATCCTTGGCAATTAATTATAATTGATTGAACTTGGATTATTAGGTGGTTATGATTATGCATACTCATGGTGCCGAGTCACTTCAGTAATATTCAGGTTTGGATGAGTCACTCCAATGTGAACTTACGACCAGGTGCTTTCCCAAGAGATAATATGAATAGAGTCCCGCTATCATAAATTCTCCAAACCTAAGGGTATGAATTACAATCTTAGTTTGGGAGAAGAATAACTGCAACAGCTCTTGCCTCTTATCTTTTTAGTGCCTCGAGAAGTGCAGTTATAAGTAAATTAAGTGCTAAATTTACCCTCTTGGGAATGTACAACCATGTGTATACAACATTTTCAATTAATTATTTCAAGAAAAATCCCTAAACAAGTGAAACTAATTATTGAAATTAGAATCTAAGAGTCAGAATCCTCTTAGCAGGATTCTGCACAATGGAGATATTTGAGTCATAATCTAATTTTAAAGTATTTCTAGATGTTTTTAATTTTTAAGTCATGTAGTGTAGAGGCATGAGCATAAGCATAAGCATGATGTATGAGTATTATTGATGATTTATGAGTTACAAAATATTGCATACATTAATAGGGGAAACCTAGGATGTTCAGATATTATAGTAAACTATATTTCCTATTATGATGTATGTAGACATTGGATTGTACAGCTTATAGCAGTTCAGTGATAGTTCAGTTGCATATTAGTGGCATACCGTATTGTGACATATTCAGAAGCATAATTTTAGTGGCATACAACGTAGTTTTACATGATATTTACTCAGTTTCAGATCATATATTATTTTTATTTATTTTTAGTATTCAATATACAGTCAACTTTAGCTTACTTTAATTTTATACAGTTTCAATTATTCAGTTACTTTTATAGTCTTTTTGTAGCTTTGTTTACTTTACTATTTTATGTAAATAATTAGAACTGTTTATATTAGTTTCAATGTGTTAGATTTATTGTCTAACAAGTGGTACTTTTGGGATTCAACAATTTGCTAGATCCTGAGCAGCTTATTGAGCCAGGTTAGGAGAACTCTCAGAAGATTAAAGAGGAGTTAGAGGAGCCTTAGTGGACCATCCTTCAGCCTTACTATTTCTTTTTATTTTTGATTAGTTATTTTAGTTCAGTACTTAAACTTTATTTCAATATTATTTTAGTAAATCATTTATAATAATTTATAGATGCATTTACTTTTTTATTCTTCTAAGATGAATATTTTCATTCAATTTCTGTGATGAATATTTTTGAATGTATGCATAGCTTCCATACTCTATTTATATATTACTTACACTTAGTAATGTGATGTGATTAGCCTACTGAAAATGCTAATATCTTATATATATATATATATATATATATATATATATATATATATATATATTAGATTCTTCATGTTGTATTTTAAATCAAATGTATACTTTTATCTAATACTCAGGATAAGGATAACACTCTTATCTTAAGTATTAGCTTTCGACCCTCTTTATGATTGACAGGGTAGGGCGCTACAGTTGGTATCAGAGAAGTATCATAAAGTGTTAGATAATGAGAATATTTATAACTACTTTATGATCCATTCTCTACCGCAAATATGATCACAATCACTAAGTGTAAGAAAAATAGCATCCAAAGTTCATCAAGCTTATCTCAGAAATAAAAATTGAAGATATTTATAATGAGGACATCATAGTAGTTGAATGAACATAATAACATTGTTAAACAGTGGACAATAAAATATAAACTGGACATCCTAGGATTGGAATGAACTTTAAAGAAAATAACAGATATAAGTAAAGTACTTATAAGACTAAGCCATGTCTTAAATAAAATTTTAGGTATGGGCTATACATAGTTAGTATTTTTGTACTATATTAGAAGATTTGAAGATTATTGGGCGGATGACCTTCAAGATGGCAAGATATACGGTATAGTTATTGAAGGAGTGTCATCTTGTGAAGTGGAAGTGCAGAACAAGATCTTAGTTTGTCTGACCTTCATAGGAACCAGTCTTTCTGTACTTACCAAAGAATGGTTGAACCGTGTGACCACTGCCTTTAGAGAGATAGCATGTCCTGATGGCTACCGTCTCTAGATCATGGAGATTCTACTTGGAGGTTCTGCTGATAGATGGTGGTATTGGACAGAAGATTAGCTAGGAAGTATCGAGTAGTAACATTTGATGATTTTTGTGCTGCCTTTAGGGCAGAGTATTATTGTAACAATCCAAGTTGTTACGCTAGCCAATTAGAACTAATTCAAGCCCTGATTCTGATCTTAGTGTATTAATTAAGTTATTTGGAGTTCACCACCAAAACTTAGTCCAAATCAGGAGGCAAATAGTTCTAGTCCTAATTTTTGAGAATTTCAGGAACCCAGGAAATTGACCTAATTAGTTTGACCTCATACCAAAAATCGAACTTCGCCATTATGCTCATTGCCCCCAAATTAGCTAGGGGTGATATTTTGTTAGCAATTGGAAGTCGTCAAATTTTTGTTGAATATTTTAATAATATTTAATTAATGGAAAATTGAGATATTTAATTTGACCTTGAAATCAAAATCCGACTTCACCATTGTGATCATCACCCCCAAATTAGCATGGGGTGATATTTTGGACATATTTGGAAGTCGTCAGATTTTATCGAATATTTTAATGTAATTAAATACTCCAAAAAATAGGAAAATTAAATACTTGCCAGAATTAAAATCTGACTTCGTCGTTAAATTCATCACCCCCAAATTAGCTAAGGGTGAATTTGTTTGGATTTTCAGAGCACGATTATAAAATTCAATTTTAAAACATTAATTAATTAAATATATTTAATTAAATATTTAAATATCCATTTTTATTAATTTTCCTTCATTTATTTTTCATGGCTAGCCCCACCTCCTGCTTCCATTTGGCTCTCCCACTCCCATCCTACCAATCTCCTTTCCCTCTCCATTTCTCAAGCCATCCTTCCTATACTTGTGATGGGATGACTCAAGCTCATCCCATCCAAGAGCCATGCCATCGTCCACCTTTAAAAGAGCCCCTCAACCCTCATTTCTTCCCTTGCTGCCAAACTGAGCTCCCCTCCCCTCCTCTTCCCTCTGCTGCTGAGCTGCTGAAGAAGCCCCCAAGCTCCCAAGTTCCTGCAGAAAACAGAGCTCTCTTCCTCCATTTTCTTCTATTCAAAAGCATAGGCACCTCCTTTCCCCCATTAAATAGATTCAATGGCTACTTCATTTCACTATTATGCTTACTTTGCATCCATTGAAATCTGTGATTTGCAATGTGGAAGCCATTAGAGCTCATTAAGGTATTAGATTTCATGGTAGATAAAATGCTATGTTTTCCTTCTTTCTGCATACCCTGACCTTTAACTCTATTGTTTGCATAGTTAGAATAATCATTTCATGTAGATTTTAGTATTAATCGAAATGTCTTAGAAATACCTTTCCATCGGTATATGGCACCGCATGTGAGGTACTATAGATTGAGAGTATTTGAGCCCAAAAAATGGCTCGTTGCGGTTTTCGCACAGGCAAAATCACCGTCAGGCGCTGCAACACGCCATAGCCCCCGAGCTACGAAATCGGGTCCTCCATAGAGTGCTATAATCCGCAGCACGCCACTGGGCGCCGCGGCGCCAGAGCTTCAGGCTGAGTCCACCATTGTGCGCCGTAGCACGCTACATAGCCGAAATTCACTACAGCGCGCCACAACACGTCGGAGCGCCTGGCTTTCCTCCATAAGGCGCTATAGCGCGCCGTAGAACCCAGAACTGTATGGAACTGCCCAGAACTGTTCGAAATGGTCAAAACTTCATATTTTTTGCATTTTAATGTCTCTATATGTAACGACCCCAACAATTGGATAGGAGATTAATCCAAACATTGGGATGTTACCTTAACACCAAATACTCGATATTAAAAGGGAGTTAAGTGGCCAAGTCACTTTGTGAGTAGTTATTAAGTTAAAATAAAGTTACAAATAAATGCAATGGAAGATACATGTTAAGGAAACGCATGTAAACATAATATTTCAGGTATATACAATACAAGCAATTAATATCATCTATTCATTCATCCCAAGCAATTATAAAATAGTTAATTACAACATAAAAACATAAGAGTAGATAAATAACTCAAGTAAACACAAACAATTTATAATTTAATTATTACAAGCCTTTTAAAAGTAAGAGTAAGAGAAAGTAAGTAGGTTACTCTCTCATTTATAATAAAATGCAAGTAAATATTTTTAATTAAGCAGAAGCAAAAATTCTTTATAAGCTCTTCAAACACTTGGACCTGCCTTACCTGAATCTAATAGCTCTTACTCTATCATATTTTAGTATTTAAATATGATAGGGCAAAGCCAATAAAAAGAAACATATAGTTAGACTAAACAGTCTAAGCACATTTTAAGATTGGCTACATTTTGAATTAATAGGATATCACATGCATTTATTTATTATTTAAACCAAGCAACAGAGCTATAAAAGTTGTTAAGTATGGAAAGAAGGAAATAAACATAACTATAAAGGGAATAATATGAAATATGTTGAGTAAAAATACTCACTTGTATATAAGTCTTAGCCTACATCCTAAAATGGTAAGGAAAAACATCCTAAAAGACTAGAAACTACAATGCGTATTTAAATTAAAATGAAATAAAAGTAATACATATTCAATAAAATTTATGCTAAATAAGCAATGAAATACAGTGAAGCATTAAATGAAATTAAGTAATATACACTATATTTTAATTGAACTGTAAGTAAGCTAAACATAATACTTTAAATAGAGAGTGTAAAGCATAAAAAATAAAGAAGTATCTTAGACTCTTGATCTAAGACAAACATAGCCTAGGATTATGAAAGTAAGCATAACTAAATAGTTATGAAGAGATCTTACAATCAAAAAGATTGTAAAAGAACTCTTATATTATTAGTTGAAGTTATATATAGGAGCTATCTCATTCTGCGGGAGTATTCAACAGAATGGGACGATGAGTTAAGCATGTCTACCTAATTAGATACAGTGGGGGGTCGAACATTCACATTTACCCTCTCTAAAATATGAAGTCCTATTTTAAGTGTTATCTTTCTTATTCAAATTTGCCATAAGGTATTTCCCATAAAGTTTTATGAAACTTTTTATTTATGCACAATAATCTTGAATGAATGTTCAAGGAAAAAGGCTCAAAGCTAAGCAATCATTCAATAAATTTTAATAATTGTAAACTATGTGATATTCTTTTATTATCTAAATTTTAATGATCTACTTAATGATTGGAGCTAATTGAGCTCCTAATTAACTTATAGATATTGATTTTTAAGTTAATTATGATAAATAGTAGAAGAAAGATAAGTTTAGAAAATAGTATTTTCATGTAATTGAAGTTCATCCTATATTAGTCCTAAACTAAGAAAATTAAATAGATTTATGATTTAAGTTTAAGAAAACTAGTAAAGAAGAGTAATATTTATAGTTTTTTAAGCTAATAAAAGTGTAAGCTAAAGAATATTTTATTAGCTTTATCTAATTAACTTACAAACTAGAAAATATCAAATCAATTCAATCATGAAGTTATCTAAGATTAATTGATGTTGAATATTTGAATATAAGGAAGGAAGTATATTATATCCTACAAGTAATAATTCATTAGTAGTTGTAGGAATTTAGAAATCTATAGCTTATAAAAGATATAAAAGGGAGATATTGCTCTCAATTTAAGTCAATTGAGAACTAAATTGAAAATTTTAAGACTATTGGGATATATGCTAATTATCTAAAAGATTATTTGAACACTAGTCTTATTATTAATTATATTAAAGAACTTTAATTTTAATAATTAGAAGTATTAAGCTAAAATAGAATACAAAAGAAATTAAAAGATTTTCTTAGTTAATTTTTACATGCAACTAAAAGAGAAGTAAAACATATAGAACAAAAAAGATGAAATTCCAATTCTAAGAATTTCGGCATGATCTCTATAGTATTTGCTCAAAATAACACATAAAATATCAATATGTAAGTCAATACATTACATGGGATTGCTTATTTCCAATTCTAAAAATTTTAGCATGATCTTTATTGTAATTGCTCAAAATAAATACATAAAATATCAATAAGTAAGTCAATCCTTTACATAGAATTATTTATTTCTAATTCTAAAAATTTCAGCATGATCTCTATTGTAATTGCTCAAAATAAACACATAAAATATCAATATGTGAGTCAATCCGTTATATGAGATTGCTTATTTTTAATCTAATAATTTTATGTGAGAAAAATCATATGAAAAATTTGCTAACCTAGGATTCACACATCCTAAATCAAATATTTATTAAAAATAATGAAAGATGCAGTAATTAAATTAGTAATATAAAGTGGCAACATCATTTGGCTTAATATGCAAGAAGTAATGGCATTTGGTTCAGCATTTGTAAAGAACATCAATATTGGTTCAACATTTCAAATGATATTAGCTTATAATTTAACCTGCAAAGAATAACAATATTTAGTTTAGCATTTATATATAAATGAAATAATAATCATTTAAATTAAAATTTACTAGAGCATTTGTTTTCTTACAATGCATTTAATGACAGCAGTTAATTTAATTCAAACAATGTAAAGGACAACATTATTGATTCAATATATATAAAAGATAACAATATGCTATTTTACATGCAGAGCTATATTTTGTTCAACCTTTAAGATACAATAATATAAATTCATCATAATGGTGTAAAAACAACATAGACACAACATTCATAAAGGACAATACTTTTTTTTTTGAATTAGCTTTACAAGGGATAGCAATAAATAGCTTAACATGCAAGGAATAACAACCATTGATTTCATGTTATCTCTGAAATGACAGCATTTGAACCCATATGATCCATTGATCTCACATTTATATAAATGACAACATATTATTTTAATAAAAGAAATGACAACATTTGATCCCATATGAGATAAATGAAATAGAAGGATTCAAGCTCAATATGAAACAAAGAGTGAAGTAAGAATGATATAGATATTATTTTATTACAAACTATTATATATATATATATATATATATATATATATATATATATATATATATATACTCCCATTCCATCAAATATTTATCTTTTCAGGATACCGCCCCATTGGGTGTGGAAAAGAATTGATTGATGTGCTACCAATGTGTATACAACTTTGAGAAATAAAACGGTGTAGTTTGCTCTAATTGTAGTATCAAACGATAATGTCTTGCATGTCTTGCCACTCTCTATTATTTTTACAATAGCAGCAAAATCAGTTGTAACGCTAAATTTATCGATAATTTTTTTCTTTGTTGGCCAAAATTTGGCCCTATACTCTTTTCCAATTGCACAAAAAAAAAATGCAAATAACTTAAACTCTCTCTATAAAAATAAGAAAAAAAAACACTTTACAAAAGGCTTTACAAAAAAAAAAAAAGGCTTTGCAAGAAAATATATAGAAAAACAAAATGATTGAAATAGTTTATACAATTCCAATTACCAAGACTACCTTTACGTTTCAGGCTTCTCCAGCTTAATCTAGCTAATGTCTTGAATAGCTTAAGCTAGCTCAGCCCCAAAGAGAAACGAAAAATTTATCATTTTTAATAGCATATCATATCTTGACTTAGCTTAACTTAGCAAACGTAAAGCCTAAAATGAACAGGCCAGCTCCTTATATCATTGAAACAAAATGTGAAACCTTGCCAAATATGATTGACAATGGCCTTTCTACAAAATGAAATATAGGGCAACGTATTAGAGTATATAAATGCTCATGGAAAATAATGGGAAAAGGGTTGTCATGAAATTTAATTGATGTCAACATTTAAAAAAAAAAAAACCTAAACACAAATCTCTATCATTACAATAATGCTTAATGTTGTACAAATAGTTCGAATGCCTTTTTCACCAAATTTCAATGAGTGGTAAAACATTTTATTTTTAATGGCTCCTACAAATGGTTACAAGGAAACAAAAATCAACAATTTCAACATTTTGTGCACCTATAACATTACAGAAATACCAAAAAGTTAAATAAATATTAAACGAACAAACATAAGGCTTTACTTAATAAAAGATTTTATTTACTATTTGTCAATCATATTAATCTCAACCAAACATAACATATTTTATGTCAATAAGTAAAAATCCCATGTTACCAATGGAGGTGGAACTATGACTTATTTGGCTCCACTTGACTGAACTAGTGCTAATAGATGTTGAGCTAGCTCAATCAGCATAGGGACTACTCATAAAGTGTACGTCAAGAGCCAGTCAACCCAAGCCGAGCCAGTCCTAAATGGAGACATCAAAAAGTGACCAAACCAGCTCGACATAAGTCGATCGTCTCTCCATCAAGATTGTCACCTTTATCTAATACCTACTAGGGAAAAATTAGTTTCCATTAGAAATATACCTGTGCCAAAACACCACTCGTTTATTATCATTTTTCCTTAAAGTTGTAACTAATGGTGAAGTGTAGAAATCTTCACTAGTACAATTGGTATAAACCCTTTGAAACGGGAACAGTTACTAATGCGTTGGCATTTTTTTTTTCTTAAGAATGATTGTTATCTGTCCATGCAAAATTAATTAGTGAAATGTTTAATTTACCAATTTGTAACTTTTCAGAGCCGATTAGTGCACAAACATACTAAGCGAAGTGGCTTCCTTACAACAGGCCACATTTTTAAAAGCTCACACTCAACTCCAGTAAACATAGCAGCACAAGTACTTAATAAAGGAATATATGACTAAAAGAAATTGATGCATCGAATATACAATCGGAGAAAAAAGAGGCATAGAGGTACCTTCTTCCAGTGTGATGCATTTTAGGATTCGAAGGTTTAGAGCAAATCCATCCATTGTGAGCTCAGCTTTCCCGTATCTTCCTGTAGTTGGCCTTCGATTGAGAGAAAAATGGAGACCAACCCTTTCTCTGAGGCTCGATCGGTAAGGAATAAGGCTGGCGAAGGCGCGGGTACGGGAGATGCGCTGTCCAGAGCCATCGTGCGATTGTGAGTATGCGACAAAGAAGATGTACTATGGATCCATCACGGCCGTTGCAAGAAGGTAGCTGGCGAGGAGATCGTGGCGACGTACGCCACCTCCTTCTGCGATCGGGTATAGGTAGGTCTTGATCGCCTAACATAGAAGGAGGCGTAATCTGTTTTGGACTGATGGATATGTTTATTTGTGCTTAAACCCATCGGATGGTGGATATTTCTACTTAATACACACACACACACACACACACACACACACACACACATATATATATATATATATATATATATATATATATATATATATATATATATATATTAAGTTAGTTGTTTATTTAACTATTATCATTTCCTTATTTCATTTCTAAATTTGAAATACTCAAATACACTTCAAAAATTTTCAAATTTTTACCCAGACCTTTTTAAGAGGTGAGGAACTCAAAAATGCAATCAGATTATTGATCGGAGATATATTTAATTTACCTAATTTTCTGGGTATTTAAAATATTATTAAAAATGTTCACGAAAAATTTGACGTTTCCCAAACACTTTTAAAATACTACCCCTAGCTAAATTGGGTGTGTTGAGTCCAATAGCAGACTCCATTTTCGTTTCTGAGGTCTAAATAAATTAGGTATTTTCAGAATTATCAGAAAATTAAGAAATATTGAAAATTGTCAAACTGTCTCTAAATTGCACAAAATTTGAGGTGGAGACTCCTAATACTATTATAAGAGTAATGGAAGGTGTTTAGAGTTAATTGGGTCACTAATTGTCGGGTAACAACACTAGGGTTGTTACACTATGACCATAGTGGCACTGAAATATATTAAATTTGAACCTAGTTTTAGTAAAATTAAGCATTGCATAAATTTGTTTATGAATTTTAAATATGTTCAAGAAAATAGAATCTCAATATTGAAATAACCATAACTTGATCATTTGGATTCCAAATTAAGAAATTCAAGATGCTAATTAGGTTAGAAATTCAGTGCCAACAGTAAACTGAAGTCAAATTTGGATTTTAACTACTAAAAACCCTATGTTGACCAAAGTTCCCATAACTCTAATTAGGTCATAACTTGGTCAAATGAAGTCTAATTTGAGTCTACTCCCAATTAAGGTACTCAATGTGATATAGGGAAGCTATAGACACTGAGTTTGCTGAATTTGGATCTCAAATGGAAAAGTTGGGTTTTTAACCCCTCTTAACCCTAGAAATGACGCATTTACCCTTAAACTTAGAACACTCATAACTAATCCAATAGACCTCAAAATTTAGTATTTTTGAACTCTATGGAATCCTTGAGTAGCAAGCAATAATAAACTGTACAAATTTTTAAATTCTATTAAGAGAAAATTACTGCCCCTTAGGTCAAATTCCTTACTTTGGACTTATATGACCCATTTATTGTCCAAATTTGGTGTACTTACTGTCTATCTTCATGTTAGATAATAAGGAATCATTTGAGAGTAAGAAAACTCAATTTGAAGCCCTTAATTAATAAGTAGCTTTTTGGACTCTTAAGTAGAGGCAAAATGGTCATTTTACCCAAAATTTAAGCTAAGTGTTCTTAACTCTTAAAATATCTTTTAAATCATTAAAAACAGTAATAAAACTTATTTAGGATTAATTTAAGTCTTAAATCCCATAATTTGAATAATTTGTCAAGCATCCTAATTTAGGCTTGAAAAACTCTAAGTAAAGATAATATGTCTTAGCTAAAATTTATTCTTAACTTTCCTACTTAAATAAAAATAATAAATTAAGTTAAATTGAAATAAATTCGATCAATTCTTAGAATCTCTATAAGTCTTTCATTATGAGCTTTCTTAGGAACTTCACTTGTACCTTAGGACCTTTTCCCTTAAGATTAGGAGTAGATCCTATATTAAAATTCATTTATTGAGTAAATAGGTTATTCAATGAATGAAATCTTAATTTTATTAATTTTTAGATTTTTATACTTTAATTTTGATTATTTTATCTTTCAATTTTAAATTAAGATTTGGAGAATCATTCTATTAAGCCTGATTGTGCTTAATAGAAGTTGCCTTGATTATTAGTCACATTTAAACTTAAACCATAGCCCTTAAGACTTACCCTTTGGATTATGTGATTGAACCCAATTCATGGTGCTTAACTTATAATCCCTAATTTATTATATTTTGATTAGTTCTTAGTTAGAATATCTAAATTTATCAATTAGGATGTGATAATTTACTTCTTAACTTATAGTTGATTTTGATTGAACTAAATTAAGACCTAGCGAGTCCTAATTACTTTTAACTTATAAGGTCATGCTTCTAAGTTACACTCGATAGTAGGAATTGGAGATCATAAACTTGTGTAACTTGAAATAGTTAGAATGATTTAATATATAATAATATATGTCACCATGTGTAGTAGAGTCCCTTGCTTACTATTGACTTATTTGTGCTTTTACATTCTTTGTATTTTGTACCTTATTCTTTGAACATGTTATACAAGATAACATTATTGCATGAAATAAAAATATAGAATATTTGGATAACATTTGCTTTAGGTTCAATTACTTGTTGATCTGGCGCATTTTACCCTAATTGACAGGGGTAAGGATAAATAAAGAATACTTGGCATTACTCATTGAGAAGTGTTATGCTAAGTTTGGTACCTATATAGTCATACAGACATGCTTGAATCCTTAGCTACTTCTAGACATGTCCACAGAAGTAAAGTAAATAACTAAAACATTACTATATTTGTGATTACTGCCTCTTCAGTTCAGTTTCTATTTTATTATTCTGGCCTAGCCTAAGATGATGCTAGGAATATATCGCCTTAGCCTCTACATTAATGCTAAGAATTCTTTTGATATATGCAGGCTATATTAGCCCTCTTTTGATATGGCAGTCATTACATACCTGTTTACTATTTACTATTCACTGTTTAATGTTTACTGTTTACCATTTACTATTGTATTTTACTTCGATTAGCTTTAATTTACCTACTTACTTACTTATAGGATGCTACTTTCTATTACTGCTTACTATACATATCACAATCATATTATTTATTTTTAACCTGCATATGTCAAGTGATCATAAGCATGTTTAGGATGAGTCTTTTCATTCAATATTTTCTTGACATTACTTAAACTCATATGCTTAACCTTGTTATAGCTTTGGTGTTGAGGTATGTTCTCTTACCTCATATGTTGCTTAGTTATAAATGCTTTTATTTATAGCTTATTTCTTTCTTTGTATGCTTATTGCATCCTTACGCTTTGCTTGTTTTTTTAATAGTCTAAGTAAAATATTGATATCATAAAACTAATGAAATATTAATAGCCTAAAATGTACTTAGATAATATATCTAACCATATTTTTCTTTTCTTTGGCTGGGGCCCTATCATTGTGAAATAGACAATGGTAGACTCTGAGTTATTTGAGATAGTCGAGCCTTCTGAAGATCAAATTTGGAAGGAGGAGCGTGCTGCCACTGGAGATCCTTAGCTTAGCTCCTTTTTATTTTGTGAGGATGAGAGTTTTATCTCTTTCATTAAAACTTATTTAATGTTTGTAATAATTTAGATATTTATGTATGCTCTTTTATTGTACTATTTTATTATAAGCCGCATATTTACTTCTTACTTGTATTGTGGTGGACTGGATGTAGCATATTTTATTATCTTTGCTTCTGCATTCCGATGAATGTATATACTTAGTGAATGATTTCACTGTATTATCCAGGGCACATCCTTCCCTTATTAGTGAATTGAGAAATTACACCTTAATCTAATGATAAGTGAAGGATTTGCCAAAGTGACACACCACCCCTTAACTTAATCTTGTGGATTAAGTGGTGGGGTGCCATAATTATAGTTGATGTCCTTAGATTTCATATCATTTCTTTTGTATCATTTTATCTTTTGTCTGTCTATGTAACTTCTCTTTTGAGAAAGTGATGATTAAAAAAGATAGTAGATCTTTATTTCATTCGCTGAATTCATGCTTTTATTTTAGTTATGAATCTCAGATCTCCTCCTGCTCCCACACCAATTAAGAACACGGTCCATGTTCGAGCTGACCTGATGAAATGAATCCTATGGCTAATTTGATGAAGGCACTGATCAAGAGTAAAGCAAAATTGGCGCAAGAAACCCGTGCCCTTATATTAAGCATGCACCAGCAATCCCTTCCACAAATAAGAGCTCCATCTTCCTCTCCTTCTCAGAAGACAGACTTCTTCACAGTTTTCTGCATTTAAGAACACCTACCTTCAGCGAGGCTCTCAACCCCATGGATACCGTGACTTGGTTAAAAATTGTTGAGAAGAATGTTGCCAGTATAAAATGCTCAAACTCGGAAGCTATTCACTTGATCACCCATCTATTTCAAGAAGAAGCAGAGTACTGGTGGGAAAACGAGCGGAATAGTAAGTTTACTGATTACTAGTTAAAGGATATCTCGTGGGATATTTTCCAAGAAAATTTTCATGAAGCATTCATCCCCGCATCAGCTCAAGCAATTTTAGAGGATGAACTTCTCCACCTTACACAAAGAAATAGGTCTGTGTTCGATTACGAACAAGAATTCTTAAGGCTAGCGCACTTTGTTCCAAACTTGGTCAAGACCAAAGCAGCCAGGTGCCACCGATTTCTAAAGTGTTTGAGGGACTTTATAAAAGCTAATTTAGTGTCCTATCAAATCAAGAATTTTGCAGAGTTGATTGAGGCGGTTCACCTCCAAGAAGGATTTCAAGGTCAAATGGACCATAAGCGTAAGACTGCGTTTGTGCAGCCAATGAAGGAGCACTTTGGTCATCGCAGGATGGCTAAAGTTTTCAATCTAGAAGCGGAATAGTCTTGGTTCAAAATTCTCAAATGCAAGCATCCTCACCTATACAGTAAATGTTGTCATTTCGGCAATGTATGTTTCACCAGCGGCCGAGTTGGCCATCGCTTCTATTAGTGCAATTATAAAACCACTATCAACGGAGTTCTCATCGATCACTCTCATCGTAATAAAGTGTTCCGTCCGCAGCCATTAAACAGTCAGGCTCCAACCTTAGCAATGATGCCAGCTCCCGTGCCTGCAGTCATCAAGAATGCATCTGATCCTGTGCCAAAGCTGGCCTATAATCGCCAAGGCCAACGGCCTCAGGGCAAGCAACCATCAGCTCCTGCAATAGTTTATATGCTAACTCTTGCCTCTGTCTTAAATTAAATTTTATTCAGTTTTTATTGTTTCAGTATTCAGTCTTTACTGTTTTAATATTTTTGAATGTTTGAATAGTAATTCTTATCATAACTGCTATAATTATAGGCACCTTAATGATAAATGATAAATTTTATAACATTTTTTTTCGATACTGGAGCAAGTCTTTCCTTCGTATCGAAAAGCTGGGTGAAAACTCTTAAGCTACCAACCTATCGATTAGCAAACTCATTGAGCATCGGGTTACCTTCTAGAGCTCGTATGCAATCCCAGCAATTTTGCAACATAGATATTCCTATTAGTGAATAAAAATATGGAGCTAAATTAATTATAATACCAATCGCAAAGTTTGATATAATTCTGGGCATGAATTGGTTAAGTAAATACAGTGCTTCCATAAATTT
Source organism: Gastrodia elata (assembly GCA_016760335.1). Classification (NCBI taxonomy): domain Eukaryota; kingdom Viridiplantae; phylum Streptophyta; class Magnoliopsida; order Asparagales; family Orchidaceae; genus Gastrodia; species Gastrodia elata. Next base: position 2,142,198 of record CM028681.1, on the reverse strand, counting down.
CCAAAGGAAGAAAATCACTTTGGGCAGTGGAAGTCAGTAAAAAATCTTCGTTGGAAAATTTAGTACCCAAGCATCGCTGATCAATGCAATGAAAGCAAAAAAGTTAGTTAAAAAGGATGCGATGCATATCTCGTAACAATGTTGAGGGAAAAGAAAGAAGTCGTTCTTATTTCTGAGAATCAAATAGTTTTATAAATTTCTCGATATTTTTCCTGAAGACTTACCTGGTCTTCTTCCCATTAGAAAAGTAGAATTTTCTATAGAATTAATTATGGGACCCCAACCATTATCAAAGGTTCTGTATTGTATGGCACCTAAGGAGCTGCAAGAGCTGAACAAGCAACTTCAAGAGCTGCTAGAAAAAGTCTCATTCAACCAAGTTCATCTCCTTGGGGAGCGCTAATCTTATTCGTAAAGAAGAAGGATGGTTAAATGTGTATGTGCATCGATTATCGAGAATTGATTAAAGTAATTATCAAGATTAAATATCCTTTTCCTCATATCAATGATCTATTCGATCAATTATCTAGAGCTAAGGTATTTTCTAAGATTGATCTGTGATCTGGTTGCCATCAGCTAAGAGTTAAAGATGTTGATATAGAAAAGATAACATTCAGAACACGTTATGAACATTATGAATTCCTGGTAATGTCATTTGGTTTAACTAATGCACTGTCCATCTTTATGGACTTAATGTAGCGAGGGCTGAAATCATATTTAGGTAAATTCGTCATTGTCTTCATTGACGATATATTGATTTATTCAAAGATCAAGGTTGATCATGAGAATCACTTGAGGATAGTGTTAAAAGAACTTAGGAGCCACGAATTATATGCCAAGTATTCCAAGTGTGAGTTATGGCTTAACTCAGTCGCTTTTTTGGGTCACGTCGTAGATGCACAAGGAATTAGAGCTGACCAGAATAAAGTTAACACAGTTCAGGATTGGTCACAACCAAAGTTTGTGATTGATATCAGAAATTTTTTAAGTCTAACCGGTTATTACAGAATATTCATCAAAGGCTTTTTCTCAGATTGTGTCACCTCTCACAAAGTTGACTCAAAAGACAGTGCCATTTATCTGGAGTCCCGTGTGTGATAATGAATTCCAGTCATTGAAGGATGATTTTTCTTCTGCCCCGGTATTGGCATTGCCTTAGGAAGCCTAAACTACCAAGTCTATATTGATGCTTCGGGAATAGGCTTGCGGTGTGTTCTGATATAGGAAGAAAAAGTTATTGCCTACGTATCTCGTCAATTAAAACCACATGAGAAGAATTATCCTATTAATGATCTCGAATTAGCCGCTGTAGATTTCGCCTTGAAGATCTGGCGTCATTATCTGTTGGCACCCAATGTTCCATTTTTAGATATCATCAGAGTTTAAAGTTTATTTTCACCCAGCGTGAACTCAACTACCATTAGCAAAGATGGATTGAATTAAAAAGTGATTATGATTTGAGTATCCAGTATCATCTAGGAAAAGCAAATGTTGTAGCCGATATGCTCAGCTGTCATGCTACACTTTTCTCCTTAATAGCTTCAAACCCTTTAGAGAAAGAATTCAAAAGGCTCGATATCAGGCTAGTTCATGGTGCTATGCTAAGCGAAGTGATATCAATGAGTACCATTGAACCCACGTTTCATCGTGATGTCTCAATCTCCCAAACAAAGGATAGAGGCTATCTGAAATTTAAAATGGAAATCTAAAGTGGTCATTGATTTTACCTGCAATTACAAGAAAATGTAATCTATCAAGGAGATTGCCTATGGATTCCAAAGTTCATGCATCATGAGATTTTGGTGGAAGGCTCTAATTTTGGTTACCAAGTATTTCCTTTTAGTACTAAGATGTATCAAGATCTGAAGAAGTCATTCTGGTGGTCTTGAATGAAGAAGAACATGGTCGAATTCGTTATAAAGTGCCAAGCTTGGAATCTGGTCAAAGCAGAACATCAGAAGTATAGAGTACTTCTGCATCCTCTGGCAATTTCTGAATGGAAGTGGTTTAATATTTCTATAGATTTTATTATGGGTTTTCCTAAATCAAAATCCAATGCTAATTCAATATGGGTCATAATCGATCGACTAACCAAATCAGCACATTTTATTCCAAAGCGTCAAACCTATTTTGTAGAGAAATTAGGGAAGCTATATATTAAGGAAATCGTCACGCTTCATGGAATTCCTAGATCAATTGTATCTGATCGTGACAACAAATTTACTTCTAAATTCTGGTAGACAGTGCATCAGGACTTGGGAACTACCTTGGATATGAGAACTACTTTTCACCCTCAAACAGATGGTCCAATAGAACGAGTTAACTAAATTCTTGAAGATCTTCATTATCTATGTATTCTAGATTTCAAAGGTTTCTAGGAAGATCATATTCCCTTAGTTAAATTTGAATATAACAACAGTTTCCAATCAAGTATCGGCATGGCTCCGTATGAAGCCTTGTACGACAGAAAATGCAGTACTCCTTTAGCTTGGTTGAAAATACATAGTGTTCAGTTGTATGGTTCAGATGTAGTAGAAGAAACGAATAAGAAAGTGTAATTGATCTAGCAGAGAATCAAAGTAGCTGGAGATTGCCAGAGTAAATATCATAATGCTCATCATCGTACTCTGGAATTTAATGTTGGAGATTTTGCATACTTTAAGGTCAGCCTGATGAAAGGTGTATATTATTTTGGTGTAGCTAGGAAGCTAAGTCCCTGCTACGTTGGTCCATTTGAAGTGAGAGAAAATTAGTTCTGCTGCCTATAGATTGAAACTCCCTGAAGATTTCTCTGTAGTTCATAATGTGTTCTACATCTCCTCTCTACTGAGATGTCTTCGTAATCCTTCTCATTTAATTAAACTTCCATCAGTATCTCTTCATCCAGACCTTTCTTATATGGAAGAGCCTATCAAGATCATAGCTCATGGCCAAAAGCAGCTAAGGAATCATTCTATTCCTATGATAAGGGTTCAATTGAGAAATTGCTCTATTGAAGAATCCACTTGGGAAAATGAGGCTGATATGCAATTGAGATATCACAATCTCTTTGAAAATCTAGGTACCTTTAAAATTCTAAATTTTAGTTCATAAATTTTTTCGTGCTTTCTATTTTTTCCCTTCTTGGCAATGATGTCGAGGACAAGATCATTCTTAAGTGTGGGAGTCTGTAACAACCCTAGGTTGTTATATAATCTAATCTTTATTTAATCGCAGCCTAATTATTATTCTATTGAGTTCATTTAGTCATTAGAACCAATCCTCAAAAATTTAGAGCAATTCAGAGCTTAGTCGAATAATTGGAATATTTTAATATATTTAATTAATTAAAAAATTTAGGTATTTAAATTGACCATGAAATTAAACTCCAACTTCACCATTGTGATCATCACCCCCAAATTAGCTAGGGGTGATATTTTGGACGCATTTGGAAGTTGTCAGATTTTTGCAAATATTTTAATGTAATTAAATGCACCGGAAAAATAAAAGAATTAAATAATCATTAGAATCAAAATCCAACTACGCCGTTGAATTCCTCACCCCCAAATTAGTTATGGGTGAATTTTTGGTATTTTTTGGAGCGGATTTATCAAATCTGATTTTTTGTTTAAATTAAAAATAAATAATTAACTATTTCTTTATTTTTCAATTTTCCTTTCCCTCTCTCATGGCTGGTAAACCTAGTTCGGCACCCCTATCCTAATCGCACACAAGCCCCTGCTCTCCTCCTCCCATCCTTTCCTCCATGCTGATAGGAGAGCTCAAGGGATAGCCATGCCTCCTCTCCTCCTTTAAGAAGGAGCTCAGCCCCTCCTCCCTCCATTTTTGCTTAGCTGAGGCCCCTCTTCTCAAGCTCCAAGCCAAGGAAGAAGAAGCTCTCTTCCTCCAAGTTCTTAAAGAAAGCAGAGTATTCTTCTTCCATTCCAAGGCTAAGGAACCAATTTGTTATACTCTCCCTTGTGCTATTCTCTTCATTTGATTTAGCAAAGTGTTGTGAATGATATTTCCATTAGCTATGGATTCTATGCGTCATTGTCGAGCCTCAATCAAACTCAAATGAGTCTGATCGTAGATCATCTCTCCATTGAAAAATGCTGTAAAAATATTGTATGATTTTTGTATACCTATAGCTAGGGCTTTACTTTCTGCTTGTTAGAATATTCCGTTCATACCAATTTTGGTATCAACGGAAAGACCTTTCTATCGGTATATGGCACCACGCATGAGGTGCCCAAAATTGGGAGTATTTGAGTGTGAAAGAAGACCCGTTACAATTTTTGCATATGCAAAATCACCGTCGGGCGCTACAGCGCGCTGTAGCTCCCAAGTCTCGGGTTGAAATCCACCGTGGTTCACTGTAGTGCTCCACAACACTCCGCAGGGCCATATAAATTTGATGAAATTAAATTAAATGCACTAAAGCACTGAAACCCACTGTGGCGTGCTGCAGCGCTTAAAAGAGCTGCCACGCATCTTTCGTCAATTTATTAGTCATAAAATTTTGAATACAATATTTTTTGTACCTCTTTCTAGCATAGTCCTGGTTGAGTCTATTACTTAAAGATCTTGTTGTCCATATCATTAGTAGATTCTTCTAATTTTATCCATCTGCTTGTAGTGCATTCATCTTTTATATTTTTGTTTTAGTTCATCTTGTTGTTTCTTGTCCTTAAATCTTTTTCATGCATTAAATTTGATAGATTTTAAGGAATTTAAAGATATTTAAATAATTTTATTATAATTTGTTAGGTAATCGTTAAATCCGAAGATGATCTCTCGGCCAGAGAGCACTACAACGCATCGTAGCATTTAGCTCTCGGGAACTCTAGCGGCATAGCGTGGTGCAGTGCCTGAAACCGCTGCAGCGCATCATGGCGCTGAAATCCGCCGCAGCACCTGAAAGTGCTGCCACGCACAGTAGCATGTAAAAATTAAGCATTGTATAAAATTGTAGGTGAATTCAATGTAAAAATTTATTGCATACCCTAAAATGGCATGTTCTAAATCTCTCAGGTATTTACTTGAATATTTTTGTGTCAAATGTTAATGTTAGAACTTTTGATTACTTATATGACCAAGTAGAACTTAATAATCAAATTATATAGAATTTAATTGCCTTACATTGTAATCAAGTGCTAATCCCTTTTGTATTTGATTTAAAATTTGATTAATCTTAATTATTAATTATTTTAATCAATGTAATATTTATGTATGTTAGAGAATTTTAACTTTGGATTTGACACCTTGATTTCCTTAATTTGATGTTAAACTATATTTGAACATAAGAATCTTAAGAACTTAATTAAGTAAATGATACTTAATCTAAATCTGAAATTTGTCATTAATAATACACATATAATGCACTGATTTGTCATTGATCTATAGATCAACTATTGGTCTTAATTTGGTAAGGCTAGGGGTTAAACCATACCCTGTCTGATTAAGGTCTAAACCCTTAATCACTTAATCAATCAACTTGATTGAAAGACAATTCAACTTTCATAATTCCAATAATACATCTAATTTGACATTGATCTTAACCATTGAATTTGAAGTGCTAAGATAATTAAAGAAAATGTGCGATTTATTATCTGGACATGTATCTTAATATCTTTAATTTTCTCTTATATAAGATAATTAGCATGAGATAAATTATAAAACTATAATGAGTTATAATATGATTCACTCCCAATAATATTCTTGATTTTTATCCCATAATTGTAGAGTAGGATGTGATCAAATGGGTATAACCATCTGATCTAATCAAAGTAAACCAAGCTTAATAAGTGAACCTTTGAATTTAGTATAGTTATTAGAGGCATGAGATCTTGATGATCGTACCTTAGGAGTGTTTTGTAATATATGAAAAAGCCTAAAAATCATTAATACATTGAGGTAGGAAGATCTTTTGTTGAACTTTGAGGTAGGAAATTTGATGATTTTTTCCTTAACCTTAGAATTTGATCTTAAACCTTGTAGTAGACTTCACCTAAGGCATTAGAATGAGATTTCTCTCATGGGGTAGTAACCTATACTGAGTGACCTTTTGGTCATATCCTTAGACCTTTGTGTAGGCTTCACCCAATTAGAATAAGGATTATAGTTTTAAAAAATCCTTAGTTATTAATTAGACTTGACTGAACTTGGATTATTAGGTAGTTATGATTATGCATACTCATGGTGCTGAGTCACTTCAGCAATATTCAGGTTTGGATGAGTCACTCCAATGTGGACTTATGACTAGGTGCTTTCCCAAGAGATAATACAAATAGAGTCCCGCTATAGTAAATCCTCCAAACCTAAGGGTATGAACTACAATCTTAGTTTGGGAGAAGAATAACAGCAATAGCTCCTGCCTCTTATCTTTTATGTGCCTTGAGAAGTGCAGTTATAAGTAAACTAAGTGCTAAATTCACCCTCTTGAGAACATACAACCATGTGTATACAACCTTTCTAATTGATTATTTCAAGAAAAATCCTAAACAAGAGAAACTAATTATTGAAATTTGAATATATGAGTCAGAATCCTCCTAGCATGATTCTGCACAATGGAGAAATTTGAGTCATAATTTGATTTTAAAGCATTTTTAGATTTTTTGGATTTTTAAGTCATGTAGTGTAGAGGCATGAGCATAAGCATAAGCATGATGTATGAGTAATGAAATATTGCATACATCAATAGAGGAAACTTAGGGTGTTCAAACATCACTGTAAACTGTATTTCCCAAGACATAGAACTATACAGGTTATATTAGTTAAGTATAGTTTGGTTACATATTAGTGGCATAAATTATTGTGGCATATTCATATACATAATTTTAGTGGCATACAGCATAGTCTTACATGTTATTTACTTAGTTTCAGATCATATATTATTTTTATTTTTTTTCAATATTCATTATATAGTTAGTTTTACCTTTTTCAATTTTATACAATTTCAGTTATTCAGTTACTTTTATAGTCTTTATGTAGCTTTGTTTACTTTACTATTTTATGTAAACAATTAAAACTATTTAGATTTGTTTCGATGTGTTAGACTTATTATCTAACACATGGTACTTTTGGGATCCGGCAATTTGCTAGATCATGAGCAGCTTATTGAGCCAGATCAGGAGGACTCTTAGGAGATTCAAGAAGAGTTAGTGGAGCCTTAGTGGACCCTCCTTCAGCCTTACTATTTCATTTTGTTTTTGATTAGTTGTTTTAGTTTAGTGCTTAGACTTTATTTCAGTAATATTTCAATAAGCCTTTTGTAATAATTTCTGGATGCATTTACTTTTCTATTCTGAGATGAATATTTTCCTTCAGCTTCTATTATGAATATTTTTGGATGTATGCTTAGCTTCCGCACTCTGTTTATATGTTACTTATACTTAGTATTATGATGTGATCAGCATACTGGAAATACTAATATCTTATACATATATTGGATTCTTCATACTGTTTTTTAAATCCAATGTATATATTTGTCTAATACTTAAGATAAGGATACTACTCTTATCTTAAGTATTAGCTATCGACTCTCTTTATGGTTGAGTTAGTAGCTTTCAGTGTTAGTTTGAGCTATTCAAGGAGATAGGAAATTCCCTCCTGATGGGCGCACCACATTGATTATGGTATCTGTTTTGCGCGCGGTGACGGGGCGGGGCACCACACTTTCAGATATGACTGTTTCAGGAATACAATGCGGCCTAACTATCTCTTATTTTATAGCTTTGCCAGTTTTTCAATATATTCTGTCTGGTAGATATGCATAAAGTGCGATGATTTTGTAAAACGGTCGACTATAACCCATATCACGTCGGTACCAGATCTTGAGCGAGGCAATCCTATAACAAAATCCATGGATATATCAGACCATTTCTATTTTGGAATCTCTAAAGAATGCTGCAGACCACCTGGCTTCTGGTGCTCTGCCTTCACTAAACTACATACATGGCACTTGGCTACAAAATCAGCAATACTCTTCTTCATTTCATGTCACCAGAAGGATTACTTCAAATCCTGATACATTTTTGTGCTTTTGGGATGCACCTAATATATGGTGTGTGACCTTTGACTAGAATCTCTTGATGCATTGATCTTGGAATCCAAAGATTATTATTCAAATATATAGTGCCCTTCCGAAAGCTTAGCTGGGGTTGATGACCACTTTTAATTGCAACTTTGAAATTTAAGTAGTCCTCATCCATTGTTTGAGAGATGGATATGCCTCTATCGAATGTTAGCTCTATATTACTCATGGAAATCATCTCACTTCGCAAATCTCCATGCACTGGCTTATTGCTTAACTTACAGAATTCCTCTTTTAATGGGCTCTCAAAGATAATGGAATTGAGAGTAGCATGACGGCTAAGTGCATCAGCTACCACATTTTCTTTTCCTAGATGACATTGGATATCTAAACCATAGTTTCTTATCAATTCAAACCATCTCCCGGTAGTTGAGCTCATACTGAGTGAATATATATTTTAAACTCTGTTGATCGATAAAGATAGAGCATTAAACTCCATACAGATAGTGACGCCATATTTTCAAAGCAAAGATGACATTTAGCTACCTTAGCCTCTTAGAAACCTATCCTAGTTGTTGCCAAGTTTGAGTTAGCTCTGATCGATCGTATTGATAGATTGAGCTAGCAGCCAAGCCATGGCTAAGTTCGAGTAAGGATCCAGCGATTGGCTGCACCCCTGGTTGTTAAACCTTGGGGGTTCGACTCACCTCACCTCACTGATGGTGTGGAATCGAACCACATCCATTTAGTGGCTTCTGTGAGGGGATAATTCCCCTCACAGTGAACCCTAATCGTCTAAAATCAGGACAATTTACTGGAGTAGTCATCCATCATTCTAGTCCATCTCAGTTAGGGTTTCTTGGTTCAATCAACGCGCCTTGACTTCCTGAAGGTGTGGCAATTGAATGATGGCCGCAGCTTGGTCTACCAGTGGCAAATTTGGCAGCCCAAGGCCACGGCTGTCTGCGAAGGGGGTATCGGGGATGATGCTACTGGCACATCGGGCCGGGCCATCCCAGGCCTGCGCGGTGTGACAATGCTAGCCCATTCGGGCCCTGCATTGACCCGCATTGTTTGATAATTGGGCCGGGTTAATTAATTTATTTATGAATTATTTTCCTTCTTTTAATTCATTTATAATTCCTTTTAATTAAATTCCCTATGGCTTAATTAATTGAAAACATATAGATTAAATTGATGAAATAACTTAATCAATTCTTATCCAAATGGTATGATCCAATATACCATTGTAATTAGAAAAATGCAAGGAACAATAATATGCAATAAATTTATGATCTAATAGTTAGATTTTATAAATTAGCCTAATCTTTCTCTGATCTTAATTAATTCATAATTAATTCAATTAATATCCAAAAATCATGATTAAGGTCTCTGATTGTTTATAAGATAGTAGATGACTTACTTAGATCATTAAAAATAATTTATGAATATTAAATTTGTTAATCACCTCTTAATCACCCTAATCCTTGATTAGTGAAATTAAGCATTAATTAACCCTTTAATTTTGGTGAACCAAGTTCCTAAGACTTTCTTAAGAGTATTAGAACTCTCATATATGGTTGGATCATCTCATGAAACCCTAATTTCCTTAATCACCTTATTTTGGTCTTAAAACATGATTAGTAGTATTCAAGCTAAATCATGAGATAAATATTGAGTAAAGTGTTTCATTTATCTTATTAATCAACATTAAGTCGATCAAAACTGTTTTGAATTAAATTGAATGCAAAATTCTCAAATTTCCAATCTTTGTCTTAAAAAGGGTATTTTGATCATTTTGACCAAAATATTGTTCGAGCACCCTTAAACCTTAGAATTTCAGTAATGTGCTTTTAATTTATATATTAACATCTTTCTATAACTTATAAGGCTAATGGATTTAGTCTAAATGAATAAGTCTTAAATTTCCTTTAATATATCTTAAGATCTTAAAGAGGATCTAAGACTCCTTAGTAAAGAATAACTCAAATTTTAATCTTAATTGTCTTATTAAGATCATTCATGAACTATAATATTAAAAGAAGTGTTATGTAAATCCTAAGTCTAAATATCAGTTTAGATCTTAAGTGATCAAACCTTAGATCATATATCTTAGATCCTTTGATCATTTAATTTAATTATACCATCTCATTTTGGAAGTCCTTAATTGATTTATTATCTTAATTCCATTGAGGCTTTCTTATGGGTGTAGGATTGATTCAACCTATGGAATAATGTGATTATTCTATGGATTGAGTACAGATCATAGATTCTTATGTTATTGATTGATTATTTTATCTTATGATAATAGAATAACATTTCAAGATCTTAGCTTCTTAATCTTTCACCTCATAAGATCTCCCACCTTTATATTATGGTTGGATGTGAACCAAAGATCCTTAGTAGGATAAGTACCTTAGATTTAGGATTTGAACCCCAAGTATGGAGTTTAAGCTCAGAATCTCTAATCTTGATTAGCATGATCAAGATTTGGGTCGAGTGATTTAAATACATTAAAATAAGTCATTGAATTAATTACTTTAAACCTTTATAATCGTCATCTGATTTTGGAATATAACTTGTTAAGTTCTAATGTTAACATTAAAGTCATGAATCTGTGATTATACTTGAAAGCTGGATATTGGAGATTCTAAACTTATATCTTCTCAGAATAGTTAGAACAAATTATATTAGACAACAATAGATATCACATGAGTCTAGTTGAGTCTCTTGCTTACTTTGACTATTGTTGCTCTGCACGCCTTGTATATTGAGCCTTTTCCCTTGAACATAATAGGTGAACTCAAGATATGGATGAGTATCCTAAGTTAGTATTTGAAGCACATAAGCATTATTCAGTTAATTCTGTTTAGTATAGTGTGTTCTAACTTAGTCTGTCTCCTCATTACCAATTTTATTATAGAATAGACTTGGACCTAGCACTGTGCTTAGCTAGGATGGATACATTTCTTATTCCATAAGTTCAGCTCGGACATAGCTCTAATGTTGCCTAGGATGGATACATGTTGAACTTTCTGTTCATAGGTCCTGTATGACCTAATTTTGCTATGGCGGTGCTATGTTTAGGCATACTTTTACTTTCAGTTCAGTTTTCGTACTTTGGCTCGCTTGCCACATGCTTCAGTGGCTTTTACCTTATAGTTTTTTGCATACTCTTATAATTATTTCAATTCATTACTTTAGTTCAACATTTATTTAGTACTTGTATATTTAGGATGCTAGTTATATATATATATATATATATATATATAATTCTACCTATTTCAGTACAAATTTTCTTTAAGTAATCAGCATATATTCATGCGGTCATAATCATGTTAGGATGAGTTTATTTTTAGTAATTTGTAGTTATTTATACTATTAGCCCTACCTTGTTCAGCTTTATTTATGGTATGTTATTCAACGTACTTCGCTTGTTGGTTATAATGTGTTAGTTATAACTATCTTGTTCTTTGTAGCTTATTGCACCTTAATTTACTTATATGCTTAAAGTAATAATATGATATCTTTAAATGTTTAGTTCTCCTAGTTATCCTAAAATGTACTTAGATAATTTGTTTAACTGTAACCTTTTTCTTTTGTTGGCTAGGGTCCTAACTTTTGTGATACTGACAAATATCATATTCGGAGCTATTCATTGGTGGTTATTCTGGAGAGGAGATTGGACAAGAGGAGCATCTTCTTATTGCTGCTTAGTTAGATTTCATTTTCTACTGTGAGGGATGAGAGCTCTTTTCAGTTCATTTAAATATTCAGTATGTACTAATTTCTTAATCTGGATGTATTTATTTTTTGCATTTGAGCTGAGTTACTACTGCATTTATCTTTTTATACTATGCTGTAATGTGGATGTTATGTTCTAATATTTTCTACTTTTACTACTTTGATATGTTGATGTATGTTCTCAGTTTTAGATGACAAGTTTTCTGCTTAAGGTAGGTTAGGCTATACCTGACTCTTCTTATGATGGGAATTTGCCACAGTTGGAGACCGTACTCCTCATGATTATGTTATTATCAATATTAGCATATCCGCGGAGGGTATGGGGCCCCACAGTTGTCTATAGGAAGGACAACCAGCTTGGCTTCTAATTCCTTATCACCAATAGGGATTGGTATTTTACAGAACTAACGAGCAGGCATATGGGCTCCAGATGGTAACCCAACACTTAAAGGACTAACGAGACAGTATAGGGGCAGATTAAGGGATTTAGTCTGGCTTTTTGATATAAAAGAGTAAATAGCTCTAGTGTCGAATAGTACGTTGCATGGTTTATTATTTATATATAGTGAGCATAGTTACATATGCAGTAAATCACTAATGACTTAGGCAAGTATTGACTGCAAGTAAAAGTTGGTTTAGAATTGTGTACTTAAAACCACGTGATTGTCTTCTACAATCTCGTGTAGAGTGAGGGCGTAGACTTGGGCAGGACCTGTAGGACTATTGTTGTATGCCTGTCTTGGTGGAGGTCTCGTAGCATATGGGTGTGGTGCAACAGCTGCATTGTGCCTTTGAATCTGTGCTGCAGCTGAAGAAGGTTGCGCAGTTTTGTTTGATGATTTTTGTGATACAAGTCAAAAATTGGTCGATGCTTTGATTGATCAATTTTATCACTATCGATAGTATCCTTGGACATACACTGAAAGTAGGAGTGGCCAAACCTCCCGCATGTGTAATAGTTACCGCTCCCATAGTAGCATCTACCATAGGGGTGGGGTCTGGTGCAACCACTGAAAGGATAGGTGGATGGAGTCTCAGCCTCAATCTGATATACACTTGCTCTCTTTGGGTTGTCATTGCGGTAAGAGGTTGACCCAAAACTTCTCTTTGGTTCTCTTTGGGCTTGGTGCTGCTCCACTACTTTTTCCATCTCTAGGAGTTCGGTGAAGTTTGTTAGACACAATGGCACAACATGATATTTGATGGAGTCAAGCAACCCGTTCTAAAACAGGTGACAACAATCAATCTCCATGGAAACCATATTTGTAGCAAACTGAGTAAGATGCCTTAACTCTGCTTTGTAAGCTGCTACTAGATAGTTCTCCGATTATAATTTTAGGAACAGGTCCCCCAAGTTGTGTTACGCACAAATGGATATATTTGGCCTTGAAAGCCTCAACGAACTCATCCCAAGTAATATTCTTGATGCTAATGTCGGCGAACTAAGTACTCATGGTGTTGTACCACCAGTTTTTGGCCTCATCCTGTAGTCAGTGGGTGGTCAGTCTGATTACTTCTGTGTTCGGGCACTTATGCTAGTTTTATTTTTCTCCGGCATCTTTAACCAGCTAGCAATGTCGATTGCCGATAGATTGTCGTTAAATGCGAGAGTCATCAGTCATAGAAACCTATGTAGAAGTTCATCTGCATATTGTACATGATGCTGGAAGGAGTAGTAAGGTGCAGGGGCTATAGCTGATGGAGGGCGGTTCTGATTCATTTGTGTTGTTAGCAATTTTTCCATCCTCTCAGCTTGCTTAGCCTTAGAGTCTACCATGGTTTGCACCGCCTCTAGTAGTGCACTGACCTCTGTTGAGGAGCTGCCACATACAGTTGGAGAGGGGGACTATCCAAGATTCATAGTCTATCTGAATTTAAATAAAATAACATTTTTTGAGAATCTAAGCAGAGCTAAAATAGATGATTTTATTTTATTGATTATCTTAGATAGAACATATAGTAAGAAAAGTATAATAAGAAACATAAAACTATCCACTAAAATATTTATTTAATATATTTTGTTTAAAAGGCGAGACAAAAGTTTTCAAAAGTGACTTTACGACGTTCTCTTCTTCGCACATGGGTCAGTCCCCGGAAGGTTTTGACCCACCAGTCTTCGGTGTGATTTTGGAGCAGGAGGGTTAGTAGTGTGACTCGGATATCATCAGGGCACTCCATTGCCTCGAGGATGGAACTTACATGTTTAGCCACTCCTTGGCTAAGATTGGGAATTGTAGTCCTCTAAAGAGAGCATATTCAGGCATCATATCTAACACTAGTATTCCTTGTTCAGACACTCCATCAACTTGCCTCCTATATTTTTGACCTATGTGAAGTCAACCTCCCACATAGATTCAAACCTTTTGAGGTAGTCCCACATCAACATTTTCAAGTATATATTGATCATATATATATAATCAAGTAATTTTTAGTCAATTTGAGCTATTTATTATTCTTAAGGTTATTAATGTATGAGTTTTATACTTGAGCATTTCATATCACTTATTTGAGTATTCTCATCCTATGCCCTTTTATTTTGAGTATAAGATTATGGTGCTTTGGATGCAACTCAAGTATCTATTTAGTGACAGAAGGGTAGAAGAGCAATTCATTATCTAGAGAGAAATGCAAATTCCAATATGACACCTTATGGTGTTCTCTGATACTAACTGTGGCGGCCAGTCCCTTGGTTATCAAAATTAGATCAAGGGAAGTGTGCCATATTAACCATTTTTTTACTTATCATTAGATTAAGGTGAAATTCTCAATCCACTAATAAGGGAAGGATGTACCTTACTAATACAGTGGAATCATTCACTAAGTACATACATTTCAATAGAGTGCAAAAGTAAGAAAAGGTAAAATATTTACATCCAATTCCACCATAATACAGATATAGATAACATATATATAGCTCAAAATAAAACAGTGTAGTAAGAGAAAATACATGGGGTACCCAAATTATTATATCAATTTAATAAATTTTAAAATGAAATAAATCACTCAACCTCACAGAATAAATTGACAGCTACTCTACTGATCTTTTGCTCTTACTTGCTGCTCCTCCAAGAATGGCTCCTCTCTAGGTACAAGGTCCTCAAATTGCTCAGAACCTATCATTATTGGTTTCATAATGACAGGGCCCCAGCCAAAAGAAAAAAAAAATATGGTTATACATATTGCCTAAGTACATTTTAAGCTGTTTAAGTTCATGAGTTTTATGATATCACCATTTTACTTAGACTACCAAAATAACAAAATATAAGGGTGCAATAAGCATACAAGGAATGTGAGGAAGTTATAAATTATGCATTTATAACTAAACAATATGTGAGGTAAAGGAATATATGTGGCGCCCCACCCCTTAATCCGCAAGATTAGACCCAAGGGGTGGTGTGCCACTCTGACAAATCTCCCGCTTATCATTGGATTAGGTAAGATCCATAATCCACTAATAAGAGAAGAACGTACACAGAATGAATATAAGAATCAGTCACTAAATCTAACATACATACATAGTGCTGAAGTAATATGAAGTATACATTATATCCATTCATCATACATCAAGTAAGAAACAATAATATAGCTCAGTAAATAATAATGTGCAAGAAGTAAACACAATCATGAGTACCTGCATTATTACATCATTTAATTAAAGTTTAAGAATAAAATAAAGCACCACTCATCCTCACAATGAAATAAAAGATAACTAAAGGTCTTCTACCCCAAGCTGCTGCGCCTCCTCAATATAAGGCTCCTTCTCAGGCGCTAGATCCTCAAACAGCTCAAGATCTGATATTGTCGGTTTCACAATGCCAAGGCCCCAGCCAATAAAAATAAAATCTTATTAGACAAATTGTCTAAGTATATTTTAGGCTGAAAATTTATTAAGCATTTATTGATATCACCATTTTACTCTAAACAAGACAAAATATCTATCTAGCATGGGAGCAGAAAGCATACAAGTGAACATGATAAGTTATAAATGTAACATTTATAACTAAGCAAAAATTGAGGCAAAAGCACATCTCAAGCAAACTAAACAAGGAATATGTAAAGTCTAATCCTAAATATGCTGATGATCATATGACGTATGCTGATTAAATACAGTAAGTTCGAACATGATACATATAGTAAGCAGTAAAGTCTAACATCCTATATATATATATATATATATATATATATATATATATATATATATATATATATATATATATATATATATATATACAAGTAAGCAGGTAAAATAAGAAAATATAGCTTATTGAAATAATATGCATCAACAACAATGTAAACAGTAAGCTGAAACTAAAAAAGAATGTATAACTGCCATATCGGAAGAATTGACCAATCCGGCCCAGTAATATTCCCATAGCCTTTCTGGGCTAGGGCAAATAAGAATTCTCATAGCCTTTCTGGGCTATGGTATATAGTACAGAACAGTAAAGCTGAAGAGGCAGAACATACAATACAAATATCTTTTTGTTATTTTACTTTTGTTTCTATGGATACATTCAGAAATAGCTGAGGAGTCAAGCACGTCTGTAAGACTAAATGGGTTCCAAGCTTAACACACACTCTTCAATGAGTAAAGTTAAGCATCTTTATTTCTCCTTACCCCTATCCATTAGGGTAAATGTGCATCATAATCGATCATAGACTGAACCCAAATGTGAATGTTTTCTAATATTCTAAGTTTTCATTTTCAAATAACAATATTTTCTTATATGATATGTTCAAGAAAAGTAAGCACAAAGTCAAGGAATGAGTAGCATAAAATCAAGTAGTAAGCAAGAGACTCTACTAGACATGGTGATATTATTTGTTATGTAATTAAACTATTATAACTATTCTGAGTTACACAAGCTCATGATCTCTAATTCTTACTATCGAGTGTAACTTAGAAGCACATCCTTATAGGTTAAAAAGAATTATAGCTAATCAGGTTCTAATCTAATTGAATCAAGTAGAACTATATGTTTAAGAATAAATTCTAATGTCCTAATTTGATGAGTTCAGGAGTTCTATACTAAGATCTAATCAAGATCTACTAAACTATAGATTATGGATTAAATATTACGAGCTTGGGTTTAATCATATAATCTAAAAAGGTAAGGCTTATAATCTAAGTTTTAATCTAAATGTGATATATTGATTAAGGCAAAACCTATTAGGGAAAAATCAAATTTAAAAGAATGATTCTTTTATCTTGAATCTAAGGTTAAAAGACAAAATAATCAAAATAAGTTGTAAGATCTAGAAACCAATAAAACTAAGGTTTTATCTATTGAGTAACCCTTTTACCCAATGAATAAAATCTAACCTATGATCTAGTCATAGTCTTAGGAATAGCCCTAATGTGAAGTGTTGAATTCCTAAATGAAAGACTTAGAGAAATTTATGAATTTTACAATTTTGACCTAATACCTGATTTTACTATTTAGAATGTTTCTAATACAATTCTAATACTGGTTTTAGTGATTTAGATGATAATCTAGGGGTTAAGAATGCTTAACCTAATTTTTGGGCAAAATAGTCATTTTGCCCCTACTGAAGGGTCCAAAAAACTACTTATTGAATTAAGGATTCAAATTTAAATTTCTTACTATCAAATGATTCCTTACTATCTAAGATGAAGATAGATAATAAGGATACTAAATTTGGATAAAAAATGGGTTATATAAGTCCAAACTAAAGTTTTTGACCTAAGGGGTATTTTAGTAAATTACACCTAATAAAATCTAAATTTTTATGCAGTTTACTGTTGGTTGTTGTTCAAGAATTCTATGGAGTCTAAAAATACTAAATTCTAAGGTCTAATAAATTAGTTATATCCATTTTAATTTCAAAGGCAATTATGGAATTTCTTAAGGCTAAGGGGTCAAAAAACTAACTTTTCTATTTGGTGTCCAAAATTTAGCAAACTAGTGGCTATAGCTTTCCTATATCACACTGAGTACTTTAATTGGGAGTAGACCCAAATTAGATTTCAATTGTTCAAGTTATGACCTAATTAAAGTTAGGGTTATTTTTATCAATTTTTATTTTTCTAGGGTTCAGAAATTAAATATTATTTCAGATTATTATTGGCACTAGAATTTTAAACTATCTAGTATTTTAAATTTTCTAATTTAGAGTCTAATTGACTAAGATATGATCAAATCAATATTTATGGTTTTATGGGTGATTGGAGATTAAATTATCATCTAATGCAAAGATTTGAAATTCACCTACACATTTATATAACATTGCTTAATTTTACTTAAAATAGTTCAAATTTGATATTATTTGACCCCACGACAATCCTAGTGTCCTTAAAATTAAAAAACTATGAAGTTTTGGCCATTTCAGCCAGTTCTGTACCAATCTGGAAAGTTCTGGACACTACGGTGTGCGGTGGCGCCTTCTAGCAGAAATCCAGGCGCTATGGCGCGCTGCGACACGCAGCAGCGCTTTTGATGCTACGATGCGCTACTGCGAGACTAATCTAATAGCTGGATGCTACGGCACGCAGCAGCGGTGTCAGACTCTGCGGCGCACTGTGGCGAAAATGAGCATTGTGGCGCACTGTAGCGCTTTTGATACTACCGCGCGCTACGGTGGTTAAACTTTCGGGTTACTGTTCAATTTTACCTATTGATTTCATTTGGTTTTTCTGAAAGGATGCTGCAGCCCGCTGTAGTGTGCTATAGCGCGTTGCAGCGGTTTAACTTTCGGGTTATTATTCAATTAATTTTAGTCGGTTCTGGACCAATCCGGACAGTTCTGGACGCTACGGCGCGCTGGTGGCGCCTTCTGGCAGAAAGTCAGGTGCTACGGCGCGCTGTGGCATGCTGCGACATGCAGCAGCGCTTTTGATGCTACGACGCGCTATAGCGAGACCAGTCCGATTGCTGGATGCTATGGCACACAGCAACAGTGTCAGACACTGCGGCGCGCTGTGGCGGAAATGAGCGTTGTGGCGCGCCGTAGCGCTTTTGATGCTACCCCGCACTACGGCAGTTAAACTTTCGGGTTACTGTTCAATTACTTTACATATTGATTTCATTTAGTTTTCCTGAAATGACGCTGCTTCCCGCTGTGGCATGCTGTGGCGCGCAGCAGCGAATCAAGATCAAAACTTGGGTGCTGTGGCGTGCTGCAGCGGACCAAGTTTAAAATGTCGAGCGCCGTGGCGCGTTGCAGCGGACCAAGTTCAAAACTTGGGCGCTATGGTGTGCTACAGCAGGTTTTGGGCATGTGGTGCGCTGCAGCGCTTTCAGGCGCTATGGCGCGTTATAGCGTGCTACGGCGAATTTACATTTTTTTATTAAAAATGAATTTTTATTACACATCGCAAATTATTAAGGCGCTGCGGCGCGCTATGGAGAACGAGTTTCTGCAACTCGGGCGCTGCAGCGCCAGACGGTAATTTCGCCTGTGCGAAACCTATAAAGGGCCTACTTTCGAGCTTAAATACTCTCAATCAGGAGCATTCCATGAGCGGTGTTATATATCAATGGAAAGGGCTTTCCGATACCTTTCTATTGACACCAAAATTGGCACGAACGAATTATCCTAACTATACAAACAGTGGTGATAAAGGTTGGGGTGTGCAAAATGGAAGAAAAACATATCATCAAATTTAATGTCTTGAAGAGCTGTAATGGCTTACATACTTAATCTTGGATGTCTAAAGATGCAATAAGCATAAAAGCAAGATGAAATGGACAAGGAGGAAGAACAAATGGGTACCTTAGCTTTTAGAAGAGGAAGAAGGAGTCTTGGAAGGCTTGAAGGAGAAACTTCTTCTCCTTCTTCTTCTTCAGCTCCAAACTCAACAATGGGGGAAGGGTGGAAGTTTGGCAGCTTTAACTTAACAGCCAAAAAAATAGGGAGGAAGAGCTGAGCTTCCATAATAAAGGAGAAGGAGGAAGGAAAAATGAGGGGTATGGCCTATAAAAGCTAGGGGTGAGTGAAGAAGAGATGGCTCTCAGCCATCTCTTGCGTGCCATGGAGGGAGGGGTGCCGAATATGGGGGGGGCTGTCAAGAAGAGAGAGAAATAATTTAGGAAAGAAATGGGAAAATAGAAAAATTAGAAATAAATAAATATTTATTTCTTTAATCATTTAAAAATTCCTATTTTAGAAACGCACCGCAAAAAATCTCAAAAATTCTCTTCAAGCTAATTTGGAGGTGTGAAATTCAACGACAAAGTCAGAATTCGATTTTGACAATTATTTAATTATTCCATTTTCCGGTGTATTTAATTATATAAAATATTTGCGAAAATCCGACGACTTCCAAACGCGTCCAAAATATCACCCCTAGCTAATTTGGGGGTAACAATCTCAACAGCGAAGTCAGATTTCAATTTTGAATTAATTAAATATTAAAATAATCCAAAATATTGATTGAGCTCTGAATTGCTCCAAATCTTTAGGGATTGATTCTAATGACTATATGAACTTAATTAAGATACGATTAAGCTAAAATTAAGCTAGATAACAACCTTGTGTTGTTATAGTAGCAGAGCAAAGTTGATGGGAACTTGATTCTCAAGCATCAAATCTTTTAGTAGAGCTCTTAAGAAAAGGTGCAAGTGAGCTAGAGGACTTATCATTTAGTTCTCAGCTTGACCTGCAATTAATGAGCTTGGAATATAAGTTCTTCTCTTAATTGATAATTCATTTAAGTATCATTTTAGCATAGGATGGCCGATAAAGAAAGAAAGAGAAATTCCTCAGCCTAATAATAAGAATAAGTAATATGTAATATAATTTGACAAATTTTCATCCAGGAATTCATTCACTATATGAACTTAATTAAGATACGATTAAGCTAAAATTAAGCTAGATAACAACCTTGGGTTGTTATAGTAGCAGAGCAAAGTTGATAGGAACTTGATTCTCAAGCATCAAATCTTTTAGTAGAGCTCTTAAGGAAAGGTGCAAGTGAGCTAGAGGACTTATCATTTAGTTCTCAGCTTGACCTGCAATTAATGAGCTTGGAATATAAGTTCTTCTCTTAATTGATAATTCATTTAAGTATCATTTTAGCATAGGATGGCCGATAAAGAAAGAAAGAGAAATTCCTCAGCCTAATAATAAGAATAAGTAATATGTAATATAATTTGACAAATTTTCATCCAGGAATTCATTCACAATAATAATAATAAATATTAAATAGTAATCAATTTTATTCATTCAAATATCTCCATTGCAACACCTATACAATCTTATATTTTCCAACAACTACATCCCAACCATCTCTATGGGGATTTAGCTTTCCATTACATAATAAATAAATCATGCATGCAAAAAGAAGTAAACCTTGACATCAGTTTACTGCAGAAAACAATCAAAAAGAGTTTAGGAAAAGTACTAGAAAACACCCAAAGGTTTTCTAGGGTTCTCTTGATATTTCTCCTGCACTTCTACTTGACTTCTCCTCTTTTCCCTTGCTATCTTCTTCTCTTCACTCTTCACGGTCTACTGCTTTCCCTTTAAAGAGTTCTTCTCTTTTTCTTCCTACAGCCTCTCCTTTTAATCTTTTGAATATTAAAATTTGGAACCCTTTCTCAATCTTCAAGTCTCCCTTTTATAGACTTTCTCTTACCTGTTTAAAATTTAATTCAGCAAATAAATCCTATTTAGAAATTTATGCTTTTATTAAATGATTTTTCATTTATTCCTTTGGTAATGAAGGGATTTAGGCTATTGCGTTTATATTTTATTATGTAAAAAAAGTAAATCAGTCTCTTGCCCTTCTCCATGATAGCTTAAACATATGATTTTTATAATTATTTTTATAATAAAGATTCTTCAATTTTTATTGCAGCCACCCTTCCATCTTCCTCATATTTTTAATTTATTTCTTTATGAATTATTTTTGAGAATGAGAAGTTTAAATTAATTTGATATAATTTCAGCTGTGGGAAAGGGAAGAATTCAATTCTTTAGCCTTCCCTATGCTGCCTTGAATACTTATTTTTGGCAAAAACTATGTCGGGCTCTACGGCGCCCAATAATGCGCTGCGGCGCACTGTAGAATCTCAGTTTCAAATCCCCCTTCCGTGGCACGCTATGGCACGCTATGGCAGATCAAATAAATCTCAATTTGATATTCATTTTGCCGCGGTGCATTGTAGTGATCGAGTTTAGAATTTGGTCCGCTATAGCGCGCTATGGGGCTCAATTAAATTTTATTTCCTCTACCTAAGTTCCACAAATGTCACTTTGGCGCGCTGAGGCGCGCTACAACGGGTTCCTTCCAGAATTGTAGAATTGCTCCATGATTTGCAAGCTGCTCTCATGCCGCTGGGGCGCGCCACGATGGTTTTCTCCCAGAATTGCATATTTAAGCCAAATTTTAATTTGCTCATCTTTTACCCTAAAAAGCAGCGAAAGCACGTCAAAATCTATAATTTTAAACTGAAAAGTATTTATTTTTATTAACTTATTTTACTATAAATCTTGGAGTTATCACTCACCACACCTAAATTAACTAAGGATGATATTTTGGAAGTATTTGGGAAACATCAAAAATTTTGCATCTATTTTAATAATATTTAAATATCAAAAAAATTAGGTAAATTAAATATACATCCGATCAAAAATTTGGTTGCATTTTTGAGTTCCTCACCCCTCAATTAGGTAATGGTAAAAATATGGGATCTTTCAGAGTATGCTGGAGTATTTGAAAATTGATTAAATAAATTGGTTGAATTAATTAAATGAATATTACATTATTAAGCTTTATACATTTAAACTAAAGAAATCCAACGATTAAATATCCAAAAGGCGCAGATCCTGTGTAAGTTGCCAAACACAAAACATCATGTGTCCACAAATATCATCTGTCAATCCTTCTTATTAAGATCAATCGGCGGACATCCAATCGTGCATTGAAATGAAGAACCGTCTGATTTGATATTCAATCGGACGGCTCCCATAGGCTCACTGTACATCTTCCAATGGAATCACCTCCGCCACGATCGCCCGCGATAGACAAAACAGTACTTGCTCCGCTAGCTGCCCATTCCCTTCACATTAGGTCTCGTTGGGGTTACGATACCTCCTTTGGTTCTCAATTGGTGAAGAGGTGAAGAACTGGGAGCTGGGAAGGCTATTGAGCACTTCTTGCTTGTTCTACCTATAATCTTGAAACTAGATGATGGGAACTTACAAGTACACTATATCCTTCACCTTACTCAATTTATATTTGATTAATAGAGCTAGGAAATTTCAATTTACTTTATAAATTCTGCTGAGATTGAAGGGGTAAATTGATATTCTTACAGCCGAATGAAAATGCCAAAAAACATTATATTCATTCCTGCCATTCCTTACTTCTTTTAATGCAGTTAGTTATCTAATATCAATCGTCCTTATTGATTCTAATTGTAAAGGTTAATAACTGGAAGTTAAGATCGAAAGATCTCAACTCAAATCTTTCTAAACTTATGAATGTCATATATTTCGACAATGCTTCATACTTAAGTTAATGCTCTCCTTTTGAGTTTTAATTTTTACTTTGTAATTATTGCTTAAATCTAGATGTCACATATGTATGAACCCTGATTTAATTTCAATTGACGCTTCCAGTATGCTATAACCAAATGAAATTAGGGCTTACTTTCAGTATACTCTACATGTCTTATTAATTAAGAAGTCTTGATCTAAAACAAAAGCTGTGACTTGAACTTTGATTTGGAATATTCATTTTGCCAAATGGATGCTCAAATCGCCTTAAAACCCGATGCCCTAAATTGCACAGCTTTGCCCATTTTCCATCGGGGAAGACGAAGTCACGACCTGGCATCATGAACCGGCCCTGTTCGAATTAAATCGAACCGCGCCTTTCCTATGTTGACACGTTGCATGCATAATTCAATAATTCCTTGCTGTTTTTAAATGATTAGAAGGTAATTAATTAGATTAATAGGAAAAGAATAATTAGAATGGAATGTTAAATAATTATTTAATGCAAAAGTTTAAATCAATCATATCTTTAAAAATACTTAACCAAATCATATGATATGATATATCATTTTAATAGCAAAAATGCATAGATTAATAATATGCCATTTAATTTTTGTTTGGATAATTATTTTATTTAGTCATTATTTCAAATTTAATTAAATAATTATAATTAAATCTTAAACTTAATTGTATCATAACTTGATCATATGAAGTTCAAATTGAACACTTAAATAGTCCATTTCACTCACAAAAATATGATGAACAATAATATAAGATCAAATTTATACTTTAAACTCTAGATTTCATATTGACATCTTAACCCTAATTAGGACCCCTCAAATCACTAGAAAATCAATATTGTCCAAATTCAACGTAGTTAGTGTCATTTTACTCCTTTGGATATAAGGATTACATTAACATGTGTATCAAATCATTTGGACAATATTTGAACATTTTAGGTATTTTTCTCCTTAATTTAGGATAAATGTTGATTTTTTATTTCTCATTAATACTTATTTTAGGATGTGTGATCCCTAGAATAGCAAACTTATTTTATTTATTATCTCCCATATAATTTTAAATTGTATGTTTAAATCTTATTTTCTATTGATGTGAATATTAGAAATAATTAATGCGCATTTAAATTGAATTTCTTCCATTGTAGAATTACCTAAGATTGGATTAAATTGAATGAAATGCAAATATCTTTTCAAATTGATTATTCAAATCATTGTTGATAGTTATTATAGCAATGTAAATTATGAATTAGAGATGTTTAGAACTTTTATAATTGATTATTTCATATGTAGAATAATTGCATGAGTAAATTGAATAGAAAATTGCATAACATATGCTGAATTTGAATCCTCTAAATTATTTATGTTTTGTTTGGAACTTAGAATAGATGACTTGATTGCATTATCATAATTGATGTATTTAGAATTCTAAAGCTACATGTAGTTTATTATGTTGGAATTTTATTAGAATTATTATATGTTACTATAATCTAAATCAATGATAGTTCTTTAAAGAAATGTTCTTGTATATTACCTTCTAATAAGTTGAAAATTACATAATCATTTTGTCTTATTTCATTTGGTGGATATTTTATTTATATATTGGAATATAGTTTTAATTACTCATCTCATGCTAGGATTAAATTAGAATAAGCAATCCAATGTAATGAATTGACTTAATATTAATTTTATATTATTAATCTTTCAAAATAATCTTCCAAAAGAATGGAAGACTTGCATGTTAATGTACTATGTGTTTCTTTTGAATAACTACAATAGAGTTCATGCCAAAATTATTATAATTGGAATGAGATTCTTATGTTCCTACATGTTTTACTTCTCTGTTATTTACATGTTAGATTTAACTAAGAATCTTTTAATTTCTTTTGTATTCTATATTAGCTTAACACTTTTAATTGCTAAGCTAAAGTTCCTTAAAAGAACTTATGATAAGACTAGTGCTCAAACAATCACATAAATGATTAGCACCTAATTCCATAATCTTTAATCTTCTAAATTAGTTCTCTATTGATTGAACTAGAGAACAATAGCTCCCTTTCTGACTTTAAATAAGCTATAAATTTCTAAATTCCTGCAACTACAAATGAATTATTACTTGTAGGATATAATCTACTTCTTTCCTTACTTTCAAATACTTAATATCAATTAATCTTAGATAACTTTATGATTGAAATGATTTGATACTTTTTAGTTTGTAAGCTAACTAGATAAAACTAATAAAATTTCCTTTAGCTTATACTTTCATTAGCTTAGTAAATTATAAAAATTACTCTTCCTTACTAGTTTCCTTAAATTTAATCATTAATCTAATTAATTTGATTAGCTTAGGATTAGTATAGGATGAATTTCCTTACTTAAAAATATTATTTTCAAAACTTCTCTTTCTTCTACTATTAATTATAATTGACTTAAAGATCAATATCTATATATCAATTAGGAGCTCAATTAGCTCCAATCATTAAGTAAATCATCAAAATTTAGCTAACAAAAGAGTATCACATAGTTTACAATTATTAAAATTTATTGAATGCTTGCTTAGCTTTGAGCATTTTCCTTGAACAATCATACAAGATCATTGTAATTTGAATAAGAAAGATAGCACTTATAATAGGACTTCACATTTTAAAAAGGGTAAAATGAATGTTCAACCCCCCATTGTATCTAGTTAGGTAGACATGCTTAACTCCTTGTCCCATTATGTTGAATACTCCCACAGATTGAGATAGCTTCTAAAAGTAATTTCAAATAATAATATAAGAGTTCTTTTATAATCTTATTGATTGTAAGACCTTTTCATAACTATTTTGTTATGCTTACTTTTTATAGTTCTAGGTTATGTTTATATTAGATCAAGAGTCTAAAATACTTTTTTACCGTCTATACTTTACACTCTCTTTTTCTAATATTGTGTTTTGCTTACTTATAGTTCAATTAAAATACATGTATGTTACTTATATTTAATTAATGCTTCACTGTATTTCATTGCTTACTTAGCATAAATTTTATTGAATATGTATTACTTTCATTTAATTTATTTTAAATGCACATAATAGTTTCTAGCCTTTTAGGATGATTTTCCCTTACCATTTTTGGATGCAGGCTAGGACTTATATTCAAGTGAGTATTTTTACTCAATTTATTTTATAATATCTTCTTTACAGTTATGTTTAGTTCATTTTTCCTTATTTGATAGTTTTTATAGCTCCACTACTTAGTTTAACTTATAAATTAATGCTTGTGATATCCTATTAATTTAAAATGTAGCCAATCTTAAAAGTGTGCTTATACTGTTTAGTCTAACTGCACTTTTTCTCTTATTGGCTTTGCATTATCATATTTAAATATCAAAATATGATAGATCAAGAGCTCTTTGATTCAGATAATGCAGGTCTTAGTGCATGAAGAGCTTATAAAGAATTTTTCTTTCACTTAATTCAAATGTTTACTTGCATTTTATTACAATTTAGAGAGTGACTTACTTTCTCTTACTCTTGCTTTTAAAAGGCATGTAACAATTAAATTTTTTTAAACTACTTGAGTTATTCTTACCTATCTTTATCTATCTATATTGTGAATTCCTATTTTATAATTGCTTGTATTATACCATATTAGTAATGTTTCATGTACCTTCTATGTTATTCCTTGCAAATTTACTTTAACTTAATATTTGCTCATAAAGAGAATTGACCACTTAGCATCTTTATTTGATTAGTTTTCTTCTAATTGAGTATTGGGTGCTAAGGTAACATCCCAATATTAGATTAATCTTCTATCCAATTATTGGGATTATTACAGCATCCTATTTATCAAGAAAATTTGGGAGTAAATAAGTGATGTATGTCATTTTTCTTAATGGAACTAAATAAAATGTTGAGCTCATGTTAATTGAGATTTATTAATTAAAATCATGATTATAAATTAATTATAAGGATTTAATTTCCTAAGAAAAATAAAAGAACATCAGTCAAAATATTGAAGCATTTTCATTTCTAGTATTAAGTTTGACTTCACCTAAAATTTTTCACCGACGATGAAGAAGTTCCTTCAATCTTTTCTCCTCATTCTGCCATGTCTTTCTTTTGCTTTAGAAAACTCAAACACAAAAATAACAAATAGCTCAAGCAAAACCCTAGCCTCAAGAACGAAAGTAATCTCGCTCTGATACCACTTGTTGGAATCGGTAGGGTATAAGCAATGCAGAACAAATGCTTGAGAATATTGAGTAAGCCAAAAATTAAAGCATGAAGAATCATATGCAATCACAAACACAACCACAAGAAAAAATTTTACGTTGTTCGGTGCTAACACTTACGTTCACGGGGTGGAGAGCAAAAGTTTCATTATATAGAGAGAGGGGATTACATTGATTTTAGGGTTTACATACCTTTCCCGCCTCACGGAGTTTCTTCTTGCTTGCAAAAGGAGGAGCCACCACACTAATCAATCACAAAAATGGGCTAATTAAATCTCTAAAGAAAACCTTAACCCTAAAAACAGGATAAGAAATATATATATGCTGCTCAAAACTGGGAGCTACAGCAGCGCCCGCTGCGGCGCGCCACAGCGCCTTCCTCCAACCTGCTTCTCTTTTTTCCTTTGTAACAATTGCTTGATTGAGAGCTAAAGGTTGATGAGGCCATGATAATTTTGAGGTAAAGAGTGAAGGAGTTGAGAGTTCTTGAAGTTTTGATGGATGGAGTTCTATGTGAAGAAATTCATGGAGAACTTGAAGATTCATGAAGGATTAGATGAGAGGAGATATTTTCTGAAGAAATAAGTCCTAGGAGAGTTGAGAGATTCTCTAGAGGTTGGAGGAGAGGAGATCAAGAGACTTAGAGTTGTGTGGACAAGCTATAGATCTAATTTCGTGCAAGAACTGAGAAAATTGGCAAGAGAGATTATTTTTCTTTGTAATAATAATGAGTGATATTTTACATCTAAATCATAATTATTAATAGTATCAAAATGAAAGACAAATAAAATTTTTATTTTTTATAATTATAAAAAGACAAAAAGCAATTGACATGATGTCAATATGCTAATTTCAAAAAAAAAAAATTATTAGTTCATCATTCACTTTGCCAAAATCTACATCAAAATATACTAATATATATATATATATATATATATATATATATATATATATATATATATATAGGAAAAAGGTTATAATTATACAAGAATATCTATAAAAAAATATTCATGTACAAAATTTTATTTATTTTTATTTTTATACAACCACACACACTAATATATTGGATTAACACATCATTATTTATATATATTTTTTGTGTATATTAATATGTAAGTGTAGTAGTTATATATATATATATATATATATATATATATATAATTGAAAATTGTTTTTCCTTAAAAACTATTACAATATCTTACTCAATACTATTTTAATGATCCAACATAATTAATTTATCTAAATTTAAAACTAAATTAATAATAATTAAAATTATAAAAATATTAAACAATTTACGGTACGCATTTTTTTCTTGTATAATATTTTAATTTTTCTTGAATATAAAATAAAATTTAAGGTACGCTCACCGCGCTGCAGTTTGAACCGTCTGATGCATCGGGCTTTCATTCTACTCTGATCGGAGCCTTCCGTTGGCGATTAGGCTTGACTTATTGCAGCAATTTTTACTTTTGTTTGCAAAATGGATCTTTGAATGATCTTTCTTCTCTGTTTTGAAAATTCTATTAATAAAATATTGTTAACAGTAATTTTAAATTATGATTATTCTTTGGTGACTCTGACACGTGATTTATTCCACATAATTAATTCTTAAATGCATTAATTATGTTCTGTTTATTACAAATATATATACATATATATATATATATATATATATATTAATATATTAAGAATGCAAATCATAAAGTAATCCATACAACTTTAACTATTTGAAATTTTGACAAATAAGTTTCAAAATAATTAAATATTCATTGAGATTTTTCAACTAATTTTTAAAAATATAAAAAATAGAATTAAACTCTTTTTTAAGTACATAAATTTTCAAAAATACATATTTAATACAATTATTTGGCATTTAAAATTACATTTGAAGAGTTATTTGAGATAACTTTATTTTTTTAAGTAAACGTCCAGCACAGATCCATCATTTGACCAGAAGCATATCGCAGCCGGCTTCCGATCCGACGGCCAGCATTTCTCTCCCGTTTCAATCCCAGCCGTCCATCTGCCGAGCAGCAATTCTCTTTTTTAAAAATAAATTAATATTAATTTAATGGAGATGCGTATCAAAAATAATTTTTAAATAGTAAAATATTTCAAAGTCGGAATAATGCCTCAACATATTTTCTTAAACTATTATTAATTTTTTATAGATTTTAAATATATAAAAAAAAATACGAGAAAAGTATTTTGAAGAAAATGTTTCAATATTGGAGCAGCGCTCTTTTCCTTTCTATCGCATTGTCTTCTTCCATTTATAAAACCGATCACTAACTCTGCTTCGCCAACAGCACACCGCCGCTTCTCCGATGCTAAGAAGCAAATGGCCGTCGATCTGATCCGATACGCGAAGGCCAACGGCAATATTTCGATACAAGCTGCGGCGATCGACGGTATTCGGAGCATGGAGAACTTAATCTTCCATCTGAATCTCTGCCATGAATCTCCGGAATCATCCTTCAGCTGCAAAGAAATCGCCGATGAAACGGTCTCCAAGTTCAGGAAAATGATCTCCGCTCTTAATCGAACCGGCCACGCCCGGTTCCGCCGCGGCCCATCGCCTCCGTCGACCGACTCCCTCGTATCCAAATCAGGAATCAAATCCGCGCCGTTGATTTCATCTGTTACCAGAGAGGGAAAGCCCCCACTATCGCCATCGCCATGCAAGAAGCGCTGCCATTGTGTGAAGCGAGCGTACGTCCGCTTCCGAATCCGCCCCTGTTCTTGATTCTGAATCGGCTAACATTCGTGGATTCTTCTTCTTTGCAGAAAGAATCGGCTTAAATCGGCGATTCGTGTGCCGGCGATCAGCTCTAAGATCGCCGATATTCCAGCGGACGAATTTTCATGGCGGAAGTACGGACAGAAGCCCATCAAAGGGTCGCCCTACCCCAGGTGGCTCTCGCGTTACCACCGACTGATGCTTTTCTAACGGCTGTGATCTCATGAACTGATTTTTTAATTTAAATTTAATATATGATTAAGTGAAATTATAGGGATTAAAAAGATGAATGTCAGCTTGAACCAAAAAAAATTTTATCCAATAAAATATATATATTAGTGTATATTTATTTATATTAAACTAATATAAATATTATTTTTAAAATTTATTTTGAAGATATCAAAAAAATTTTATTAAATAAATTTTTTTAAGTACTATCTCAATAACAAGTCTAAGCAGCATTGTTCTTCGATTAAATATATATATATATTTTTTATTTTTGCTAATTAAAAATTATAAATATTTATTTCTCAGAGGGTATTACAAGTGCAGCAGTGTGCGCGGCTGTCCGGCGAGGAAGCACGTAGAGCGCGCTATGGACGATCCCTCGATGCTCGTTGTGACTTACGAGGGCGAGCATTTTCATTCCAAGACTTCCGATAGCCGCAGCGTGTGATCTGAGCCGTTGGATTCTCCTTTTAAAATTTGTTGATTTTACATTTTTTAACTAAAGTTACCTGTTTCTGTTTTTTTTTTGGCATAATATTTATTTTCGGAGGGTTTTTTTTTGTAAAGATCCCATGCGCAATGCTCTTTTGTAAAATATTTTGAACAGAAATAGTAATTGTTTGGAGACTAAAATTTAATGACTATTAGTTGCTAATCACATGTGTATAAATTTAAAAATTTTGCCCGTTGCGAAGTGATCTTTTAATATTTGGGGTCTTTAGTTGGTTGTTAAGGCTTGCTTAAAATTTCAATTATAAGTTTACTTTGTTAATCTATGTTTCGAGCCCTAATTCTCCAAACCTATTTCATGCATTTTGTGGTCTGAAGAACTCTGTTATCCCAGCTCTTTTTCTCCTATATAATTTATTGTGTATCTTGTGATGTTTGTGTTATAATTTACTATGTGATTTGATTGGGATTCTCATTGAAAGCATCTAAAGAAAATTCAAGTGAGTAGTTTTCATAACATTTGAAGATTAAGTCAATTGACTCTGTGGGTATAAAATTTGAAGATGAAGTCAGAGTACTATTACTACTATCCTCATTGCTAGACAAATGATTAATTTTGTCACAGCAATCAACGCCTTATCTAGAAATGATTCTTAGAAATTTAAAGATTATTTTTGTTTGATTCTCAACAAAGAAGTTCATAGGATATCAAATGTGAAGCATTTACATAATCTCTCAACATAGAAGAAAGGGGGAGAAACTTAAATTTGAGCCAGAATCAGTCTAAGTTCAAGAGAAGCAAGTTTAAATCAAAGGACCGCATTGAATGTTGAAATTGTGATAAGAAGTGGCATTTGAAGAAGAATTGTTCAACTCCAAATAAAGGGCCAAACGTTGGACACAGAGGCACTACAAACATTACACCAAAACAGTTCCTGAAGCTTTAATATTATCTTTGGGCAACACTGAATCTTGGGTAGTAGATTTGGGCGCATCATTTCATGCTATGCCCAATAAAAGTATGTTAAAAAATTATGTCGTATATGACTTCTGAAGACCATACCAGGAGGACGACAAAGCGTATAGTATTGTTGGCAAGGTAGATACCAATATTAGAATGTCGAACAGGTTGGTATGGCAGCAAGAGGAAGTTTGACCCATCCCATCACTAAAGAGATCTAACTATAATCAATGAGTGAATTAGCCCGAGCCAATTATTGCTCTACATTCACCGAAGAGTCGTGGAAGGTTACCAAAGGAGCACTAGTGGTAGTGAAGGGGACTTTGGATGAAGTCTTTTCCTGGTCAATAAAGTGTAAGATGCTTCGACGTTAACCAATGCGAATGATGTGTGCTTATTCTTGAATACCTAAATCAATTTTTTTTTCACTAGATTTGGAATGCAAGCAACATGCATCCTCATTGGCTAAAAACAAAATAATCACAATCGAGTTCCCTTTGATAAAAGTAGTTCGATACTTGTTAATGAGCTTTGGAAGCAAAGAATACTCTTGCAACAGTTAATTTAGCAATGATATATGAATGATATTACATTAGAACAAGAGTCCAAGGCTTATAATAGACATTGTATTCCAATTCTAATAGATAAGCATTGATAGTAGAGTGATTAAGCCAATGAGATAGTAATTGTGCTAAATAATGTAGTGGTTATCTTAATCACAAGATCACAAATGACATTGGAAATATGCAAGTAGACATAAGAGATAAGATCATTAGGGCTTAGGGAAGTTTTCTTTTCTAATATTAACTATAGTGAAAATTAACTTAAAATCAAAGAATCCATTACAAACCACACTAAGTCAAGAGACAAACAAGGAGGCACTAATGGGCAAGCATCAAATCAAAGTCAACGAAGTACCATAAGACAATGTAAGTTTATTAAGAACCATATAGGAGAGCGAATGACCTGATGGCCAAAACTCAATGTTTTAAAGTAAGAGTGCACAACGGTCTTATATCCCTTGAATTTCATTTGAGCATAGAAAAATTTAAGGTAACATTCATTTTAATCAAGTATGCCTTCATTCATTTTTTTCCCAAAAAAATAGAGACAAACAGTTTCTTGTCACAATCCAATACCCAATTACTATATTGAGCAACATTGCTATCATTCCCATTAATAATTGTACATCATAACATTATTTAATAACATGCATCCTTATGAAATCTATAAATTAACATAGTTGTTCCAACAATAACTACAATAAAGAAAAAAGAGGCTTCTACAATGTCTAACTGTAACAGCCCAAACTCTTAAGCACCAAAGTATTATTTGTTTTGGCCAAAAAGGCCTCACGATTTTGCCCTCGATATTTAAGAGTTTCACTTATTACTATCTAAGTGGGTCATCACAATCTCCCCAACTTAAGTAACTGATGTTCTCATCAGTATCTAAAAAGGCGCCTCGATATTTAAGAGTTTCACTTATTACTATCTAAGTGGGTCATCACAATCTCCCCAACTTAAGTAACTGATGTTCTCATCAGTATCCACACACAGATCCAAGAACCATCCATTTGGTAGATAGGACTAGAGGTTACTCTTACAGGCACAAGAGGTACCCACAACCATGTAGCACCTTAACCATCATGGGTTCAAGAGGCTGCTCACATGAAGTGGTACTTTGCCCTGTATAGCACTTAGCTCCTATCTGACACCCTATGGTTTGCTCTGATATCATTTGTAACAGCCCAAACTCTTAAGCACCAAGGTATTGTCAGCTTTGGCCAAAAAAATCTCACGATTTTGCCCTCAGAAGATAACTTCCCAGCAGGTCACCCATCATGGGAGTGCTCCCACCTGAGCACGCTTAACTTTGGAGTTATTATCAGGAACTCCACCATTATCTGAAAAGGCACCTCGATATTTAAGAGTTTCACTTATTACTACTTAAGTGGGTCATCACAATCTTCCCAACTTAAGTAACTGATGTCCTCATCAGTATCCACACACAGATCCAAGAACCATCCATTGGGTAGATAGGACTAGAGGTGACCCCTACAGGCACAAGAGGTATCCACAACCATGTATCACCTTAACCATCATGGGTTCAAGAGGCTGCTCACATGAAGTGGTACTTTGCCCTGTATAGCACTTAGCTCCTATCTGACACCCTATGGTTTGCTCTGATACCATTTGTAACAGCCCAAACTCTTAAGCACTAAGGTATTGTCCGCTTTGGCTAGAAAGGCCTCACGGTTTTGCCCTCAGAAGTTAACTTCCCAGTAGGTCACCGATCCTGGGAGTGCTCCCACCTGAGCACGCTTAACTTTGGAGTTCTTATCAGGAACTCCACCATTATCTGAAAAGGCACCTTGATGTTTAAGAGTTTTACTTATTACTACTTAAGTGGGTCATCACACTAACTAAGGCCCAAAATATTGTGGATTACTTAGAGCACATCTTATTGGCTAGTCTTTATGATTTCTTTGAATATTACCTAAAATAAATATTACATTCTAAAATGTTTTCAAATAGCTATCCGAGTTAAAATTATAAAATAAAATTGGGAGTATTTGCCCAACTCCAAAGATTTTTTATTTTTGAAAGTCATTTTATTTTAAAGTAGACAAACTTCAAATAAGAAATAAATATATGTAACAACCCAGGTTGTTACCTAGGTCAATTAAGACTAATCTAAGTCTTAAATATGGTCCTAGTACACTAAATAAGTTATTTAGAACTCACTTCTAAGACCCAATCCAAATCATGAATCAAATGAATCAAATCTTGATTTCTAGAAAATCCTGAAACCCTAGAAATTGACTTCAAATTGAAAATCCGACTTTGCCATTGCGCTCCGCACCCCTAAATAAGATAGGGGTGACATTTTGGAAATATTTGAAAGTCGTTGGATTTTCGACGAATATTTTAATATTATTAAATACCCCAAAAAAATCAAATAATTAAAAACTCATCGAAATTAAAATCTAACCATGCCATTGTGTTCCTCACTCCTCAATTAGCTAGGGGTGATTTATTGGAAAATTTTGGAATATATTTAATTATCTAATTTTGATTAATGAAATTCAAATAAATTATTATAATATTAATAATATTTAAAAGAAATAAACGACGCCATCATAAAGCTTTAACGCCGTCACCCAAGACTGTATCCGCGCCGTCTATCTTGACGAGCCATCTGTGCAGTCTGATTGCGAGATCAGACGGCTGTGGCTCGTCGTCCTTGCGAGTTCGACACGTGGGTGCGAGGGCTTCATGCACGTCGAATGCTTCGACAGATGGCGATCATCACTACTTTATGCCCCGATTTAGAACCTTAAAGCTTCACTTTGACATCATTTGCATCTTCGGGGTGATATTGAATCTCGATCCAGTCATAGGCTGAAGAGACTTCCGGGACCGTCGGCTAAGGTACCTTTTGATCCCCTCATTCTTCTTAAGCAATCACCAATTTATATTCGAAACCTTATTTCATGTTATGGATGAATGTCTGAATGCATTTGATCGTATCTATTAGTGTTTTATAAGTCGAATTTTGAAATCACTCCACAGTGAAAACTGTTAGCTCCTCTTCACCGAACCCTAAGAATTAGGATTATCCTTATCTCGAGCCGTAGGTATCCTCCTTCCTCAGCCCACATATTATTGGGTAGCCCTTGTCAATCTCTATCCATGGTCGTATGGGTTGAAACCAGTGGCTGCCTTTTTGACTGCAAAAAGCCATGCCCTAATTCTGCGTACTCAGGATGCAGCCGTCGAGAAGATGAAGTCTTGGGTCTGCTGTGGACCACACCTGTCTCCAGTCATCAAATCTGTGGGTCCCGCCACCTGCAGAAATTAAGGATTTATTTATTCAAAGGTATGTATTAAGGATTAATTTAATTAACTAATAAAATTAAGTAAATTAATTTTATCAAAACTTTAGAATTCAATATCTTGAGATTGACAATTCCAAACATAGCATATTTATATACCATATTGATCAGAAAATTAACAGGAGCAATTTGGCACTGTCAAATTTCCAATTGGAGCTGTATATTACTTTGTGACATTTAGGATCCCTAATTAGGCCCTAAATATCTCAAATTTTCATTAGGCCATAACTTTGCACGCACTTACTCAAACATACCCAATATGAGTTGTAAAGTAATCAGCAAAGCCTAAGGATTAATCTAGTAGTGTTAGTTTTGCTATTTGAGACATATTTAGGTTAATCACTTTTTGACCTAAAACCTAATCTTGTAAGGCTCATAACTTTTTAACCACTAGTCCAAATATAGCTAATATGGGTCTTAAAATAATTAGTAGAATCTCTAAAACAACCTAGTAGTGTTTAATTCTCTGTTTGGATTAGTTTGAGCTTAATTACTTTTAGGACCTAACCATAATTAGCCTAATTACCCCTAGATCTTCAATTTACCATAACTTGGTCAACTGAGCTCCAAATTAGGTCTTCTAATATATTATTTTGATCAGGAAAACTTAATTAATAATAAACTATAAAAATATTTAAGATCCAACTATTAGATTTCTTAATTAACTTTAATTACCCTTAAATCTTAATTAGTGAAGATTAATAATTTAGAGATCTAAATTGAGTGATATAAATTTCAGATAGCTTATAAAGTAGATTAGAACCTAGTAATGTGGTTGGTTTAGTGATTTGGTGATTAATTTCACTAATCACTCATTAATCATCTTAAATTTTAATTAGGCCATAACTTAGCCAAATTAAATTCAAATTGAGCCTACCACCAGTCATTATGAATAGTGGATTATTTGTGATCTACTGTCACTGATTTTGCTCAATTTGGACACCAATTGGAAAAATTAGGAATTTTGAACCTTAATTAAGAAATCATAAATTACCTTTTTACCCCTTAGCTTGTATTAGCCATAACTTAGCCAATACTTATCAAAATTTAATAATCTTAGGTTCTATGGAAACCTTAGACAATAAGTAACAATAAACTGATAGAAAATTTAGATTTCATAATGTCAAATTACCAAATGCTCCTATGAGTCAAATTCATTAATTTGATCTCATGGAGCTTAATAATTACCCAAAATTAATATAATTGCTGTCTAATCTTATATTAGACAGTTAGAAACACTTTGCCATTAAAAATTTTAGATTTAGAACCCTATATCAAAATTAGATTTTTTAGACCCTAAAGTAGGGGCTAAATGGTCATTTTGCCCAAATTTAAGGTTAAGTGCTTTTAGGCCTTAAATTCTTGTTATAATAATTAAATTCAGTAAGTAAAGTAATTTAGATTGTAAGTTTAATAATTTAAGTCATTAATTAAGTTTAGATCTAAAACCCTAATTTCCCTTCCTTAAGAAAATCATAAGCAGTTTATTAGCTGTATGATGTGAGATAAATCTCACATCATACCTCTCCTTTAACCTTCCTAATCCATTCTTAATCCTTTATAATAACATTAGTTAGGATTAGAGCTTGAGTGTTTATCTTAGGATTTAAGAGCTTATCTCTTAGGAATTAGGATTAGCTCTTAAGTTAGAGTTCACTTATTGAGTAAAATGGGTTATTCAATATGTGAAGCCTAAATTTTTATAGTTTATAAATTTTTATAGTTTATTAATGATTATTCAATCTCTTAACTATAGACTTAAGAATAGAGATTCATCTTATTAAGTATGACTTCACTTAATAGGATTTGCTTTAACTCATAATCTATGAGTTTGGGCATTTGAAACTTAGTCCTTTAGGATCACCATTTAGATTAAGTAATTAAACCCCAATATTTGGAGTTTAATTCTTAATCCTTTCATCTTAATTTGGCTAATCAAGAGACTTCAGATTGCTTAAATTACTAAAATAGGTCGATTGATTTATCATTTAACTTATATAGTCAGCATCAATTTATTTATAATTGGGACCTAACTAGTCCTAATTATTTTCAATCTATAAGGATGCGAATCTGAGTTACACTCAATAGTAGGAATTGGAGATCTTGAACTTGTGTAACTTAGAGTAGATAGAATGATTAAATTAGATAACAAATGGATATCACTTGTGTCCTAGTAGAGTCTCTCGCTGTGACGGCCCTGCTCCGCCTTAGTCCTGTTAACTCTTAAGTTAACATGATTACGGTGGAGGGGTCATCTGAACGACAAGGTCCCTACTTATAATTAGATTAGGCATACATCATAATTCATCATAATTAAGGACTTCGTCATTTCTCGAAGATATCATCACTAAATGAAAATATAAGTAGAATAGAGTGCGAAAGCATAAAATACAACATCCATCTATCATATATAAATACAACAGTTTAGAATATGTAAAGTACTGAAAGTAAAGTCTTCACCTATCTTATTACAACATGATTTAAAAGTTAATGCAAAAAATAATATAAATCACTCTTCCTCATAATGCAGAAAGGAAACTAAAAATCTTCAATAGTACGCTCCTCTTCCAAAGGCAGATCTCTTGAAGGCTCTACAATCTCAAATAGCTCAGAATCTACTATTGTCAGTATCACAATGATAGGGCCCCAGCTAATAGAAGAAAATCTTAATTAGACAATATGTCTAAGTATATTTTAGGATAATCAATTTATTATGTTCATTAGATATCACCATAAACAAGTAAATATAAAAGCATAGTAGGAGCAAGAACGTGTAAGAAAGAACAAGGTAAGGTTATAAACAAATAGTTTATAACTTAAACAACTAGGAAGTACATATACCTCCTCCATAGCAACTGCAATAAGGTCAAGTAAGTATAAAACAAGTGACTAAAAATAAAATAAATCCTAAACATGCTTATGATCAATCCAAAATTATGCTAATTGACATAAAAGTAAATGAACATGTAAAATGATTAAGTGACTAAAGGTAAGACTAGCATTATATAAATGTAAATAAGGAGCAAAACTAGCATCCTATAAATAGAAGTAAAGCTAGTAAATACTGAAGAAAAGTAAGTAAGAAAGTACTTAAATGTTAACTAAAATAGTAAGTATGAACTGAAATCACTATGACTGAAACAAGATCAACAATTTTAAAGTAAGAATGTACCTAAATTAGTAATGTCAACAAAAGGTAGAAAAAGATATAAAGTATGAAGTTTATAGTCTAACGAATACCATCCTAGCCGGTATTAGGCCTAGGCTTGGTTAGACTTACTTTAGACAGACGTATACCACCCTAGCCTGTCATAGCTCTAGGTTTGGCCTGTACTAAACTATGGGTATAGGAAAAGGCATACTAATTAGGCTACATTCTACTAACCATATGTTCAACTTAACAATGATGATGACATATGCAAATGCTATTATGCAAAACAAGATTGACAAGAAACACTTTTCAAATGTCTTATGTCTAATAAATGGGAACAAAGTATAAGGCTCACAATAAGGTAAGCATAGTATCAATTTTTGAAGTGAGCAAGAGACTCTACTATGACACAAGTGATATCCATTTGTTATTTAATTTAATCATTCTATCTACTCTAAGCTACACAAGTTCAGGATCTCCAAGTCATACTATCAAGTGTAACTCAGATTCATGACCTTATATATTGGAAACAATTAGAACTAATCAGGTTCTAATCTTATTAAATCAATGTCGACTATATAAGTTAAATAATAAATCCAACGTTCTATTTTAATGTTTTATCATAGTCCCAACCCATCTTGATTGATCAAATCAAGATGAAAGGTTTAAGAATTAAACTCCAAATATGGGGTTTAATCACTTAATCCAAAGGTGTATCCAAGGATCTAAGGTTTAGAACCAAAATCTCACAGATTAGGTTAAGGCAAATCTTAATGATTAAATCAACTCATTCGAACAGATTTCTATCCTTAGCTCTAAGATTTATGGATCAAATAATCATTAAATAAACTAGGAAAAATCTACAAACTAGTAAACTCAAGGCTTCACCTATTTAGTAACCCAATTTACTAAATAGATGAACTCTAACCTAAGAACTATTCCTAATCCTAGGAATTAAGGCTCTTAATTACTAAGAGTATCTCTTAGACACACATCCTAACTAGTATTATAAGACCTATGGGATCTAAGAAGGATTAAGGAAGGAAGGAACACTCAAATTTTACTTAAGGATTTCCTTAAGGACTTAAAAATGAGATTTTTATCAAAGTTCATATTAAACCGTATAATCACATAAAATATGATCTAAATCATTATTCTTACTGTCTATATTATTTAGAATATGATTTTAGGGCTTTAGAAGGTTAAACCCTAAATTTGAGCAAAATAACTATTTTGCCCCTACTTAAGGGTTTAAGAGATCAACATCTGATCTAAGGTCCTAAAACTAAAATTTTTAGTGGCACAGTGTTTCTTACTATCAAATATAAGATTAGACAGTAATTAAAAAAAATTTGGGTAATTATTAAGCCTTATGAGATCAAATTAATGAATTTGACTCATAAGGGCATTTTGGTAATTTGGCTTAATAAAATCTAAATTTTCTTTTAGTTTTATTTTGCTTATTGTTTAAGGTTTTCATAGAATCTAAAATATTTGAATTCTGATAAGTATTGGCTAAGTTATGGCCAATACAAGCTTAAGGGTAAAATAGTAATTTAGGATTTCTTAATTAAGGGTCAAAAATCTTAACTTCTCCAATTGGTGTCCAAATTGAGTGAAGTTAGTGGCTATGGTTCACAAATAATCCACTGATTATATTAACTGATAGTAGGCTCAATTTGGATTCTAATTGGCTAAGTTATGGCCTAATTATAGTTTAGGGTGATTAATGAGTGATTAGTGAAATTAATCACTAATCCAACCATACCATTAGGTTCTAATATACTCTAGAAGTTATTTGAAACTTGAATTATTCAATTTGGATCATTAAATTTGCTAATCTTCACTAATCAAGATTTAGGGTAATTAGGATTGATTATCAGATC
Source organism: Gastrodia elata (assembly GCA_016760335.1). Classification (NCBI taxonomy): domain Eukaryota; kingdom Viridiplantae; phylum Streptophyta; class Magnoliopsida; order Asparagales; family Orchidaceae; genus Gastrodia; species Gastrodia elata. The sequence goes on along the minus strand of CM028681.1, from coordinate 2,101,433 downwards.
TAACTGTTAGATCCTAAATATTTTTACAGATTACTGTAAATTAGGTTCTCTTAATCAAAATGAATATAAAGATCACCTAATTTGGAGTTCAATTGACCAACTTATGGTCAATTGAAGTTTTAGGGTTAATTGACCTAATTAGGGTTAGGTCCTAAAAGTGATTAAGCTAAAACATAACCCTAATCGAGAGGGTCACCACTACTAAAGCATTCCTAATGACCTCTTTAATTAATATGCAATATTGCTAGGAATAAACTAGAATCGATAAATTGATCATATTAAATTATTAATCATAGTTTTAGGATATTACATTTAATCTAATTAAATCCTTATTAAGAAAATGGTTCAGTTCTTAAATCATAATTAATGCTTTGAATCATAGTATATTGATTAGTTTTACAATTCCATATCCAGTTTCTAAGATTCCTCTCAAATTAAGCTCAATTTAATTATCATTTAATTTAGAGGGTTCATGAGTTCTATATATATATATATATATATCATTTATTCAATATGAAAATCTTACTACACTAATCCTTATGAATACTTGCACCATAACTTAATGAAACTAAGGTTTCCATAAGAATTTACATAGCACCTCATTCATACTCAAAGAATTTGTAATTGAAATTGATATAAAAGATACGTATATTATGATTGATATGCCAAAACAATTTATTTAAGACTTACTCTAACAACAATAATCATTTGACATAATTAATTGTTATATTGAAATTTTGAACTCATATTATTATTCTTGTTATTATTCTGATTAATTTGATATATTAATTTGTTATGATTGGATAAATATTCTTATTTTCATGAGTCTTTAAAGTCTAAAGTTTAATTTATATTAAACTATATTAATTAATATATCATAAAACATAAAATTCTTCTTCTCCATACGGCTGAGGAGCGCACAGCCATCTCCATGCTTGCGGGCCAGGGTCGAAGACACGCGGGTCAGACTTTCGACCCGCCCGCTACTGTAGCAGTCCCCGACGAATGAAGGCCGAAACCCTAATCGCTAGGGTTCCAAGAGGCGCTCAGCAAGAAGATAAAATTGGATCACTAGTTTTAGTGTATCGAACAGAAATCATGAATCAATCCATCAATGCATAAGTAATCTAGATCAATTAACGACTACATCCAATCTACATTAACAACTTAAAGTAATGGCAGAAATATTTGACATCAAATAAAGAAAACATCCCGAATCAAAATCGGGTTCATTCGATTCCGATCGCAATTCGATTTCTTAATAATTGATATGGTGTTTTGAATTCGCCGAGGGAAGATGAGGAGTACCTTAAGCGATACGACAGAGGGTGCTTCGTCAATCCGGACAGATCTTTGGGTAGGGTTCGAATGTTTCCAGCTATGCTCGATCAAACCCGCTGATGGAAGATTAATCACAATCAATAATGGAATGCAGAGGCAGCCTAAGGCGGCGGAGGATGCGTGGGATAACCTTCAGCATGCTGCGTGTAGGGTTCTTCGGCACGCGTCGAGTGGGAGCGCTCCATCGGAAGAGACAGAACAGAGACCGCTCGATCTCACAATCGAACGATCCTAAAGGAACCGTCAAGATAGACGGTGGGAGAGAAAGACGGGGATGGCGCCGTTAGGTTTAGTTAAAATGCATTAATATTTAATAAATTTTAAATCTATTTTCTTAATTAAAATTAATTAATTAAATGCGTTATAAAAAAAATTCCAAATAAATCATCCCTAGCTAAATGAGAGGCGAGGAATGCAACGGCGCACTCGGATTTTCGTTTGAACGAGTATTTAATTATTTTAATTTTCTAGGTATTTAAATAATAATAAAATTTTTGACGAAAATCTAACGACTTCCAAATGCATCCAAAACTTCACCCCTAGCTAATTTGGGGGTGGTAAACGCAATGGTGAAGTCAGATTTTTGATTTGAGGTCAAAATAAAAAATCAATTTCTAGGGTTTTGTAATTTTTTAGAAATTAAGATTTGATTCATTTGATCCTTGATTTAGACTGGATCTTAGAGGTAAGTTATAAATGACTTATTTAGTGTACTAGAGTTCTAATTAAGACTTAGATTAGTCTTAATTGACTTAGGTAATAACTAAGGTTATTACACTTACTCACTTTGACATTTGATGCTATGCTTTCTTTATTTTTGAGATTTATACCTTTGTTATATGTATTAGGCATAAGATATTTATAAAGCATTTCATGTCAAACTTATTTTGCATAGTAGTATTTGCATATGTCATTATAATTATTGAGTTGAATATATGGTTAATAGAATGTAGCTTAATTACTATGCCTTTTACCTTACCTATACTTTAGTATAGTCCAAACCTAAACCTATGACCAGCTAGGATGGTATTCGTCTGTATAAGGCAAGTCTAACTAAGTCTAGACCTATGAATGGCTAGCATGGTATTCGTTAGACTTTGTATCCTTTTTCCCCTTGTTGGCAATACTAATTTAGGTGCATTTCTACTTTAAGTTGATTATCTTATTTAAGTCATAGTAACTTCAGTTTTATACTTTCTGTTTCAGTCTACATTTCAGTACTTTCTTATTTACTATTCTTCTGCATTTATTAGCTTTACTTCTACTTAAAGGATTCTAGTTTTACTTATTATTTGCATTCATAGGATGTTAGTCTCACTTTCAATTATTTAATTAATTTATATATGTTTTTATTTTATGTTAATTAGCATGAATTTATGTTGATCATAAGCATGTTTAGGCTGAGTTTCCTTTCTATTATATTAGTATTTAGTCTTTATTTTATAATTAACCTTATTGTAGCTATATTTGCAGATATGTGCTTACTTCTTATTTTATTAAGTTATAGACTTATTGTTTATAACTACCTTTTTCTTTCATATGCATTCTGCTCCTACACTTGCTTGTATGTTATATTTTAATAGTGATATCTAATTAACATAATAAATTGAAGCCTAAAATGTACTTAGACTTATTATCTAATTAATATTTTTCTTTTGTTGGCTGGGGCCCTATCATTGTGAAACTGACAATGGTAGACTCTGAACTTTTTGAGATTGGGGAGCTTTCTGAAGATAGGATTCAGGAGGAGGTTCACGCTAACTGAAGACCCTTAGTTTTCTTTCTGCATTGTGAGGATGAGTGATTTATTCTATTTTTGCTTTAACTTTTAAATCATATTGTAATAATACAGGGTTAACTTTACTTTTTACTGCTTTACTTATCTTGAGTTAGATATTTAGTTCCTTTTATATTATAATGAATGGATGTATATTACTTTGCTTTCGCATTCTACTTTTATGTATCTTTCATTTAGTGAAATTTTACTTTGAGAATGGAAAAGTCCTTAATTATGATGGATTGGGATGTGTGACTAATCTAATTAAGAGTAGGGACCTTGCCATTTAGGTGACCTCTCCACCATAATCATATTAACTTAATAGTTAACAGGACTACGGTGGGGCAGGACCTCCACAATATATGACCTGTGAAAATTGAAATGTGATATATGATAACAAACTTTATTTGAAGATTATTTGAGATTTGGAAACTTAATTTGAAATAAACTCTAAAAAGGTGATAACAATGCCACTTGTAGTGTTGTGATTAGCCCAAAAACATTTGCTTATAGGCTTGGATTAATTTGTATTGAATAAACATTACATATTTTTGTGTTTTAATAACAAAAACTTGTCGCATTCTGTCTAATTGTCCAATATTTTAACAACAAGAATGTTTCTACTTTGAGGTTATGTTTTGAGGACCAAACATAATGATGTGCAGAACATGATCAAGAAATGTGACACCTTGCTAAAAATGATAGGCACAAAGAAGAATTTGTCATATATGCTCATCAAATTTCTCATAGTGCAAAAGTTCATTTATTGAAAGAAATTAGTGAACATTGACGATTAGTGCTGGTAGCTCTTTTGATGAGCTATGCACGGTTAGATTTATTTGAAAAGGGGATACTTACGCAACCATCTTGGATGCAGTGGCATCACTTTGCTAAAGAGTTATCTCTCATATAATGCATATGAGAGCTCATGTGGAGAATTGTTAAAATTAGTCAAATGCATTTTAATGTATTTTGACTAATTAACATGTTTTGTCTAAAAACATGTTTAAACTAAGAAAAATTAACTTTGAACACATTTTCAACTCATTTTTTCCAAGAAAATGCTCTTTAACTAAGAAAACATGTTATCATAAAAAGTAAATATGCCTTCGACCAACTGTAAATACCAGCAACCATTAGAAGGAATATATGACCAAGTAGAGAAATCCTATTTGAGAAGTTTTACCAAGTGCTATGAAGATTTTTTTGTATAGCAATTCTAAAGGGGGTGAGATGCTCAAATCTTGAATCTGTGTCATTTCTTCTTAAGAAATAGTGAAATCCCCTCCTCCCTATGGATGTAAGTGAATCTCACTTAACAACATAAATCCTCGTATTTGAGTGTTGTGTTTTAATTTTCTGTAAGTCTATTTTGTTTGTTGCATGTACGATTATAATTTGAAACGTACATTAAAGAAAAGAGATGCAAACAAGGTATTTGTAATTAAAAAAAAAACTAAAACCATTACTTGAATGGAATTTTATTTTGTTCACTGAATCTATACTCTATTTGCAGTCATGAATCCCGGATTTCCTTCAGCTCCAACCCCAGTCAAAAATACGGTCTTGTCATCTGACGGACCCGAGGAATCAAATTCAACGGCTAACCTGATAAGAGCCTTAATAGAAAGTAATGCGCAATAGGCGCAAGAGACCTATGCCCTAATTCTGTCTATTCGTCAACAGTTCATACCACAAACGGGATTTGCATCATCCTCTCATTACACATGAGATGTGATCCTACAGAGTTTCCTTCATCTCAGGACACCCACATTCAACGGAGCATTCCAAATTAGGGCATTTGATGCTGCCTAGGTTATTTTCAGCTATTTTAAGCCAATTCATAATGCCCATTGGATTTAGCGCTTTGTTGGATGTGGGTATCCTGAGATGAAGGAAAGTGTGTAGGATCGCATCCCTGTGTAATGTGAGGATGATGCAAATCTCATTTGTGGTACGAACTGTTGACGAACAGACAGAATCAGGGCACAGGTCTCTTGTGCCTGCTGCACATTACTTTCTATTAAGGCTCTTATTAGGTTAGCCATTGAATTCGATTCCTCGGGTCCGTCAAATGACGAAACCGTTGTTTTGACTGGGGTAGGAGCAGAAGGAGATCCGGGATTCATGACTCGAATAAAGTATAGATTCAACGAATAAAATAAAATTCCATTCAAATAATGGTATTAGTTTTTCTTAATTACAAATACCTTGTTTACTATCCTATTTTTTCATTTGATCGACCTGATAACCATCTGAGGTCGAGCAATATTCACCTTCGTTTCGAGTAGCTCGCACCCGACAAGGAAAATCCCCTTGTACTGTCGCATCAGACCTATCCCCTACTACTCCCCAACGGTCCCTGGTAGCTTACCATTCGCAGCTTCATCCTCCCATCGGATTGCCTTGACCCAAATACACCAATTTCGGCATTTGGGGCCAGCTGATCTCGGACTCAGGCACGATGCCATAGCCCACGCTTCTCTAAACTCCTCGATGCCATAGCTTGAGAAATTTCTCTGGAGGTTCCTTTACACCTCATAAGCTCTCCTACATCTCGACTATCATCCCATTCTTTTTTAAGCTTATCCATGCTGCGCCAATCTATTCTAACGTTTCAAACTTTGCATCCCGATAATTCAGTGGGTGAGGCTTTGTGAAGACCCACTTAAGTAGTAATAAGTGAAATTCTTAAACATCAAGGCACTTTTTCAGATAACAGTGGAGTTCCTGATAAGAACTCCAAAGTTAAGCGTGCACATGTGAGAGCACTCCCAGGATGGGTGACCTACTTAGAAGTTATCTTCTGAGGGAAAAACTGTGAGGCCTTTTAAGCCAAAGCAGACAATACCTTGGTGCTTAAGAGTTTAGACTATTACAAATAGTATCAGAGCAAACCATAGGGTGTCAGATAGGAGCTATGTGCCATACAGGGCAAAGTACCACTTCATATGAGCAGCCTCTTGAACCCATGATGATTAAGATGCTACATGATTATGGGTACCTTTTGCGCATGTTGGAGTCACCTCTAGTCCTACCTACCCAATTGCTGGTTCTTGGATCTGTGTGTGGATACTGACGAGGACGTCAGTTACTTAAGTTGGGGAGATTGTGAAGACCCACTTAAGTAGTAATAAATGAAATTCTTAAACATCAAGGCACATTTTTAGATAACAATGGAGTTCCTGATAAGAACTCTAAAGTTAAGCATGCACATATGGGAGCACTCCTAGGATGGGTGACATATTGGAAAGTTATCTTCTGAGGGAAAAACCATAAGGCCTTTCAAGCCAAAGCGGACAATACCTTGATGCTTAAGACTTTGGGCTGTTACAGGCCTGGAGTTCAAGCCCTCATCTGTTTTCTAAAAGCTCAACCAAGCTGCTAGGATTAAACTAGTTGGTCATCCCTTAAGCCCATGTACTCCTCTACCCAAGTACTAAACAGCTCAATTTTCTACTGCATTTTGTTCTAGGCTAATTGTCATTGTCGATCATATTGGATTGGATCTGATCAATAGGTGGTTGGCTCAAGCCTGTACAGTGGGGTACAGTTCCTGAGACTTAGTAAGGTCCAGCAAATCCAAACCACCTCCCATTCCAGTGATGCATTCCTTGGGTCGGACTTGACTCAAGGAATGTGTAAGGATCTTGATCAGTTCAAATAGTGAGCTGTGGAGGGAGAATTTCCCTCTACACTAAACCCTAGGTTTATGGATTCCATAATAGGGAACTTTCTATAGAGAGTGTCTCTATTAGGGCTTTTAATTCCATTTTGTTGAACTCGAGCTCAGAATTCTTCTATGCCCTTTGTTGCATAAAATGGCATTTGGAGTGTCAAGAAATTTAAGGTTTCTTCAAAACCCTAAACTCCCGACACCAGTCCTTCATCCGTCAAATGAAGAAGAACAGGGTGGATCAAACCAGCCCACGACCCTGTTCTTCTTATCTGAAGAAGAAAAGGGTGGATCAAGCTTTTTGACTTTTATGTCAAAAAACTTTTATGCGCTTTACTTTCTATTAAGGCTCTCATCAGGTTACCCATTGAATTCAATTCCTCGGGTCCGTCAGATGATGAGACCATATTTTTGACTGGGGTAGAAGCAAAAGGAGATCTGGGATTCATGACTATGAATAGAGTATAGATTCAGCAAACAAAATAAAATTTCATTCAACTAATGGTTTTAGTTTTTTTTTTAATTACAAATACCTTGTTTGCATCTCTTTTCTTTAATGTGCATTTCAAATCATAGGATATCCATTTCACACTCGATTATCACTTTTCAATGATGTTATTTTGTTCGTTCAATTCCTAGGATGTCCTCATTCTAGACATTTTCAATTTTCAATTCTGAGATTTAATTAATGAATATTGGATGTTGCTTTCCTTACACTTAGTGATTTGTGATCTTGTTTGACATAGAGAATATATCATATAGTAGATAGGAACAAACTCCTTATCTGACACTTATTGATATTTCTCTGATACCAACTGTAGCGCCCACCTGTCGTCGCGCGCAACTGAAGTATATAATAACAAAACAGTCGGCGACGGAGCAGTGCGCCATTCAGAAAGACTTACCTATCTCCCTGAATAGGCTAAAAATAAACTCATGCAAAGGATTGCTGACTCATACCCTAAAGAGAAGAGTCAAAAGCTAATACTTAAGATAAGAGTAGTATCCTTATCCTAAGTACTAGATAAATGCATATATTAGATTTACATACGAAATGAAGAATTCAACATATGTATAAGATATCAGCATTTTTAGTATGCTGATCATATCACAATACTAAGTATAAGTAATATATAAATAGAGTGTGGAAGCTAAGCATATATCCTGAGACATTCATCACAGAAATGGAATAAAAATATTCATCTCATAATAGAAAAGTAAATACGTCATGAATTAATAGAAATAGTTTAATGAAATGGTATTGAAATAAAATATAAGCATTAAACTGAAATAACTAATCAAAAGAGGTAAGGCTGGAGGAGAGATCTGCTAAGGCTCCACAAACTCCTACTGAACCTCTTGCACGTCCTCCTAATCTAGCTCAACAAACTGCTCATAATCTAGCAAATTGTCAGATCTCAAAAGTACCACATGTTAGACAATAAGTATAGCATATCAAAACTAATCTAATAGTTCTAATTATTTACTTAACATTTAAATAATGTAAACCAAGCCGCAAGAAAACTGTTAAAGTAATTGAAAATTTAAAATTATATAAAACTAAAGTAAAGTAAATCTAACTGTATACTGAATACTGAAAATGAATGAAATTGAGCAAATAACATATAAAACTATGCGGTATGTCACTAAAGTCATGCATATGTATATGCCACGATACAAAATGCAATTGATATGCAATTGAAATATCACTAAATGGGTATGAATCGTACTGTTCAATGCCTATATATATCCGTTTGGGAATCCAGTACTAGTCATCCTGCAAATTTTCCGATTAATATATGCAACATTTTGTAATTTATAAATCATCAATGATACTCATACATTATTCTCATGGTCATGCTCATGTCTATGCACTACATGCTTAAAATCCAGAAATCCAAAAATATGCTTTAAAGTCAGATAATGAATCAAATATCTCCATTGTGCAGAATTCATCTAAATGAATTCTGACTCCTAGTTCTAATTCTGATAAATTTGTTTTACTTGAGATTTTGCTTAAAATCATCAGTTGGAAAGGTTGTACACATACATTTAGTATATTTCTAAGAAATGTGGATTTAACAATTAGTTTATTTGAAGCCACACCTATCAAAGCGTTCTTTAATACGAGTCATCACCCATTGACAATTTTATTTCACTCAAACTAAGCTGTTAAATACCTTAACTTTAAGCATACTTAGTGTCCTAAGGAAGGTAACTTAAAATACTTAGTTTTTTGAGACCACCACTATCAAAGCGTTCTTCAATAGAAGACATCACCCATTGGCAATTTTTATTTCACTCAAACTAAGGATTTAAGTCCCTAATTATAACACTCTTAGGATTGGAGGATTTACTCTAAGTGGAGTATATCCGTCAAAGCCCGCATGATAGCACAAAGATAAGTCTTCCTTATAGTGACTCAACTAATCCTGAATACTATGGATATACACTACTATACTCAACTAATAATATGGGTTCAGTGAATGATATTTAATCAACAAGGATCACTAAAGCTATGAATTTAGACTTCATTGGATAAATCATTTATAAGGTTCCAAGAATGTGACCAAAATATCACCCAATATAGGCTACAATAATATGGGAGGAATCTCATGCTAAGTACTTTAAGTGATTCTATCACAAGGGTTGAAGATTAACCTCTAAGGTCAAGGGAAAAATATCTAAATTCCTACCTCAAGGTTTAGCAAAAAATCTTCATACCTCAATAAGTTATCAATTAATAAGGCTTTTCAATTACATTATAAATCCTATGGTAAGATCATCAAGATCTTACACATCTAATATTTACCCTAAATTTATATATTTTATTTATTATACTTAAATTGATCAGATCAGATCAGATGGTTAGACTTATCTGATCACATCCTATACTATAATTATGGGACAAAATCATGAATATTATTGGGATTTGATCTTGTAATAAATAAACATAATTTTATAATTATCTTCATGCTAAGAGTCTTATATAAGAGAAAATTAAAGATCTTCAGCTCAAGTTCAGATATTTAATTATATAATTTTTTTTAATAGTCTTAGCACTTCTAATTCAATAGTTTATGATCAATATCAAATCAAATACATTATTAAAATCATATCAGTTGAATTATCTTTCAATCAAGTTGATTGATTTAGTGATTATAGTTTAGATCTTAACTAGATAGGATATGGTTTAACTCTTAGCCATTCCAACTTAAGATCAATAGTTGATTTATAGATCAACGACAAATCAATGTATTATTATTAAATTATTGATGACGAATTTCAAATTTAAATTAAGTATCAATTACTTAATCAAGTTCTTAAAATTTTTATGTTCAAATATAGTTTAATGTCAAATTAAGTAAACCAAGGTGTCTAATTTAAAGTTAAGATTCTCTAATATACATAATTTCACATTAATTAAAATAATAAGTAATTAAGGCTAATCAAATCTTAAATCAAATATAAAAGGGATTAGCACTTGATTACAAATAAAAAATAATTAAGTTTCATATAATTTGATTAATAAGTTTTATATTGACCATACAAGCAATTAAAGATCCTAACGTTTCCATTCGGCATAAAGTATTCAAGCAATTTATTTATGGGATCTAGAACATACTATACATGCTAAAATAGTAGATTTCACATTGAAATTAACCAACACATTCATACAATGCTCATTTTTACTAAATTCAGTTTTGAGTTTAATATGATTTGACCCCATTAGGGTTATAGGACCATTAGAATGCAAAAATATGAAGTTTTGACCATTCCGGACGATTCTGGACACTACAGTGCATTTAATTTAATTTTATTAATATTTATATGCCGCTATGAAGCGCTGTAGCGCGCTACGATGGCTACAGCGTGCTACGGCGGATGAATTTTTGAAATTTCGGGCTCTACGGCGTGCAGTAGCGCCTAACGGTGATTTTGCATATGCGAAAATCGTAGCGAGTCATCTTTCGCACTAAAATACTTTCAATCTAAAGCACTTCACATGCGGTGCCATATACCAATGGAAAGGTCTTTCTGAGATCTTTCCATTAATACTAAAATAGGCACGAATGAATTATTCCTATATACATAAATTAAAGTTCTAGCTACATGTATACAGAAATCATGCAATTTTTTGACTGAAATTTTAAATAAAGGAATGAGCTTTGATCGGACTCATTCGAGTCCGATAGAGGCACGACAATCATGCATAGAATTCATATAGTAACTTAATAGAAATATCATTCTTAACACTTTGCTACATATGAAGAGAATAGCATAAGGAAGAGTTTAGCAAAATGGTACCTTTACCTTAGGAATGGAAGAAGAAAACTCGACCGGTTCCTTGAGAGCTTGAAGGCTTGAAAGATCATTCAACAGCGGCACAGTAAGAGAAGGAGGAGAGCTCAGCTAATGGCTAAATGGAGAGGAAGAGAGGGCCGAGCCTCCATTTAAAGGAGAATGAGAGCATGGCTCTCTCTTGAATTCTCTCATCAATTATGAGAGAGAAGAGGGAAGGTCATATGTCTTTTTTTTTTAATTATGTGCATTAGAGGAGAGGAATGGGAAGGGAGTTTTGGTTGAAAGGAAAAATAAATAGTTATATTTTGACAACTTATTAGGTTTAAAAATTATTTAACAATCTATTTAAAGTAATAACAAAAAACAAGACTGCCATTAGATTAAAATCGGATGATTGAAATTTCTCGAGCCATGATTTATAGCCATACGAACTCCAAATTTTAAAAATTTAGTATCGGAATGAGCGTCTCGACGAGATAAACACACATATTTAAAAATCATTAAATTTGGACAAGTATTTTATTTTATAATAATTTTTAAATGAAAACTTCAAAAATTCAATACGATTAATCTAGAGCTCGAAATATTGTGAAACTTAAAACATAGCGTCCTCTTATAATGCTTAACTTAAATATATAAAAGTTTCTAAATTTAACTTATAGTTTTCTTATTATCAACTCTAAAAGTTAAGTTTCACGAATTTATTTAGAACAATATGAGATCCAATTGCTCTCAAATTTCTGTAGAAGCATCCCCTCAATACATTTTATTTGAGGATGTTTTTATTTAATTTTTATTTGACTTAAAATTAGGATCTTAATTTTTGACTTAATTTGATCAATTTAGGTCAAATTGACTGGGTAACAATCTTAGGTTGTTACAATATGCCAACCTCATGTGCCTTAGCATTTAACATTTCTGTGCCACTGCCCACTAATCCAATTACCATACTCCCTTGAAGGTATTAGAGGTTTTGTTGTTGGACTCCATGTAGATAAGTCATCGCACCTTTGTTGGCTTTAAGAACTCCTACCTCAATCACCACCTTAAAGTAGTTAGCTTCTAAGGCTCGAACATGCAGCAAATTATTTTTTATCTCATATTCACATCTGACTTATTTCAACTCTTGCACTGTTCCCGTATGTGTTTTGATAAGCACATTACCAATGCCAATAATCTGTTATGTAGCATCATTCCCCATAGTGATAGCGCTGTTATCTATTTCCTTGTACGAACAGAACATTTATTTTTGTGAACAACTGTGGTACGTCGAACATGTGCCCATGATCCAACTGGAATTATCTGCTATCGAGCTAACAAGAGAAATTTTTAAGTCTAAATTTGACTACAATAATTTGAGTGTACATTTCTTATACTTCTAGTTGTTTTATTTTCCTACATTTTTTTGTTTTTCCATTTGTCTATTAAAGAATCTCTTATAAAATGAATAAGAATTTGTTATGCTTAATATATAATTAGTCAAAACCCAATTCAACCTCATTTCTTAATGTACAAATGGAGGCATCTATATACCTTCAAACTTCTTGCATGCATCTGTATTTTGGAAGAAAAATATAATTAGGTTCTCAAATAATTCTCAAAAATATTGAATAATTATGACCTATATTTAAAATATGTATTCTTAATGTGCTCTAAACACAAAGATCTATTTAAGCATGATTGTATTATTTAGTATTTCTTAAGAATTGTTTTGAGATATATGGAGTCATGTATTTGGATAATAACCTATAGATAATTAATTTGTGATTAGTTATTTGATACAATTATCCATTTAGCTAAAAGTAAATAATCATATAATATATATAGTTCATAATAGCTAATATAGTTAATCATAAATAGATTTAATTAATTAAAATAAAGGCATATATGCATATGTCATTAAGTGTTCATATTTAACATTAATAATTAATTATAAAGAATAGAATTATTTTCAAAATATTTTCAAGCATTTCTTAAAAAATAAAAAATAAAAAAATCTTTTTTTAAATTCAATTCTAATTATTTATTTTTTAATGACTCACAGTTATTAAAGTATTTAAAATTAAGAATTAATTCATAATAAATAAGAAAATTTTATTAAGAATTAATAATAATTTAGAGAAAAGTGCTCCACATAAATATTAATTAATTATTGATCAATTATTGTGATTATAAGTTTTGGTGGATGATGTGTCAAATTTTGAACACAGTAAAAGCTGTAAATTTTTTTAATTTGACAATAAATTAATTATTTATTAAATAAATTTGTCAAAATACGTTCAACTAATAACTATAAAAAACTTTATTCTTATTTTATTCAATTTGGTGCAGCTTACATATTTTTCTTAGAAAAGTACTATAACTAATTAGAATATAACATAAAAATACATTTTATATTTCTTAAGATTTATTTTTCTATTATTTAGAAAATAAAAAATTAATATCAATAAAAGATATTAGTTTATACTTAAAAGGGACGCAAATAAAAATGGTCACCGAAAAATTTGAAGTTTTATTATAGCATTTTCTTTTATTATATAAGAAATGTTTTACATATTTATTTATCTTAAGCTTATTATTATGAAAATGTTATTAAAATATAAATGTTTGTCATGCGTGATCTGCCAAGGCTGTTTAGGGCACTTTGGTGGCTTAATTGCAGAGACGAAGTCCTCCTGTGAGATTTCTCGTCGATGCGCGGAGACGAAGGTCGTTCGAACGACGAAGGTGCTAGTCTCCGTAAAATCATTTGCGTCGTTGGGCGATTCTCATTCCGCCCGTAGGCGAGGTCTGGTATATTTATTTTATATTTGAAGCTTATCTAATTATACTTTTCACCAAATCAATAAAAAGTATCAAACATTAATGTAAAACAAAATGCTCCCATCCTATTTTAATTTATATGAAAATGTATTGAAGGAATAGTGATCGGATTATATTTAATTTATGAAATAGTTTCATATATATTTATATTTAAGAAACAATAAATTGTTACATTATACAATTAATTAATTGTTTATTGTTTATTAATGAAAAATATTATTGCTGATATGACATTCAAAAAAATTTATCTAATAAAATTTGAATATTATTTCAATATAAATTTTAAATATAATATTTATATTATTTTAATATAAATAAATAAATATTAATAAAAATAAAATCCAAATCCTAAATAAATTTTTTAGATGTCATATCTAAATAATATTTCTTTTTATTAAATTCTAAATAATATTAACGAGATGTGACAAAATATTTAAATATTTATAATATTTTTTTCATAATATCCAAAAATGTAATTATTCAAGTTTTCAGTGTCCAAACTTAATTTTTATAAAATAAAATATTTTATTTATATATATATTAAAAGAATATTACTATACTTACATACTAATATATATTAAAATATATAAATGATGTGTCAATCTAATGTATAATTAAATTATTGATTGAATGCACTTTTTGATAAGTTTATATACAAAAATTACAAAAAAAAAATTTTTAATTAATCTTAAATATTTTTAATATATATTCTTGTATAACTATAACATTTTTCATATTAAAATTTAGATATCGAAAATTCTATTATTTGAATTCTTAGTTATTGATTATTATGCATATTACAATTAATTTTTTCCCATAATATAATACAATTTAAAATTGGGAATATATTATTTTCTAACATTTTTAATTATTTTGCAAGTCTTATATATATATATATATATATATATATATATTATATAAGAATTAAAAATTATTTATTTTGCTGATTATTTGTTCCTAATCTAATTTGGCTAATTCATTTATCATCAATTAATTATTTAGTTAGCAATTAAGATTTTTTTATATAACAATTAAAAATTATTATTTTACGACGTTTAATATCAGCAAGATTTCAAAATCTGGTAAAAATTGAGGTTTTTTTGTAAATGTAGCCGTTAGAAGCTTTCAAACAAAAATAATAATATATTCAAATATTCTTTTTGAAAATAATGAAAGTTATACCATAAAAAGTAAAATCTAATGAATATTTTGATATTTACAATGAAATTATAAACGGAATTTCTCAGTGGAATAGTCTCCACATCCCAACATGTACACAAGTCTTTAGCGGCCCACAACAAGATAGGCGCCCAGAATGAGAGCCGGCCCGAGCACCCCAGAGACAGCAAACCTAGCTAGCGCCGAAGATCCCCAGAGGCAGCAAGCTCGGCTCCGAGGCGCTGCGTGTCAGCTCGACAAGTGACTTGTCTGATTTCTTAGGGAACTCTTTGGTGGCTGAAAATGAAATAACCCTAGAGTGGGAACTTGATGGGGGAATTTGGGAGGAAGAAGAAGGTGGCTCCCTTTCTCGATAAGCTCTCTGGAATTCTGTATTCATCTTCTTTATTCATTATCGAAGATATTTAACAACCAAACCTTTCATACCGACATCATAAAACAAAAAGATCAATAGAATCTCAACAATTAGACATTAAAATTGATAGATTAGCAAAATCCAAGAAAATATTAAAAAAATATGAATAAACACAAGTCAATTTATTCTAATTTATAGGTAAGCAAGAGGATAAGATCACATGCTCATAAAGCTTTGTCCTTTGAACTATACACAAACCTTATCCTATCCCTTAACTTAAATAATTATATCCCATTTTCCAAATATCACCAGACAGAAAAAATAAAAAAAAGGCAGCCACAACCCTTGTCTTTTCTACCCTCCTCCTCCTCCTCCTCGACCATCAAAAAAAATAAAAATAAAAATGCATTTTCTCTTCTGGATATGATCAGAGAATCGCTTCAGATCATAATGAATTTCATTTGTAAAGTCACAGCAGCAGAATCAAATATTTATGATACGTTTCAATATTTCATCAGAGGAGAAGGCTAAGCAGATTGAAGATCTGATAGGGAGAAGGATCTGGGCGACTTGAAGCTCTTTCTCATTCCTGCCTCAGCTCCAAGGCTGAGAGGCTTAGGAAGAGGGGTTATGAAGGAGTCTTCTTCCCCTCTCTCATCTTCCTCCTCCTCTCCTTCTTTGAGGACAAGATCAGGCGAAAGGAGAGAGGGCAGAGATGTAATAAGTGAGCTATAAGAAGCCCTTCGTCCCCAAGAAGTAATCTTGTTAGCCATTAGAACCCTTCTCCGCTTGTTGAAGGGATTCTCTTGCTTGGCGAGCTCTCTGGCGCTTCCAGGGGCCGCATCAGAGAGGTTGGCAAAAGATTTAGACTTTCCTGTGAAGAAATTAGACAGCCCTCTCCTATAAATACAAGGGGGAATCAGAACAAATTAGAACCCAAGGATAGAATAAGGGGGGAGTGAGTATAAATGAGCTTACTTTATAGGAAGGGAATCTTCTAATGAATCCAGAGAAGCAAAGGAGGGAGCCACTTCCTCTTTGAGCTTGCTCTGAACTTCATTGCCCTCTGCGTCTTCTTCGGATGACGAGGAGGAAGACTGGGCGCCTATTGTGGAGCTCTCTGAGGATTCCTCAGCGCCCTGTTTCTCGTCCTCTGCTTCATTCTCTGAATCGAAGGAAAAACTGGTCAAATTTCTCCAATCCTCTGTTTTGATGATGGATTTTTGGTCAAGGGCCAAGTTTGTTTCTTTGGTATCCCCATGGCTGAATACCGGAAGCAGGGGCTGCTGCTCCTTTATTCCCACGGTTGAGACGATTAGGGACATCGATTTGCTTTTTCTCTGTTTCAATGTTTGTTGCTTTGGGGAAGGGAGGACATGATGGTAGAGAGAGAAGAGGGGAGGAAAGAGAGAATCAGAAATAGAAGGGGATGCGGGCTTGAGAGAGGATAAGGGAAAGGTGTTGCTGGCCTTATCGAGTTCCCGGGAAAGACTCTTCCAATTATAAAATATTATTCTTAAGTTTCTTACACATTTTGTGACAAAAAGTAGTAAAAATTAGAGGACAAATTTTGAGTTCATTTGAGATTCTTTAGCATGAGAAATTTGAGTTTAGAATCACTCTTATTTGATAATTTTTCAAAAAAATTAAGACTTTTTTTTGGCTTCGACGAAGAGATCCGAGAGTCGAGAGTGCGTTGTTTCAAATAATATCAGACAATAAAATTACAACAAAATCGTTCTGATTTTCGTCCGACGGAATTGAGTGTGAATAGTTTGAATCGACGATTTCTTCGCGCAAATGAAGCCGAAAGCGGCCGTTATAACGACATAAAATGGGATTACGATGTAAAAATTTTTCAAAATCTTGCAAAAAGCCCCTCAATTTTATTAATTTCTCTTTAATTTATAAAATAATATTAAAATGATTTGAAAAAAATAAAGAATTTTCATGCATTTGCAGCAAAAGCAAGCTTCCTCGATTCATTCTCCAACAGATAAATGGATAATGGATCACTAAATAAATAATATGATTAGTACCTATTTTTTAATATTTTTTTTATAAATTTTAATTTGTTAAAAATAATAGAAAGTATAATTAAAATTGAGCTAATTTATTAAACTTATAATAATTAGATTATTTTCACATATTTTTTGAAAAACTTAGATAATACAATTTAAATAAGAAAAACAAATATGAAAATTATGCATAAATAATATAATTACTTAATTTAAATATTAAAATAAATTAATTTTCGGTGATTTAAACTCTTGATAGATTCTTGATTCAAATTATACCGTCCAAATAATGATTATTTAAAAAAAAAATCATTTATATTAAAATTATTTAATATTTATATTAATAATATACTGAGAGGATTATTCGATAATGATTTGATTTGCAAGTTGCTAAAAGCTTTTTAAAATATAAATATTTAATATATAATTTTTTAATCACAAATTTATAAAATATAATAAATTATATAAAATTTTAAATTAAAATATTAAATGTTAGGTATTCGTACTTTAATAATTTTCATTCTTTATGACTAAATTATCTTAACAGCAGAATTTTAAGGCCTTCTATTGGCTTATTGTGGTTGGAAATAGAAATAAAAATACAAATAAAATTTTATAAAAAATTTCTATGAATATGAATGTTTGAATATAGATAGCAAAGCCGTCTACGAAAAATATTATGACATGAAGATTAAGATTTGTATATATATTTCTCATATTTTTTTGTGCTGTTTGAGAGATATTTGAGAATTGTGTATCTAAGAAACAGCTCCTTAATAGAGCCGTTAGCTTAGTTTGAAAATTGAGCCTAGAATATTATCTTAGACTATATTCATTTTCCAAGTCTTTATGCCTAATGAGGGTTCTTTGGTCTCTCTAGAAGATCCTCTAAATAATTAGACAAACCCTAGCCTTATATCCTAGAAGAAATTTATGCTATTGACAACAAACCCAAGCCTTACTCCCACCAATGGGACTCACTGTATGAACATTGTATCTTCGTTGTGCGTCGTCAAAATAGAGTCTCTCTCTCTCCTTGTTCTAAGCATTTGAGAGATTTCATAATAGTTTTCCCGTATGTATTTTTTTGTCTCATATATGATGTGAAAGATTTTCAAGAACTTGAGCTCCTAACTTGGGACTCTTGTGTGTTACATGTAATATGTACATGCATTCTAAGAACCATCCTCAGTATGTCATAGCTAGTTTTGTAATTATTTTATTAAACGTTCATTTAATTTTTAAAAAAGCTATTTTATAACCAATATGCATTCTGTTAATCACAAAATTTTACTATGATTATGTATGTTTAAAAGAAGATAATTGAAGTTTGTACCCTTCTTGATAATATGATCTTCAATTATGAGTTGTTGTTATATCCACATTAATGTAACTATTATTATGATTAAACTTACAATCCATCATTTTTGTTTTGGAATGAGGAAGATGAAAATGCTAAAGATTATGAAGAAGTTATTAAGTACTTGAGTATTGCTTTATTCCCATCCATAATTTTATCAATAAGAATTGCATTACCATCAAATAATAAGAACCAAGGCACCTTTTATCAAATTTGTTTAAAATTAACACAAATATATGTAAGTTATGGGAAAGAACATAGAATAAACATATTATAAATAGAAAGTTCCTTGGGCAACTTTTTTTGGCATTTGAACACATGAAATTACTCCATGTATCATACCTTTAATAACTCAATATAAGCTACATAAAGTGCATACCCCGCAAGCTCAGCTCCACAACCAAAGTGATCGAACGACAAAGCAACAAATCAACATCCTTTGTCACCTCTATCACCAACTAATAAGCCTGAGGATATGTAACAACTCAATGTTCTTATCCTAATCAATCAGGACTAAACTAATTTTTAATCTTTGTTCTAGTAATCTTAATAAGTCATTAGGAGTAAATCCTAAAGTTTTGGTCTAAATCAGGAGTAAATCGGATCAAACCATAATTCTGGAAAATCTAGATAATCTGGAAAATGAGCTATTTAATTTGACCTCAAATTAAAAATTCGACTTCTCCATTGCGCTCATCACCCACACATTAGCTATGGGTGGAAGTCGTCAAATTTTCCCAGAATATTTTAATATAATTAAATACCCTGAAAAATAAAATGATTAAATTATCATCAAAATCAAAATCTGATTTTACCGTTGCATTCCTCACCCTCGAATTAGTTAAGGGTAAATTTTTGAGATTTTTCAAAGTCAATTTAATAGTTCAATCTTAAATATAACCCTTCTGCGCCGTTCAATCGGGCTGTCCGATTAGATGACCTTGATCCATCGTCCTCGCAGATGTCATGCTCGAGGCGCGTGGCGTGCAAGCGGCAAAATCTATCGCGTGTTGAGCTCCTCACCACTCCTAAGGCTTGTTTTATCCCCCTCTCAAGATCCCGTCGCAAGCTCTCTTGATCCTCGGCAAACCGTTGATTCGAGGTATTTCAATCTTGCAATTCATTCACTCATTTCGCATTCTTTCAATTCGAATCTTTATTACATTGCTTAGATTAGGTTTTGATTTGGTTCGATCGAGTCCAATCGAACCAATTTGGTCGAACCTCTACAGTTTTCTACAATGTCGTCCCGCTGCGTCTCCTGTTCGGACGTAAGTAATTAGAGCTGAACTTTATCGACGTTCCAGAACTCCTTCGGTGATGACCCGCATGCCAATCAAAAGGTCTCTCCGAGACCTTTCCAACAGCATGCGGGCTGGCCTCCGGCGACAGCGGGAAGGCCGTCAAATCCGATGCCCTAGTTTCTCCATCGCGGGTTCTATCGAGGAAAAAGAAGGCCCTTCGCCTCTACCGCGTCGGGTGGGCCTCGCCACTGAAGGTTCTGCCACCTTAGGTGGGGCTCGTCTATGCTGACTACCGTGTCGTGAGACCGCATGTCTGCCAGCCATTGAATTCGTGTTGTGGGCCTCGCCTCTACTACCAACTCATTTTTATGGGACCTGCTACTGTTTGAATTAAATATTAAAGGAATTGAATTAATTTAAAGTAAATAAATTAGCTTAATTTATTCAATAATTTGCAAAACCTTAATCCTTCATAACTTTAAATCCAAAACTCCAAACATTACTAAAAAAATTGTGAGGATTATTATGGTAGTATTTAATTTTCATTTGGATGTGCATTTTTGCTAATGACATTTTAGACTCTCTTAAACTCCCATTTAACCTTAAATCTTTATTAGCTCATAACTTAGCCATTTTAGCTACAAATTATGTGATCAAATATACCATTTTGATCAGTAGATTGCATAATAGTAAACTACATTAAAATTTTAGTTTTTAAATTTCTTAATTAGCTCTAATCATTCATTAATTATCCTAAACTTTACTTAGGGCCTAGATTAATTAATTGGGGCTCAAATTGAGCAAACTCATTGTCATTGTAATCTGTGTGCTTAGGAAACACATTCACACTGAATTTACTCAATTTGGACACCAATTGGTGAAGTTGGGCATTTGAAGCCCACTCATAATCTTCCTTAATAATACTTTTGGGTCAAATTTTATTTTGCTCATATCTTGGTTATTTGACCTTAAAATTTAGCAAATTTAGTTTCTATGGAATCCTTAGGAAGATTAGAACCTAAATATAGAAAAAATATTAAAATTTCCCAAGTGATTTCACTAATTCACACTTAATGAGCTTAAACCCTAATATGAGCTTATGAGCATTAATCCTTAGCTAAATTGGGCATTCTTATTGTCTATCTTAATATTAGACAGTAAAAAACTATTTTTCATTAATAGAATTCAAATTGGAGCCTTAAAACCAAAAATCTCATTTTTGACCCTTATGGAGGGGCATTTTGCTCAAGTTTTGGTTTAAGTGCCCTTAAGTCCTAGAAATATTTATTTCCCCTTAAAATTAGTAAAGTAAAGATTTAAGAATCAAAATTGAGATCTTATGGTGAATGATAATATGATTTTCTTATCTTAACTTCAAGCTTAATTTTCTTGATTTTTTCTTAAAGAAATAAACCAGCATGATTTAGCTTTTATCAAATCAATAAAATATGCATGATTATCAAATAATCAATTCTAAATAATTATTTGATTTCACCTCATGACTTAAGTTATTTAAGATAAGCTTATAAGCTCAGTGAATTAGCATGATTAATTTCAATTTTAATCAAGTGATGGAATTTATGAACTTTTATGTAATTGCATTTTAATTTGATCTCTTAAATCAACATATGCCAAAAATCTAGATGTAATGATTAGAAGTTTTAAGCCTCTTAATGGTTTTGTTAGACTTTATAATTTAAGTGTTTTGCACCTTAAGTTAGGGAAATCTTGAGGTAGGAAATGACTTATTATTCATACATTGAGGTAGGCCTATAGATGAACCTCTTGAACCTTAGATAATTGATCTTTTATCTTGTGGTAGCAATAACCTAATAAATTATAGATTGAGCTTATTTGAGGTAGCTCACCAAATTCAATTGACTTTTATGTCACAACCTTGGAACTCCATTGCTTAGTACCTCCAATGGAGAATGGATTCATTAGTCTGAATTTTCTTAGATTCTAAAATAATTAGTATAGAAATGATACCATTAGTCTTATCATGTGGAGATTATAGTGCATATCTATAAAGCTGATTTGATTCAATAAGGATATGGAATTGGTTGATTCATCATGAATGAAATTATATATTCTAATCTTATCTTAGATGAATCTACAAGTACATCAGGATAAATTTCTTATTTCTATCAAGTGTGTTATAAGTAAAGGATTGAACAACTTAAATTAAGAGAATAAACTATAAAAGGATTATGTCTCTTATTTTTATGCACATTGATAAGTGCAGTTAAATAAACTAAGTATTTTAAAATATCATTCTTAAAACATTTTAAGTTATGTTTATAAGTAGAGGATTGAACAACTTAGTTTAAGAGAATAAAGTGTAAAAAGGTTTTGTCTCCTTATCTTTATACGTATTGATAAGTGCAGTTAACCAAAATTAAGTATTTCTTTCTTATAAACATACTATTTCTGTATTTGTATTCCCAACATGTGATAACTTAGAAGCTTATAAGAAATTAGTTGAATTAAGCATCAACTTCAGTTGAGTAAATCTGATTAAGTAAGCATAATCAAGGTTAATACTTGAATAATAAAGGAACTATTTTTCTTAGTTTTAATTCTAGATTTTTGATGATTTATTAATCATATTGAATTTAAAGTATTTGACATGAATTGCATAAGCATAAGCATCAAGATGCATTTGTGAACTATGTGATGCAGCATGCATCAATTTGAGTAGGACCTACGGGATGTAACAAGCATCATGGATATTAAGATTCCATGGGGTGCACGAGGCACTAAATGCATAATGTCAATATAAATCTGTGGCATATTCAGATGCATATATAGCGACATTTAGCACAGTTTTATTTTAGTATTTTATTTCAGTCTTTTATAGATTATTTGTTTCGACACTTTGTTCTTTTGCTATTGCTTTACTTTACTTTCAGTTTTGTACAGTTTGTCAGCTCTCTACAATTCAATATTTTTTTTTGCAATAGTTTCTTATTTTATTTAATGTTAATTTCCTTAAATTGTATAAAGGCATGTTGTAGCATTTTTTGTTGTGATAGATTTATTATCTAACATGAGATACTTCATTTGAGAAACCAACATTTTTGGGATCTGACAAGATGTTAGATCCTGAGCAATTTGGAGAGTTAGAAGTGAAAACCATCCAAGAGATCTAGGAGGCCCCGATGGAGCAGTAAAAGAATAGTCAATTTTCTCTTTTATTAGTTTACTATTAGTTGTGAGCTTGAGAGACAATTTATTTCTGCTCTTTTTATTTTTAAATAATTTTTTTAATAATTAATTTGGATGTATGTTTTTTTATTTTCTTTTATAAATGAATGCTCTAGCTAGTTCTGTGATGAATATCTAATGAATGCTTTTAGCTTCTGAACTTTGATTATTTTCTACTTATACATAGTATTGTGATGTGATCAACAACAAATGCCCATATAAAAGTACTCATATATATTGGAAATATCTTTCTTGTCTTACTAAATTCAATGTGTATAAGTATTCCAACTAATATTTAAGATAAGAGTACTACTTATCTAAAATATTTCTCTTTTGCTCTACCTTGAGTAGATTCTCAGTATTTGTATGTGGGAAGGCTTAGAAATCATTCCCAAGTAACGCACCGTTCCACCATCAACTGTTTAAGGTATCAACTCCTTAAGCCTATTTATTGCGTGCGGCGATGGGATGGGGCACTACAAGAGTAGGAGCACCTGAGCAACCATTAAAATCTATTGGAATTACATCAACGACAATCTCATTCTTCAACTCACAACCACCATCCACCACCCCCGAAAGATGGTACAACAGAACCTCTCAAATTGCTCCCAAAATTTATAACCAAGAAGGTCAAAATCTCAAACTTCTTGAAATCGGATGGCTAGTCACCCAAGTATTATCATGATAGGCATCGAAGGAATTAGCAGTATGTATTTCCAAATTTAGTTCAATTGGAGCACTTAGATGAGGATCCCGCTCTAAGGACACACTATCTTCTGTAACAACCAATGTCTGCTTAAAGGTAAACTATCCATTTCCTGGATGCACCTTTGTGTATATAAATGTAAACATTTGATTTGTTTATTGCCTTAAAGTGGGCATGATGTTTAAAACAACTTGAAGCATCTTGCCCAAAGGTATTTTAATATATGCATAAATACTCTATATAAATAATATTATTGACATATGTAAGAGATTAAGGAGAGATCTAGCCCATTATGAAAGGGCTAAAGATCCATATGGTATGACTCACCAAAAAGAAATGAGAATTTAAACCAGCTACCAATGGGTAGTCGTATGCTTTACTAGCATAGTAAAGCTAATGATTTGGGCTTCTTAGTGAGGCATTGGGTGGTTAGCCCATATGAAAAGTGGCAAAGTACAAATGATAATTTTGATGTAAAGTCTAGTTTAGCTTATTTAATTTTATGATATACTTATTTGTTTATTCTCATTAAAGCTCAAGGAAGCATGTTACCAAAAGAACAAGCTCAATTTTTTTTTATAGCAAATTGTTGTTGATTCCCCACTTTATGTTACCACACTAGATGTTAAATTGTACTTGTAATAGCCCAAGCTCTTAAGTACTAATATATTGTTTATTTTGGTCTAAAATGCCTCACAGTTTTATTATCAGGAGATAATTTTCTAGTAGGTCACCCATCATAGGAGTGCTCCCGCATGAGCACGCTTAACTTTGGAGTTCTTATCGAGAACTTCACCATAATTTGAAAATGCATCTTGATGTTTAAGAGTTTCACTTATTACTACTTAATTGAGTATTTACAGTACTTTTACTAAATTTTAAGTACTTATATCTAATTTATAATGATTTTTCAAGCTTAAAATATAATAAGGAAATGATGTTCTACTACTTTGAGAGTAGTTTCTAGCTATCTAATGGATGAGCTAAATAGATACATTGAAAGATGAAACCTTAAGGAGTTTTAATTTAACTTTTTATTTTTATTTTGTAAATGGATTATAAAACTACTAATCTGCATGTTTGTGGTATAAATGCTTAGAGGCCTTGTGCTCATTTTGATAATTGAATTATAATGCTTCAACTATTACAAAAACCCTTGTGAACTAGGACCCACTTGTGGTAATCTATGAACTTTAGAAAGCTTCTCATTTTTCAGTTTCTAAAAATCAAAATCCATCAAATAATTAAGGATGGGTGTAAGATGCACCCTCCATCGTATGAACATTCTTATTATCGAATAATATCATGTCAAAGTTGGGTATTAATTGTATTGATCATTAGATTGAGTATCATACATACATGTTATGATATAACATATTTGCTATTAAAGCCTATAGCACTACACAAGAGTGGGCTGAATTGTACTTTAATTATTTTAAAATTAAAAATTTAAACTAAAATTTGAGATTTGATAGAATATAAATGTTCACAAATCAAAGCATAAGAAAATAAAGAAAATTATCACATCACAAAAATATAAAATGAAAAAAAATTGAAAAATCCATCGATACAATGATGTATAGGGGTTTGGGTCTGCCTGACCTACGAATATTCTGTAGAAGTTCTGCTCTTCTAGAATTCACTAAGCCTTTTAGTACTATTTCACAAACAGAGAAGGTTTCCTTATTTTGAAAAATTTTAATTATGGAACAACGATATAGTTCCTTTTTCATAAGTATTTTGCTGGATGGAGTTGCATAAGCAAAAGTTCCTTAGCACAATTTCATATAGAGTTGGATTAGAAAAGCATTTATTATACAAAAAAACAAACTTACAAAAATATTTTTAGGAGTTATTCCAAGAGAGCTCACTAATCTTTGAGATTTAAAATTTTTTAAGTCTAATCACTTATTTTTACTTTGTAGGCTGTGCCATAACGTATTAAATATCAAATACGGTAAATCAGGAGTATCTTGTGGATCTTGGAGTTGGGACAAGCACCGACCGACAGTAGCTTGAAGACTTGCACATTTTACTACTTTTATGAGGATGAGTGAATTTTATAACATTTAATCTGTTTGTAATAACTTCAACTCTGGATGTTTTTACTTTTTTTTTTCTATGATGGACGCATTTTCATTCTTATATTCATGCATGGTTTGGATGATGGATTTGGATGCTCCTACACATATATTGCTTACTTGTTCATATTTACTATAATTTTATTGTCTCAAAAAGATTCTTAGCCACATAGTACTTAATATTGAGTTAGATTCTTACTAATTCAACGATAATGCCTAATGCTGGATTTGTTTCCTGATTCAATATTTGGGTCTTAACCTTAAATAATTCCTTATAATGTCAAAAGTTCTTAGTAATTCTTAGAATCCCTAATGTCCTTAAGCAAATATGAAAGCTATTAGATTGCAGACCCTTCATTTAACTCTGCATCTAAGACCTCCCAAGTGAGTAGTGAGCCAATTTAGTAAACTTATAAGCTAGTTCCTCTTCAAACCCATACTTACTTTAGTGAACTTCCCTCCTAATTATAGAACCTTAAATGGAGAGGAGGGGGCCTCAGCTTAGCCGAGCCGGTCGGCTGGTTTCCATGGGGCACGGGGCACCATTGTCTGTCGTCACACGTACCCTAGGGCACGCCGACCACATACGGGTAGGAGGATAAAATGGAAAGTTTTTAAATAATTTAATTTCAAAAATTTGTTGCATTTTTCCTTATTTTATCCAAATTGTTCTCAAATATGGGCAATACAATCATAAAAATATACTATAACCAACATTATTTTTTGTTTGACAGACTTTGAGGAATAAATAACG
Source organism: Gastrodia elata (assembly GCA_016760335.1). Taxonomy (NCBI): domain Eukaryota; kingdom Viridiplantae; phylum Streptophyta; class Magnoliopsida; order Asparagales; family Orchidaceae; genus Gastrodia; species Gastrodia elata. Next base: position 2,074,607 of record CM028681.1, on the reverse strand, counting down.
AGCTTTAAAGCATTATAATTAACACCTGAAGCACTGAAGAACTCATCCAAAGCATTTTTAAAACCCAAAAATATTAGACCTAGTAGCCTTCCCATATAGAAGAATATCATTGGCAAACAGTAAATGGGAACATTTTAAGTTTCCCAATGAGAAGGTGACAATTAAATTTGAGCACACAAGTCATCAAGAATGTTAGATAAATTATTCATAGCAATAGTGAAAAACAGAGGAGATAATGAGCATCCTTGGTGAAGTTCAGAAGTTGAGGAGAAAAAACCTTTTTTATAGTCTTGCTTATGTTAATAGAGAAATGAACATCCTCAATGCAAGCCGATATCCACACAATCATAATTTCAGGAAAATTGATTCTCTTGAGAGAGTTAATAACAAAGTTACGGTTGTGGCTGTCGAAAGCCTTAGGGAGATCAATGCTAAGCACAAAGGAGCCTCTTGGAACTTGAGTTGAAAAGTCGAACGATTTCATTAGCTAAAATAACACGTTGAGATGATTGGCGCTAAAGCTGCTTGAGTTTGATTGATAAGATCAGACAGAAGAGGAGATATTCTTTTTGTAATAATTTTGGAGATCAGCTTATATAGGGTATTACACAAAGAGATTGACCTGTAATCTTCATTAGTAATGACATTCCTCTTTTTTGGAATAAGAGTGATTAGAGAGTGATTAAGCCACATTGACATTTTGCTAATTTTTAAAAAAGAATGATAGCATCACACACATACAGATGAGCGCATCTGATTCCGGGTGCTTTGGAAAAAGAAAGGAGAAGCCATCCGGCTCGAGAGATATTCCTGCACATGACATAATGCAATGAAGAACCAATGTAAGAAGAAATGAAGAATTTACAGATGCCATGACCCTCCTTTTTATTCAGTACGAAAGAAATAGTGAGCCGCCATGCTTCCCATGAGATTAGGAGGCTTTGGCTCTTTGCTTGGCCTAGTCAATTTCAGTAGACACTGCGTCAATTAAATCTTGATTAATCTTATTGAACTGATGCACTTGTAGAAGATTAGAGGGATCAGAGCTTCTTTAAAATCTGAGTTTGAGCCTGCCATAAAGAGTGAACAACAGAGGTGGAAGCCTCCTTCCAATGAATATTCAAAAGCTTAAGCATTTTTTTTTTATCGTGCAAGTTTCCGTTTGAGGTCAAATTGCTTGTAACACTAAAGAAGTCGGTCCATATTGCATTCATCCATTTTGAATAGCCATTCATAGCGGCTCAATGATTTTTATAACAAAATCTATAGTTGATGTGAGAATGAACTGGAGAAGAGATCATCAAGGGATAGTGAGCTGACATGGAAGGAAATAAAATCCTGCAAAATGAATTTTTAAGAGAATGAATCCATGCCGCATTGCAAAGAGCTCGATCGCAGTTCGGTTCAGGGCAGAGAAAGAGTAGCTTGCTCGTCACCTTTGCCTTCCACGTCGTCGACAAAAGTCTGGCTCGTCTACACATAGTGAATCTGGTTTGAGCTTCTCTCCTTCGACTGTTCTCGTCTCTGCATCCATTGTCCTCTTCTAATCAAATGCTTGGGTTTGTGTTCGCATTCTCATCAAAAGCTTTTTACCATTTCGAGAAGAGGCATTAATTGAGAAGGGGCAAACTGCAGCGAGTAAGAAGGCCATGGGTGCTAAGGAATCGCTCTAAAACCCTTGTTTTTATCACCCCGCAAAACCCTAATTTTGATCTCGAGTGGACGGAGCTTGCAGATCTCGGCTTTTTAGTGGTTCAGCATCGCATTTGCCGTGTGTTCCGCAGTTCTTGTTCTTGCGAACTACATTATTTTGATGTTTAGTGGCTCAGATTTTGTGTTCTGTTAATTCTTAGGAGCTGATTTGGTGGAATTCATTGCGTTTTGAGGGCAAGATTATGGATCTTGCCGAGCTTTAAATGGGTTCTTCTTACTGGGGTGGGATGAATATCATTTTCAATGAGAAACTGGCTGACAAGCTCTCTAAGCTCAACAGCACACAGCAATGACTTCAATTTTAGATCATTATTGCTTTGCTTGTTAAGCTCAAGTAGTTAATCTCATGGAAGTCATGTTGCTTTCTTAAATTATAATTTTTATGAAATATTTTTTGATAATGTAAGAGCTAAGTGATTGTTAGTATGGATTTGCATCAGAGGTGAGGACTTTTTTTTGCAGGAAGTTAATATAGTAATGCATGTATGACATGTTGATTGCACTTAGAAGGAGAGTTACTAAAATTCTTTGGGATGTAATTTATACTGTTTATATATTCTTAATAAACAATTTATAAGGGAAATTTAAATATCTGAATTATTTTTTTAAGATCATTTGATTTTCATCATCATAAGCAAGAACATATAAGTGTTTCACTTCATTTGGAAGCAATTGCTCACCAGATCAACATTTATTAATAGTAGGAGCTCAGTTATGTTCTTTCAAATGGTGAGGTGGGAGACATGAATTCTTAGTTTTCATTGTGCATGATGAAATAAAATCCCCAAAAAACCCATTCTAATAGTTTTTTCTCGTGCCTATTTTTGGTCTGCTTTAGCTTACAGTAAAGATAAAATAAATCTAGCAACTAGCCTGATTTAATTTAAAGAGGGCAAAAAAAATCAATTATACTTCAATTTAAGGATTCATATAATTGCTGCAATAATAAACTGTTTGACAGAATTTGCAGATTTCAAAACTAAATCCAACTATAATCTGCTACTATAATTCATTGTAAATCTATGAGCCAGTTTTCTTTAGTGAGACATCTCTTTAGTATTCGTTGTTTTTACAAAACCCTGAAGGAAACGATCTTGAATTTGTACTACTTGAAAGAGTACGTTGATAAACTCAAGTCAGTAGAAGCAAGCAGATTGAGTCTTGTTGCAATTAAAATCAGCTGCGAGGTTTAAGGTTCGACTCTCTGCTTCTTCAATTACAGCAGCAACAAAGGTACAGAGGATTTTATAACTGATTTTAACATAGTTTCTATACTTATTTTCTTTTACATTTATTTTTGTTTTTGAAAAAAACTTTAGATTGTGTATCATTCATCTTGAAATATTATCTTTAAATTTGTTGAAATTAGCCCACTTCAATATTAATGAAAAAGGATGTCACAACTCCTCGAATAAAAATATGTTTAGTAGTTCAAAGAAACAAAGCCTGTTTTGTGGTAAATTTTTTGTTACTAGAAAAATTCAGGCTTAGTTATTCTCAATACTTCTCTATCTGGAAATGTATTTGATGGCCTACTGCTATAGTTAACAGACGATTTTGTAATCTCAGTTATATAACAGGCAGTTTTTCTACTTTTTGCTTGCAAACATCACAAGTCTTATTTCCGTTGATGCTGAACCATTTCAAAATCTCCCAATAAGTTGCCCTCATACTTCCAACACTGGAATTCTTACAAACCATGCCGTACACAACAATTTAAGCAATTAGGTTTTCTATTAGTGTAATGTGGATCTAAGCAAAATGATCAAGAACACATGGAAATGTCACATATTGGAATTTAAGAATTTCAAGTACACGGTTTAAAGCACAAGAAAGCATCGATGTTTATATAAAAAGAGCAGAAGTAGAAGCCACAAATTACTTTAAGAATTTCAATTACAGTACAATTACTGTATTATTTATAAGTATATCTTCAGCACGTGTATCATTTATAAGAATCTAATTTAATAAATCTAATCTACCACTGTCTTCCGCTTTCCATAGCATAATTGCATTTGCTGGGACCCTGCTTATTTGGAATTTGATGGAACTGAAGTAGGAGTCACCAATTGCATCAACTGCATATACCCATGAGAATCGAGAGCATGGCTTTGAAAGCAATCAAAAGAAACTAACAGCAATTGCGTGTGCGCGAAATGTCCTTATAATACCGAAATTAACAATCAATATATTCATATTTGTTATGTAAATGGTTACAATAATTACTCACATAAAGAGCAATAGTAGCATTTTGATAGCTTTCATTATTATTGGGATCAATACAGCATTTAGCATCAAAAAGAGGCGCGGGTCTCTCTAAATTGCAGCAATAATGGTATAGAGGATTTTGTAACTGCTTTTAGCATAATTTCTATAATTATTTTCACATTAGATTCTAACCTAAGCCTAAATTGCAGCGTTTCTCAAAATTTAATTGTATATTTATCAACTAAATTAGGCAAATAGAAATTTGTTCATAAATATCAACTCACATGACTATTTGAATAGACTAGAGTACTTCCTTTTCCTCAACAATTCAGAAATTGTAGCACTATTTGGTGATGCAAGGAACCGAACCTTAAACATGTTGCATACAATACAAGTGCTCTACCATTTGAGCTGCATCCCAATTAAAATGTTGCATTTGAGCTACATCCCAATTTATGTTGCAACACTTCTATCAAAATATGAGTTTGCATATTAGTTTGAACTATATGAACTAACAATAAAAATATTTCTACATATGCTTTTTGTGAAAATATAAATCCCTTTTGTGGAATGATCTGATCAGCAACTTAAGCCTTTAGAAAATTATAAAATTATGATATATGAAATTTGTGAATAAAAACTTTTGAGCGTGTTCAATAAATAAATAAATTTTATGGCACAGTAAGTTGCATTAATAAATTTGTGGGATAACATGAATGTAGGTTATAGTCTACTTCCGTAAAGCCTTGCTCAAGGAGCGAAGGGGCATGAAATTTATAATAGCATCATAAATAAAAACACATACAAATCTGCAGAAATTATACTTTATCAAAGAAAGGGATGCATCTCATGATTAAACAATCGCATGCTTAACCTATCCATCCACTGGAAATTTGAATTTCTTTCAGTATGAATTTCTTTTAGTATGGATATTTTTATTGTAGTGCTCTTGCTAACGATAAACTACTAGGATCTGTAAACGGTTTTGTCCAGTAGATCCACTGATTAGAACAGCATTTTTTCTTTTATTATTCTTTAAGAAGCTAGAAAACGGAAAGATTTTCACCTAAGGTAAGCTCTGTACGGCTGATGTCGGCGAAGCGAAGGTGAGGTTGGGCGAAACATGTGATAGCTGACGGCGAAGATGAGAGACGGAGAGAATAGCAGATCGCTGCGCTGAATGGAAGATCGGGTGTTTCTCGCCTGCGAGAAAAAAGAAAGTGCATGCAAATATATTTTCTCACCTTTATTCACATATAAACAGTTATAATTTGATCCATATATGTTACAACTATCTCACCATAGATGTCTTCCGATTCCTTTGAGATCAATCTCACTGCAGTACGATTGCTGGACTGAAAAAAAAAAGAAGGGATTTAAGTATATAATTGGTAGAATTTATCTTTTGTTTTTTTAGGATGTGTAAGAAATAAAAATTTTTTTTTTTTTTTTATTAATTATTAATATTTTTTTTATTAATTTTGTATAGGTTGGTCTCACAATAAGTGAGCTTAGAATCATAGAAAAATTTTCATAAAGCACTTTACGGCGTGCTACGGAGCGCTTCTGCTCAGTGAGTGCACTTAAGGAATTTTAAACGTTGCGGTACGCTGCAGCGCTTTGTGTAGCGAAAGACAGGCGCTGGGGTGCCCTATAGCGCCTCTAACAAATTTTTATTAAGTATGTCATCAGGGTTGCATTTGTCAAATTATTTCTACACTAACTAACAAAGGAAAAACAACTAATATAACATGGGTTGCCTCCCAAAAACACTTTATTTAACGTCAGTCGGACCAAATAATTCAACCTCAACCTTCACACTTTCCAATAACTTCCCACCATATTTTCACCATTTTTAGATAGGCACAAGCTTTATTTATAGCTAAAACAGATATTTCACTCGTGCTCTCATCTCATCTTCTCTCAGAGTTCCTATTATTCAGATTCTCATTAATAAATCATCCCGAAATGAATTTGGAGTTTTCCTCTTTCCTCTCCTTGTTTTATTCTTCCTTTTTAATTCATTATTCTCTACACCTCCAGTTGAGGTGTTGGTCAACTTCTTAGATTTAGAATCACTTGATTTGTAACCCTCACTAGTCATTTCAAAGAAGTTTGCTCTTCCCATACTCTCTCCCTCCATTTCAGATAAACCTTTTTCTTTTTATCAATTGTTTGTATTAGGTCTATATCTTCATCCATGTCAGTCACTCTTGTTCCCATGATACCTTTTTCCACATCTATAATGGCACTGGTTGTTGTTAGGAATGGTCATCCAAAAATGATAGTGAAATTTTCATTGCATCTATCCCACTCACACACGTTAAAATCAGATGGAATCTTAAAACTTCCCAACTCCACAATCACATTTTTAATGATCCCAATAGGAGTCATCGATTCAAGATTTGCAAAATCAAGAATTACATGAGTATCCTCCACCCCACCTATCTTTAACTACTCATAATGTGCTAAGGCATCACATTTATTGAGGCCCGTAGATCATACAAGGGATCTTTAAGGATTTCTCCATCAATTACGCATGGGATATCGAAACGCTCGAGATCTTCAGCTTTTGGGGCATAAGGTTCCTTTCAAAGTTATATGGGGTGCTAGGATCTTCCTTTCATAATCTCTCCTTTATTTCAACTTCACCTTTTTCCAATCCTTGATTTCTAAATTTCAAATCATTTACTAGCGACATTCTTTCCTCATAGATTTCCACTTCATCACATATGATTGCACTCACCATCTCCTTAGGATTAACTTTAGTTGAGCTTGAGTGTGTTCCTTGTTGTCTACTAGATAATAGTTGGAAGATTTGTCCTAACTTAATTTTAATGTTTCTCAGAGTGACTTTTATTCTTTGGATAGAGAAATCATGACGGTTTATCGTGGTTTCAATTTTAAACAAATTAAAGGCTCCCTTAATTCATGCATCTTGTGTGACGCCCCACCCCTTAATCCACAAGATTAAGCTAAGGGGTGGTGTGTCACTCTAGCTAACCCTTCACTTATTATTAGATTAGGATGAAATCCACAATCCACTTAATAAGGGATGGAGTAAGCATAGAATCAAACATTCAGTCACTTAATAAGAATTCATTACAAAGTGCGGAAGCGATTTATAATAAGAAACATCCAAGCATCACAACATAAATATAATGAAATACATCTCAGAATATAAACATAAAATCCAAATACACAGTCATGAGTACCTGTATTATTACATCAATTTAAGTTCAAAATAATGAAGATAAAGCGCGCTCATTCTCACTTATAAAGGAAAGACTAATTAGCTGCTTCTTCCACAGGCTCCTCCTTCGGATATAACTCCACACCAAGATCCTGATCGTCCAACTGAAGAGGATCTGTCATTGTCGGTTTCACAATGTAGGGCCCCAGCCAAATAAAAGAAAAATTTTGTATTAGACAATTATCTAAGTACATTTTAGGTTATTAATTTTCATGTGTTCTATAATATCACCATTTACAACTTATGAACAACAAAGTAACTAAGTAGTAGGTGCAGTAAGCGTATAAGGAAAACAATGACATAACAACAAATGAGGCAAAAGTACAATAGCTAAGCAAGGAACGGGCATATAATATAATAAGTAAAAAGTACTGAAAGTAAAGACTAATCCTAGACATACGGATGATTATGCGGCATATGCAAATTAAGTGACAGAAATCTGAACATGGTACGTATAATAAGCAGTAAAGTCTAGCATCCTATAAATATGTACAGATAAGTGGGTAAGTAAGGAAAAATAGCTAACTGAAACATGCATCTGAACACTGTACACAGTAAGTTGAAAAATTAAAACAGGGTATGTAAAGACTGCCATATCAGAAAGTTGGCCATCAGTCCGGTAAAAACCCCAAGCCTTACAGGGCTTAAGCAGACAGAAATTCCCATAGCCTTTCAGGGCTAGGGCAGACATAATCTAGCAGCAAAGTTAAGGAGGCAGTAATCACACATGCAAAATCTTTTAGTTATTTTACTTTGTTTATGTGGACACGTTTCAGAAATAGCTGAGGAGTCAAGCACGTCTGCAAGACTACACGGGTTCCATACTTAACACACTCTCCTCAATGAGTAATGTTAAGCCTCCTTATTTGTGGGGCCCCCGTACTGACAATAAGGAAGTACGGTGCTCCAACTGTGGCAAATCCCCAACTTAAGTAAAGTTAGGCGAACCCAGCTTGCCTTAAGGCATGGACTTGTCACCAAGTGCTATAACATTCATCAATATAAATATTAAATTAGCAGAAGTAATATAAAATAGAGTAATATCCACAAGCATACATAGTAGAAAAAGAAAATGCAATATAGTAACTCATCACAATACAGAAAATAAAGTACATCCAGAAAGTTAATTATTACAAACTGAAATAAATAACTGAAAATGAAAGGCTCTCGTCCTCACTGGAATCAACAAGACAAAACTAGCTAGACAGTAGCTGGAATGTTCTCCTCCTGAACTGGCTCCTCCTCAGCGACACTGCCCACGAACACATTTGAATCTGATATTTGTCAGTATCACAAATGCCAGGGCCCCAGCCAAAAAAATAAAAAGGTTACAGTTAGACAATTGTCTAAGTACATTTTAGGCTATTTAAAGTGAACTGAATATTAAAGGATATCACATTTAATTTAACTACACATGCAGCAGTAAATGGTGCAACAAGCTATGAAAGAAAGGGATTACTATAAACTATCTATTTATAGCATACAACACGTATGTGAAGTGACATACAAAATACTAAATAAGCAAGGTAAGGCTAAAAGCAAAATAACTGCAGCTACTAAATAAACATGATCCTAACATGATTATGATCGAGGTAAAATATGCTGAGTATAAAAGAACACAAGTACTGAATACGATAAAATTCTAGCATCCTAAACATGCCATTCAAACATATATCTAAACCATAAAATATACATACAACATGCAGATTAATATGAAAAGAAAGGCCACTGAGACATGTGGCAAAAGTAAACCAATGTATAACATATAAAGCCACTGAGACATGTGGCAAAACGAGCAAATACTAAAAATAAGGCCACTGAAGCATGTGGCAAAACAAACTAGAAAACCAAAATAATACAATACAGCTAAAGTAGTAATATGCCTAAGTCCTAGTACTGCCATACCAGCCAATAGGCCATACAGGGCCTCCAATATCAATCAATCAATCCCCAACGTAGCCATCCAAATATGCTATGTTTGAGTCCAGTCTATACAATACTACTACTGAATAGGCAAACTAAACTAGGTCATATTCTACTAACTATGACAAAACAAAATTGAATGATATGTAAATTCAATACTAGCTTAGGATACACCATCCTAAGATTTCCTATCATGCTCAAGGGCTAAAGCTCAAAATCCAAGGTATGCAAAGCAATCTAATCAAAGTAAGCAAGAGACTCAATCTAAACTTATGTGATATCTATTATTATCTAATTACCAAATCTAACTACTCTGAGAAGGTACAAGCTTAGGATCTCCAATATCCAGCTATCGAGTAGAATCTCAATTTTACGTCTGTAAGGTTAAATATTAGAACTTAACAAGTTCTAATCCAAAATCATGTGACGACTATATAGTTTAAGTAAGCAAATCAACGACCTAATTTTATGAATATTTTACTCTCTTACCCAAATCTTGATTAAATAAATCAAGATTTAAGAATTTAGAACTTAAACCCTATGTTGAGTTCAAATCCCAAATCCTAGGTGATATTCTAACTAGGATCTAGGTTTTTCACTTAATACCCAAATCTGAAGGTAAAGAATCCTATAAGTTGAAAGATTCAGGAAACTAAGATCTTTAGTGAAGGGTCCATTCTACTGATTATAAGATAAAATAATCAATTAAGAACTTGAGAATCTAAGATCTATCTTCAATCTTTAAGATAACTTCATTATCTTATTGATTGAATCATCCTATACCCACATTATTAAACTTAAAGTTTAATACCATAGGATCTTTAGGAGGAATGCTTTTAGGTTTAGGTATCTTAATTAAGGAATTAATGAGACCTTATGGATTGGTGATTATTATTGTTCTAAGATTTCAGAGAATAATTCCAATCTATATTATAGGGGTTTACTGAAATTTTCAATCCTTAAGGAACATTAAATCATATTTTGGCCAAAATAACCAAAATACCCTTCTTAAAGAAAAAATTATGATATAAGGGTTTTATGGCCCAAATTTGTTCTAATCTATTTTAAAGTGTTTCATATTGCTTAATGAGGTGGGGAACACCTTTAATTGAGGTTTTGATGACCTAAATGGTTTTAATTAGCACTAATCACTTAATTAAGCCACTTAGGGTGATTAGTGAAATCAAGGCATCTTAGGGCAATCCAACCTTACACTTAGGTTTTACTAAGTTTAATATAATATTAGGAACCATTCCCACCCAAATAAAAGGCTTAATTAGGGTTTAATTCACTAATCCTTGATTAGGGTGATTAAGGAGTGATTAAGAAAATTAGTTATCCAAAATTAATTTTAAGGGTCTAGAATTGTCCCTTAGGGTACAAGGAGCAATCAGAACCCTTAAACTCATAAATTGGATAATCAAATGATTAATATGATTTAATTAAAAATAGAGAAGGTTTGGCAAATAATTTTTAATCTAACTATTGGATCTAAGATTTTATTTTATATTTAGATTCCCTAAATTTTTCTGATTCAAATGGTATATTGGATCATACCATTTGGATCTGTATAACTAAAGTTATTTAATTAATTCATTCTGTATTTTTATTTAAATTAGAACTTTAGGTTTTAATTAAATTAATTCATAACCATTAAAAATGTTAATTAATAATTAGATAATATCCGCGGCCCAAAATCAAAAAGGCGTGGGTCGGGGGTCGACCCGGCCCAAAATCGCCTTCGTCTTCCTCCCCGACTGCGCCCATGGACCAAACCCTAGAGGCGACTTCCAGTGCTAAATTCTCCGCACTCTGGTCACATCACGCCGCGATTTCAACGGTTACACGTTCAGGCTTCGAAGGCGTGTCGATTAAACCCAGAAGCTCTAACCGGGAAGCTCCGGATCACTGGATGCCTACTCGGCCGAGACCCCTCAGTTGGCGCACCTGTGAGGAGATAATTCTCCTCACAGAGTCCATGAGCTGCCAATAACTTGATCCCTACACATTCAGGGATCGAAGAGGGAGCGATAGGGCGCAACGAGAGATCCTGAGATGGTCTAGATCGCCGGGGTGCTACTCGGCGTTTTCTGCCGTCTAGACCCGTGACTGGATCGATCGATTCCAGTTGAATCGATCGATCTGGTCGAACCCAACCATCGATACCCACTTACAATCATTGCCGAGGGGTATCGATGCTAAATGGGTGCCTAATTGCTTGATGGAGACGCCACAATTGCGTGAATAAGCTCGACTAGCAGTGCATTCTCAGAGGGTGCTTAGGCCGTCTAACGCACTGCCAAGGCTCACTAGAGATCCAGGATGACCACTAGAAGCTAAGGAAAGGTCCTAGCACTGCATCTATGGCTTGAGCTAGTAGGAGTCGAGCTAAATCCAGCTCGACAGAGAAAATGGGGTGAAACGGCTGTACCTAAAGATCGAGAAGATGACCAGCCTAGCGCCTTAAGCTCTTAAGCTGAAGCCTGGGGGTTTAAACGCTAAACCGCACCCACTATCAGCAGACGAAGCAGGTTCGATCGCCGGGAGAGCTTGGAAGCACCGGGAACAGAGGGAGAGAGCAAGGTGAGCTTCTCAGTGAGCAAAGGAGCTCACTGTGGGATCAGAGGAGGCATTTATAGATCGAGGGAGCCCTTAGGGTGGACTCTGAGGCTCGGGCCCCAGTGTGAGGCTCAGCCCGAAGGGGAGGATGGGTCTAACCGTCTGAGCGCAGATTGGGGAGAGCGCTGCCGACCAGCCGTTGCATCGGAGGGCAATTGGGGAAGGACAGGATTATTTTCCGTACTGCCACGGGGCGGGGATGATTCGGCTATTGGGGGACTAGTGCGCGTGGGGAGATCAGGAAGTGGATGATGATCCACAGTGGCTGGGGGCCACAGAGCTGTCTGATCTGTGAAGCCGTTGCGTTTGGACGGCTTGATGGAGGTTTTAAATTAACAGATCGCGGATTAAATCTCGGGCGTCCAATCTGTGATGCCGATCGGGCGGGTAGGATTAGATCGCAGCGTGCGAGATGTGGGCCACTGAATCAGATCTCAGAACCGCGGAACGGTCGAGATCTAATAGTCTGGTCGAAGGCGCGAGCCGTTGGATCGAAACGCGCTGAGATGCGTGCTAGCAATCCTACAGGCGCAAAGCCGTGCGCCGCTGTCAGGACCCCGCAGCGGATCTATCGCGGTCCCGATAACGAATCCCAGGATTAAATTTAATTAATTTTTAATTTAAATAAATCCAATTAAATAATATATAATTATCTTAAATTATCTAAATCCAATTTAGGACCAAATGAGCTCCAAAAATTCCAAAAAATTCACCCTTGGCTAATTCGGGTGTGAGGAATTCAAAAATGAAATCAGATTTTAATTTGGAGATCAAAATAATTTAGGTATTTTTTAGGGCTTAAAAATAGCCAGAAATACCAAATTTTCCAATTTAGCTCCGATTGATTTCAAACTTCTAAGTTTAGGTTTAAATGACCCATTGAATCCAATGGAATCAAAATCAAACCTTGGTTTAGCTTAATTAATCTAGTCTTAGCCAAGGTAACAACCTAGGGTTGTTACATTATTACTCCTTACCCTATCCAATAGAGTAAATGTGCACCAGAATCCTCCTAGAGACTGAACCCAGAGGCAATTGTTATCCTAATTATTCTAAGTTTTCATTTTCATGCATAAAGTTATCTTATATGAAACATCCAAGGAAGTAAGCTCAAATATACAAGGAATGTATAGCACAAAGTATCAAAATAAGCAAGGGACTCTACTAATATGGTGATATAAATTATTTTCTACTTAATCATTCTAACTATTTCAAGTTACACAAGTTCAGGATTACTGTTTTCCTACTATCGAGTGTAACTTGGAAACTCATCCTTATAAGTTAAAAAGGATTAGAACTGATCAGGTTCTAATCTAGTTCAATCAGATAGATGACTATGAGTTGAATCAATAAATCATACGTCCTAACTTTTGTGAATTTAGACGTTTTATACAAGATCTGATCAAGATCTTTAAAACTTATATATTATGGATTAAACACTATGAGAATTAGGTTTAATCACATAATCCAAGATGGGTATGATTAAGTTCTAAGTTTTATTCTATAAGTGATCTAATAGTTAAGGCAAATCCTATTAAGTAATCAGACTTAATATGATAATTCTCCTATCTTGAAACTAAAGTTAAGAGACAAAATAATCAGAACAAGTTGTAAAATAAAAGAAAAGTCTAGAAACTAATAAAACTAAGGTTTTACCCATTGAGTAACCCATTTACCCAATGAATGAATTCTATCCTATGATCTATTCCTAGTCTCAAGAATAGTCCCTATGTGAGATGTAAAGATCCTAAGAAAGAGATTCAGAAGGGTTTTCAAGTATTTGGCGAATTGTCCTAAATATTGATTTTTACTCAAGTAAATGACTCTAATATAGTCCTAATGTTGGTACTAGAGTTTTAAAAAGACTAACTAGAGGCTAAGGGTACTTATCCTAATTTTGGGCAAAATGACTATTTTGCCCCTACTTAAGGGTCTAAAAAGTCAACTTTTTATTTAAGGATCCAAATTGAAGTTTCTTGGTTTCCAATGATTCCTTATGGTCTAACTTAAAGATAGACAATGAGTATGTCCAATTTGGACAAGAAATGGGTTCTATAAGTTCAAACTAATATTTTTGACTTAAGGGCAATTCAGTAATTTCCACTCTATTGAAACCTGACTTTTTATGCAGTTTATTGTTGGTGACTATTCAAGGATTCCATAGAGTCCAAGAACACTGGATTCTGAGTCCAATTGACTAAGTTATAGCCGTTTTAAGTTGGAAGGGCAATTTGGTAATTTAGTTGGTCAACGGGTGACAAAAACCGAACTTTTCCATTTGAAGTCCAATTTTAGCAAGCTCAATTTCTATAGCTTCCCTATAATATACTGAGTGTACTAGTAAGGAGTAAACTCAATTTGGACCTCAAATGGTCAAGTTATGGCCTAACTAAGATTAGGAGTATTTTGGTCATTTTTCTAAATTTTTAGGGTTCAGAATCTAAATATTATTTCAGTTTATTGATGACATCAAAATTCTAAACTAGTTAGCATCTTAAATTTTTAGATTTGGAGTTGAATTGATCAAGTTAAGGTCATTTGAATTATAAGGGCATTTTGGTCAATTTTCTCTAAAGTCAACTAGGAGTTCTAGAGTTGAATTTTCATCATGATATATAAATGGAAAAACTAATACTACTACGGTGGTGGGGCCGCTCTCCCGAGCATTTTAAGACCCATATTGACTATGTTTGGTCAACTAGGTCAAAAGTTATGAGGTCCTAAAGAGGTCATAAAATGCTACTTCGTTATATGTACCCTAAAATTAAATTCTGCATTATGACATTTGATTTCTTTTATTTTTCTAAATAAAATGAGACCTATATTGGCTATATTTGGATCATCCTATAAGAAGTTATTAAACTTTTAAGTTCTACTATTCAAAAATACAATCTATAATTTGAACTTTATGAATGAATAGTAAAAATACATTTTTACTAATCTTTGGTTAAGCATTGCTTTGTCTTTTTGTAGGGCTGCTATTTGATTTGTTTCCACTATGTTATTCAACTCTTTCTTATTTTAGTTCAGTCATTCAATTGGCCATTGGTAAGCATTGTCTGCATCTTTTCTAGAAATTCATAAGCTTTATCTTGGGTTTTATTGCTCAAAGAGCCCCCAACCACTGCATCAATCAAGCTTCTTATATGTGCATTCAAGCTATTGTAAAATGTTTGAACTTGTATCCACAAGGGGAAACCATGATGAGGGTAGTGCCTTAAGCACTCATTCAAATGTTCCCAGCTATCATAAAGTATTTCTCCATCTAGTTGAGAGTAATTATTGTTATCTATTCTTAGCTTAGAAGTTTTTGCAAGTGGAAAATATTTTGTTAAGAATTTCCTAGCCAAATCATCCTATGTCTTAATTAAATAGGTAGGTAAAGAACTTAGCCAACTCCTAGCTCGATCTCTCAGAGAGAATGGGAAAAGACTTAATGTGGAACACCGTCCTTACCGTGATCATGTTAATACTAATATTAACATGATTATAGTAGAGCAGTCATCATGTGACATATTCCCAATTAAAGTCGAATTAAGTTTACATCATAATACACCAATAATCATAGAACCTGCCACCTAAAGCTGTAGTTCATTCATCATCATATATGAAAAAGAAAATTAATTATTGAACTATATGATGATACTGATTAGATCCAATCGATTCTAATGCAATAGAATTGAACTATAGAGACAGACTAACTAGGACGCACTCTACGGAACTGATAATTGAAAGTACTGAATGTGTTGATTAAGATTAATAATGTTTATGCATTTCAAATTTAATATAGAATTCTCATTGAGCATCATATGTTCAATTATATATGTCCAAAGTATAAGGCTCAAATACAAGGTGTGCAAAGTAATAAAGTCAAAGTAAGCAAGACTCTAATAAAACACATGTGTTGTTATCTAATTTAATTCATTCTATCTATTCTAAAATAATACAATCTTAAGATCTCCAATACCCAATTATCAAGTAAATTCTCAGATCCATGACCTTACAATATTAAACATTAGAACTTAAAAAATTCTAATTGAAAATCAGAAAAGGTCATCTACAAAGACTTAAGAATTAATCATCTACTTAATTAATGTATTTTAATGACCCATAACCAATCTTGACCAAAAAAATCAAGACTTTGAGATTTAAAGTTAAACTCTAATTGATGCTAGTGGGCTGCCTTTTTTTTGGGTAAATTAGGTATTTAATTATTGAATGGATTGGTAGGATAATGTCTAAGGATGATTTCTAGAGTTTGTGGTGGATTAGTTATGGGCTTAAAGTGAACTATCTAAAGGAAGCCAAGACTAGTCCAGATCGAGCATAGTTTGGGCTGATTCAAAATATCGCTTTTGTAAGTGGGGTTTTAGTGGGTTAATGGACTGGAAATAAATTAATATATGTAGCCTTAGATGTGTAGTTTGGATTTGGAGTAGATGGCTAGGTTTAATGGTGTTTAGATGGGTGTCGAGGGGTAGGGAAGAAGACTAGGTCGAGTTATTTTTAGATTTGGCTGTGGAGGTTGTGGTGGAGTTTGGAGAGAGTTTGAGGAATTAGATAATGATTTAATAATTTAAATGATACTTAAGATGCTAGAGAAGATTTGTGAATGGTTTGAGGATATGAGAATAAGAGTATAGTTAAAATATAAATAAGATAAGAACTTAACTCACCAAAGATAGGCAATAAACTTGACACTACCAAGAACCAAGCAATATGAGAACTATTCACCATAAAATTCTTTCATTCAAGTTACTCCATTATATTACATTTCAGCTCATATTTATAGGCACTACAAGTCTCTTGCCCTATGAGCTTTGGAGGGAAAATATGGAGGGAAATTTTGGAGGGAAAAATGGATAGTTGGCAATTAGTGAGGAAGTAACTTCAACTACTTACATTAAATATTTTCCTCATGACATGGCTGTCCAAACATGTGCCTTAATAAATAAAAAAAGTATAATATTAATAAAAATAAAATACAAATGGAAAGCCCCAATATTTGGGCTCTTTATTGGGCTTTTGATTGGACTCTTGTAATTGGGCCCACCTTCAAATTCTTCTCTTGCACTTTATCCATAGCTCTTGTTGTTGGGCCTTTGATAATATTCTTAGGATGTGCTACATCAACTCTCATCGGCCCAATTGAACTCTACACCAAAGGGTTAAAATCCAAGTAATCTTCTACTAATTATGGATCTAGAGCTTCCAAATCTGTATATGTTAGCCATGTATCTTCTGTAGGTAGCTTATTCTTCCAATGAATAAGAAAATAATGCTCTTTATCTTAATCATTAGGAGCCTCCTCAGTGATGACGTAGTCAATGTCTAAAAAGGATGGAGTTTGCATGTGGGGAACTATATCCCCTGCTAAAAAGTCAAACTGCGCAAGTGGAGGTTTGCTAACTCCTTTATATGATAAAATATCTTCAATATTAATAATAAGATGAATTAGCATATCATTAGGCAAATCAAGTTGATAAGCATTAGATCCAATTTTCCTAAGAACTTTGAAAGGGCCATAAGCCCTTGGATGTAATTTCTTATATTTGTTGTTGTTATATCGTTCAAGGCGGATGCGAATCAAAACATAATCATCTTCTTTAAATTTTTTAGTTAATTTATTATGATTTGCCTTAGATGCATATTTTTTATTATTTAAAGTGATTTGTTATCTTATAGAATCATGAAGGCTTTGAAAATCTTTGGCAAATGTGAATGCTGAATTAAAAAATGCATGAGAAGGAAGGTTGGCAGCATCAATCGGTCATTTAGGATTATGGCCATACACCACTTCAAATGAAGATGTTTTAGTTGTTCGAAAAGTACTACTATTATATACAAATTTAACAGTATGTAAATATAAGTCCCAATTACCTATACTTTTTCCAATAAGGCACCTAAGTAAGTTTTCTAAGTTTCAATTGATAACTTCAGTTTGACCATCCATTTGGGGATGAAAAGCTGATAAAATTTTCAAATTTGTCCTAAGAAGTTTCCATAAGGTCTTCCAAAAGTATGAGAGAAACTGAACTTCCTGATCTGATATAATAGTTGAAGTAAGGCCATGTAATCGCACAATTTACTTAAAGAATAATTTTGCAGTATGAGAGGCATCATTAGTTTTAGAGCAAGGTATGAAATGGGCCATCTTAGAAAATCTATCAATAACCACAAATATGCTATCATGACCACGAGCTGTTCGGGGTAACTCAAGAACAAAATCCATTGATAAATCTTCCCAAGGCCTATGAGGAATAGGCAATGCTGTGTATTGGCTAGATTTTTGTTTAGTAGCTTTAACTTGTTTCTAAGTTAAACATTGAGCTACTAGTTTTTGAATATCTCTTTTTAGGGAAGGCTAAAAAAATCTATTATCCATCAAGCATATTGTTTTATCCTTTTCAAATTGGCTAGCAATTCCTCCTGAGTGCGGTTCAAAAATAAAATACTATCATAGAGAAGACCTAGGAATGCAAAGTTTGTTTCCTCGATAAAGATACTCATTAATCATAGAATATGTTGCATTTAAGGTCAGCAATTTGTCCAAGTGCTTCATATAAATCAGATGAAAGTCTGGGCACACTGGGTACTCATCTCAAATTCGTTCAAATTCAAGAATTTTGAAGTCTAAAGAGGAGATGGTTATTACCACCCTTGATAATATGTCAGTAGGTTTATTTTTAATTCCTAGTTTATGTTTAAGGATAAATGAATAGTCTTGGAGAAACTCAACCCATTTAGCATGTTTATGATTTAACTTTTGTTGACTATTGATAAATTTAAGGGCATGATGGTTTAAATTAAGAACACAGTCATTATGTAAAAGATAGTGTCTCCAATTCCTTAATGACTGAATGACAACATAAAATTCTCTATCATATGTTGAGTATCGTTGCTTTGCATCATTCAACTTCTCACTAAAGAATACAATATGATAATTTTCTTGACTTAAAACTCCTCCAATTCTAATTCCATATGCATCACAAGTCACTTCAAAGGTTTTAGAAAAATCAGGGAGTTGAAGTACTGGGGCTGTTGTCATTAATATGTTAATTTGATCTAAAGCCTTTTGAGTAGTTGGGGTCCAACAAAACTTATCTAACTTCAATATATCAGTGATTGGAGCTATAACATCACTAAAGTTTTTAATGAATTGCCTATAGAATATTACGAGGCCATGAAAACTCCTTACTTCAGTAAAATTTTTAGAAGTTGGCCACTCCATAATTGCCTTAACTTTGGTCGGGTCAGCTTTTATTTCTTCAGATGAAATGATAAAACCTAAGAATATCACCTCAGTTTGCAAGAAAAAACATTTTTTTTAAATTAATATTTAACTTCTCTATTTTAAGGGTCTCAAAAATTTATCAAGATGATTAAGGTAGTCTACTTTATTTGGGCTAAGAATAAATATATCATCAAAATAAACCACCAAAAATTGTCCTATAAATGACTTAATAACAGTATTCATCATCCTCATAAATATGCTAGGTGCATTATGTAACAACCCTAAGTTGTTATCATGCAAAATAAATATTGATTGGTTCAATTTTTAGCATCATTACCTTTAAAACATTAATTTAAGCCTACCTGAAAAATTTGAAGTCCATTGGACTTCTCTAAGTTAAAAATTGCAATTTGATCAGTCGAGATGCCCTAGTCTAGACCCAAAATATTTTGATCTCAGAATTGAAATCTAATTGCATTTTTGAATTCCTCACCCCCAAATTAGCTAAGGGTGAAAATTTGGTACAATTTGGAATTCATTTGGGCAATAATTCAAATTAAATTAAAATGGTTCAATTGCATAAAAGGGTTCCAAACAAATTGATTTTGCAAATATACCCCATTACCTAAATAAACGGCCGGGATCCGCTGTGCGGACCGCGGGCGATCCGCTGCGGAGCCCGAGTCACGCGACAGCGGCATCCCGTGAATCCAAACGTTCCATCTTTTTGATCTACGGCCAGGATGCGATCCCGCGGAACAGCCGATCCGCCGTTGGATATGTCCCGTGAATCCTACGGCCAGGATTGCTCCCACGATCGGCCGTTAGGATCCGAGCGATCCCAGCTGTAGCGCCTTTTGATCAACCGATCAGACGGCATCCGCGGGGTCTGGCACTGTGGATCATCGTCTCCGCCAGATTCCCTCACCCGATAGGAATTTTCCCATACTGCCAGCTGGCCATCCGGTCGGCCACTCCCCTCTCCAGCTCAGCAGACCATTGCCAAGCTTCCCCTAATGGCTATGGGACCCCGATCGGGCCTTGTGGCCCAGCCGAGCTCGAATTGGAAATTCGAAGACTCGGCCATGGTCTGAGCCCTCCTGTAACAACCCAGGTTGTTACTTGGCTCAATTAAGACTAATTTAAGTCTTAATTAAGGTTCTAAGTCACTAATTAAGTTATTTAGAACTTATCTCAGGAACCTAGGTCAAAATCTGAAGTCAACTGAGTCAAATCAGAAATTCTGGAAAATCCCAAACCCTAGAAATTGACTTTTTATATAGACCTCAAATTGAAAATCTGACTTCGTCATTGCGTTTAGAACACCCAAATTAGCTAGGGTGAAATTTTGGAGGCATTTGGAAGTCGTAGATTTTTCGTCAAATATTTTAATAATATTTAAATACCCCAAATAATCAAATAATTAAATACTCGTCGAAACGAAAATCCGAGTGCACCGTTGCGTTCCTCACCCTTCAATTAGCTAAGAGTGATTTATTGGAAATTTTTAGAATGCATTTAATGGGGTAAAATTAATTAATTAAATCTGAATAAATTAAATTATATAATTTTTTTTTATTTTATTTAATTAGGATTAACGGCGTCATCCACTTAAGTTCAACGCCGTTACCCATTTTTAATTTCGCGCCGCCTATCCTGACGACGCTCTCCGCGTCGTCTGATCACGGGATAAGACGGCTGTGAGTCGTCGTTCCCACGAGAGCGCCGTGTGGCTCGAGGGAGCTGCACGCGTCGCCCTAGAATCCTCGCCGGGCTTCGCATTCGACAGATGGCCTCCCCACCGCTCTTAAGCCACCGTTTAAGGTCTGTTATAAGACCTCTGAAGTCCGGGTTGCTCGGTTTCACTCCTGAAGTTCGGAACATGAGTTCAAGCCTCGTCTCTCTGCAGCTGTCCAAACCTAAGGTACTCCTATCCTATTATTCATTGCTTTGATCCTTAATCAGTTGTTTCCAACACTTATTTCACATCTTTGATTGTTAAATTTACGGATCTGATCATCAATCAAGTGTCTGGATCGAGGTAATTTAGGGTAGAAGCGACAGTACTTTCCGATAAATGTTGAGGTTTCGATAGGGTCATCTAGGTTTAGACTTTTCTGGAGCTGTGTTTCTTCCTCGGCGGTGTTCTGGGTACCGATCGAAAGGTCTCTTCAAGACCTTTCGATCGGTATATGGTTTGACCCCCGGAAATGATGTTATCACCGTCGTTTTTGGAGCCCTAATTCCTCCGCCTCGGATCGCTCGCGAAGACGAAGCCTTCTCGGGCTGGACCGGGCGGCCCGGGCCTGGCCTGGAACCCATGGCCCATGGCGCTTCGGCTGCCACGGCGGGACCCACCTCGCAGCGTGCCAGCCAATCCTGGCGCGACGCATGTCCAGCTCTGATGCCGTCTGAACTGTGGGGCCCGCGATCTTCTGCCCAGCCAATGATAGCCCGCCACGTGTCCTGCAGTTATTAATATATAACGTTATATAATTAAAATGAATTTATATATTAATAATAATAATAACAGAATTATTAATACAATTAAACAGAATTTAATTAATCAATTAAATCAAATTTTTAAACTTTAATAACTCCTAAAATATCATCCAAATTATGCAAATGAATATATCAAATTGATCAAAAAAATATGAGGAATTTATTGATGTCAATAATTTTGCATTTGGACCTGTATTTAGCAAAGTGATTATTTAGGGTTTACTTAAGTTAAAATAGATGTTACAAATTTTATTTATCTCATAACTTTGTGTATGTTGATCCAAATATACCCAATATGGGTCTTAAAGTGATCAGAAAACCCTAAGGATTAATTTGGTAGTATTCATCTTTCTATTTGGATTAGTATCTGCCTAATCACTTTTAGGACCTAACCCTAATTAGGCTATTAAACCCTAGAAACTTCAATTGACCATAACTTGGTCAATTGAGCTCCAAATTGGATGATCTAAATATCCATGTAGATCAAAAAAACCTGATTAACAATAATCTGTAAAAATATTTTAGATCCAACGGTTAGATTTGCTAATCACTCCTAATTACCCTATAAATTGATTAGTGAATATTAGCAAATCTAGTAATTCAAATTGAGTAATTTAAGTTTCAGAGGACTCATAGAATCATTTAGAATTTATCTGTAAAATTGGATTAGTGTTTGAGTGATTAAGGTTGCTAATCACTCACTAATTACTCTAAACCCTAATTAGGTCTTAACTTAGTCAAATTATATCCAAAATTGAGTCTACTTCATGTCATTATAATCAGTGGACTATTTGTAAACCATAGCCACTAATTTTACTCAATTTGGACACTAATTGGCAAAGTTAGGATTTTTGACCCATAATTAAGAATTCCTTAATCACCTTTTAACCTAACTTTTGTATTGGCCATAACTTGGTCAATACTTATCAGAATTTAGCAAATCTAGATTCTATGGAAAGCTTAGACAGTAAAGAACAATAATCTGAAAGAAAAATTAACATTTACTTAGTCAAATTACTAATTTGCCCTTAGGAGTCAAATTCACTAATTTGATCTCATATGGCTTAATAATCACCCAAAATTAATTTAGTTGCTGTCTAATCTTACATTAGACAGTAAGAAATACTTTCCAAAAGAAAATTTTAAAATTAAAGTCCTAGATCAAAATTTGATCTTTTGAACCCTTAAATAGGGCAAAATGGTCATTTTGCCCAAATTTAGGGTTTAGCTTTCAAAAGCCCTAAAATCATTTTATAATCCTATTAACTAGTAATTATAATAATTTATAGCTGAAATTAATCAAATCCAAGTCTAAATTAGATTTTGATTAAAATCTCAATCTTAGCTCCTTAAGGAAAATTTTCTTAAGTCTTAAGTGAGTGATTTCTCATTCTTTAATCAATCTTAGACCTTCCCTTAGGTCTTTATAACATTAGTTAGGATGTGTGTCTTGAGAGATGCTCTTAGTAATTAAGAGCTTTAAATTCTTAAGATTAAGAATAGATCTTAAGTTAGAATTCATCTATTGAGTAAATTGGGTTACTCAATAGGTGAAACCTTGAGTTTACTAGTTTATAGATTTTCTTAGTTTATTAAATGATTATTTGATCTTTAAACCCTAGAATTAAGAATAGAGATCTATCCTAATGAATTTGATTTATCATTAGGATTTGCCTTAACCTAATCCGTGAGTTTTGGGTTCTAAACTTAGACCCTTATATTATACCTTTAGATTAAGTGATTAGACCCCATCATCTGGGGTCTAATTCTTAATCTTTTCATCTTGATTTGGCTAATCAAGATGAGGTTGGGATGAATTAAATTACAAAACTAGGTCAATGATTTATTCACTTTAACCAAATAGTCGTCTTTTGATTAAGTTATAATTAGGACGTGGCCAGTCCTAATTATCTTCAACAAGTAGGATTCGTGATTCTAAGTTACAGAATGTGTAAGAATTGATGATTCTGAAACTTATGTAACTTAGAGTAGATAGAATGAATAAAGTAGATAACAACGGATATCACCTGTGTTTTAGATAGAGTTTCTTGCTCACTTTGATTTTGATGCTTCGCATTCCTTGATTTTGAAGCCTTATACCTTGAACATATATTATGTACTTAAGATATTTGATAAATATCTTATGTTAATTTGGAACATTTATAAGCAGCATTATGTTTTCATTTTACAAGTGGTTTGTAAGGTGTAGCTTGATTAGTATACCTCTTCGATCAACCCGTTCGGGTCGGCAACCTTTCGAGGGTTTAATGTCCAACAGTCTATGGCCATGCCTAGTCTGAAAGATAGGATGGATAGACTCTTGCCATACTGACTATAGAGTCAGGATTCTAATATGGTTATACTAATTCAAGTACACTTACATTTGGTTCTGTCTTAGCTCATCAGGCTAAGAGTTTTCAGTGATACTCAGTTCAGAGCTTCTTTCTTAGCCTATTAGGCTAAGATTTGCTGAGTATGCTTTCAGTTGAGTGGCTTGGGAAGTCACTGCAATTTTTAGTTTTTCAGTTACTCTTTTACTTGCATATTCTGCATTGTAGCACTGTTTTACTTACAGCTTTCCTACACGTGTTTTTATATAGGATACTAGTTTTACTTACTATTTTCATATGCTCACCTAGGATGTTAGTGTTTTCAAATTTATACTGTATGTCACCTAGTATAATTTGTTTGATCATAAGCATGTTTAGGTTGTACTTTTCTTATAGTTTTGTTTAGTCTTTTGCTTATCTGTCTTTATTGCAGTTGCTTGGAGGAGGTATGTATTACTTCCTATTTGCTTAGTTATAAACTATTTATTTATACCTTATTACTATTCTTTTTATACGCTTTCTGCACCTATTTTGCTCAGTTCTGGTTTATGATGATATTCAAGTAACTTAATAAATTGTTTGCCCTAAAATGTGCTTAGATAATAGTCTAACCAGTTTTTCTTTTGTTGGCTGGGGCCCTACCATTATGAAATTGATATTGGTAGGTTTTGAGTTTGTTAGAGCAGCTGATCTAGTGGAGTGCTTACCATTGGAGGAGGAGCCCGTTCCTGAAGATCTTTAGCTTTAGTTTCTTTTGCTTGTGAGATCGAGAGTTTCCTTTTTCAGTTCTCTTAAACTTATTAAATGTTGTAATAATACAGGTTAACATTCTCTTTTTAGCACTTTACTTATTCTGTATTGCTGTATTTATATTGTATGGATGGATGTGATATTTAAATTGCTTCCGCACTCTGAGATCATGTATAACCATTTAGTGATGGTATTTTGGGTTGAATGGCAAAGTCCTTATTTAAGTTGGATTAGAACATGAGTCTAATCCAATCCTAAGTGGGGACCTTGTCATTTGGTGACCCCTCCACCATAATCATGTTAACTTAAGGGTTAACAGGACCATGGCAGGGCAGGGCCGCCACACCTTCGATCTTCCTCAACCTAATTAAAGGCTCTGGAAGGTTCATGGCACCTCCCTGAGGCTATAAACAGCCTCAACTCCGCTCCATTTGATCCTTGCTGATCAATTGGAGTCGGGCTTCCTTCTCCGCCATTGTCGATTGCTGAAGCTTCACTCAGGCGCTCCCGAGCTCGCGTACCGCTGATAGGAGAGTCTCCTGGAGTTCAGGAACTCTCAGAGAGATCTAAGGTAGCTCAGCAAGGCCGGAGGAGATCACTTCACCATCTGCAAATACCCGATCGAAACCAAGTATCCCAGTTGTAGGAATCGAGTCAATAAGGCTCGAATCCTATTCCATTTAATGCGTTTCTGTTCATATTGTCATTTCGAACTCAGTTGTATCGTAATTAGTGTCTAGGTTAGCCCCGATCGATCGAATCGATCGATCAGGTTCAGTTTCTTCTGGATCGCCTCGGTCGAGTAAGGACCCAGCGATCCAGGCCACCCCAGACCCCCGGACCAGAGGGCTTCGATCCGCCTCACCTCCCTGATGGTGTAGGGATCGAGCTCGGGGTCTGGCATGGCCTCTGTGGGGAGAATTGTCTCCCCACAGTAACTCAATTGACGGAATCCTCGGGTGAGTGAGGTCTGGTTGATCCAGACAACCTCACAAGGGGCTTCGGGTCCCAATAAACGCGTCTGGTCACGGTGATGGAGTAGCAATCGAGTGTTGGCCAAGCCGTGGCCTGGACGTGCCGAATATTCTCTCCATAAGATCATCTTGAATTATTTAAGAGACCTAAATTCCTATATCATGAGGTAGGAGGCCTTGTGTGAATCCTTGTGGTAGAAGTATAGAAGATCCCATCACCTTAGAAATTGATATATTCTCCTTGTGATAGTAGCCCCTTAAGACATTAGAAGAGATACATCTCCTTGTGGTAGAGTCCATATTAAGTGATCCTTGATCACATCTGATTGATGAAACCTTGTATAGGACTTACTTACTAGTTTAAGATTTGTAGTCTTGATAAATCCTTGCTCTATTAAATAGATTTGATTGAACCATGATTATTGGGTAGTGTAGTATAGTATACCCATATTACTGGTCCCCAGTAATATTCTGGATTGGTTGAGTCACTCTAAGTAAGATTTACCTTTGTTGGTATCCTGCGGGCTTAGGCGGATATAACCTCGCTTAGAGTAAATCAATCGATCCTAAGAGTGTATTAAACGGGTGCCCATTCCTTAGTTTTATTGAAGGACAGTTGTCATCGGCAATGCCTCCTAGCGAAGATCGCTTTAATAGGTATGGCTTAAATAAAACTAAGAAGAGGGGAATCACCTTCCTTAAGACGCTAAGTATGATTGTGAGTTTAGCGACTAAATGCTTAGTTTGAGATACAAAATCATCATCGGATGGTGCCTCCTAGTGAAGATCACTTTATTAGGGTGGCGTGATCAAACTAAATGTTGAGAGTCCTATCTTTGCAGTATATTTTAATATGCGTATATAATCACTCTTCCTAGTGATCTTTAAGTAAATAAGCAACTTTAACTAAATATCGATCTAGAAATTTGGAGTCAGAATCCTTTTAGCAAGATTCTGCACAGTGGAGACTTAGGATTCATTACTATTTCTTACTATGTTCTTCATAGATTTCGGGATTTTTCATTAATACCATATAATGGCATAAGCATAAGCATAAACATGAGTTGAACTTATTCCTTCTATTGTGACACATGGGTATCAGTGATACAGTATGAGATACGGAATGTTATATACATAGACTGGGGAATTTCATGGTGCATCTGCATCACCATACTGACTTACTAACTGTTGTGCTTACATTGGACCGTACGACTCATAAACCTTCAGTGATAGTTCTGTGATATGCCGTGGTATGGCATATTTGTGAGCATTATTTCCGTGGCATATAGTGCAGCTTATAGCATCCTTCTCAGCATTTGACTTTCCTTTCACCTTGGTTTACGAGCATCTGTCATTTTCATTTTCTTTCAGTATTTAGCTTTGATGCAGTTTTACTTTGTTTAGTTCTTACAGCTCAGTTATTTGATGTTTTTTTATAGTTTTTCCTGCACTTTTACTTTACGTTCTTGTATATTCATTATGTTTAGTTTAGCTTATATAGCTAGCTTCGATGTGTTAGACTTCTTGTCTAACACGGGGTACTTTTGGGATCCGGCAATTTGCCAGATCACGAGCAGCTGTTGGAGGCAGGTCAGGAGGACGCCTTAGGGACTCATGAGGAGCACTTAGAGCTGTAGGGGATTGAGCACCTGCTTTTACTTTCTAGTTCTTTCCAGTATTCTAGCAGACTCTTTATATTTTTGCATTATTATGGTTTGTCATAAAACTCTGGATGTACTCTTACTTTTCTTTTCTGAGATGGATATTTACTACTGCTTGAGATGAATGTATTTCTGGATATTTTACTTTTAGCTTCCGCACTCTGTTATACTACTATACATAGTATTGTGATGTGATCGACATATTTGAGATGTTGATATATTTTATAACGTGCATGGGTTCCTCCACTCCCTTGCACCTCATGTATGTACTAGTCTAATACCCAAGATAAGTATTTCATTCTTATCTTGGATATTGGCTCTCGAACCTACTCGTAGTGTTCGAGTCAGTGGCCTTTAGTATGGCTTCGTCTCTTTAGCCTATTCGGGGTGATGAGTTTTACTTGTATGGCCCACTGTTCCTGAGCAGCGCACCGTTCCGCTGCCAATCTATGAATTATACTCGTATTTTGCGCACGGCGACGGGACGGGGAGCTACAGTTTTTATCAGAGAAGTATTATAAAGTGTCAGATAAGGAGCTTGTTCCTATCTACTTTATAATCTGTTCTCTGTATCAGGACAATATCACAATTACTAGGTGTAGTGCAAAGCAGACATCCAAAAGATTCATTAAGCTATCTCAGAAATAGAAAGGGAGATTATGTCTACAATACTGACACCCTAGGAATTAAAAGCACATAAAAAGATAACTTAAAATGACATCTTAGGATTTGAACGAATTTTGAAAGAATAATGAATAAAATGTTTATGGGTTAAACTATTTTAGGGAATGGAATACTCGCCGTCAGCATTTCTGTTCTACCTTAGGAGATTTGATGATTATTGGATAGACGACCTTCGAGATGGTCAGATCTACGGGAGGACGGTGGATGGAGTATCATCCCGAGGAGTCGCAGTACTGGACAAGATCCTGGTTCATTCATCATTCAGAGGCACCAGTCTTTCGGCACTCACCAAAGGGTGGCTGGATCGTGTTACCACGGCACTTCGTGACGAGCGCTTTGGCCATCGCAAAATGGCCAGAGTCTACAACATGGAAACTACACAACCTCAACCTCAGAATTCTGAATGTAAGAAGAAGCATCTGTATGGGAAGTGCTACCACTTCAGTGGTGTATGTTTCACTTATGGCCGTAAGGGCCACCGCTACTATGAGTGTAGGGAGAAAAAGACCATCGATGGTGTGTCCATCGACCACTCCCGCCATAAGCAAATCTTTCGTGCTCAACCCGTGAACTAGCGGGAGCCCGCTCCTGCCATAATGCCGGCTCCTACGATGAACTCAAGGGCAAGTGTACCGATGCAAAGGTCATTATACAACCGCCAAGATTCAGGAACCCAGAACAAGCAACCCTCGGCACCTGCCCGAGTGTATATGTTAACTCCAGCTTCTACTCCTGAAAATAATGACGTGGTATCAGGTACGCCTTAAATCAATTCTCTTTTCTTGCTGTATTAAAATATTTGTCCCTACTATTCCCGTATTTCAATGAACTATCCTTACGCAAAGTATCACAACTATAGGCACATTAACCATAAACGACACAACTTGTAATGTTTTATTCGATACGGGAGTAAGTCATTCTTTCGTATCAAAAGAGTGGGCTAAAACACTTAAACTACAGACACATCAACTAGCCAGTTCATTAAGTATTGGGCTACCTTCTGGAGCTCATATGCAGTCTCAACAATTCTATAATCTAGATATTCCTATTGGGGGTCAAAACTTCAAAGCTAAGCTAATTCTACTACCAATTACCAACTTTGACATAATCTTAGGTATGAATTGGTTAAGCTAACATGGTGCATCCATTAACTGTCAAAAGAAGAAAATAACTTTGGGTAGCCGAAGAAACTCCAAATCTTTCGTGGGAAAACTTAGCACCCAATCGTCGTTAATCAACGCCATGGTGGCAAAGAGACTAGTAAAGAAGGGATGCAATGCGTACCTTGTAACAATGCTGGGAGAAAAGAAAGAAGTCATACCTCTTTTCGAGAACCATGTAGTTTGTGAATTTCCCGATGTTTTCCCTGAAGACTTGCCTGGTCTTCCTCCGAATAGAGAAGTAGAGTTCACCATAGAAGTAATTCCCAGAACTCAGCCACTGTCAAAAGTTCCGTACCGCATGGCGCCAAAAGAACTCCAAGAGTTGAACAACCAACTACAAGAATTATTAGAGAAGGGGCTCATCCGTCCAAGTTCATCCCCTTGGGGAGCGCCGGTGCTGTTCGTTAAGAAGAAAGATGGATCGATGAGAATGTGCATCGATTATAGGGAGTTAAACAAAGTAACTTAAAAATAAATGCCCTTTACCGTGTATCGATGATTTATTTAATCAGTTATCTGGAGCAAAGGTCTTCTCCAAGATAGACTTGCGATCTGGGTATCATCAATTGCGAGTTAAGGATTCTGATATTGAGAAAATAGCGTTTCGAACTCATTATGGACATTATGAATTCCTGGTGATGTCTTTTGGATTAACAAATGCACCATTCAATTTTATGGACTTAATGCAGCGTGTGTTGAAAGCATATCTGGATAAATTCGTCATCGTCTTCATCGACGACATACTGATTTATTCCAAGAATAAGACTGATCATGAGAAACACCTTCGTATAGTACTTGAAGAACTCAGGAAACACGAACTCTATGCTAAGTATTCTAAGTGTGAATTCTAGCTTGACTCTATTGCCTTTTTGGGTCATGTCATCGACTCTCAAGGGATCAGAGTGGATCAAAACAAAGTAAGTGCAGTCTGAGATTGGTCACAACCAAAATCCGTGATGGATATTAGAAGCTTCTTAGGACTGGCAGGCTATTATAGAAAATTCGTCAAAGGTTTCTCACAAATTGCATATCCTCTCACCAAACTGACTCAAAAAGCAGTACCTTTCATTTGGAGTTCGGAATGTGAGAAAGCGTTTCAAATATTGAAAGATGCTCTTTCCTCTGCCCCAGTTCTCGCCTTACCCATGGAAGGATTGAATTATCAGGTCTATACTGACACATCCGGTATAGGTTTGGGATGTGTTTTGATGCAGGAAGGAAGAGTTATAGCCTACGCGTCTCGACAATTGAAACCACATGAAAAGAACTATCCTGTTCACGATCTTGAACTAGCATCAGTAGTCTTCGCTCTAAAGATTTGGCATCATTATCTGTATGGCATCCACTGTTCCATATTCACCGATCATCAGAGCTTGAAATATATTTTCACCCAACGTGAGTTGAATTGTCGACAGTGAAGGTGGCTCGAGTTAATAAGCGACTACGACTTAAGCATTCAGTATCACCCAGGAAAAGCGAACGTCATAGCAGATGCACTCAGCCGTCATGCGACGCTATCTTCTATAATTTGCACTAGTGCATTGGAGGAAGAATTCCGAAAATTTGAAATCAGGCCAGTGCGTGGAGATATGTTAAGCATACTAATAGCTATGGGCTCAGTTGAATCTACCTTCCATCATGATGTCTTCATCTCTCAAACCAAGGATGAGGATTATTTGAAGTTCAAAGTCGATATCGAGAGTGGACGTCACTTCGATCTACAGCTTTGTGGTAATGTAATTTACCAAGGTGATCGTCTATGGATTCCCAAATCCATGCATCAAGAGATTCTGGTCGAAGGCCATAATTTTGGCTACCAAGTACATCCAGGTAGTACCAAAATGTACCAAGATCTGAAGAAGTCATTCTGGTGGCCCGGTATGAAAAAGAGTGTGGCAGAATTTGTGGCAAAATGTCATGCTTGCAGTCTAGTAAAACCCGAGCATCAAAAGCCTGGAGGACTCCTTCACCCTCTAGCAATTCCTGAATGGAAATGGTTCGACATTTCTATGGATTTTGTTATGGGTTTACCTAAAGTAAGATCCGGTGCGGATTCGATTTGGGTCATTGTTGATTGATTGATCAAGTCGGCTCATTTCATCCCTATGCGTCAAACTGATTCTGTGGAAAAATTGGCCAAGCTTTATATCAAGGAAATTATCAGGCTCCATGGGATTCCGAGATCCATTGTATCTGATCGAGATAGTCGTTTCACTTCAAAATTTTGGCAAGCAGTACATCAAGACTTGGGGACTACTCTAGCTATGAGTACCGCCTTTCATCCTCAGACAGATGGACAAACTAAAAGAGTTAACCAAGTTATGGAAGATCTCCTTCGTCTCTGTAATCTGGACTTTGGAGGTTTTTGGGAGGATCACCTTCCCTTTGTAGAATTCGCATACAATAATAGTTTTCAAGCAAGTATTGGTATGGCACCATATGAAGCTTTGTACGGTAGAAAATGCAGTACGCCATTAGCATGGTCTGAAACTGGTAGTGTTCAGCTTTACGGATTAGAATTAGTTGAAGAAACAAATCGTAAAATTCAGCTAATCCAGCAAAGAATCAAAGCTGCTCAGGATCGGCAGAGTAAATATCATGACGCTCATCATCGTGCTCTGGATCTTGATGTGGGAAAGTATGTGTATCTAAAGGTCAGCCCAATGAAAGGTGTTTATCATTTTGGTGTAGCTGGGAAGTTAAGTCCTCGCTACGTCGGACCTTTCGAGATACTAGAAAAGATTGGTTCTGCAGCATATCGACTAAAGCTTCCTGAAGATTTCTCTGCAGTTCATAACGTATTCCACATCTCCTCTATGCGGAAATGTCTCCGTGATCCATCTCACTTAATTCAACTTCCAGCCATATCGCTACAACCAGATCTCTCTTATATAGAAGAGCTGATTAAGATCTTAGCTCATGATCAAAAGCAGCTAAGGAATCGCTCAATCCCTATGGTGAAAGTTCAATGGAAGAATCGCTCTTTAGAAGAATCCATGTGGGAGAAAGAGGTGGTTATGAGAAAGAAGTATCCTAATCTCTTTAAATCTTTTGGTACTCTTTAATGCTAAAATCTTATTCACATTCTTCATTCTTCTCGTAATTGTCTTCTCATAAGATGATGTCGAGGACAACATCGTTCTTAAGTAGGGGAGTCTGTAATAACCCTAGGTTGTTACCATGCAAAATAAATGTTGATTGGTTCAATTTTTAGCATCATTGCCTTTAAAATATCAATTTAAGCCTATCTGAAAAATTTGAAGTCCATTGGACTTCTCTAAGTCAAAAATTGCAATTTGATCAGTTGAGATGCCCTAGTCTAGACCCAAAATATTTTGATTTCAGAATTGAAATCTGATTGCATTTTTGAATTCCTCACCCCAAATTAGCTAAGGGTGAAAATTTGGTGCAATTTGGAATTCATTTGGGCAATAATTCAAATTAAATTAAAATGGTTCAATTGCATAAAAAGGTTCCAAACAAATTGATTTTGCAAATATACCCCATTACCTAAATAAACGGCCGGATCCGCTGTGCGGACCGCGGGCGATCCGCTGCGGAGCCCGGGTCACATGACAGCGGCATCCCGTGAATCCAGCCGTTCCGCCTTTTTGATCTATGGCCAGGATGCGATCCTGCGGAACAGCCAATCTGTCGTTGGATATGTCCCGTGGATCCTACGGCCAGGATTGCTCCGACGATCGGCCGTTAGGATCCGAGCGATCCCAGCTGTAGCGCCTTTTGATCAACCGATTAGACGGCATCCGCTGGGTCTGGCATTGTGGATCATCGTCTCCACTAGATTCCCTCACCCGACAGGAATTTTCCCGTACTGCCAGCTGGCCATCCGGTCGACCACTCCCCTCTCCAGCTCAGCATACTGTTGCCAAGCTTCCCCTAATGGCTATGGGACCCCGATCAGGCCTCGTGGCCCGGTCGAGCTCAAATTGAGAATTCGAAGACTCGGCCATGGTCCGAGCCCTCCAACCCTCCTCAGCCCAATTAAAGGCTCTGGAAGGTTCATGGCACCTCCCTGAGGCTATAAATAGCCTCAACTCCCCTCCATTTGATCCTTGCTGATCAATTGGAGTCGGGCTTCCTTCTCCACCATTACCGATTGCCGAAGCTTCACTCAGGCGCTCCCGAGCTCGTGTACCGCTGATAGGAGAGTCTCTTGGAGTTTAGGAACTCTTAAAGAGATCTAAGGTAGCTCAGCAAGGCCGGAGGAGATCACTTCACCGTCTGCAAACACCTGATCGAAACCAGATATCCCAGTTGCAGGAATCGAGTCAATAAGGCTCGAATCCTATTCCATTTAATGTGTTTCTATTCATATTGTCATTTTGAACTCAGTTGTATCGTAATTAGGGTCTAGGTTAGCCCCGATCGATTGAATCGATCGATCGGGTTCAGTTTCTTCTGGATCGCCTCGGTCGAGTAAGGACCCAGCGATCCAGGCCACCCCAGACCCCCGGACCAGAGGGCTTCGATCCGCCTCGCCTCCCTGATGGTGTATGGATCGAGCTCGGGGTCTGGCATGGCCTCTGTGGGGAGAATTATCTCCCCACAGTAACTCAATTGACGGAATCCTCGGGTGAGTAAGGTCTGGTAGATCCAAACCACCTCACAAGGGGCTTCGGGTCCCAATAGACGCGTCTGGTCACGGTGATGGAGTAGCAATCGAGTGTTGGCTGAGGCGTGGCCTGGATGCGCCAGAATTTTGGGAATTAGGGTTCCCTAATTCGGTCTACCCGTCGGGACGAAGGCATGGGGACGACGGCACTGGGCGGGCCGGGTCAACCCACGACCCGCGCGGTGCGACTGTGCCGGGTCTCCTGGGCCCCGGTCGACCCGCGCATTTTCAATTTCGGGCCGAGCCGTTTAATTAAATCGAATTAATGGAATTATTTTCCTTAAGGAAAATAATTGGATTAATCAAATCATAGGATTTTGATTAAATAAAAATACATAATGTATTATTCAAATAACTTTTAATCCACTGGTCAAAATTTTATGATATCATATATGAAAATATTTAGAAAAATCTTAGGAACTTAAATATAAAATAAAATCATATATCTGATGGTTAGATCTTTAATTATTTCCTAATTATAGTGAATATTAATTAGGGTAGATTAGCAAATTTACTTATCCAAATTGCATGTTTAGGGTGCCATTAGTTCACTGATGTTAATTAGATTTCATGTGCCAAGTATAACATTTTTTTGAGTTCTGTAATTGTAGTTATTCCCTAATCTTGTCAAATCATAATTAGTAAATTTTAGGGTTTATATACATTGGATCTTAGCAAACTCAGTCTCTGATTACTTGTATGATTAATTAGGACTTGCATGCCAAATTTCATGTAATTTGAATGGTTGGATCTTTACTTATGTGCTAATCCTTTTTGCTTAGAATTAGGGTTTGGTTAGCAGTAAGTAACCACTGTTTATTAAATTTTAATCATTATTTTGGCTTATAACAGTAAACTAAATGAAATGCAATCACCTTTTATAAACTTATTAAGTATACTTAAATAGATCTAAAATTATAGAATCTTAAATATCTTAACTAACTTAAGAAATCTTAAGATTTGGATCAAGCTTTTAAGACTTGATCTAGATCTAGGATTGCCACCAATAATGCATAATTAATCTTTTAATTTGATATTGATCTTTAAATACACACTTGATTTGACTTGAGGTTTGAGAAGGAGTCAAACCCTAATCTACTTAAGGAAAATCTAAAACCATAGAAACCCTAACTTAATTATATTAATTTCAAGACTTTGAATTGAACATTTCCAATAATGCATTTGATTTACTATTGACTCTAAACATTTGAATTAGACAATGTAAGGTTAATAATAACTCTTGTGACTTCACAATCTGAATCAAACCTTAAGATCCCTAATTTTCTCTTAAGTAATAAACCTGCATAACAAGATCATTAATATTATGTTGATTTAACAAGTGATCAAATCCTTAACAATATGTTTGATTTACACCCCATAATCTTAGTCTAAGTATGACCAGATGATTATATCATCTGATTTAGTCATTCTAAGTCCAATTATGAACCAGAACCTAATAGTTTAATATCAGTATCTAAAGGAGAGACCTTGATATTCTCTCTATAAGATCGTCTTGAATTATTTAAAAGACCTAAATTTATATGTCATGAGGTAGGAGGTCTTGTGTGAATCCTTGTGGTAGAAGTATAGAAGATCCCATCACCTTAGAAATTGATCTATTCTCCTTGTGGTAGTAGCCCCTTAAGACATTAGAAGAGATACATCTCCTTGTGGTAGAGTCCATATTAAGTGATCCTTGATCACATCTGATTGATGAAACCTTATATAGGACTTACTTACTAGTTTAAGATTTGTAGTCTTGATAAATCCTTGCTCTATTAAATAGATTTGATTGAACCATGATTATTGGGTAGTGTAGTATAGTATACCCATATTACTGGTCCCCAGTAATATTCTGTATTGGTTGAGTCACTCTAAGTAAGATTTATCTTTGTTGCTATCCTGCGGGCTTAGGCAGATATAACCTCGCTTAGAGTAAATCAATCGATCCTAAGAGTGTATTAAAAGGGTGCCCGTTTCTTAGTTTTATTGAAGGACAGTTGCCATCGGCAA
This sequence comes from Gastrodia elata, assembly GCA_016760335.1. Taxonomy (NCBI): domain Eukaryota; kingdom Viridiplantae; phylum Streptophyta; class Magnoliopsida; order Asparagales; family Orchidaceae; genus Gastrodia; species Gastrodia elata. Next base: position 2,038,947 of record CM028681.1, on the reverse strand, counting down.
TGCCTCTTAGCGAAGATCGCTTGAATAGGTATGGCTTAAATAAAACTAAGAAAAGGGGAATCATCTTCCTTAAGATGCTAAATATAATTGTGAGTTTAGCAACTAAATGCTTAGTTTGAGATACAAAATCATCATCGGATGGTGCCTCCTAATGAAGATCGCTTTATTAGGGTGGCGTGATCAAACTAAATGTTGAGAGTCCTATCTTTGCAGCATATTTTAATATGTGTATACAATCACTCCTCCTAGTGATCTTTAAGTAAATAAGCAACTTTAACTAAATATCGATCTATAAATTTGGAGTCAGAATCCTTTTAGCAGGATTCTGCACAGTGGAGACTTAGGATTCATTATTGTTTCTTACTATATTCTTCATGGATTTCAGGATTTTTCATTAATACCATATAATGGCATAAGCATAAGCATAAACATGAGTTGAACTCATTCCTTCTATTGTGACACATGGGTATCAGTGATACAGTATGAGAACAGAATATTATATACATAGACTAGGGAATTTCATGGTGCATCTGCGTCACCATACTGACTTCCTAACTGTTGTGCTTACATTGGATCGTACGACTCATAAACCTTCAGTGATAGTTCTGTGATATACCGTGGTATGGCATATTTGTGAGCATTATTTCAGTGGCATATAGTGCAGCTTATAGCATCCTTCTCAGCATTTGACTTTCCTTTCACCTTAGTTTACGAGCATCTGTCATTTTCATTTTCTTTCAGTATTTAGCTTTGATGCAGTTTTACTTTGTTTAGTTCTTACAGCTCAGTTATTTGATGTTTTTACAATTTTTCCTGCACTTTTACTTTATGTTCTTGCATATTCGTTATGTTTAGTTTAGCTTGTATAGCTAGCTTCGATGTGTTAGACTTCTTGTCTAACACGGGGTACTTTTAGGATCCGGCAATTTGCTAGATCACGAGCAGCTGTTGGAGGCAGGTCAGGAGGACGCCTCAGGGACTCATGAGGAGCACTTAGAGCTGTAGGGGATTGAGCACATGCTTTTACTTTCTAGTTCTTTCCAGTATTCTAGCTAGACTCTTAATATTTCTGCATTATTATGGTTTGTAATAAAATTCTGGATGTACTCTTACTTTTCTTTTCTGAGATGGATATTTACTACTCTTTGAGATGAATGTATTTCTATATATTTTACTTTTAGCTTCCGCACTCTGTTATACGACTATACATAGTATTGTGATGTGATCGGCGTATTTGAGACGCTGATATATTTTATAACGTGCATGGGTTCCTCCACTCCCTTGTACCTCATGTACGTACTAGTCTAATACCCAAGATAAGTATTTCATTCTTATCTTGGATATTGGCTCTCGAACCTACTCGTAGAGTTTGAGTCAGCGGCCTTCAGTATGGCTTCGCCTCTTTAACATATTCGGGACGATGGGTTTTACTTGTATGGACCACCGTTCCTGAGTAGCACACCGTTCCGCCGCCAATCTATGAATTATACTCGTATTTTGCGCACGGCGACGGGACGGGGCGCTACACATTCGAAAGTCCAAACGGCATGACCAACCATTCATAGAGTCCATCAGGAGCCTTGAAAGCTATTTTCCATTCATCTCCAAATCTAATTCTAATTTGATGATACTCATTTTTTAAATTAATCTTAGAAAAAAAGTTTGCTCCTGAGATTAAGTCTAACATGTCATCTAATCTGGGAATGGGAAATCGGTATTTGATAGTGATTTTATTGATAGCCCGACTATCGATGCACATTCTCCATGTTCCATCCTTCTTAGGAGTTATTAGGGTAGGGATCGCACAAGGACTGAGACTATCTTGTATAAATCTTTTCTCAAGTAACTCAGTGACCTTTCTCTTAATTTATGCATGTTCAGTGGGATTCATTCTATACTGAGGAAGGTTTGAAAGTTGTGAAGCTAGAACTAAGTCTATAGCATGTTGGATGGATCGAAGTAATGGTAATTCATTTGGGAGTTCCTCTGAAGCAATTTCTCTAAATTCAGAAAAGAGAGGTAAAACCTCTTTAGGAATGGGAATCTCATTAATATTTAAGTTAACTTCTTTTATATGTAAAAAGTGAATATTGGTTGGATCAGAAAATTCTTTTTTTAAGATTCCAAATCCCATTGAGCTTACATTAAATGTTAAAAAAGAATGAGTAAATAAGCTAGAACTAGGATTATGCATTGGATCCCTTATCACGATCAGTTGAAGCTTTGCTCCTTTCTTGATAGTGGGTTTTGGTTAAAGATCAATTTTTGGTTTGTGTGGTGCTATAGACATTATCTTCTCTAGTGGTCTGACTGGCAAAAGTTTGTTAGTTTTATTATTATATTTAAAATATATGCGTAACAACTCAAGTTGTTACCTTAGTCAATTAGGACTAATCTTAGTCTTAGACCTAAACCTAAGTGTTAATCAAGTCATTAGGAGCCAACCTCGAAGGCCTAGTCCAAATCAGGAGTCAAATGGATCGAATCCTAATTTTTGGAAAAAAATCTAGAAAAATCTAAATTTGACCTATTTAAATTGATCTCCGATTGAAAAACGGACATCGCCATTATGTTCATTGCCCCCAAATTAGCTAGGGGTGAAGTTTTCGTGTCAATCGGAAGTCGTCAAAATTTTGACAAATATTTTAATAATATTTAAATACTCCGAAAATTGGGGAGTCAAAATACTCATCGGATCGAAAATCTGACTTCACCGTTGCGTTCCTCACCCCCCAATTAGCTAGAAAAAAATATTTGAAAATTTTAGAATTAAAAAAAATAAAATAAAATAAATATAATATTTTATTATTTAACGGCGCAGTCAATATTTAAGCAGCGCCGTCAGCTGTAGATTACGGTGCCGTCTGATCTAACGGCATCGCATCCAGCCATCGGATCGGGTTTAATCCGACGACACTGGACCAAAGTCCTCGCAAAAATCACCGCAAGCCACGCGGCGTGCTCCGCTACCCTTCGCGCCCAACCAGCGTCTGGATGCCCTCGTAAGCTCCATCCCAACTTCCTTAAACCTCCCTCAGCTCTCAGGGCACAAAGTTTTGCTCGGCTCGGACTCCTCGAAGCTCTCGGTGAACCCCTACTCGAAGAACCCTAAATTGCTCGATCGATCCACAGTCGCGTTGGTTAACCCGACTAGCCCGAAACCTAGACGTCTAGGGTTCCTTTTTCCAACCACCGCCGATCGCCTTCCAGTCCAGGTCAGGGTTTGTCGGGTATGCTCGTCAAAGCCTACCCGCAGCCATGTTGGTCGGCGCCATCCGTCGTCGGGAACCCCTCCATTTTGCTTTCCCTAGGAGGTCCGTCATGGGCAGGTCGCAAGGCAGAGGGATATGAAGAGTTGCGGGCCGAGTCGGGCCACCCGACCCGCATGGCCCGGAGGCAACCCGCCACGCGTCTGCCACCGGTTCGACCGATATGACCCACTGCCCGAGGATTTTGAGGGTGTGGTCCCCGCTTGTATCGGATTCGGCTGGTGGAGGGCCCCTCCCACAGACACGTGCCCAACCAGTGAGTGCCGCGTGTACTGGTGGGCCCCGCCTTCTCTGCCGTGTCGGACCAGGAGGAGACGCGTGGCATCCGTGGGGCCCACCGCCTATCAATTTCTGCAGAAAAGTTAGAATAATTATAACTATATAGTTAATATTAAAAAGATAATTATATTATGTAGCTATGTTAATTAAATTTAGTTATATAATATAACTTTAGGTATACTAATATCATTATACTAATTTAATTAACTAAGATTAATTAGTAAATAATAAATGATTAATTAGTTGATTAAATTAGGATTAGTTGGTCAGTAATTAATACATACTTAATTAAATTAATCCTAGAACAAAATAGTTAATTAAAAATTAAGTTAATTAAGACAAAAATTAATATAACCTAATTTGGGTCTATTTCTAGTTAAAGTACTCAGTGTGACATAGAAAAGCTATAGCCACTGAGTTTACTGAATTTGAATCTCAAATGAGAAAGTTAGATTTTTGACCCCTCTTAGCCTTAGAAATTATATAAGTACCTCTAATCTTGAAACTTTCATAACTTAACCAATAGTCCTCAAAATTTGGTATTCTTGGACTCTATGAATTCTTGAACAACAAACAATAATAAATTGCACAAGTTTTTAGATTTCATTAGGTAGAAATTATTAGATTGCCCCTTAGGTCAAATTTCTTAATTTGAACCTGTTGGACTTAATTCTTGTTCGAATTGAGTGTACTTACTATATATCTTCATGTTAGACTGTAAAGAATCATTTGACATCAAGAAAACCCATTTTGGAATCCTAAATCAAAAAGTAGCTTTTTTGACCCGTATGTATGGTAAAATGGTCATTTTGTCTAAAATTTAGGTTAAGTGATTTTTAACCTCAAAATATCATTTAAATCATTAAAATTAGTAATAAAACTTATTTAGTATTAATTTAAGTCATAAAATTTATAAATTGAGTAAATTAGCTAAAATTCCCCATTTAAGGCTTAAAACCCATAAGTAAGGAAAATGTCCCCTTAGCTAGAATGAGTAAAACAACAAATAAAATTAAATTCCGTAAATATTTTAAATTTCCCTAAGTCATTTCATTAAGGAGCTATATAGGATCTACACCTCACATTAGGACCTTTCCCGAAGAATATGAATAGATCCTAGGTCAGATTTCATTCATTAAATAAAGTAGGTTATTCAATGAATGAAATATTTATTTTATTAGTTCCTAAGTTTTCATAATTTAATTCTGATTATTTTATCTTTCGACCTTAGATTAAGAATAGTAGAATCATCCTATTAAGCTTGATTATACTTAATAGGATTTGCCTTAATCATTAGTTCATATTTAGACTTAAAATTTAGTCCTTAAGATTTACCTTTGGATTATGTGATTAACTCCAATTTGTGGTGTTTAATTCATAATCCATAGCCTTAGTAGATGTTAATCAGATCTTAACTTAAAACATCTAAATTCATCAATTAGGACGTGATGATTTATAATTGAATTTATAGTCATTATTGATTGAACTAAATAAGAACCTAATTAGTTCTAATTACTTTTAACTTATAAGGATGTGCTTCTAAATTACACTCGATAGTAGGAGTTTGAGATCCTAAGCTTGTGTAAATTGGAACAGTTAGAATGGCTTAATAGATAATAACTAATGTCACCTAGTGTAGTAAAGTCCCTTGCTCATTATTTATTACTTATGCTTTTGCATCCCTTGTATTTTATGTTATTGCATTGAACATGACAGATAAGACAACATTATTGCATGAAATGAAAACTTAGAATAATTAGGATAACATTACATTGGGTTCAGTATTCAGGTTGATTCTGGTACATATTTACCCTAATGGATAGGGATAAGGAGAAATAAGGGATAACTTAACATTACTCATTGAGTAGTGTTGTGTTTAGTTTGGGACCCATATAGTCTTGCAAACGTGCTTGAATCCTCAACTGCTTCTGAATGTATCCACAAAAAAAAAGTAAAATAACTAAAAATTCATTGTATATGTATTTGCTGCCTCCTCAGTCCCACCTATTCAGTTTTATTCTGCCATAGCCCAGAAAGGCTTTGGGAATGTTACTGTAGCCCGATTGGCCAATTTTTAATATGGTAGTTTGTACATACTGTTACAATTTACTATTTACAGCTTATTATTTTATAATTGTATTTTTTACTTCAGTCAGCTTTATTTTATCTGCTTAGTTATATATTATATGATACTACATTTTATTATTGTTTACTATATATATCACAGTCAGATTATTTATTTTTTAACCTGCATATGTCATATGATCATCAGTATATTTAGGACTAGTCTTTCTTTCAGTACTTTTCTTACTGTATATATATATATATATATATATATATATATATATATATATATATATATGTCTAGCCTTGTCTTAGCTTATTTTTGAAGTATATCTCTTACCTCATAGTTGTTTAATTATAAATGTTGTTATTTATAACTTACCACCTCCATTGTATGCTTGTTGCTCCCATGCTAGTTTACTTGTTTAGTCTAAGTAAATGGTAACATTAACAAATTCATGAAAATTTATCAGCTTAAAATATATTTATCCAATTGCTTAATAAGATTTTTCTTTTATTGGCTGGGGCCCTAGCATTGTGAAACTGACAATATCATAATCAAATCATTTTGAGGAGCTTGTGCCAGAAGGAGAGAAGTCTTTCTTAAAAGAGAAGCAGCCAGGTGAAGCAGAAGCCGCTTAGTCCTTTTTACTGTTTTATTGTGAGGATAAGAGCTTTTCTTTATTATTTTTATCTTAAATTTATTTAAAATACTGTAATAATACAGGTACTTTTAATTGTATTTTTCTTTATTATACTATTTGTTCTGAGCTGTATGTTGCACTTTCCTTATTTTTATTGTTGTGAACTAGATGTACTATTTACTTACCTTGCTTCCGCACTCTGAGCTGTGTTTACTTAGTGATTGATTCACGTTGAATGTATTCTGGGCACATCCTTCCCTTATTAGTGGATTCTGTATTATACATAATCCAAGGATAAGAGAGGGATTTGCTAGAGTGGCACACCTTCCTTAAGTCTAATTTTGTGGATTAGTGGGCGGGGCGCCATAGAGATGCTTGATCCAACTATCTCTTTTTGGTATGACTACTGGAACACTAATAAAGCCCTATTCTATAATTGTTGGCAAATTAAATACCCCAAGCTGAATCTTGCAGAATGTTATTTCCAAAGTGCTGGTTGGGATCTGATCCTTCTCCAGGAAATCCTTTCCAACTATGATCTGAATAACATCACTATATTACAACCTATTTTTGGTAATATAAAATCTGCAAACTCTGTCATGTGCATCAATAATAAAATCAGCCTCTCCATCTCTTAGAATTACTGTAGCACTCATGTTAATCCTTCCTTCCGTGACTAGATTTGGCACAACAGCATCCCAAACTTAATTAGTATCTTCCTATGGAGGCTCTATAATAAATTTATTAGTGTGGATACTAAAATGCAAAGTCTAGGCTATAGCTTAACTTCCCATTGCCATTGTTGCAATGAGACTGAAATCATAGATCATATTTTTGTTGACAAAAATTTTAGCAAAATGATTTGGACTGCTACTTGCTTAAACCCTCCTTACATTCTGAATAATATTAGAAACATTTATCTTCACTGATCAAAAGTCAAAGGCACTCAAATTCACATTAGAAACATTTAGAACGCTAGGAATAAAGCTAAAAATATGAATGTTAAATTCAAATTTTGCTTCCAATGTTCTTAATATAAATGAGAATGTTAAAAATTGTCTTAGTAGCTATGATGTGAAATCCTTCAGCTGGAAAAATCTTAATGCTTTCAATATAAAAAATTGTCTAAGGCTGGACTGATTTTTGTGCTTGCTGCTGTATCTTAACCTTTCTGTCATCTGTTTGTGGTTCTATATCCTTTCCTTTGCTGCTCCCTATCTGGTGATGAGGATTGTCATTTGGAAGTGGTGCTTTTTGGGGGCTGTCCTATGACATTCCTTATCACTCTTCTTAATGTATCTTCTCTCTGTGGCGGGCTCTAGACCTCTGTTGGATGTTTGGTTTGTACTTTGCTTTCATTTGGCTAGATGTTTGGTTAGTTTTATATCACTATCTATCTGGTGAATTGGTTGTTTGGTTTTTTTGGGCTCCGCTGCTTTTCTTGTTGTAGCTTTGGTGGGTGGTTCTAGTTTGGTTGTTGGTAAGTTGCTATGTTTATTTGGGCTTCTCTGCATTTTGGTTTGCTGGCTTGTTGTTGGTGGGCTGTTCTGTTATATGTTACTGGTTTACAGTTTGTTATGCGTTTTGTTTATTCTGGTAGCCTTGTATTGCAGCCTGCTAGTTTGGCTGTTTTGTTGTTGTTCTCTTTTGGCTGCTTCTGAACTGTTGGTTTGCTAGTTTGTTGTTGCTAGGATGCTCTGTTTATTTTGTCCCGGCTTTGGTTGGTCGCTGTGGTTTGGTTCTGTTGGTGATTCTTCGGCTTGGGCTGTTTTCCTCTCTGGTTCCCTTGGTTTGCCGCTGGCTGGTGCAATTGACCTCAGGATCAGATTTTGGCTTGCAGTCTTTGGCGGTGGCGGGCTGTGCAGACGTTGCCTTTGGTATGTTTATGGCTACTATTTTGGTGGTCGAGCTAGGTTCTCTTCTGGCTCTCTGGTGCCATCATGCAGGTACTCTCTCTGGTCTCCTTTATCTTCATTTTGTTCTGTTTCATTTCTCTTTTGTTTGTTATAGATTATTTTATTTTGTGTCGGGAGACCTTTTAGGTTATATCTGGGTTTCTGTTTTTGGGGCCAATTTCTGGATTTTCGCTTGTCTAGGACCTTATAATCTCCCAGCCCTAGTATGTATATTTTTTCTGCTTAAAATAAAATCTCGTGAATATGGCTTTTATTAAGAAAAAAAAAAAGAAAAAAAAAGTGTGAGTTTAAAATTTCACAGACTTTGAGCGCATTCGATTGCTTTAGGCATTATTGTTACTGAGTGATTGAACATGGCCAGTTTCTACTGTCACCAAAGCCCTCTTGCCATGATGCACCTCTCTGGCCCTCCTCTAGTAGGTAATCATTATTATTCTAGCTGAATCATGGGCTGTTTAATCAAGTTCAAAATCAACAATCTGTCAGCGTTTATTTAACAAAACTCAAGGCATTGCAAGAAGAAAATGCGCCTGTGACGGACAAAAGAAGCTGGTGAAGAAGTATCACCACCGAGAATACCATGGGTCAACTGCTTCTAATTGATCTCATTTCTCCTAAAAACAAAGCTCAACCGAACTCAAACGGACAATCTGGCTGCCTATCTGTTATGTTAAACTGGATTCATTTAGCAAGAATACCTGAGCTACTAGCCCATGCCTTATAATATTTGTAGCCCAGAAAGGAATCTTGACTGATGACAAAAGGCTCTCTACAATATCAGGTGCTAACAAAGAGCTTAATGAGATCAATAGGACAACTAAAAGGGCCACACATGAATATATAATTGAAATCTCTTTTGCTTAGAAGAAAAGTTAGAGCAAAATCCGACAAGAATGGCAAACCCAATCATCATATATAAAATAAACCAATCTTAAAGGGTTTAGTAGGCAAGCATTGCCTTTCTGGAAGCAACAGGGGACCGACCATATATAAAGATTAGATGGCTTAAGAAAAAAAAGGCAGGCTGCTGGAATCATTCATAAGTTGAGTGGTTCTCTTTGAATAAGCAGCTCGTGCATAAATGCCAGAATTATAAATAAAAAAAAAAAAAACTATATGGGGATCTCATCGTTTGAATGATTGCTTGGATTTGAAAAATAGTGTAATTAGCAGCCACAGATCAGATGGTGTGAGGCTTGGAAGAGTCATCGTGTCGTATCAATCGGAACTTGGAAGACAACGAAAGATCTGACGATTTAAATTTTACACTGATACCAACATTTTTTACAGCTATTGCGACCGCTTCCTCGAAAAGGAAAGCTTTTCAGCAGTAAACTTTAGAATTTCGTCAGCAACAGCAGCAAAGGCCACAGAATACTTATGGAACGACAAACTATCAGAATCAACGATTATGACACCACTTGTTATAAGAGGCAAAAGATGGGCTGGGCCATAAATACTTTGATGAAGAGCACGCAGCACGCACACCCACCCGATTGGCTGGCGCCACAACGTCTGGCCCCTCGGAAGCGGGCACTATAGCGCCCTGCAGCGCTCGCACAATTTGAGCTGCCTATAAATATTTTTAAGCCTTTTCTAGGGTTAAATAAAAAGGTGCAAATACGTGACAGCCTCTATTTGGTTTTAAGGGTGCGGTTGCCGCTCCATCTAAAAGGAAGAAGGCTCCTAGGGTTTATGTTAGTTTAATAACCTTAAAATCTTTGTAATCTCCTCTATTCTTGTGAAATTTTTCTGCTCTCCTTCCATTGATGTAGGTGTTAGCACCGAATCACGAAAATTCATTTGTTTGTGCTCTGATTGATTGCACGCGTATTTTCTTTGCTTTACTTTATTTTGCTCAACATTTACAATTGATTTATTCCACATTATTGAAACCTACCTCGATCAAGATCCCAACAAAATATGATAATGATTATGTGCATTTTTAATTAGAGTTGTTAGTCAAATTGATGAAGGTTTGATGAATTGGCATTTTGAAAGCAACATAATCTTCAAGTTAAAACAAAGCTCTCCAAGAAGGTCGCTATGGACATTAACTTAGGATTACTAGACCATAAATCTCAACTCTAAGCCAATTTGTTAGAGTAGAAGTTGCTTGGATAATAAAAGTTTTTGTCGATAGACCATTAAAATGATCATTTAACAACTCCAAGAAACCTGGCCTATTTAAGTGTATGGCCACTAGAGCTTAAGCTGCTCTTTGGTCCTAATGTGTGCACAGGGCACCCGCACGTGGCTGCATATTCTTAAAGAGAGATGTGGGAGCAATTTGGGCATCAACACAATGAGAGAATTTCACAAAGTGCAAATCATATCCCGTATTGGGGTTGAATTGAATGGTACATTCAACAGGTAAAACCATTCATGAAAAAACTCCCATGATTTCTATATGAACTCTAGACTCTCAGAATTTTAGTTGAAAAACTTTAGTTGTCGTCTATTAGGAATTCTCCCTAATTGTTGCTGTTTGTGCTGAACAAATAGAAAAAATAATTGAAAATTCTTTGAGAGATGATGCACTCCTAAGAAATCAAAAAACAAAAAAAAATTGTTAAAAAAGTCACCTTAACATTTCATGAAGTGAAGTGAACAAACTGCATTCATTCCTATGCATGAGTGGATCACACTCTCCTCATATCAATTGGCCATAATGTCACCAATCAACAAAAGTGAAAACTTCCCAAAAAAGGATTAAAATACTGCATGATGAAACAAATTTTAATATAAACTCAATAAAATTCCAAGTGAACTTTTTCGCTGTTGATCTCTCAATGTGCAGGTTCAAAGAGGAAGTTCAAATGGAAGGATTTAAAAAGGTTATAACATTTTCCCTGCTGATTACTTGTAATTGTTTAAATCGAGAATAATTTGATACTTTTGGTGGCAGATTGCTAAATAGGAGGGACACAAAAATGGCCTTTGATTATGCTGGTTCTGATAATTCAGTCAAACAAAGCACTGTGCATTAAGACATTTTGGCTCAAGACTGGAGTTATCATTCCTTAGAAAGAAAACATAAGGAAGCATGAGACAAAGGATTCATTTGGGATAAATCTACAGCTATCTTAAAAAGATGCTAAGCTGTTGCAACAGACGTTGATATTGTTTGTTGTACCACTACTGTTCTATTATTATTTCTATTTTAGTGGTTGGATTATATTGTTGTGCTATGGATGCACATGATTGATTTACTAATACACCCATCAGTACAATTGAGTATAGGAATACAACAACAACAATAACAACACAGAGCTTTAATCCCACTAGGTGGAGTCAACTACAATGATCCCTTTGTTTCGATTGTACAGATCAAATAAAAGCCCCTCTCTAAATTCCAAAATTGAGAAGATCTTTTGTAATGGTTTCATCCCATGCATTTTTTAGTTTATCTCTTTCTCTTTTAATAGGGGCAAAATCATATACTCAAATTTTCTAACAGAAACATCAAACAATCTAGGCTTACTATGTTTGAGCCATCACAGACAACATTCTCGAATATTATACGCTATTAGAGCTACTCCAACCTTACTATAAAGGAACTCATTTTTCATTATATCTTTTCAAATAAATCCACTCATCCAACATCTTCATCTCTGTAACACTTTATTTATCAATAAATTTCTTCTTTATTGGCCAACAACCATCCCAATATATATGGTACAACAACACTAAGCCTTAATCCTACTATATGGGGTTAGTTGTATGAATCCTGTATTTCCATGGTGCATGACCAAATAGAAGCCCCTCACTAAATTTCAAATAAAATAGAAGCATTCCAATGATTTTTTCTTGCTTTTTTGGTATTCCCTTTTTTAATATGGCAAAATTCATGTACTCAAATTTTCTATGAATGAACTTATTTCTCGTTCTATTCTTTCGAGTATGCCCACTCATTCACCTTAACAGCACTATCAGTAAGTTTTTTCTTTGTTGAGCAATATTCAAACCCCCATAATATAGTAATCATATAGCTACTCTAAGATATTTTCCTTTAGTTTTTTTATTGAATTTTCAATCATGCAATACTCCAAGAGAACTCTTCAATTTCATCCAACAAGCTCGGATCCTATTAATCCAATCACTCTCTAGCACCGTTATTTTGAATAATTGAACTAATGTATTTGAATTTCTCTCTCTTCTTGAGCACATGGTCTTAATAGTTATGCCATAAATATTCATATTTCTATTACAATTATACATATATGCAAAGACAAGAATCTTTATATTCTAAAGTAATCATCTGCAACTTGAGTTTACATAAACTCTATCCCTAGTCTTATAAATTAACAAAATATCATCTGCAAATAACATATACCAAGGAGCTTCCTCTTGAATGTGTTAAGTGAAAATATTCATAATTAAAAATAAAAATATGAATAAAAAGCATTGCTTTAATGTTATCCAATAATGACAAAAAAATCATTAGACAAGTCTCTACTATTGGGCATTTGCTATAGCCCCACTATACATATATTTAATAATATCAATATATGCCACACAAATATATTTTCTCTAATGCTCTACAAAATTCTTCTCTTATTACTCTATCATAAGCTTTTTCAAAATCAATAAATATTAAATACAAATTTTCTTTTCTTTCTCTAAAATTCTCCATTAAACCTCTTAGAAAATATATGGCTTCTATGATAAATCTATCTAGCATAAAATCAAATTGATTTTGTAAAATATGAATATTCCTTCTTCGTTTGTACTCAATCACTCTCTCACATAAATTTTTAGCACTACGACTCATCAACTTTGTTCCCCTGTAATTTGCAATCTTGAGGATCACCTTTATTTTAGTAAATAAGTACAACAATACACTCATATGACATCTTTTTAATCTTCCAAATAACATTAAATATTTTCAAAAACCAAAAAATTCCTTCCTCACTCAAATATTTCGAGACATCAAGAGAAATGTCATTCAATCATATCGTTTTCCCATTACTCATTCTTTTTAAAGTATTCCAAATCTCAATTTTACAGACTCACTGAATAAAAGTGTAACTGATATTATTCTTACAACCATTAAACTTGCTTATATTAGTTGTGTTTGTAAGACAGTTATTAAAAAGCTTGGTAATTCATCCATTTATATTGAATATCTTTATCCTTAAATAATGATACTATTAAAAACTATTGCGTTATTTATCAAAATGATACATTGACTCTTTCAAAATATACAAATTGATTGTTAACTCTTGTAAGTATTTATTTTAGTATATTGACTCTTGTTAAATATATTTTTTGGTTCAAAATCATCAAATTTTCATCTCTTCTCATTTACTCAGTAAGAAATTAGAAGCATTTTTGTCCGAGCGAATAATTCGTTTATCTTACTCGTGCACATTTTATCTTCCCGAATTTTATTGATCTTACCATGCCTTTTTTCTTCTTAATTTTTTATTCCTGGAGTTTTCTTCCAATGCTTTCTACTCTCTAAGGTTTACTATGTGATGCGCACATTCTGTTTGTGATGTCGACGCCTCTCCGTCTCCATCTCTGACTAGGTGTCTCGATGCCTCTCTTCTCTTCTCTCCTTCGCTCTTACATCTTCACGGCTCTGCCTAGGCATCTCCATTGTTCGTCCCTGCTTTGATATTTCATTGGTAAATATATTTAAAATCATCTTTTTATTTTTTTGGATGAAAGGGTAAATTTATGCTATTTTGGAGTAAAAATATAAATTCCCGCCCAAAGAATAAATGTTTATTTTTCAAGATGAGACATAGTAGTTGAGTAAACATGGGGAAATTTTTTTTTTTTATGTTGATGACTAAATTACTTGCTATGATGTCTTCCTAAAAATATCCACATTTCTTTGATTAGTAAATGCATTATGACTTTGTATTGTTACACTATTTCTTAGCATCATTTGTATTTTAAATTATTCTTGGCCTTTGTATTGTTACACTATTTAATTAGTAAATGCACTTTTAATAAATTGTGAATCTGTGATGCTAAACTAAGGTTAAGCAATTGTGTCGAGTTTGGCTTAATATTAGTCAGGCCAAGGTTGTTTAAACTATCTGTGATGCTAAACTAAGTTTAAACAATGCTAATTTTCCTAATAAAAGTGCAGAATAAATAAAACAATACTGAAACTATAATTCTAACATACTTATACAAAAAATCAAGTATGTATAATCGATCATATATGCTTATGACTTTTTCTTGTACCTTAGTAGTTTATATTTGTAAATTCCTTAACTTTTTTTGCAACTACTTGGTTTGAGGTATATTTTTTTACCTCATATTTTGTTTAAGTTATAAATGTATCATTTATAACTTGTATTTTTTGCAACTACTATTTCATTTGATAATTTGTAGCACCTTTACTGTTTATGATATATTGTGATATTCTAAAACTTAATAATTTATCAGTCTAAAATATATTTAGATAGTTTGCTAACACAATATTTTATTTTTCTTGGCTGAGGCCCTGACATATAAAAACCAATATGTCTATCTTAGAGCAGATCGAAAAGCCAATTTTAGGTGAGGAGTATGAGCATGAATATGATCATTCTGCAGCTGCTTAGTCTTTTATTTTATTTATGAAGAGAGTGATTTCACTTTAGCTTGTTTTTTCTTAAACTATTATTAATTCATGGCTTATAATAGTTTAATTATGCATTGTAAATTGTATGTCAGTATTGTACTATTTTGGATGTTTCCTTTTTATTGTTTACTGTCTTACTTCTTGAATGTGATGAATGAATGTATTTTAGTTCTGTCAGCTTTCGCACTCTGTTTATTTATTGAACATGTCTATTTGTACTCTGAATTACGATTAATATTATATGATAATTTGGGGCATAATTGTATATCTAAGTAGTGGGTTACTTAGACATCATAATAGTATTGGTATTAGCAAAATAAGTGGCCTCTTAGTAGACATTTACTTTGTTAATGCTAATCCAGGGTTATCTTCGAGTAATGACCCGTCCCGTCGTTGTTTCATACTTCATTTGCGCGAAGCGGCGGGGTGGGGCGCCACAGCTGGTATCAGAGAGTACCATAAGGTGTTATTTTAGAATTTCATTCCTATCTACCTAATGAACTATTCTCTAAGGGATGCAAACATATCATATGCAATTACTTACATCCATAATATTATATTCTTATCATCTCTGGATATAAGCTAAAAAGAGAAATGTATAGTATTTGACATCTTAGAAAACTATAGTGAACTCTTAGATGAAGCATTAATGTCTAAAGTTACTAACAATAAACTTTCCAATAAGGAAGAACTTCAAATACATATAATCTATAAAATGTATAGGATATTGTTTAATCTCTCAGCCACCATGTACTTCCTTAAGAGGTTTCATGCAATATGGGAAGAAGATTTTCCATATGGCCAGCTTCTTGGAAGAGCCATACCAAGAGTCTCTCATAAATGAACCTTAGTCTTAGGCAAGATGTTACAATACCCGATCTTTAGAGGGCTATACTTTCCCATCTTAAATCGAGAATGGTTGCAGCCCACCACTTCAACCTTCAACATCATCTAGTGTCCCAACAATGTTTGTCTTATAATTCTGCATCAACTCCTTCAGGATGAAGCAGGATGCTGGTGGGGCAAAGCCAACTGGAAGATAGCGAAGGATTGCCGCAAAGAGCGTCGTGCACCTAATTATCGTGACTTTTGTGCAGCATTTGCTGCATAGAACTTTGAGTGATTGTACCTAAGGCCTATAAGCTAGATTAGCATTTCCTTTAAACTTGTTATGTATTCTCAGTTTCATTTCTATCATTATATTTCTTATAGTTCATCTCCGCATCTACTTATATTCCAAGAAGATATAAATACAAAGTCATATTTGCCATTTGAAAGCTTTCTTCTTATCACTAAGCAAATGATTATATCAAAATCTAGCAAAATTAATCCTTAATCTTCTTCCTCTATGTCGTCTGCATCAAGCAATTCTTCTGAAGAAATTAGTGCCTTAGAGGAAACAGTTAAAACTCTAGTTGACATTTATATAAGGCAAGCAGAGAGAATTGAGAGGTTGCTTTCTACACAAAGCAATCAGAACTCATCCCATGCTTCTAAAGCCCCAATTCTTTTCTACCCTCCTCAACCACACTACTAATTTAATGATAGATTTTTACACAGTTTCATCTACCTTAGAACACCCATATTCAGCAGTAACTTATCAGCCATGGATACCATCAGTTGGTTGAAGCTTGTGGTAATGAATCTAACTAGTATAAAATGTCCCGATTCTGAAGCCATCCGACTCACTGTTCATATGTTTCGAGAAGAAGCGTAGTTATAGTGGGACAACGTGAGGAATACCTATTTTGCTGATTTTGATATTGAAGATATTCTTTGGGAGGCTTTTGTTGAAGCTTTCATGCTCAGGTCATCTCTCCTTCAGCACAATATATCTTAAGAGATACTCTTTTAAAGATGAAACAAGGCAACTGCCCAGTATCAGAGTATAAAGTGGAGCTCAGATGACTCACTCATTTTCAAGAGTTAGTGAGAACTAGGACAACTTGCTGCCATCATTTCCAGAGCAGTCTCTGTAATTCGATTAAAAATTACATAGTGCCTCTTAGACTCACTAACTTCACTGAACTCATAGAGACCGCGAGAGTAGTTGAACACCAGTAATCCCAGAGAGACTTTGTAATGTCCAGTTATTAGATTATGTAATCTAACACAATAACAAGTGTTACTGTAGTACTAAATAATGGATTAATGAAATAACACCCATTATTATGTACTATGGGGAGTTACTGATCTTTAAAGGGGAAAATCGGATGGATACATATGTAAATATTCATTCATGCCATTTTAGCCATTCAGACATAAGAAGATGCATCATAGAACAATAAGGTAAAATATACATAATTTAATACAGTTTACACAAGTTTTAAGAACATGTGTCCTCTAAGATAAATAGAGTAAAAGATTGAAAATAAGAAGAGTTCAGAAGCTGCAACAAATAGACATGATCCACATCAAGTACAAGATCCATATCTAGCTCCACGATATATCATGGTGGGAACCCATATAGGGAGACCTAAGGCATCAAACTTCTACTTACACAAAGCTTCTCACGAGACATGCCATATACTCATGGAAATATCTCTCAAAGACCTTTTGATTGGTATCTAAATCGACATGATTGAACCACTCTAGTGCCACTAAAGTTGATGCCCTAACTTTGAGTATCGGAAGAAAAATTAATAATTGGACCACTCATTTGAGCTTGACCGATCACTTAGGGTTTCGCGGTGAAGAGTAATAAGCAAAAAAAAATTCAATGGACAGTATTGAAGTACCTCTTGGTTCGACGATTGAGGTCCTTCGGTGACTTGAAATGAAGGTAGTTGGAATCGATCAATCAAAACTTGATTTCTCTCCATGAAATCAAAATGTGCAGTCATTTAGATAAAAAGGGAAATGAGTATGGGAGATGGAACAGCAGTGGATGGCTTCCTACATGTCGTGTGTGCAGCCATTGCTGCCACACGTCACGTGTGGGCGAGGATTGGGGGAAGACAGCCCTGGGCCGTCTAGTTGAGGCGGGCTCGATCGAATGTCCAAGATCCAGCTGCTCGATTGAACAAGTCCGACCCGATTAGAGGTGGTAGGTCCCACCTAATAAGTACGATCGAATCTGACCGACTCAATTAGAGGTGGCAGGCCCCACCTAATAATAAATAAATTATTTATTAATACATTTTAATAATTAAAATCATGCTATTAAACAAACTCCGAAAAATCTCAAAAATTCACCCTGGCTAATTTGGGGCTGAGAAATTTAAAAATGAAGTTGGAATTTTAATCGAAGATTTATTTAATTATCTTGATTGTCTGTGTATTTAAAATATATTAAAATATTCGGAAAATTTTGACGACTTCCAAAAATTCACAAAATTTCACTCCTAGCTAACTTGGGGGTGATGAGTTCAATGGACTCCAATTTTAATTTGAAGGCCAATTTAATTATCTTAATTTTCTAATTAAATAACTTCATTAAAATAATCAAAATATTTAAATGAGCTCTCAATCGCTCCAAATTTTTAGGGTTTGCTCTAAACACCCTTTTGAGACTAATGGTAGTGATTACAAACTGATTAAATCGAAAAATAAGGATTAATATTCTTGGGTTGTTACATACTTGAAGCGGAGTTTTAATGCCGCATTCCATAGGAATGACGCCTTCAAGAGGCAAAGAACCCCATCAAGTAAAGTTTACTAGATCGAGGTAGTTGATACTCCCTCAGATTAGTTTAAGGGTTATACTAGGTCTCATCCATATGGAAAGTGCAGCCATAATGGTTGATATTGTTATACTTGCGGCAGACCAAGTCACCTCTTCTACCACTACAATTATGTAAAGATGGTTAACAGTGTGCGCATCGATCATTCCCGGCATAAGCAAGTCTTCAATCCCACTCTCGTGAACCGCAAAGATCAGACGTTGTCAATCATGCCTGCTTCTCAAGAAGAAGCTCATGTTCAGAAAAAGGAAGAGCCTTCTGCACCTCGAGCATTTAATGCAAAACCTTCGCAAAAGCAGGCTTTCAACAACAAACCTGTTGGAGCCACTAGAGTATATAATCTAACTTCTGTGGAGGAGGCTGATGATAATAACATTGTATTAGGTACACATTCCTAATCCCATTCTTATTCTTTATAATAACCCGAGGTTGTTACTAGAGTGATTAACTCCAAATTCAAGAGGATCAAATCGAAATCAGAATTTCAATTTAAGTCAAATAAAAATTAAATAAAAATATTCTCAAATAAAGCATACTGAGGGGATCATCCTGCAAAAATTTGAGTGCAATTGAGATCTCGGATTGTCCTAAATAAATTCGCAAAATTTAAACTTCAGAAGCTGATAGTAGATAAAATATAAATTAAATTTAGAAATTTTTGTATATTTAAGTTAAGTACCATATAAGGATGCTATGTTTTAAGTTTCGCAAATTTTCAAGCTCTGGATTAATCATAGAAAATTTTTAAAGTTTTTCATTTAAAAATTAAAATAAAATAAAAGGCTCGTCCAAATTCAATCATTCTTAGACGTGTGCGCTCTTCTTTTTGAGACGCTCGTTTCGGTACCAGGTTTGTATTTTTCCCAGTTCAATCGATGATTAATCAAAGCTTGGAAGTTTCAAGCAATCTGTGGTCGTTTGATCTCAATCTGAGGCCCCCAATTGATTTGGGCTGCTTATATTTAGTCCTCATCCTAACCTAACTCAACTAAAACCTAATTACTTCCCTCTCCTTTTTTTTTCTTCAGTCGACAACTCTCCCTCCTTCCTTAACCGACCAACCTAAAATCGCAAGCCACCATACGATCTCCTTCGCACGGTGCTTTAGGCATCGACCGATCTTTGTTCCCCTTCCAATCGAGGGATCGGTAGGCTATCGTAAATCCCTCCAAGGTCTCTACCTTCTCGGCGTAGGCAGGACCATTGACCGTCAATCCTCCTCTTCAGCTCAAGGCCGGGCTTAGCACCTCTTCTCATCGCATGACCGAAATCAGCCCCTCATCACCTTCATTCACGGATCCTCTACTCGCCGGCAAGGTACTTACTCTACCATGGTCTCAACCTAAAATCTTATGGGTTGAGTTTTGACAGATCTTGAATTTATCTTTATGCAACATTGAATTTCTTTAAGTTTATAATTGCAATATAGCATTTTCTTTAATCTTTTAATCAAGCAAATTTTATTTATTTTTTAAATAAATTGAGCAACAAGTTAGTGATTATTTTGATATAATACAACAAAAATTTAGTGCATTTTGTATATCTAAGGCTTAGGGCTTTTGTAATGCTAGTAGAAATTTAAAGAGGAATTATTGATTTATATGTGAAAAAAAGTATGTTAACTAATAGGTGTTTTGGTCCGCATTTTTTTTTAGCATATTGTTTACTTGATTTTTCTTTAAAGCTTAATAATCATTGTCTAGTCATCAATGATTATCATGTTCTTGCTAAATATAAATTTTATGTTCATTTAAACTCAAGTTAACATAAGGGAGTGAGTATTAAATAGATGCTTATAAGTATGTGCATCATATATTTTTAGTTTTAGAATTTTATATTAATATATAGTTTACATAGTTTGAATTTAACATATTATAATCAGTATATTAAAATCATTGGCTCATATACAACTATTATATGTCGATAGCATTATAATTTTACGTTAAATTTGAGTTATGCGTATGTAAAACTCTGTTGTTTAGTAAATTGAAATTGTTACAAGCTTAATGATTGCATGTAATTATAATTGTGTAATATTAATTAGATATATTTGCATGAAAATAATAAATTTACATAATAAATAAATAATAATGCATAAGTTTAAATATTCTATTTTATTACAATTGGTGTTAAATATATTTAACTAAATTTATACTTAAATAGAGATATAATCATAATAAAATAATTAAAATTAACTAGCCAATTATAATGCAAAGTGTTGAATAAGATTAAAAATAGATTTATACATGTAATCATTTCATGCTTTAGTTAATTAATCAATTCAAAAATGAATTATGTTAGCAACATGTTTGTATGTTTCTCTTTTAGCTAGTCAACTATAATTTATTAAATTATAGTGGATTCCATCTTTAAGTTCTGATTAAATCTTAGTATTGTTGCATACACTTTTATCTATCATTCCCCATCTAAATCATCTTTAGCAATTTAAAGAAAAGGTTTTGATTGCAGCCGATTAGCTATTATGAGTGGGTTTCTATTCATACTTAAGCATGCAACCTCTTAGCAATGATTGGTCAATCTATTGGATTATATGCTTGCATATCTCTTAGGAAAATTAATCAAATGACTTAGACTAGTTGTCATCTTAAGGTTTTTGAATAGATCATATCATTAATTATTATTAAGCTATTATGTTTCCTCTTGTAGATCCCATCTCTAGCTTATTGTAGTTTAGCCTTCTTTTTTGTAAATTGGAGAATGAATTCATTTGGTTCCATGTTTGTCTAGGACCAAATAAAGTTATCAAAAGAGAGTATAATTTAGATGTACTTTGCTTAATTATTGCAGGTGTTGTGATTATCATTCAATCTTCGAGCTTCAAGTTCGAATCGTTAAAGGTACGTAAGTACTTAAAACTTGTATTGAGTTCTAATAAATTAAATTGTTTTTTTTAGTTCTATGTTAACTGCGTACACTACTTGCATAGTTCTTATTACTGCTATTGTGCTTTTATTTTCTTGAATCATATGCTAACTTATATTTATTTTGTAAGATGCTTTGAAGAAAATGTTATGAATTGTATGTTAGATTTATCACCTTGTTAAGATGTGGAGAGTTTAGGAGGAATTATTTTGGCTATTATTTAACACAAGCATTTATCAATAATGAACGAATCAATAGCATGTGATTTATTTCTTGAATTAAATGCTGCATGTTAGATCATTAAGTCTTGTAAAGGATTAAGGTGTTTGATTTTATCTTGAACTTAAGCCTACATCTTCTTGTTTTTCTCTTAAATAAGAGGACTAGCATGTAATGATCTTTAATTAACTAATAAGATGTATTGATTTATGAAACAACCAAATCCTAAGAACTTTGATGACTTATCCCATTAACGGGATTAAAGGAATATTTGATTTAGTACACTCCATAATCTGCATAAATCCAACAACTCTTATTGATTTGTTATTGATCTTAGACTAGTAAACTAGAAGAATTTAAGAGCTATAATTGTAACAACTCTAGTATTTTTACCCATCAATTAGTGACCTAATTGACTCTAATCCTTTTCCATTAGTCTTATAATAGTATTAGGAGTCTCCATTTTAAATTTCGTACAATTTAGAGATCGTCTGGCAATTTCTAATATTTACTAGTTTTCTGATAATTCTGAGAATGCCTAATTTATTTATACTCAGAATTGAAAATAGAGTTACCATTGGCCTCACCACACCCAAATTAGCTAGGGGTGGTATTTTTTGGAAGTGTTTGGAAATCGTCAAATTTTTCTCAAATATTTTAATAATAAATACTCAGAAAATTAAGATAATTAAATTGACCTCCAATCAAAAATCCAATAGCATTTTTGAGTTCCCCACACCTCAATTAGGTAAGGGTGAATTTTTGGGATTTTTAGGAGAGCGTTTGATTATTTTATTTTGAGTTTTATATTGTGTTTATTTAATTAAATTAAATAAAGTAATTAATATAAATTAATAATTAATATAATTATTTTATTATCCACCAGCTATTTGCGAAAAAGCGGGGATCTGCTATGGGGCTTAGAACGCGAAACCCCAATTGCATAGATCTGGGCCGTCCTTAGGTTTTAGGTGCGATCTAACGGTAGAGGTCCGATCCGCTTGATCTAATCGTCGGATCGAAGGCTTGATCCGAAGGCTCAGATCTTCTCTTCGTACGCCCCTGTCAACACAGCGATAGTGCACCTGCCAATCGGGCGGATGAGCTTACGGCCTTTTCCTTACCTCCCCTAAACCCCCGATTCCTCTTCTTGGTTCATTTGATTCTTTATTTTGTCTATTCTGCTGAAGAGGGAGAGCTGGGAGGGCTGTACCTTGCGAAGATCCTTCTCTTCTGAAACCTTAGCTGACGAAACCTCCATGTATACTCCTCTCTTCCACCTTACATAAATTTGATACCAATAGCTTGTTTAACATTCATTGACTTTGTTTTTAAACTACCAATCGAGCTCTAGCAGCTCGATCTAAGTGTTTAACTTTTAAACCCTAACTGAGATCTTCATCTTCTGCCAATAAATAAGCATTACTAAGGAGGTTTAGATTTAGGGATTTTGAGTTCTTTCGCAAGAGCACGTCATTAGCTCTCCATTGATGGGTCGTAGGCTCCGTGAGACCCTCCAATTGCGATGAAATCCTAACCCTAATTACCC
The DNA here is from genome assembly GCA_016760335.1 of Gastrodia elata. Lineage (NCBI taxonomy): Eukaryota > Viridiplantae > Streptophyta > Magnoliopsida > Asparagales > Orchidaceae > Gastrodia > Gastrodia elata. The sequence goes on along the minus strand of CM028681.1, from coordinate 2,015,855 downwards.
TCTTCGGCGATTTATTTTTGGAGAAGACGATGGTCTATTTTAACTGGTCGAGTGTTTTTCTCGAACCGTCTGGCTCTTCTAGATCATTTCTAGGCGGAAGCAAGGCCCACCGTGACGCGTGTCTCCCGTAAAGGGACGACATGCATCTTGCACGATGCACGATTGGATCTGTGCCGTGATCATTGGGCATGGTTTAGGAGCCATATTTTTCGTGCCATTTTTATGATTACTGCCGCCGCCTTTTTTAGTTAATTATGTGCATAGCCTAAATTTCCGTGATTTCCCATTTTCTGTGGTAATTATTAATACAGTTAGATTAAATGATTTAAATGATTAATTGAACCAAATTTTAATCCATTCATAATTTTAAAAATACTTAACCAAAATATACAAATTATGTACCATTTTGATCATAAAAATAAGTAGATTAATAATATACCATTTAATTTCTATTTTAATTAGTTAATATTTAAGATTAATTAATTAATTACAAATTAATTTTATCATTTCATGTGACCTAATTTGATCATTTAATATCCAAATTAAATGATCAAATAGTTCATTTCACTCACAAAAATGTGAGGAACAATAATATGAAATCAAATTTAACATTTAAATCCTAATTTTTTTACTCACTTTTTAACCCTAATTAGGAGTCACAAAAACCCTAATTTTCCAAAGTTATCCAAATTTGATATACTTAGTGTCATTCTTCTCCTTATGATATAAGGATTTCAATAAAATGTAATTCATTTCTATTGGACAACAATTTGTGAGGTTGTTGACTCTTAATTATGTGTTATTATGGTAATTCAAATTTCTTAAATGGTATGCTTTAGGTATTATAAACCTTAGGATAGTAAATATGTTACATTTATTATCTCACTTGTAAAATTAGATTATATTTATTTGATCTTAGTTCTCATTTTCTAGTTGTATGAATTAAATGCAAGATGCTTAATTCACCTTTCAACCCAAGGTAGAAACCCTAGGATTGATTTAATATTAATTATAGTTGATCCCTAAATCTATTAGTTACACCAATTAGGACTAGTCAACCTTAATGTCCTTGAAATTGTATATTATTGAATCAACTAGATCTAGTTTTAGTGATTAGATTAGAACTTAGTTCATTCATCCTAATCCTTAAAGCCTTCTTTGGAATCTTTTAAGATCTAGTAATAGGAATCCCTAACTTACTTAGATTTATTTAGGAATCCTATTGAATTCCTTAAACATGAACTATTAGAATACTTAAAACTTGTAGTTCTTAAGTCTTAACATTTGCTTACTTTAAATCTCTCATTTTATTATAGTCTAGCTAGATTAGTACTTGATTAGTTAGATCCTCCAATTTATAACCTAGCTAGTGAACTTTAGTGAATTTACCTTAACTCCAAGTTCTTAAGTTAGATATTTTCTTTATCTTAATCTCTTCCTACAAGACACTTAAGCCTTGATTTAATTATTATAATTGAATCTTATAGTTTAGGATGTGAAAAATAACTAGTTCCTAATAGTATCAATTATACTTATAAATTATTTTGTCATAGCATACTAATCAAATTGAATCTACTACTATAAAAAACCTGACTACTACTATACTTATAATTAACTTGAGATCAATATCTTAAAGTTAATTATGAGCTTAAGTAGCTCTAATTATTATGTAGATCAATAAAATTAGATAACTGTAGATATCACTTAGTTGTAATTATTGAATTTCCCTTGAATGCTTATTTAGCTTTGAGCCTTATTCACTTGTATCATTCATATAAGACATTGTGCATGAATAAAACTTTCATATTAAAATTAATAGGGGTTCATATTGGTGGATCAGTCTAGGGTAGGTTGAAAAATGAGTAATAAGGAGACCTCACATCTCAGAAGGTGAATGTGAGTATTTTAGGTTTTGACCCCACTTTTCTTTAGTTATTAAATAGACATGTTTAACTCCTCTCTTCATTCTGAATATGCCCATAGAATGAGTACATATTAAAATAACTTCAATTAATGAACATATAAGATCTTCTTCAATCTTATAGATTGTTAAGACTCATCATAGCTTTCAGCTATGTTACTTTCCATAGTTCTAGACTATGTGAATCTTAGACGAATAGTCTAAGATCTTCCTTCAATTTTCTTACTATGTATTTTCTATGATTTAGTATTGTACTTTACTGGTTTACAGTTTACTTAGATTACAGTGAATATTGTAAGATTATATCTAAGTTTTTCACTATTTCTTTTCCTTACTTAGCATAAGTTCATTTGAACATATACATGCTTTACTTAATTTACTTTCATATGCACATTAGTTTCTTTCTAGCCTATTTAGGATGCTTTTACCCTTATTTTATTTGTAGGCTATGATGTATACTTAAGTGAGTATTCTAACTCACTTTGTCTTTTTCTTTTCCTTATATTCTTTTCCACATCTGTATGCTTACCTTTTTGCACCCATGCTTGTGCTTATTTTGTAACTAGTAGTGATATCCAATTAAAATAATAATATGCTTAGTCAATCTTAAAATGTACTTAGACTATTTAGTCTAACTAAATTTTTTATTTCTTGGCTTTACCCTATCACATTTAAATGCTAAAATGTGATAGCTCAGGTGCATTTGGAGACTAGTGGAGCTGGACCAAGTGCTAAAAGATAGTTGCTTCCGCTTATCATATAATAAAAATATTTAGCTTAATATTAAATTACAAGTGAGCTTTAATTCTTACCTTTCTTTATGTTTACTATTGGTTTATAATTAATATTATTTACCTTACTTTTACTATATTTGTGTTGGAGCTTAGTTTATATTTAAATGCTTATGATGAATGAATGGATGGATATAATGAATAGATGGATGATTATAAATGTATAAAAAATGAATATTAATTAAGTCATTAGTTGCATATCTACTTTGAATATTAATTGGATTTAGATGAATACTACATTACTCATAGAATTGGAAAATAGTTTCATGTCTAAGTTGAGAAGTTCTCTTTATCTACATGTATGAAATGAATGCTTGTGAATTGAACATACCTTAGGATGGATAATTATTATATATGTGATTTTCTCCCTTTAAACTTTTTGAATTGTAAATGAGCAATCCCATGTAACAGATTTGCTCTATTTTAGAACTGAAAATAAGCAATCCTATGTAATGGATTGACTTTATTTTAGAATTGGACATGAGCAATCCTAAGTAATGGATTGGCTCTATACTAGAACTAGAACTAAATAATCCTATGTAATGGATTGATTACATATTAATTTTAGGTTATTTTTCTTTCAATTATAACTTCTATTGGATTGGAAGTCTTGTATGTCTACCTTGCAGGTATTTCTTTAGCCATTTACAAAAGAAACTCTACTGAAATTTTTAAGAAAATAATAACTTAGAATAATTTGGCAAATAGTAGATTCATATTTCACATGTTAAATACTTAGATTCTTCATATCAATAATCATAAGTAATCACATCAATTGCTTTTGAATTTACATTCTATCATATTTTAGTATGTATTGCATTTTCATATATAAATAACATGACATAATTAATAAATTCCCTTCCATCTTAAATTAAGACCCTCTTCTATATCCTTGGCCAAACACAATATCTAATGATTTGGATTAGTTTTCTTCTAATCTAGTATTAGGTATTTTGGTGGCGTATCAATATTGAGTTAGGTGATTCTCAATATTGGGGTCGTCACAATAACAATCTTATGTGATTTAGTATCTAAACTTAAGCTTAAGATCCCTGATTTTCTCTTATATAAGACTCTTAGTAAGAGAATGATAATAAAACTATATTAATTTGTGAAATGATCAAATCTTAATAATATTCTTGATTTTATCCAAGGATTGTAGAATAGGATGCGATCAGATGGATCTAACCATCTGATTTGATCACTTTAATCCAAGTTTAGTAAGTGAACCTTGAATTTAGTATAAGCGTTAGAAGAGTAAGATCTTAAATGATCATGCTATAGGAGTGTTGAAATGTTTAAAAGACCTAAAGAATGTTAACACATTGACGTAGGAAGAAGTCAGTGTGACTTATTGAGTTAGAAGCTTAGATGATCCTCTTTAACCTTAGAAGTTGATCTTAAACCTTGTGGTAGAATTCACCTAAGACATTAGAATGAAATTTCTTCCATGTGGTAGTAACCCATATTGAGTGACCTTTTGGTCACATCTTTAGAGCCTTGTATAGGACTCACCCAATTAGAGAAAAGATTTATAGTTTTGATAAATCCTTGGTTATTAAATAGAATTGGATGGGCTTGGATTATTAGCTAGTTATGATCATGCATACCCATGGTACTGAGTCATTTCAGTAATATTCAGGTTTAGATGAGTCACTCCAATATGGACTTATGACCACGTGCTTCCTGTGGGTTAAGCCAAATACAGTCCCGCCAGAGTAAATTATTCAAATTTAAGAGAGTGAGCTAGAATATTAGTTTCGGGAATAATAACTACGAAAGGGTTCTGCCTCGTATCTTGTGTGCGCCTAGATAACTGTAATTATAAGCAAACTAAGTGCTAAATTCACCTTCTTGAGAACATACAACCATGTGTATATAACCATTCCAATTAATAACTCCAAATAAAACTCCCTAAATAAGAGAAACTAATTATTGAAATTAGAATCTATGAGTCATAATCCTTTTAGCTAGATTCTACACAATAGAGATATTTGAGTCATAATCTGATTTCAAGCATATCTAGATTTTTGGATTTAAGTCAAGTAGTATAGAGGCATGAGCATTAGCATGAGCATGATGTATGAGTATTAGTAATAATTATGAGTTATAGAATGTTTCATACCTCAACAGGGGAAATTCAAGATATTGAGATATCAAGGTAAAATTTCCCAAGATAATATATGTAGACATTGGACCATATGGCTCATAGTAGTTCAGTGATAGTTCAATTGCATATCAGTGGCATATAGTATTATGGCATATTTAGATGCATAAATTTAGTGACATACAACATAACTTTACATGTTATTACTCAATTTCAGATCATTTACTGTTTTATTTACTTTCAGTATTTAATTTACAGTTCAGTTTTACCTTACCTTACTTTAATTTTGTATAGTTTTATACTTTAAGTTATTTTACAATATTTATGCAGTTTGATTTCTGCCTTACTATTATGTTGAATAATATCTTTTAAATGCAGCATATGTTATTTTTCCACCTTAATCGTACTTAGACTTTATAAGTCTAATATTATTTTTCTTTGTTGGCTTGGCCCTATCATATATGTACATATAGCAGTATCAAGCTTTAGCTCAAACCTTGCGCTTGGGGGTGTGCTTATGATAAAAGGTCAAGTGAGGTTGGTGTTCTGCAAAGAAGGAGAAATTACCATTATTCAAATTTCTATTGCCATAATTAAATTCAAATATAATAAATGAGCTTCTTTCTTATTATTCTACATTTTTTATATTATATGTGAATGAATAGATGTGGATAATATTTGAATGTCTTTTTCTTATTTTATGCACTGCTTTACTTATGTTTCTGCTAAGATCTTGCTCACATTTTGATTAATTCCATGGATAACTCGCTAATTATATGCGGTGTTAATAACAACCATCACTTGATCGTAGTTGAGTTAGTGTTACTCGACGATGATGAAGAGGCGGCCGTTACATCCTTACTACTTAACAATTTTAATTATGCAAGTTTCTACTAGAATTAGTTAATCATTAAGTGTTTTAAATTAGGAACCATATGCATAGGCGATAAACCCTGCAAAGTATTATTCGATACTGGGGCAAGTCTTTCCTTCGTGTCTGAAAGTTTTACTAAATCTGTGAACTTACCCTTCTACAAGTTGGCTAAATCTTTAAGTGTTGGACTTTCTTCTAGAACCCAACTCAGCATAATTATATTTTGTGACCTCAAGATCCCATTAAATAATTAGGCCAAGTTGATGTTTTTGTCTATAATAAACTTTAATATCATATTAGGCATGAATTGGCTCATTATGCAAGATGTCACCATCAACTATAAAAAGAAGAAGACAACCTTGCATTCACTTAGTACTCCTGAAATCTTTGTAGGAAGGTTTAGTACCCAAGCCTTATTAACCTAATAAATTGTGAATTTAGCTTAACTGAGGTAGTTTACCTAAATTGAGTAACTTTTATGCATAACCATAGAACCCCATTGCTTAGTACCTCCAATGGAGCAAGGATTCATTAGTCTGAATTTCCTTAAAATTTAAAATAGTTAGTATAGAATAATAATCTTAGTGTTTATCATGTGGAGATTGGAGTGCATATCCATAAAGCTAATTTGATTCAGTAAGAATATGAAACTGTTTGATTCATCCTGAATGAAATTATATATTTTAATCTTATCTTAGATGAATCTACAAAAACATCAGGATAAATTTCCCATTTCTATCAAGTGTGTTATAAGTAGAGGATTGAACAGCTTAGTTTGAGAGAATATCGTGTAAAAGAATTTTGTCCCTTATATTTGTGTGCATTAATAAGTGCAGTTAAACAAATTAAGTATTTCAAATTATCTTTCTTAGGACACTTTAAGTTATGTTTATAAGTAGGGGATTGAATAGCTTAGTTTGAGAGAATAAATTGTAAAAGGATTATGTCCCTTACCTTTGTGCGCATTTATAAGTGTAGTTAAGCAAACTAAGTGTTTCAACTTACCTTTCTTAGGATACTTAAAGTTATGTTTATAAGTAGGGAATTGAATAACTTAGTTTAGGAGAATAGGCTATAAAATAATTTTACCCCTTATAATTCTACATATCAATAAGTGCAGTTAAACACACTAAGCATTTCAAGTTATCTTTCTTAGAAATATACTATTTATGTATATGTACTCCCTCCATGTAATAATTTAGAAAGCTACAAAAAATTAGGGTCTTTCTTGGTTTAATTCTGAATTTTTGATGATTTATTTGAAAGCATTTTGCATGAATTGAATATGTATAAGCATCAAGAAGCATTTATGAACTACGGGACGCATCATACATCAATTTGAGTATGAACTATAGGATGCAACAGGCATCATGGATATTATGAATCCCTGGGTGCATGAGGCATCAACTGCATAATGACAGCATAAACCAATGGCATATTCAGATTTATATACAGTGACATTCAGCACATTTTTCTTTCATTAAATTATTTCAGTCTTTCATAGATTATTTATTTCAGAACTTTTCATTTTGTTATTGATTTACTTTACTTCTAGTTTTGTACTATTTATTAGCTTTCAGTTATTTCAGTACTTTTCTATAGTAGTTTTCTATTTATTTAATGTTAATTTTCTTAAACTGTATAAATGCATGTTGTAGGATTTTGTTGTGTTAGACTTATTGTCTAATATGAGGTACTCTTTTATTTCTTTCGTCTGGGAAATTGGCATTTTGGGATCCAACAATATGTCAGATATTGAGCAGTTTGGAGAGCCAGTGGTGGAGACCATCCATGAGAACTTGGTGGAGTAGTAGAAAACTTAGCTTTTACTCTCTTAGTTTGCTTTTAGTTATGAGCTTAAGAGACTTTTTATTTCTGCTCTTTTCATTTTTAAGTAATGTTTGTAATAATTAATCTGGATGTATGTCTTTTATTTTATTTTTCTAAGATGAATGCTTTTAGCTAGATCTGTAATGAATGTCTAAATGGATGCTTTTAGCTTCTGTACTTTGATTATTATTACTTATACTTAGTATTGTGATGTGATCAGTAGCAAATGCTCATATATAGTACTCATATACATTGGAAATATCCTACTTGTCTTACCAAGTCCAATGTGTATAAGTATTCTAACTAATACTTAGGATTAGGCTACTACTTATCTTAAGGGTTAGTCTTTAGCTCTACCATGAGTAGACTCTCAGTATTTGTATGTGGGAAGGTTAGAAATTCTTCCCAAGTAATGAACTGTTCTACTGCCAACTGCTTAATGTATCCACTCCTTAAACCTCTCTATTACGTGCGGCGATGGGATGGGACGCTACAAAGGTTATCTGATGGTTGTTACACCAGAAATGAAAGAGCTGAAGGGTGATTTGTGGGTTTGAATGGTTGGTGAGAAAAATGAATGAGAGCATTGATGATTACTAGGTTAGAGTAGAGAGGCTATTTGGATATGTTATATGTATCGTAGGAAAATTAGTTTCATCATTGTAAAATCCCAAGATTTAAGATGATTTAATTTTTATTTATCACCTATTTTAATTTGAGAAAATAATCAATTATTTTTGTAAGAGAAAATTATCAAGATGTTAAGATTAACTTTAGAAACTTTTAGGAAGTGCTTGGGAATTTTTCCATGATTAAATTTTTCTCAGTTATATTATAATGGATTTAAATAAAAATTAGTATATAAAATTATTGGGGTGCCAAAATTGAAATATTTTTGAATTTTTGTTCTAGACCGCCAAATTAGCTAACAAAAAAATTCATAATTTTTAGAGCTAAAATGGAGGATTTATACCAAAAATATACTTGGTAGTTTGAAAAGCATAAAGTGATTAATTTTTAGGGAGGGATGAAGTGGACCGGGGGGTACAACAAATTTCGACAAAATGCTAATGCTTGCATTCAATGGTGTCATTTTGTTGGGGAACATATGAAGTACTAAAGCAATGTTGAATGCCAAATTTTGAAAGAATAGTAATGAATTTTTGAAATGCACCCCTGTCGTCAGATTGGATTTATTTTATTTTAAAATTATAGATCATATCTACTATGAGAGCATTACTTTTAAGATGTAGAGAAACTAACTAAAAGAATCAAGTGCATGCATCAATAAAAATAATTTAAAAGAAATGACCAATAACAGACAAAATAGAAATTGGGCCCCAACATCAGTGTATATTAATTCCAATGGATTATTGTAAACATTTACAAAATCAAGTAAAGGGAGTCAATGACTCTTAGCTTGCAAACATGAATGACAAACAAGTTCTAAAGGAAAATTAACATCTAACGAATGTAAAATAGCTTTAAGAGCTTTGAGATGTAGGTGGCCAAGATGACTGTGCTAATACATTGGGCAATAAGAGACGGGTGGGTAAGGCTGAGAGCAAAGAGGCATAGACCACGATCAAATGCTCCTTGAAGAAGCTCCATCTTGGTAGAACATCCTTCATAATATAACAATCAGAGTGAAATTCAATATAAGCATTATTGTCCTTAGTTTGTTTATGAAAAGCTAACTTTTAGTAATATTCAGGTGCATGAAGATTGTCTCTTAATTTTAAAGGAGTACTTGAGTTATAAAAGGTAGAGTTTTATGTATTGTAGATAAGTAAATCATGTTCATTACCAGTATGCACCATGTCTGTTCCTCATACGTTTGAGCAGATTTAATGTTCTGAAGATTATGGGTACTATGATGAGTGGCCCCAGAGTTTGGATACCATACATCGATGTTTGAAGTCACCAATTGCATAAAGGGAGGATTTTGTTAGCCAACAATGGTGCTATAATATCTTAGGGGAGGGAATGCCAAAACATTATGACAATGGTAGCAATTAATGCTAAGTGTCTGGATTGATTGCATACATAACAAATAAGTGATGGCCGGCCATGACCATTGAAGTGATCGCCAACATGAAAAAGACCTCTTCCATGACCTCAGTTGAAAGTGATTTGGCATATGTTTTGTGCTAGCTTGAACAAGATTGGCAAAGGTGGCATTGTTGCTGATGGTTTCTGTGGAACATAGAATCTCATGATTTAAAAGAATGTTGCAGAGCTCATAAATTTTAATGGGCTCTAATATTGTTGTAATAGTGGTGGCTAGAGGAGCAAATGATGGTCCCAAATTAATGAGGATGTCGATCACAATCTATTGATCAGTAAGAGGAGAATCGGAGATGGCAAGTAGATGGGAAAGTTGCTTGGCCTACTGAAGATAGTCATTCATGGGGGTAGCACTATTCCAAAGAGAATATTGTTGATACTCAAGTTGTTGTAAGCAAATTTGAGAAGTAAAGGCATACATTTTGGAGAGAGCTTGCCTTATGGAAGAATCATGCCCATGAACTTAAGCATGAACATGTTTCATTAGTGAGAAATGATCCAACTAAGAATGAGTTAATGGGTGGTAAGCCATCTTAAATATTCAAGTTTTGGTTTGCTATTAGTGAGGAACTGCTGAGGAGGTGCTAGAGATCCATTAATGAAACCTAGAAGTCAGTGAGCTCAAAATAGAAGGATGAATTGAGACCTCCACAGAGTGTAGTTAGCTTTGTTCAGTTTATTATAATGCATTATCATTTGAGTTTCATACAGAGAATCATAGTTTTAAATGTATAAAAATCCATCAATTTTAGATCAAGTTGTTGTCAAAATTATTAACGTTAACTGAATATTAAAAAGATAAGCTAATAAAAATTTTATCTCAAGATGAGCTAATAAAAAAAATTTGCATCTCCTTGTTAATCAAAAAAAAATTACACAAAAATTTATAAGAGATCAACTTAGCAAGAAAAATAGGTACCCCAGATATCATGAAGTATATTTACTTATGCTGATTTAATTATGTGCTCTTTGCTCCACTTTAAGACTTGCAAATTTTTATTGATTTAATTACTTGCTTATTAGCCTTATAAATTCTATGATTTAAATTTACTGTCACTAATTGAGATACTATCAAAAATATGTAACACACTTGAACAAATAAAAATAGGGTTCCACTAGAGTTATTTATAATCTGGATATAATGTAATTTTATGTTTAGCACGAGGCTAGTTCACTATCATCTTGCTTTGGAAGATATAAAGATACTATGATTATGCCTACAATGGAGCTAACATAGGTGAATATATATATTAAGTTAAAACTAAAATTATGATAATTAAACAGACATGCTTGATTCCTCGAGGTTCAAGAATTATCCACTTGAACGATATTATTATTATTTATTCACTTTCTAGATAAAAATATTCCATTTTTGATATAGTATGACTTACTTATGATATGTTACTTTTATTATCATTTCAATTACCATTCAATGATGATTTATAGAAAAAGCTACAATAATCCTCAAAAGAGGAAAGATTGTCCCTTCAAATTATATTATGTTGCCTCCCTATATTTTATGAATTTAATTTCATGTTTTCCGCTTATGTATAAAATGTAATTAATAATATCCAAAGGTAATTAGAGTTTTTTCTAATGGATGTTCAATCAGGATATTTTCGTTGTAAATGTCAGGTCATGACAACACTGAAGAACTGGAACAACACTAAAAAAATAACCCCTACATTGTTACTATCTAATTTTTATTCATGTATTTTTAAAAAAAGAATAAAAGTCTACTCTTGTAATCGCTATTATATCAAAATAAAATTATTTTTTATTATTTTCAAATTAATTGAGCAGTTATCTATGATGTTTATGTTATTATTCTAATCCCGACTACAATCCCCAGCAAGTATGTTGATGCCACCCCAATCTCTGCACTCATGCGTGGGAAGATAATAAAAGTATATATTCTTATAAAAATTCTTTCATCACTTTGCTAATCAAAAATTTTACATACAGATTTTCAAGAGATCAACTTAGCAAGAAAAGCAAGTACCCCTAATATCATGAAATACATTTATATATGCTAATTTAATTACATGCACCTTGCACCTCTTTGAAACTCACAAATTTCATTATATATTTTCTAGACATGCAAATTTCATGATTTAAATATACTGTCACTATTTGAAATGCTATAAAAAATAGATAAGATGCTTGAATGAATAAAAATGGGATTTTGCTGAAGTGATTTACAGTTCGTACATAATGTAATTTTATGTTTAGAATGGGGCTAGTTCGCTATCATCCTGCTTTGAAAGATATAATGATACTATAACTATGCCTATGTTTAGAATGGGGCTAGTTCGCTATTATCCTGCTTTGAAAGATATAATGATATTATAACTATGCCTACGAGGGAGCTACAATAGGTGAATATATATGTTACGTTAAAACCCAATTATGATAATCAAGTAGACGTGCTTGATTCCTCAATGTTCGAGAATTATTCACTCTAATGATATTATTATTATTATCATTTATTCAGTTTGAGATTAAAAAATTCAATTTTTGTTGTAGTATGATTTACTAGTAACAGGTTACTTTAATCGTTATTTCAATTATTATTCAATATTGATTTGCAGAAAAAGTTATGATAATTGTCTCTTCAATACATTTTATTTTGTTTTCCTTGCAAATTACAAATTTAAATCCATGCTTTATGCTTATATATATAATGTAATTAATAATATCCAAAGTACTTAGAGTTTTTACTAACAGGTTTTCAATCTGGGCATTTTCATTGTAAATGACAGGTCAAGGCGTCATTGAAGAACTAGAACAACACTGATCAATCAATCGCTGCACTTTTACTTTCTTACTTTTTTCTTTTATTTTAAATAAAGAAGAAAATTCTACTTTTATAATTGATATGTCATGACGTCGTTGAAGAACTGGAACAACACTTCAATGTTGAAATCTTATTCTTGTAGCTCTTATGGATTTAGTAAGTAAAAATGTATAATGTTAAGTGAAATATTTTGAATGTAGTTGAATGTTTCATTCAAGATCACTCAGTAGATCTACAAATATAACTGGTGATGTCCTAAAAGTGCAAAATTATGATGGATGCCAAGACAGAAATTCATGCATTCACTTATTTTGAACTATTGTAAATATCATACATGATGCTTTGCATACATATAATGTGAAAGTCTTACATTAGACATACAACAACTACAACTGCATTATCAATCTGATGAGGTAAATTGCATCATATGAAATTCAAACAGTTATAGCTCATTGTTTAATATTTGCATCTTGAAATAAAAAAATAAAATAGCCTAGATTAGCATTGCACAAATCCAAACGTATGCAAGTAAAACAGTTACGAAAAGAATATTCCAATGCATATAACATTGTCAAAAAACTACCATCAAAAGAGGACATCAAAATACATAGAACCATTAATTTCTTAGATTTAGTGTATAATTGTCTATAATTGGCATTGTACTTTATAAATACAAAAAGAAAATCAATATTCTAAAATAAATTCAACAATTTTGGGAAGGCAAAGTGAGCATTGGATTTTATAGGTGGCATTGTTCACCTTTATTATTTCATTAATGAATTAGATATGCTAACTTACAACAATTATTTTATTGAAATATACTACATTAAAATATAACGTAGCCCAAGCCAAGACAAACCAATCTCAAGCTATAGAAAGCAGCCCAACTGTCAGGCTGGGCTGAGCTATATTAGGCCGGACAGGGCTGAGCTCGTGAAATATTGTTGATTGGCCCTATTAGGCTCGAACTAAGCCCAATCAGGCTCTTACCCAAGTCTAGGTCAATTCGAGAATATTTGTATTTCATTGCAGCGAGAACAATCTGTTAGCTAATTAAATTTACTAACATATTATATGGAAATATTAAACAGCACCCGCAAAGTTGAATTAGTAACAATTTCTCTTTCAATCAATTTTTAAAGGAAACTAGCTCTACTTTTCTAGAGTCCCACTCTAAACCCATTTGATCTTCTACACAAAATTTTTTATCAAATTGCTTCAATCTTATTATTAAAATAAGTAATGGGTCAATTTCCTAACTCAATCGCTTGCAAGCACAAGTCATAGAAAATTAAAATTATTTCATGCTCTCGTATCGTAAAGAATAACACTCTTTTATTTTCACTTTATTATACTTTTCTAGCCCCAAATATGTGAAAATTTCAAAATGCATTGATCATAAAAATAGATACCTCATTTGCATTTTAGTGAATGCTTATAAAATCTTAAAAGGAATCACATAAAGAAAATATTATACATCATAAAGATTAATACTAAAGCATATTATAGGCTAATGTGTATTGAATATTATGGTAGTCTGTTGTGATCGAGTAGGGTTTAAATCAAAAGCGGAACAAAAAAATTAAAGCAAGAAAAATAAGCACATAAAATAATCACAGTCACGAGATAAAAACTACGTGGTTCGGTGATCACACCTACGTCCATAGGGAGGAGAGCAAAATTTCACTAAAATTAGAGAGGAATGCAAATAGCTTAAGATTAGAGAACCCTTACAAAACCTTTTCTTGGAGATCTTCTCTTATGTCTTGTGTATCAAAACTCTTTGTAACAACCCAGGTTGTTACCTTGGTCAATTAGGACTAATCATAGCCTTAAGATTAATTGCAAGTGCTAATTAGGTCAATTAGAGTCAACCTCTAGGACCTAGTCCAAATTAGGAGTCAAATTGGATCGAATCCTGATTTCTAGAAAATCCAGAAACCCTAAATTTGACCTATTTAAATTGACCTCCGATTGAAAAACGGACTTCGCCATTGCGCTCTCTGACCCCAAATTAGCTTAGGGTGAAGTTTTCGTGTCAATCGGAAGTCGTCGAAAATTCGACGAATATTTAATAATATTTAATACCTCGAAATTTCAGAAATTAAAATACTCGTCAGATCAAAAATCCGATCTCGTCGTTGCGATCCTCACCCCTCAAATAGCTAGGGGTGAAGATTAGGGATTTTTTTGACATCAATTTAAATATTTAAATTAAGAATAAATTAATTAATTTATTTTAAATAATTATATTATTTTATTCTCCAAACGGCACCATCCGTGCCATCAGGATCCGCGCCGTTCGACCTAACGGTCCACCCGGACCGTCTGATCCATGATCAGACGGTTCTGGCATCACCGTCCCCGATCGCCAACCCTAGGCGCGCGCGTGGCGCGACCGGCCGCCTCGAGGCCTCCGCCGGGCCTCGTCAAACCCTGAGATCGAGCTTCGTCTCGGTCGCTCTCACCCGTGCGCGCCTGCTAAAACCCGGAGGAACTCGTCCAGCCTCGATCGAGTCTTCATCCGCGAGCCGTTCGTCTCAAGTACCGCCTAATCTTCGCTTCCATACAATCGAATTGCTGCATTGTTATGCTAGATAGTTATTCCGTAGGGTGGATTGACGAGTGATCGGATCTGATTGTCGCATTTCAAACCTAACAGCTCGAATTCGTGAAATGGTAAACAGATCTTACCGTTAGGATGTTTCGTCACAAGTCGAGTCCGCTAGGGTTAGGTATGGCGGCGTGTCTGGGTCGCCTCACGTGCTGTCTCGCTCGGGCACGGCAAGCCCTCGGCGAGGCCTTCCAGAACCCGATCGGTTCATCGCCGGGCACGGCCGGAGTCGCCGGCAATTCCGTGCCCTAGTCACTGCTGTCGGGGACGAAACGAAGGGGGAGAAGGACTCGGTCGGGCCTGGTCGACCCGAGCCCGGCCCGTCGCGTGTGGGCTGCATGCGTTGGCAAACGCATAGCCGTGGGCCCCGCAGGGGCCAGATGGCCCGCGTGGATTCGCCACTCGTCCCCCGTGGGGCCCGCGTCTAGACCGCCGTCACCTCCTCCTGAGCCGGTGGGTCCCGTCCGCTGGCCAGCAGCTAATGGGTCGCTGCCACGTGTGGCAGTGGATCCCACTGCATTTAAAATTCTATGAAAAATGAATAATTAATAAATATAATATAATACTTAATTTATATATATATATATATAATTAATTAGTTTAAGACAGAAACCTTAATGTGATTAAATTAGTGTAATTATAGTTAGTGGTTAGTTAATTTAGCTAATTAAGTGTGTTTAGTGCTAGACAGATAAATTAATATATTTAATTAATATTATTAATTAATTTATTATTATTAATCAGTAAATAATTGATTAATTATTAAATATTAATATGATAGCTAATAAATATAATTACCTAATTTAATTAAATCTTCTTAATTAATACACAGTAATATTAAAGGTTAAATTAATTACTTGATTAGACTAATTAAGTATGATTAAGACTATTAAGATATCATTAACTTAATTAATGTTAATTATAATTCATTAAATACAAATTAAGAATTTAATATAATAGATTAATTAAATTATAATAGTTAATTAATTAATTAATTAAATTAAGTGTTAATTAATTTCAGATTAATTAATTAATTAAATGCAAGGAAATAAAATCTGAACTTTAGAAATGAACAGTAAAATCATTTAATTTGAATAAATAAATAGTAAATTAATTCAAATTGTATTTTTGAATAGTAAATCTTAAGAGTTTAATAACTTTTTGTAAGATAATCCAAACATAGCCAATATAGGTCTCAAAATACTCAGAAAAATGTAAGGAATTAAATAGCATAATGCAAAATTTAGTTTCGGGGTACATATAATGATGTAGCATTTTATGACTTCTTTAGGACCCCATATCTTTTGACCCAATCATCAGAACATAGTCAGTATGGGTCTTAAAATGTTCAGGAGATCAGCCCCATCACCGCAGTAGTATTAGTTTTCTCATTTGGACATCAGGATAAAAAGTCAACCCTAGAACTCAGAGTTGACTTTAGTGAAAAATGACTAAAATGCTCATAGAATTCAAATGACCATAACTTGATCAATTCAACTCCAAATTCAAAAATTCAAGATGCTAACTAGTTTAGAATTTCAATATCACCAATAAACTGAAATAATATTTAGGTTCTGAACTCTAGAAATTTAGAAAATGACCAAAATACCCCCAACCTTAGTTAGCTCATAACTTGACCATTTGAGGTCCAAATTGGGTTTACTCCCTACCAACATACTTAGTACATTATAGGGAAGCTATAGAAATTAAGTTTGCTAAAATTGGACTTCAAACAAAAAAGTTCGGTTTTTGTCACCCGTTGGCTGACTTGAAATTACCAAATTGCCCTTCAAACTTAAAACGTTCATAACTTAGCTAATTGGCCTCAGAATGCAGTGTTCATGGACTCTATGGAATCCTTGAATAGTAACCTACAATAAACTGTATAAAAATTTAGTTTTCAGTGGAGTAAAAATTACTTAAATGCCCTTGAGTCATAAATCTTAGTTTGAACCTGTAGGATCCGTTTCTCGTCCAAATTGGCCGTACTTACTGTTAATCCTCAAGTTAGATAGTAAGAAATCATATGGAAAAGAGAAACTTTAATTTGGACACTTAAATTAAAGGTTGACTTTTTGGACCCTTAAGTAGGGGCAAAATGGTCCTTTTGGCCAAAAATTTAGGATAAACACCCTTAACCTTTAATTAGTCTTTTAAAACACTAAAATTTACATTATAATCATATTGTGACATTTAAGTAAGTAAAATCAACAGTTATGTCAGATTTTCATAATTTTCTCAAGTCTTTAACACTACACCTTAAGGATATTTCCTGAGACTAAGACTAGATCATATGGTTGATATCATTTATTGAAAAATGGGGTTTTTCAATGAATGAATACTTGGTTTTATTAGTTTCTAGAATTTTTAACTTATTTTGATTATTTTATCTTTTAACCTTAGATCTAAGATAGGAGATTCATCATATTAAGCTTGATTACTCAATAGGATTGGCTTAGATTATTAGATCACTTTTAGAATAAAACTTAAATCTTAGGCCTTATCCTTTTTGAATTATGTGATTAAGCCCAATCTCATGGTATTTAATCCATAATCTATAGTTTAGTAGTTTTTAGTTAGAACGTCTAAAATTATTAATTAGGTCATAATGATTTGTTACTTAACTTTTATAGTCAATTTTGATTTGGTATATTAGGACCTAGCTAGTCCTAATATTTTGTAACTTATAAGGATGATTTCTAAGCTGCACTTGATATATAGGAAAATGGTGATCCTGAACTTGTGTAACTTGGAATAGTTAGAACGGATAATAGAAAATAGATGGTATCACCATATTAGTAGAGTCTCTTGCTTATTTTGATACTTTGTGCTACGCATTCCTTGTATATTTGAGCTTACTTCCTTGGACATTTCATATAAGATAATTTTGTGCATAAAAATGAAAACTTATAATAATAGGATAACAGTTGCCTTGGGTCCGGTTTGTGGAGATTATGGTGCACATTTGCCACGATGGACAGGGGTAAGGTGAGATCAGGATGCCTAACATTCTCATTGAGGAGAGTGTGTTAGGCTTGGGACCCATATCATCTTGTAGACGTGCTTAACTCCTCAGTTGTTTCTAATAGTTGTCCATAGAAACAAAAGTAAAACAACTAAAATATGTTGCATAAGTATTGTCTGCCTCTTCAGTCATGCAGTATGTTCAATATGTTTACAAATTGAGATGTATATATATATGTGGGCCAGTTTGGCCAAGTCTTCTGATATGGCAGTCAGTATACAGAGCTTGATGTGTAGTTTTAATATTTGTCTATATTTTGACATTGCTTATTCAATCAACTATTTCTTTGTACAACTTATATACAGTAGGATATTAGATTTTGTTGCTATTTATATGTATCACTGCTAAGATTTATTATTGTAATTTGCATATTTCATTTGATCACCAGCATGTATTAGGATGTAGTATTTCCTTTCAGCACATGTTTAGTTACTTATATTATATATCTTACCTTGTTTATCTCGCTTTTGAGGCATGTCTTAGCCTCTTTTTGCTTAAGTTATAAATATTATTTATAGCTTTGCCTCTTTCTTATTGTATTGCCAGTCGCTCCTTTATATATTGTTGTTTAGGAAAATTATGTAAAGTGGTGATATTATAAAATATATAAGAATGTATCAGCCTAAAATGTACTTAGACAAATTGTCTAACCAGATTTTCTCTTTTTTGGCTGGAGCCCTACATTGTGAAACTGACAATGGCAGGCGTATAGCAAATAAAGAATCTAGTTCCTGAGGAGGAACCATACCTAGAGGAGGAGCAACAGCTCGGACCAGAGCATATCTAGTCCTTAGAATTATTGTGAGGATGAGAATATTTGCATTTTCTTTTTATTTAAATGTTAAATGTTGTAATAATACAGGTACCCTTGACTGTGCATTTGAACTTATATGCTTATATTCTGAGTCATGTTTTGCACTTATGTTATATTGTGATGCTTTGATGTCATTTATTGCTTCCGCACTCTGTACGTTTACTTATATAGTGACTGTTAGATTGATTCTGTGTTAATCCTTCCCTAATCAAGTAGATTTTGGAGTTTATCCTAATCCAATGGTAAGTGAGGGGTTAGCCAAAGTGACACTCCACCCTTAACCTAATCCTTCGGCAGATTAAGGGTGCGGGGCGCCACACTCTTACATATCAAGGTCTATTTATAAGTCATCCTTGATTCCCAAGAGTTACAAATTCTAATCTCTCAATTAAGGACATAAAAAAAACTTTCAAATCCATAATTCCCAAAATGGAAGTTATTAATACGGTAGTTTCTTAATACCATAATTGAGAGATTTAATTTTATATATAAAAAAAATTAATTTCCTTTAATTTTTTCCTTAATTAAGGAAAGATTAATTTCTTTTAATTTTCTTTTAATTAAGAAAAATTAATTTTTCTTAATTTTCCTTCAATTCTCCACTTCAGGTCTCATGTGATTCACATGAAGACTGAAATCTTATACTCTCGATCAATACGACTACATCAAGTTTGTTGCCTACGTATCCTCCTCCCAAGGGAATCAAGCCACCCGTAGTTCCACCAAAGGAGAAGTCTATTAATGCTTCTCCAAATTCACCAAATATTTACAAACGGTTAATTTTTGAATAATGAGCACCTTTGTCATCATATCTGTGGGGTTGTCTTTGGTATCGATCTTCTTTAGTAAGATCTCACCATCTTCGATAACATCTAGAACGCAATGATGTCGGACATCAATATGCTTTGTGCGAGCATAACAAACCGGATTAGTAGTCAAAAATATATCTCTCTGGCTATTGCAATGTACTACTATCTCCTTTTGCTCCGCACCCAGATCTTTCAGCAAGCATTTCATCTAAATAGCTTTCTTGAATACCTCAGTAACTACCATATATTCAGCTTCCATTGTTGACAAGGCAACTGTAGACTGAAGGGTTGACCTCCACCATACTGGACCTTCTACAAGTGTGAATACATAACCAGTTGTTGACCTTTCTTCGATCCAAATCTTCGGCATAGTCGTAGTCCACATATCCCATGCACAAGTCAGCTATTGAGGACTGCTTTTGAAATAATAATCCAACACTAGTTGTACCTTTCAAGTACCTGAAGATTCCCATCACTACTTGCCAGTGATCCAACACCTTGTGCCAAATCTGATCTAGTGCAAACCATGGCATGCATCAAGCTCCCAACTGCACTAGCATACAGCACTGTGTGCATTTCTTCTTTTTCAAAATCTGACTTCGGACATTGCTCTGCAGATAGGCAAAAATGAGGTGCTATAGGTATACTTATAGACTTTTTATTTTATTCAATCCTAAACCTCTTTAGCACTCTCTCCAAATACCCCTTCTGAGTCAACCAAACCTTCCCTGCAATTTTGTCTCTACAAATTTCCATTCTTAATCTTTTTTTTGCTTCTCCCAGATTCTTCATTTCAAAGTTCTTTGATAATTGATCCTTCATATGATCCATTTTTGACTGATCTGAAGTAGCTATCAACACGTCATCGACATACAATAACAAATAAATGAAGTTATCTTGAGCCTGCCTCTTAAAATACACACAATGGTCAAATTAGCTTCTGCAGTACTCCTCTCTTTGTATAAATTGATCATTTGTACCATTGTCTCAGTGATTGCTTTAGCCCATATAGAGACTTGTTTAGTTTACATACCAAGTCTCCCTTTCCTGGCTCACTATACCCTGGGGGCTGCATTATATAAATCTCCTCCTCTAGTTCTCCGTGCAAGAATGTTATCTTCACATCAAGCTGCTCAAGCAGCAAGTCAAACTGTGCCACCAAAGCTACAAGCACACGGATTGAGGAGTGTTTCACAACCAGGGGAAAACACCTCATCATAATTGACCCCTTCCTTCTGAGCAAAGCCCTTTGCCACAAGTCTAGCTTTATAGCGCACATCAGCTACTGAGGAACCTTCTTTCTTTGTATACACCCATTTGCACCCAATAGCTTTCCTTCCTGGAGGGAATTTCTCCAACCTCCATACCTTAATTTTGTGAAGAGACTCAATATCTTCATTCATAGCCTGCTTCCATAAATTTCCTTCTGAGCCTATCACCGCTTCTTTGAAGTGAAAGGGAACATCTTCCTCCACTACAGACAATGCAAATGTGATGTAGTCTCTAAGTCATGCTGGCTGTTAAGGTGCATTCCTTCTAGGTCTATTTCTAGAAAATGTAAGAGTCTCAGTATTATCCCCCACCTGATGAGAACTCCTCTGTCTCAAGAAATACTCTTCATCAAAGGTGACATCCCTGCTCACCACGATCCTCTTGTCAATTACCACCTTAAAGCTCTTGACTTTAAGGCCCCAATAGACAGTGGATTCTTCTTGATTTTTGGCATGTGTCTGACTTCCTTTAGTTCCTGAACTGTTCCTGAATGTGTCCTTACCAGCACACTACCAACTCTTGTAATCCAGTAAGTAGCATCATTTCCCATTGTGATTGCACCACTGTCCATTTCCCTGTACGAACAGAACCAATCCTTCTGGGAGAAAATATAATACATTGCACCGGTGTCCATGATCCAACTGGAGCTATCTGCTATTAGACCCATAGAAATTGTTACAAGAGATACATCAGAGTCTGAACCCTCCACCACAATTTGAATCTTATTGGCCTCTGAAGATCCACTCGCCCGATGCTTGTCTTTCAACTTTGGGCAGTCCTTCTTCTAATGTCCTGTCCCTAAACAGAATGTGCATTGATTATGTCCAATGCTTCGGCCTCTAGATTTCCCCCATTTCTGAAAGTTTGCATTCTTCTTTATCCATTGCTTCTTCTTCTCTGGTCTTTCCCTCTGGAGTGTAAGTGCCTCTGCCATATCATATTTGGTAGACTCTTTATCCCTTCTTCTGAACTCTTGATTCACAAGGGCTATAGTCACCTCCTCATACTTCAGAACCTCCTTCCCATGGATCAACATCATGGTGAAGTGCTCGTACTCGTCTGGCAATGAATTTAACAATAATAAGGTCTTGTCTTCATCCTCCACTGTCTCAACCAGATTTAGCAAATCCGCCAATAGTTTTGTGAATTCATTCAAATGTTCATCAATGGTAATCCCTCTTTTTATCTGAAATTTGTATAGCCGCCTTTTCATGTGAAGTCTATTCTCTACACTCTTCGTCAGGTACTTAGCCTTTATGAATTTCCATAATTTCCACGCTGATGTCTCCATCATAACTGCATACTTGATCTCCTGAGTCAAATAGTTCTGGATCAAGCCTCATGCACTGCGGTTCATCTTGATCCACTCCCTCTCTGAAATTTCCTCTAGTTTTTCTTTGCCATCCAGAGCATCTTCAAGATTTATGGCACACAGTGCGTCTGTCACCTCGCACTGCCACATCCCAAAGTTTGTTCTCCCCATCAAATTTAACCACATCTATTTTAGCAGGATGTGTCACAACTTGGTGGAGAGTCCTCTCCACCACCGACGACGACGAAGGTCCAACCACCTCTTCTCCTCCTTCAGCCATGTTTATCTTCTTGATTTAATAAAACTCAATCACAAATTAACATCAGCTCAAGCAAAACCCTAGCCTTTAGGAATGAACAAGGGAAACCAAACCTATCTCTGATACCACTTGTGATCGAATAGGGTTTAAACCAAAAGCGGAACAAAAAAAACTTGAGCGAGTGTTGAGAAATCAAAAAAACTAAAGCAAGAAAAATAAGCATATAAAATAATCATAGTCACAAGACAGAAATTACGTGGTTCGGTGATCACACCTACGTCCACGGGGAGGAGAGTAAAGTTTCACTAAAATCAGAGAGAAATACAAATGGTTTAAGGTTAGAGAACATTTACAAAACCTTCTCTTAAAATTTTTCTCTTATGTTTTGTGTATCAAAACTCTTGCATATCAAGGCCTATTTATAAGTCATCCTTGATCCCCAAGAGTTACAAATTCCAATCTCTCAATTAAGGACATAAAAAAAACTTTCAAATTCATAATTCTCAAAACGGAAGTTATTAATGACAGTTTCTTAATACCATAATTGAGATATTTAATTCTATATATATAGAAAATTATTTTTTTTTATTTTTTCTTTAATTAAGGAAACATTAATTTCCTTTAATTTTCTTTCAATTAAGAAAAATTAATTTTCCTTTATAGTCAACATCTACAAAGCCTTCATTGCTTCGCACATCATCAAATATAACTCAATGCTAAAGCAAACACAACTAATCTTATATATCATAAAAAGGTAATACTAAGGCAAACTCTATATTGTTTGGTTTGAAGATGTCAACAAAAATTTTTAAAAATGCATGTGGTAATGCGGTTTCCATCGTGGAGGAAGACAAGGCGGTCGGTGGTGGTTGAGGATGGACAGCATTGTGTCAATGATGGAACTCCGCTGGAACTCTACCACATCACACAACCACCCGACAACTTTCATATGAAATGTTGCATCGTGTCGAGGAAGGTTGGTGGATGGACGTGGTCACCGCGCCGAGAACGACTAATGAGGGTTTTTTCACGCACAAAGCACACATGAGACGATCTTCAGCTGGTGCATTCATGTATTTATCCCGCATGAAACTGCGGGATGTAGGCAAAATGATGTGTAGATTTGCTTCCTCAAAACAGTATTGCAAGAGGACGTTATATAAAAGAGCACACAGAAAGTTACCCAACAAACGAGCAATAAAGGAAAGTTAAAAGCTGTCCCCAATGGAGCCTTAGTATTAATATGTCAATCACTTAAGCTTGCTTGAGAAGTTACCAAAATTCATGGAACTAAAAGGCAATCTAAATCATTCATAAGGAAAATTGTCATGTTCTGCCACGGTTATATGGAAACTATGAAAACATGGTTATTGATTTTCCAGGTCTGATTCTGAATAAATAATCATTAAGAACATGAGCACTGATTTTTTAATGCACAAAAAGAATAAAAAACTAATCAGCATAATCTAAAATACATCTTCGATATGTTAATAACCAATCAATGCAGGAACATTGAAAGTTAGCCCGACATTCATACAACAATGAACAAAGGGGAACCCAATATATGACAGAATCCATTTAGTAATGTAGAGGGGAGGTTCACGTATGATATAAAAATGCCAAAAACAAATAGATTGAGAACTTCAAGAACCCCAAGAATGACTTTCTTGATTTTGAATGTCGATGGGTAATTGATATAGAATGTTAGTATATCAAGATACCTGAAAATTTTAGTATATTATGTTCATTATGTCAGGTACTTCTAACGCAATAGAGTTTACATTTGCTATGATGTTGTTGAGACTTGGCATTCCTATATTCTTAATTAAGTGTGGTTTTATTCTGAAGTCAGGTAAGAACAGGAAACTTCATTTGCACTTCTTGATTCCTAGTATATAAAGAAGAATGTGTGCTCTTACCAACGAGGATGATGTTATTTTTTTGTTGTTACCTCAATGTAACCCATGAACTCTTCCACTTTACGAGAGGAAAGGCTGTGTGCTCTTACCAATGCTCTATGCTAAAGATGTCTCCATGTTAAGTGCTGAGAATCTTCTTCTCTATTATATTTAACAAGAAAAGCTTCAATTCTCTTAGTTACTGATGTGACACGAACCAAGATAAAATTCACTATATGCTATGGGCTCGATCTATAAGGATGTCTAAGATCTATGCAAAATTCTAAGAAAATGCATGAATACACAAAAAAAGAAGACAGAATTTGAGAAAACTATTGTTCAAAATAACCCAAAATAAAACTCTCTTGAAGTTTAAATATTTAACAGAGAATTTGATTTTGAAAATAAGGTTTTGTCAACCGATTTCCCAAAATGTAACAGTTGCCAACAATCTCTCATGCCCAAGCTAAGCCAACAGCAGAGTGATGCAGTACTGCCTTCATTTGTGAGAGAGATGTCCTTTTTGCCAACGACCATCTTCCTCATTTGTTTAGCTTCTGCTTCAGGCGTCTCCACACTTTGTCTCACAAAATATTGATGTAGGCAAACACCAATGCCTCATCTCGTTCCGTCAATAGCAAAAAAAGCCTGGCAATGTAGCTTTGACGTCAACTCGTTAGAGAAATGCCATGTCAGAAAACCCATGCGCTGCAACCTATACATCATCTCAACCCATACACAACCTGTGCTTGACTTTATTTTTCTTCTCAGTTGCATCCCTGTTCATATGTGACAATAAAAAAAATAATACAGGTGATGAGAGTTGACATTAAGATTTTCAGCTAATTCCAGCGTAAGATAATAAAAAAATAAATTTTATAAAAATGGAGAGCAAATCAATCTAACCTGCAAGCTTTAGTACCATACATGTCAACCTAGGCTTTTTAATCTCTACTTTCGAACATCTCCGTTGTAGATTTATTTCTATCTTCCTTGTGCCAATATGCTTTAAGAAGTTTGTCATTCTGGCCTGTAGAAACTACTCTCGATTTTCAATTCTTTAAGGATGATTCACACTAAAAATCTCTTTAATGGATAGCAGTCAAACCCTTAATAGGGTGTTAATCATTTAAATTATCAAACCATCTTGGATTCATTCACAGGGTGTTACAGATTTCAAACCGTCAAATGCAAAACACAAGAATCACCATTTCAGCCATCGAATGTGAAATTCTTGGATTGCTAAATTAGAAAAGATTTTGTATTTGTGGGATACTTATGTGAAGGTTTTAATGACCCGGTAACAAATCTAAGAAAGAGATTCACACAAATCATTTGAGGACCATTAATCCCTTTTAAAAATTCACCAAAAAGCCGTGTTTTTGGAGAATCCAAACTATTTAATATAGAGTATTTGAATCACCATCTCGACAGAAGAATGTGAAACACATCACAACAGCAAGCATTAATCCCACTTAGTATGTCGGCTACATGAATCTTTTTGTTTCCATTGTGCACGATCAAATAGAAGCCCCTTCCTATGTTCTAAATAGAGAAGACCCTTTCAAAAGGTTTCTTTCTATGTTTTTGTAGTCTCTCTATAACGACCCGAAGACCAAGGTCGAGGGATTTCAAGTAATAATTCAAGAATAAATATTCATCATAAAAATTATTAAATAAAATAATATATATACATCACAGAACAAAAAATTTAAATTAATGTTATACAAATTATCTTAACTTAAATATATAAAAAATAATATAAAATTCAAAATAATAAGTCTTCATCTCACTTTTGATATAAAATCATTTCCAGCTCTTGAAATCAAGTTAGCTTCCGCTCCTGATTATCGCGACATGAATTAATTATCAACATTACTAATCCGGCAGGAGTACGTAGAGCATCTAAAAGCATAAATTTCTAATATCCTATATATATTGCAACATCAATACAATAAAGTGTAAGAGTAATATTATCATTACAATTTGAGAGTTATGCCAATTTCAAGAGTAAGTAACTTGCAATGCTCAAGCGGCTCAAATAATTTTAAAATAAAAATATAAATTAACATCAATAAAAATAACTTAGCATAAATAACTATGTGACATAAATATATCATTTTGGGCTTAGGATCCCGAAGCTTCATTAGGGACCCAAATTTTAGCATCAAAATTATTCTATAAAGGTATATAAATTCTCTTCGATAATTGTTCACATAAATATTATTTTGATGAGTCTTTCCTCTGGATCTTATACCCCTTCTTAATGGACTAAATTCCTTTTTTATTTCTAAACACGGATTGCTAGAAAATCCTATCTGTGCAGATTCAATTTTGTTCTACCTCCAAAACTCTCACCACATATTTATCACAAGCATTTATGAAAAGTAAGAAAATAATTTAACTTAGCACAACATTACGGTACATACATAAGTTGTATACATTCAAGGAAAGTAAATTCGATAATGCTAAAAATAATACAATTAGAATAACTCAACGTATCTGATTCATTCATTTACTCCGCAAAACTTTTCTTATAAAAATTTGTTAAAAAGTAATGGTTATACATTAATCTACTATTTAAAATTATAGAAAAAGATATCTTTATTATTATGTTTGGGTAAAAACCCTAAAATTGGTTAAGTGATATGATCATAATTTTTAGTGAACTTTGGACAATATTGTGGCGGCCCATCCTCGACGTGGTCCTGTTAACTCTTAAGTTAACATGATTATTATGGAGGGGTCACCAAATGACAATATCCTTACTTATGAATAGATTAGGCACACATCCTAACCCATTATAATTAAGGAGTTTTCCATTTATAAAAACTATTTCATTAAATGAATATTTATATGAAAGCAGAGTGCGAAAGCAAAATAGTAATATTCATCTCATCACAATACAGTAGTAAGAATATACAACTCAGAATAATAACAGTAAAAGAAAATATAATTTAAACTTATATTAATACAACATATTTTAAAAGTTTAAGCAGAAATGAAATGAATAAACCACTCATCCTCACAATGCAGAAAGTAAGCAAAGAAAAGCTAAGAGTCTTCAACCATGCGCTCTTCTTCTAAAGGAAGATCTCCAGAAGGCTCCACAACCTCAAATAGCTTAGAGTCTACCATTGTCAGTTTCACAATCATAGGGCCCCAACCAATAAAAAAAAATTCTAATTAGACAGAATATCTAAATATATTTTAGGGTGCAGTATTATTATATTAATTTAGATATCACCATTAAAAATATAATATACAAGCAAGTATAGGAGCAGAATACGTATAAAAAGAATGGTAGTTATAAACAATAAATTTATAGCTTAAATAAAAGAGGAAGTAAGCACATACCTCCAACTATAACTGTAATAAGATTAGGTATAAAATAAATAATAAATACTAATAACTGAAAAGAAAACTCATCATAAACATGCTTATGATCAATATAAACTTATAATAATCGACATAAAGTAAAATAACATATGAAATATTTAAATAACTGAAAACAAGACTATCATCTTATATATATATATATATATATATATATATATATATATATATAAACAGCGAGCAAGATTAGCATCCTATAAGTAAATAAAGTTAGTAAATGCATTAAGACAGTAAATGAGAAAGTGTTGTAATGCCAAAAAGTAGACTGAAATCAGTAAATACAAAATTAAAAATTATCATGGTTACTCAAGCCATTCAAACTGAAAGTAATACATCAATCTCACTTAGCCTAATGGGCTAAGGCAGATGCTCTAAACTGAATATGCATGAAATCACTTAGCTTAATGAGCTAAGGCAAAAATATCTGAACTAAATATCACTGAAATCACTTAGCCTGATGAGCTAAGGTAGAAGTACTAAACTAAATATCATTGAGTAGAGGTGCACCTTCAACTAGTACTACCATATCAGATCTTGACTAATAAAGTCGTACGGGTGAAAAATATATTTCTCGCCACCCTAGGCAGCCAACGCTCAATCAGGAATGGATAGACTTACCGAACAATAGCCGCCGTTGTGCTATGACGGACCCAACGAACTGAAGAGAAACACTAGTTAGGTCATAACCTACTAAATTGAAAACAGAAAACTGAAAACACCGACAAAAATATGAATGATATTTATGCAAATTCAAAGTTGACACGAGATACTCATCAAATACCCTATGTTCAATACATGTGGCTAAGGTATAAAGCTCAATACAAGGTAAGTAAAGCATCAAATTTCAAAGTGAGCAAGAGACTCTACTAGGACACAAGTGATATCCATTGTTGTCTAATTTTTCATTCTATCTACTCTAAATTACACAAGTTTAGGATCACCAATTCCTACTATTAAGTGTAACTCAGATTCACAATCTTATAAATTGAAAATAATTAGGACTAGCTAGGTCCTAATTATAAATAAATCAATATTAACTACAAGTCTAAATAAATTAATCGACCTAGTTTATTTGCTTAAGCAACCCAAACCATCTTGATTAGCCAAATCAAGATGAAAGGATTAAGAATTAAACTCAAATGTTGGGGTTCAATTACTTAATCCAAAGGTGAACCTAAAAGACTAAGTTTAAAACCTAATCTCATGAATTAAAGATTAAGGCAAATCCTATTAAGTAAAGTCACACTTAATAGGATGGATCTTTATTCTTAAGTTTAAGATTAAAAGATCAAATAATCATAGATAAACTATAAGAAAAAATATAAAAATTATCAAAATCAAGGCTTCACCTATTGAGTAGCCTAATTTACTCAATAGATAAAATCTAACTTAAGAATTAATCTTAACTCCTATGGAAAGAATCTTAAGGGACTAAGATGAATACTTAAACTCCAATTCTAACTAATGTTATTAGCAAGATTAAGGATAAATTAAGAAGGTTTAGAAAAAAGGTATAATATGAGATGAATCTTACATCATACAGCTAATAAAATTACTTAGAATTTTCTTAAGGAATAAATTTTTAAGTAATGTTTGTAATAATTAATCTGGATGTATGTCTTTTATTTTTTTTTTCTAAGATGAATATTTTAGCTATATCTGTAATGAATGTCTAAATGGATGCTTTTAGCTTCTGTACTTTGATTATTATTATTTATACTTAGTATTATGATGTGACCAGTAGCAAATGCTCATATATAGTACTCATATACATTGGAAATATCATTCTTTTCTTACCAAGTCTAATGTGTATAAGTATTCTAACTAATACTTAGAATAAGGCTACTACTTGTCTTAAAGATTAATCTCTAGCTCTACCATGAGTAGACTCTCGGTATTTGTATGTGGGAAGGTTAGAAATTCTTCCCAAGTAACGAACTGTTCTGCTACCAACTGCTTAAGGTATCCACTCCTTATTACGTGCGGCGATGGGATGGGATGCTTCAAAGGTTGTCAGATGGTTGTTACACCAGAAATGAAGGAGCTGAAGGGTGATTTGTGGGTTTAAATGGTTGGTGAGAAAAATGAATGAGAGCATTGATGATTACTAGGTTAGAGTAGAGAGGCTATTTGGATGTGTTATGTATCGTAGGAAAATTAGTTTCATCATTGTAAAATCCCTAGATTTAAGATGATTTAATTTTTATTTATCACCTATTTTAATTTGAGTAAATAATCAATTATTTTTGTAAAAGAAAATTATCATGATGTTAAGATTAACTTTATAAAACTACAAAAAATTAGGGTCTTTCTTGGTTTAATTCTAAATTTTTGATGATTTATTTGAAAGCATTTGGCATGAATTGCATATGTATATGCATCAAGATGCATCTATAAACTATGAGACGCATCATACATCAATTTGAGTATGAACTACAAGATGCAGCAAGCATCATGGATATTAGGATTCCCTGGGGTGTATGAGGCATCAACTGCATAATGACAGCATAAACTAGTGGAATATTCAGATGTATATATAGTGACATTCAGCACAGTTTTCTTTCATTAAATTATTTTAGTCTTTCATAGATTATTTTTTCAGAACTTTTTCATTTTGTTATTGATTTACTTTACTTTTAGTTTTGTACTGTTTATTAGATTGCAATTATTTCAATACTTTTCTACAGTAGTTTTCTATTTTATTTAATATAAATTTCCTTAAATTGTATAAAGGCATGCTGTAGTATTTTGTTGTGTTAGACTTATTGTCTAATATGAGGTACTCTTTTATTTCTTTCATCTGGAAAACTGGCATTTTGGGATCTGACAATATATTAGATATTGAGCAGTTTGGAGAGCCAGTGGTGGAGACCATCCAGGAGAACTTAGTGGAGTAGTAGAAGACTCAGCTTTTACTCTCTTAGTTTGCTTTTAGTTATGAGCTTAAGAGACTTTTTATTTCTGCTCTTTTCATTTTTAAGTAATGTTTGTAATAATTAATCTGAATGTATGTCTTTTGTTTTTTTTTTCTAAGATGAATATTTTAGCTAGAGCTGTAATGAATGTCTAAATGGATGCTTTTAGCTTCTGTACTTTGATTATTATTATTTATACTTAGTATTATGATGTGATCATTAGAAAATGCTCATATATAGTACTCATATACATTGGAAATATCATTCTTTTCTTACCAAGTCCAATGTGTATAAGTATTCTAACTAATACTTAGAATAAGGCTACTACTTGTCTTAAAGTTTAATCACTAGCTCTACCATGAGTAGACTCTCAGTATTTGTATGTGAGAAGGTTAGAAATTCTTCCCAAGTAATGAACTGTTCTACTACCAACTGCTTAAGGTATCCACTCCTTATTACGTGTGGCGATGGGATGGGATGCTTCAAAGGTTGTCAGATGGTTGTTACACTAGAAATAAAGGAGCTGAAGGGTGATTTGTGGGTTTAAATGGTTGGTGAGAAAAATGAATGACAGAATTGATGATTACTATGTTAGAGTAGAGAGGCTATTACCTAAGATTATTTAATTTTGATAAGTAATGGCTAAGTTATAGTCAAAACAAACTAAAGGTTCAAAAATGGAAATTAAGGTTTCATATATGGGTCAAAAACCTAACTTTTTTATTTAAAGTCCAAATTTAGTAAACACGGTGTCTATAGCTTTCCTATAATCCACTGAGTATTTTAACTGGGAGTAGACCCAAATTGGATCTCATTTGGTTAAGTTCTGGCTTAATTAAGGTTTAAGTGATTAGTGAGTGATTAGTGAAATTAATCATAGAATCACAAAACTAACTATATCATTAGGTTCTACTCTACTCTATGAGTTATCAAAAAGTAAAATTACTCAATTTGGATTATTAAATATGATAATATTCACTAATCAAGTTTTAGGATGATTAGAGTTGATTAAGAGATTTAACCATTATATCTTAAATATTTTTACAATTTATTGTTTATTAGATCTTCTTGATCAAAATGGTATATTGGAAGACTTAATTTGGAGCTCAATTGACCAAATTATGATCAATTGAAGTTCTAAGGTTAATTAAGGTAATTAGGGTTAGATCCTAAAAGTGATTAAGCAAACACTAATCCAAACAGAGAAATGAATACTAGTAGCTTATTCTAAAGGATTTTTTGATCACTTTAAGACTCATATTAGTTATATTTGGACTAGTGTGTGAAAAGTTATGAGCCATTAAAGATTAATATTGGATCCAAAAAGTGATTAGTCAAATTAAACTTCAAACAGAAAAATTAATACTTCTGGAATATTCCTAAGGCTTCGTTGATTATGTTAAAACCTATATTTATTATGTTTGGGTGAGTGTGTGTTCAAAGTTATAGCTAATTGAACATTTGTAGCATTTTTGTAATTATTGAAATACTCTAAATGTCACTATGCAAAATTTAAATTCTACTGGAAATTGGGCAGTACTATAAGATTCCTCTATTTTTGTTGATAAAAATAATATATTTATTTGCATTATTTGAACTTGTATTTTGTAAGTTATGGATGTTTAAAGTTTGACATTTATTTAATTTAATTTAATTAGATCAATTCAATATTTATTAATTTATTCTAAAACTTAATTAATATATTATTATCTTTTATTAGGATTTACTCTTTTCTGTTTATATATATATATATATATATATAATTATAAATAATTTTAATCTCTGCATGTGGGACCCACACCGGCAGACGGACACAACGGCGAGCCCCGCAGAGGCTATGTGGCGAGCTGCAATTCGCTGGGGCTTGACTGGCGGGCCCCACTGACGCCAGCTACGAAAGACAGCGGGTCGGGCCTGACCCAGCCCAGCCCCATCCATACGTGGCGAGCTCTAACGATAGAGGACTAGGGCTCCAAAATCGTCGGTCTTGATGCTGTCGCCGAGGTCGAACCACACACCGATCGAAAGGTCTCGAAGAGACCTTTTGATTGGTACCATAAACGTCATCGGAGAAGGTGCACAACTTCCGGCAAGATCATGCCCTAGGGACCACTATCGGGACGACATGCAATTTAACGATAAGTATTGTGGCTATACACTCAAATTAACACGATCGGGTTCGATCGGACTTGATCGAACCCAATTAAAGTTTAATCTAACAGGTGAAATAGCCTTTCAAAATTGGAAATTGACAATCAATAGAGTTGATTTAGGAGAAGTTGGTACCTAATTTTGTTGGTTCAAAATGTTGGAGTTCGATTGACAGCGCTTCAGCCTTCCTTCGAGTTCTGATCATGAAACCGAGTCAAGGTAAATGCCAGGGATCTTAAACTACTTCTAAGGCGGTTGGGATTGAACGGCAGACACCATCTAGAGCGGTGGGCGCGCCGCGTATCTAGCCCTCAGACACGCGGAGGCTTCCGCGGTCTGGATGAAGGAGACAGTCTACGGACCGTCTGATCCTTCGATCTGACGGATTGGAGAATCTGTCTGATCAAATGGTGAGATTATAAGTTAGGAGACGGCGTTAGGAATAATGCGGCGGCATCGTTAAGTGCTTTAAATAATATTAATATTATTTCAATTTTATTAATTAAGATTAAATAATTAAACACATTCCAAAAATTTTCTAATATATCACCTCTAGCTAATTGAGGGTTGAGGAACGCAACGGCAAAGTCGAATTTTCGTTTCGACAAGTGTTTAATTTTCATATTTTTTAGGGTATTTAAATATTATTACAATATTTAACGAAAATCCAACGACTTCCAAATGCCTCCAAAATATCACATCTATCTAATTTGAGGGTGATGAGCGCAATGGCGAAGTCAGGTTTTTGATTTGAGATCAAATTAAATAGGTCAATTTCTAAGGTTTTTGGAAATTCCCAAAAATCAGGTTTTGATCCATTTGATTTCTGATTTAAACTAGGTCTTGGTGGTGAGTTCCTAATGACTTAATTAATATACTAGAACCATGATTAGAATTTGAATTAGTCTTAAGTGACCTAAGTAATAACCTGGATTGTTACAAATATAAATATTCAAATGATATTTTCAGGCACTAATGTCTAAATGAAAGTTGATCTTAATTGTTATGAGATTAAGCATGTCAAATTTTAGCTATTTGTTCAAAGTATTTTAATAATTATGACGGTACAAAATTTGAGAAAATATTGAATATTTCTGAAATTTTCTAAGAAATAGTCACATTATTTTTCGAACTTTAGACCTAAATATAATGTCCTAAATGGCAAAACTAGGTTATGTGCTCAATAGTGAAATTGTTCCTTTTATAATAAAAAGTAATCATGCCAAAAAATCAATTAAATCCAACAATTAGATTAAAAAATTTTACATCACAAATATAGTATAAAATTTTCTAAAATTTATCAAAATTGTTTTTTAAATTTAATTATCGTGTTTACTGAAGTTTGGGTGCCTAAAAAGAGATCTTAATATTCAGATGAACATGTAAGGTCTTCTGTGAAATTGTTCACAAAACAAAGATGAGTAAACATGCAAAGTTACAGCACTCAGATCCTAGTGGTTAAAAAATTGCAGCTCTCCAAAATTGACATAAGAAACAGAAATTTTTGAAAAATATTTAAACAAAAATAATTTTTTTTTTCAAATTTGGAGTGATTTTTGAACATCTTAGGGGCAAAACTAAGGTGCAGTGTCTTTTAGTGATTTGTTAACAATATATATGAGATAATGTGCAAAAAATTTCATCAACTTATTTTGAGTAAAATAAAAATTATGATAATATAAAGTATGGTTGAAAAATTATAAAATAATTTTATAAATCTAAGGAATTTCTTTTTTTTAAATGTGCCGAAAACCTGCTAATATTGCAATAATCATTTATTCGATCGTTATATATATTCAAACATGAAAGATATTTAGTAAATGAGAGAAAGAATGAGAAACAAATGGAAGAGATTGCCTTAAAGCAAAGGAATTTTGATAAAGCTTGAGAAATAGAGCAGCCTATATCTCCTTCTTTAGGTGGTTTAGAGCTTCTAAGATTTTCTCCTTGCTGTGAAATTTGTTTAGGGATGAAGTCCCTAGGATTTGGAGAGGCGGAGAAGAGGAAGGGGAATGGGGTTTAACAAATTCTTTCAGAAGAAGGTAAGAAAGAAATGGAGACAGAATTTTAAGTTTTTAATTAAGATTAGAAGATCTAATAGTGTCTATAAGGCTTTAGCAAAGATCCAAGGGTGTATATTTGATCAATGTGAAAGCTGGATAGCTCAAAATAATTTGACTTAAATTCATCCTTAACTGAAACTAATTTCTATGAAATATCAATTAGTGCCTTTACTTATGTGGTTTAAATATAAATACTCCAAAAATTATGGTTTAGTTTTTTCTTAATTGGGCTAAAAATGATTTTTTTTTATATTTCACAAAACTAATTAAAAAATATACCACCAAAATTCAATTTGAATGTCACAAAATATTTGTCCCAGCAAGAGGAATCCATTGAATCCAAAATTGTTCAATTTGGCCAAGTGGTTAAACCAAAATTTGGGTTTGAAAGTTGGCCAAAATCAGGTTCGTCGGCGTCATTACACCTGTCGTTTTCGTAGTTAACGGCGTCAGATCGAGCGACGGGATCTGTTGGATCCGCCGTTAACGTTAAACCGCGGTAGATGGCGTTAGACGCTGTTTAACAACATTTGTCGTCGTCATTATTGGCCATTTTTTTAAAATTCCTTCGAATTAAATTAATTCTGTTATTCTATTAATTTAATTCTAAATGTATTTTTAGCATAACTCATCCATTTTAGCTCCAAAAATTATGAAATATTTTTTTCTAGCTAATTTGATAGTGTAGAATTCAAAAATTATAAAATATTTCATTTTTGACGCCTCGATAATTATCCATATATATTTAGATTTAAATCCATCATAAAATAATTAAGAAAAATTCACTCATGAAAAAATTCTCAAAAAATTTTCAAAATTCTCTAAAATTATTTTTAACAACCTGGTATTTTGCTTTTGCAAAATAACTAATAGATTACTAAAATTAATTAAAATAATTAAAACTCAAAATCTCAAGATTTTACACTCTCTTCCTCTTTTAACATGGGCAAAATTTATATACTAGAATTTTTCAACAAAGGCATTGAATGTGGTCTACGCTTAATATGTCTAAGCCTTCTAAGACAACATTCTGTAATCTTATCCTCTATTGAAGCCACTCCAACCTTGCTGCAGATGAAATCATTTATCTTTCAATATGTATTAGTATAACCACTCAGCACTATCTATATCATCATTATGTTGAATAACTAAACTAAAGTATTTGATTATATAACAACCTTAGTTGTTATCCTAGCTGAATTCAGATTAATTAAGCTAAATTAAATTCTAATTTTTGATTTTATTAGACTCAATGGGTTATTTAAACCTAACCCTAGAAGTTTCAAATTAATCGGAGCTCATTTGAGCATTTTGGTATTTTTGCCTATTTTTGAATCCTAAAAATTAACTAATTTAATTTGATCTCTAAATTAAAATTTGAGTTCATTTTTGAATTCCCAGCCCCCAATTTAGCTAAAGGTGAAAGTTTGGGAATTTTTGAAGGTCAGTTAGGCCTACTTTGGATTTAATTAATTTGGTTCAATTGCAAATTATGATTTTAAACAATTCATAATTGCATATTTATCCTCTCTCCAACGGTCGGGTGCCTCTAAACCGCGGGCGCCATCTGGACCGTTGATCCCACTGATCTAATCCAACGGCCCGTGCCTTCGATCGGATCCATCTCATCTCGACCGTTCTGTGGTTCCGAGATTTCAATCTGACGGCATCTAGCAATCTGCCGTAAGTATCCTCGATCAACCATTAGATCTCCAGATCTGATCCAATGGCTGATCTTCTATTCGCGCTCGGCCGTTAAGTGTCAGAAAATCAGAACCATTCGCATCAACCGTTGATCAATCAGACGGCTCCCAGCACCCCCTGCACTGTGGATCATCTCCTTCCCCTCGCCCGTTGTGCGTCTGGTCACCCCCACCCCCCGATAGCCAGATCCCTCCAGCCCCCGTGGCAGTACGGGAAAAGCCCCGTTCTTTCTCTTCTACCCTCGGGCGTGACCTCCTGCCAATAGTAGTCTCCCTGAATTACCCCTAGCCGTTTGGACCGAGCCTTACCTTCAGCCCAAGCCATTTCTCCAATCACAAGCTCTAGTATCCATCCCTAACCCTCCTAATGCCTATAGATACTCTCAGGATATCACAGTGAGTCCTTTTGCTCACTGTGATTCCTCGATTGCCCAGCCGAAGTCCCTTGGAGCTCCCATCAATTTCGGCAAACCCGGAATTCCCGTAGCTGTGTACCACAGATAGAGGGTCTGTCTAGTGTTCGGACTCCCTGTGAACCTGCGTCTGCTGCTTAGTGAGCTCAGAAGTCCCTCAGTCCCTCTCTGTCGTGCCTACAATCCTATCTCCAGGTACAGCTTCTTCCCACAAAGTGTGTAAGTTCAGTCCTTCAATTTTGCCTCTGGATTGAGCCTCTGGATGTCGTCTAGTAACCTTAGCCCCGTAGGAACTTATCTCGATTGTTTCCAAGGTCTAAGCTAGCTCTGATCGATTGTATCGATCGATCGAGCTAGCAGCCGAGCCATGGCTCAGTCCAAGTAAGGACCCAGCGATCGGCTGCACCCTAGGCTGCGAAACCTTGGGGGTTCGACTCGCCCAACCTCACTGATGGTGTAGGGATCGAGCCCCGTCTGTTTAGTGGTTTCTGTGAGGAGAATTGTCTCCTCACAGTGAACCCTAATCGCCTGCACTTAGGACGTTTTGGTGGAGTAGCCATCTGGCGATCCACTGCATCCCAGTTAGGTCTTATAAGTTTAATCGACGTGCCTTGACCTCCTGATGGTGTGGCAATTGAATGCTGGTCGTGGCGTGGTTTATCGGCGGTGAATTTGGTGGTCCAAGGTACCCTCCCCTCGGCTGTCTGCAAAGAGGGTATCGATGACGATGCTACTGGCGCATCGGGCTGAGCCAACCCATACCACGCGGTGCAATAGTGCCAGCCCGGTCGGGCCCCGCTCTGACCCGCATGGTTTGAGTTTCGGTCCTGGTTAATTAATTAATTTATGAATTATTTTCCTTTTATTAATTCAATTGTAATGGATTTAATTAAATACTCTATGGTTTTAATTTAAATAAACATTCAGATTAAATTACTTAAATAATATTGGCTATACTTATCCAAATGGTATGATCCAATATACCATTTTAATCAAAAAAATATAAGGAATAAAAATATAAAATAAAATACAAGATCCAATGGTTAGATTTTAAGTAATAACCTATTCTTTTTCTATTCTCATTTAAATCATAATTAATTCATTAAATGTCCAAAAATCTTAATTAAGGTCTCAGATTGCTCATAAGACTATGGAGAACCTAATTAAGCTATTAGAAATAATTTAAGAACATTAAATTTTATAATCACATCTTAATCAACCTAATTTTGGATTAGTGAATTAAGCCTTGGTTAAATCTCTGATTTGGATAATTTAGGTTTCAATCACCTTCTTAAGTGTAGTAGAGCCTATAAATATGCTTGGTTCACCCTAATGTGCTCTAAGTTTCTTAATCACCCACCTCACTTGGCTTTAAAATGTGATTAGTGCTAATAATGTTGATTATAATATCAAATCTTAAGTTAACTATTTCATTCACTTTATTAATCATTATTAAGTTCATTAAAACTGATTTGAATCAATTTGAATATTTAAATCTTAAGTTTCCAATATTGGTCTTAAGAAGGGTATTTTGATTATTTTGACCAAAAATATCATTTAATCATCCTTAAACCCTAAAATCTTAGTGAAAAGCTTCTAATTAATACATTAGTACCTGTCTGAAATCTTAGGCTTGATGAAATTAATCTAAGTGAAGAAATCTTAGAATTTCTTAATAAGATCTTAAGAGTAACCTAAATCACCTCCTTTAAGGATTCCTCTAACTGCTTAACACTCAAACTCTAGTTTAATTACTTTATTCAGATCATTGCAAATCTTAAGGGAAATATTCATGTAAATCCTAAGTCTATATTTTCGTTTAGATCTTAAGTGATCAAATCTTAGATCTTAGATCTTAGATCATCTGATTGAATTTGCTCATCTCATTTGGAATTCCCTGCTTAATTTATTGTTTAATTCTTTGAAACCTCCTTATAGGTGTAGGAATTAATTCAATCTATAGAATAATGTGATTATTCTTTGGATTGAATATAGAACTTAGATTCAAATTTTCTTAATTGATTATTTTATCTTATAACATCAGTAATGACCTTTCACTAAGATCTTAACTTCTAAATCCTTCAACTTATAAGATTTTGTACCTTTAGATTATGGTTGAGGGTGAACCATAGAACTTTAGTAGATTTGAACCTTGGATTCAGGAGTTGAACCCCAAGTATGGAGTTTAAGTTTAGAATCCTTAATCTTGATTTACATAATCAAGATTTGGGTTAAGGGAGTAAAATAATAATAATTAAGTCATTAATTTATTTACTTCAAACCTTTATAGTCGTCATCGGATTATGAATTAGAACTTGTTAAGTTCTAAGGTTAACATTAAGGTTGTGAATCTGGGATTATACTTGATAGCTGAATATTGGAGATCATAAACTTGTATTCTTCTCAGAATAGTTAGATTAAAATAAATTAGACAATAACAGATATCACATGAGTTTAATTGAGTCTCTTGATTACTTTGACTTTAGTTGCTCCGCACACCTTGTATGTTGAGCATTCTTCCTTGGACATAATAGGTGAACTCGGGATATTGATAATGTATCCTAAGTTAGTATTTGAATAGCATAAACATTCATTTAGTGCATTCAGTTCAGTAGGGTGTGTCCTATCTTAGTCTGCCTCCTTAGTTCTAGTTTTGTTATAGAATAAACTCGAACCTAGCTCTGATGATGTCTATGATGGATACATGTTGAACTTTCTGTTCAGTGGCCCTGTAAAGCCTGTTTCTGTTATGACATTACTATGTTTAGGCATGCTTTTACTTCAATTTAGTTTCAGTGCTTTGGTTTACTTTGTCACAAGCTTCAGTGGCTTTACTTTTAGCTCATTTCAGTACCTTGGCTTGCTTTGCCACATGCTTCAATGGCCTTTTATTTATTTTGCATTCTTGTATACTTAATCCTGTTCAGTAGTTATTAAATATTGGCATATTTAGGATGCTAGTTTTTTTATACTTAGTTCAGCATATCTCGACACATTTTCCTTTTAATGAAATTAACATGTATCAATGTGATCATAAGCATGTTATGACTAGTTTACTTTCAGTACTTTGCAGTTATTTGTACACCTTAGCCTTACCTTGTTCGGCTGCATGTTTAGTATGTACTTTGCGTACTTTGTTGTTTAAGTTATAAATGTATTGTTTATAGCTACCCTATTCATTTTAGCTTGTTGCACATTAATTTACTTACATGCTTAAAGTAATAATGTGATATATTTAAATGTTCAGTTCACTTAAATTAGTCTCAAATGTACTTAGACATTTTGACTAACTGTAACCTTTTTCTATTGTTGGATGGGCCCTAGCATTTGTGATACCGACAAATGTCAGAATTGGAGCTGTCTATTGGTGGTTCCGCAGGAGAGGAGCTTAGACATGAGGAGGATCTCCCTGTTACTACTTAGTTAGCTTTCTCTTGCTGTTGTGAGGACGAGAGTTCTTTCTTTCTTTAAACTATTCAGTTTGTAATAATTAATCTGGGTGTATTTACTTTCTGCACTTTGAGCTGAGCTACTGTTGCATTTACTTTTTATACTATACTGTGATGTGGATGTTATGTTATAATATTTTCTGCTTCTACTACTTTGATATGTTGATGTATGTTCGCAGTTCCAAGTGACAAGTCTTCGGCTTAAGGCTGGTTGGGTCATACATGACTCTACTTAGGTTGAGGATTTGACACAGTTGGAGTATCGCACTCCTCGTGACTACGCTAATATCAGTATTAGCATCGCCGCGGAGAGTACGGGGCCCCACAGATCCTCTCACTCTTCTTGATCACATGGTCCTCAAAAGATATATCCTTGGGATTGGGCTTCTATTATGATTAAACTTACACTCCATATATTTTATTTTAGATCTACTAAGAAAAAAAAAATTAATTCTAAAGTAATCCTTCACAACTTGAGTTTTGATTTAACTTCATCCCTAGCCTTATGTAAAGCATATTATCTGTTAACATTAAAATATATGGAGACATTTCTCGCAATATTTCTTTTGCATTTATACACTATTTGGTATGTCTTTATATAGGCACAAGTAATTTAGATACTCCAAAGCACTATAACAATTTAACAATAATGGCCCTTACAATCTGCTTAAAAGTCTATGGAATGTCAAATGTTTTTCATCTAATAAGTTAAGGCTCAACTAGCCTGCCTAGTGACTTCGATCCCCACCAAGTTCATAAGAAGATGAAGTTGCTAACCAAAGGAATAGAACAAGTTAAGCTAAAAATCACACTAATCATTTGATGATGACCCAACCGAAAAAATTGTGCAATCAAAAACTTGAGAAAATAATAAAAAAAGTTATTGAAGAATTACAACTTTCTACAATATCTGCAAAGAAAAGCAGAAGACCTAAGAAGATAATAGCAACTAAACAAAAAACGATTGCATGATGTCTATCCACCGAATATACACAATCACTCCATTAGTTTTAAAACTTCATTTATGATGATAATGCCAATTGCAATTAGCAATAATGTCAAATATTGAAACATGAGAACTTAGAAATGCTATTCTAATAGAAGAGACAGGGAAAAGGAGAGTTGGAATGCCCTATCAAACGCAAGCAAATGCCTTGAAACAAGAACATTTTAAGGCACAGAAGCTACGTCGATGAACAATAACAGATAAAATTCACTCACTTAAAACTATAATAATATCTAGTAAGCAGGCTGGCATGATAACCAAAGAAAATGATAAACATGCCTTCCTCACACTTTTTCAAGAAAAAAAAGAAGCATGCCTTGACCCCTGTAAGTGGAAACAAAAACATCTGGGAGTCTTCTCACTAGCAGAGAAGTTAATAGCGATTGAAAGCACTTTCTTTACAAAAATGGGAATTTTTTATAATCTGATACATCGAATCTATAACTTATTAGTAAACAAAAAATGCTCTCAAAAGTGAGAAAGGTGAGAAAAGTAAGAAAAGTGATAGAAATTTCCATGAAAATAAAAAGCATTAGAGAGAGGAAGCTTTTAACATTACAGCATTTTGTAGCATTTTATAACATTAGAAATTTAGAAAATGCTACAAGTGGTTGGCTCCACCACCTAATGAGAACCCGGAGCTCTGAACAAGCCAAAATTCAGCATGGCCCCTTTTTTTTAAATGAGAACAGGAAATTTTATTAATCATAATAAATGATACAAAGGGAAGTCAGCTAACAGGAAAACTTGAATAAAACTGATCATCTCAAAAAGAGCAGGATCACCCAGGGTGTGTTCCTAAAAGGCAATCCCAACAAATCAAAAAACCTATGCTACAAATATACATAAGAAATTACAAATACCCAAGTACCAAAACTTAATATAGCAGCGATCACGAGCATAATTTCCATCAAAGATGAGGAACAGAACCCGGCAGCGCCTGGCCAAACATAGCTACCAGAGGACCAGCTAAACATAAGCAATTGCACAATACATAGTCCCTTAAAAGAATTGCAGTAACAACATTAGCAGCAGTATGCCCCCTTCAGTCAACTTAGAAGATAGTAAGAAAAAGATGGGCATAGACAGCATGAGAAATTGCCACAGGGAGACCTCCCATATCGCAGACATAGAATACAAAAATAGAAAATGAATCCCCATTCACATCATCCAGAATCACATAGGAATCAATAAGCAACCACAAAGTGAAACAGCACCAACGAGTAAAATAACTAAGCATACAAACCAAGCCGAATCTCATTTCCCAACACATGAAATTAATAACACAGAATACACTCAAATTGCAGGCAAAAGTTCATCGCAGAAAAGCAAGGCAGCAAAAGGAACAACCATCCAAACAAACCCAAAGACACGCACCAAAAAGCAGAGTGCAGCTGCAACCCAACTACCAGGACGATTCATTGGTAAAATGGGTCGAATTGAGCAAATTAAATATGAATTTAAATTTCAATTTATCCACGTTACACCAGCTAAAGCCAGAACTGTGCATGCCATTGAGCAGCAATTAAGCTTCATTAATGATATTTTTGATGATAACTCCTGCCCCATAAGTTTAGAGAGTGCTTGGCCTAATTTCTGAAATTCCAAATAGCCCAAACAGCAATCAAATCCATAAGGTTCCCCACACGAATCTTCTTTTTATTCTTAGAGTTACACCCATACCCATTCCATCCGCTAAGGAAATCAACAATAGTACTACAAGGGGGATTCAGGTTACTGAAGTTGACGGCACCCCAAACAAATCGGCTAAAATTATTATGCAGAAAAACAAGATCAATGGTTTCCACATTTTCAGAGCACTAGCACTTAGACACCATATGGTAATATTTGAGCAGTAAAGTAGAATCAACTTAGTGAAACCATTGTGCAAGCGTTGAATGAAAAAGCT
The DNA here is from genome assembly GCA_016760335.1 of Gastrodia elata. Classification (NCBI taxonomy): domain Eukaryota; kingdom Viridiplantae; phylum Streptophyta; class Magnoliopsida; order Asparagales; family Orchidaceae; genus Gastrodia; species Gastrodia elata. Next base: position 1,972,460 of record CM028681.1, on the reverse strand, counting down.
GAGGTGGGATGGAAAGTAGGAGTTCTGGAACCAAACCTTTCAGCTGGGAGATCTGTGGAAACTAGTCAAATTCCATGAAAGCCTTAAACTAAATTTCCCATTCAAAGCAAGATCAGAGTTGGCTATCTTGATGGATTCGAACTTGCAGGATCGATTGCTCAAGACAGGGAGCAAGTTGGCAAGGAGAATGTTAATAATGAGGCTCCAATTCCACTGCAGCTCAGAGTTTAAGAAGCCCCAAACCTTTAAGTTAGGGACAATAGGATTAACAAGGTTGTCAATAATACCTAATCTCAACCAATTTTCATACCAAAAAGAGGTAGTAACATTCAAGGGAGCCCATCAAATTAACTACTCCATGGTATACCTAACCTCGACCAATTTTCCAGATAAGAGAATTAGCAGTTTCGGTAAGACAGCATTAGGATGTTTAGTAACACAGTATTTAGACATACAAATTTGAGGTCAAATGCTTTTAGAAGTTCTAAATAGCCACCATTGCTTGAGAGAAAAAGCATTATGAATATCCTCTAAATTTCTAACACCCAAACCCCCCTCACTAGTACAAAAAAAAATGTTACTCCATGTAGACCATATCACTAACCCAAAGAAATTTATTCAAAATCGATTTGATATAGTTGAAAGCCCATTTAGTAGGGGAGGTGACATCCAACCAGTAGATCGAAATAGTGTTGAGCACAAGCTTAATTAGAATTAACTTGCCACTAGTGGAAAGGTACTTAAACTCCCAATCTTTAATTTTATTGAAGATCTTGACAATGAAGCTTTTATAAATGTCATTCTTGTTGTGCCCTTTAAAAATGGGAATGCCTTGGTGAATAAAGGGAGCATTCCCTCTTTTAAAATTAAGCTTGTGAGCAATATAATTGATAGCCGAAATACTGGCTTTTTTAGAAAGTGGATTTATTATTATTGATGGTCATCACCGTGTCCCTTTCCAAACTTTGAAGGATTGGAAGAGATTTTGTTGGTCAATCTACTGTTTTGATTGGTGGAAATAATAAGATAATCAGCATAAGATAAATGGGATATAAAGAGTTTGTCTCCAAAATTAAACCTTAAGGAGGTATACTCCATAAACAATTTATTTAAGGTGTTGGGCTAATGGATGGGAGAGAGGATCTCCTTGTCCCAAACCTCTATGAGACTTAAGAACCTTCAAGGACTTGGCAAATGATAGAACCACACATTTTTAGTGAGGTTCTTGATTTTGGAAATAAATGAATCATTAAACCCAAAGTAGTTTAAGAACTTGACAAAAAAGTTTCAGCCCACCTTAGTAGAGGCCTTTTCAAGACTAATTTTGAGTATCGTATTGTAGCCTTTTTTTATTTTCTCTAAACTATGGAAGTGTTCTTGAACCGCAAAAAATATTATCTTTAATGTTCCTATTAGGAATAAAAACACTTTGATTGAGACCAATAAGGTTGGGAAGCAGGTCTTCGAGCCTATTTACCATGATTTTAAAGATGATCTTGTTGGAAGTGGAATAGAGACTAATAGGCCCAAACTTCCTCCACCATTTGCAATTTTTTTCCTTGGAATAAAGCTAATAGCAATATAGGTAAAGAATTTAGGGAGGGAAGCACCATAAAAGAACTCTCTAATGACATTGCAACATTCTTCCTTAATAATATGCCAAAACTTTTTATAGAACTCACCAGGTTGGCCCAGGGACAGCATGGTCCATTTATGAATATTTTTGGAATATATAAATTTACATTCTTAAGGAAATTATTTTTAAATTTATGTAGTTATAAATTTAAATTGTAAATGATATTTCATTAAAAAAGAATAAACCCAAATAGTGAGAATAAAAAATTAAGGTTATATTTTTAGAGGGATAACTACTTACATAACATTTAAATCATTTATATCACTATAATTAAAAATTTTATTTTTTGAAATTATCATCAAATGAAACTCGATGTTTAAAATCTCATCCAATTATAATGATTAATAATATTTAAGTTGTGATAATTTTAAGCACCAATAAATTTTATTTTACTACAATGTGCCCAGTAATAAGATCTGTTAACTTGTCCCCTTGCTCTGTGAGTTATAGTGTAACAACCCTAGCGTTGTTACCCTGTAATTAGATACCTAATCAACTCAATTCCTTTTCTATTACTCTCATAATAGTGTTAAGAGCCTTCACCTCAAGTTTCGTACAATTTGAAGATCATTTGAGACTTTCCAACATTTCTGATTTTCCTGATAATTCTAAAAATGTCAATTTTATTTAGACCTCAAGATCAAAATCGGAGTTCACCATTGGACTCCGATTAGCTAGGGTGGTATTTTGGGAATGTTTGGAAGTCGTCGAGTTTTCCCCGATTATTTTAATAATATTTAAATACTCAAAAATTAGGATAATTAAATTGACCTCCAATCGAAAATCCGATTGCATTTTTGAGTTCCTCACCCCTCAATTGAATAAGGGTGAAATTTTAAATTTTTTGGAGTTCGTTTGATTATTTAATTTTAAGTATTAAATTAAGTACAACTTTAATTTTTTTGGAGTTCGTTTGAAATTATATTATATATCATTTCAATCAAAAAAATGAGATGAACATAATAATATAATTTAATTTAAGGTTAGAACCCTAATTTTCTTAATGACTTTTTAACCCTAATTAGGAGTCCTCTAAACCCTAAAAATTCAACGTTGTCCAATTTTGACCTACTTAGTGTCATTCTTCTCCTTATGATATAAGGATTCTATATTTACTTGCATTATTTCTTTTGGATAACAATTAGATATTTTAAGTATTTGGCTCCTCAAATTAGGTAATTTTTGTAATTTCATAACATGCTCATTTTAGGTATTTAAACCTTAGGACAGCAAATATACCTCAATTTATTTACTTCCTATATAATTTTAATTGTATATTTGAGTCTTGATTTTCATAATTTAGATGCTTGTATGCTTAGTAAAATCCTTAATTGAATTCCCAATTTTTAGGAGAGATGCTTTAGGATTTATTTAGTAACTTGATTTGCTAGTGGAGCTTGTTAATGCACCCAATTAGTGTAGTTAACCCTAATGTATGTGTGATTGTAGGTTATGAATTTATTAGGACTAGTTCTTAGCAATAGATTAGATCCTAGCTCACTTTCCTTTAGTTCTTAATCTCATTTAAGATCTCTAAGGATTTGAATTAGAAGTCCTTAGCTCATTAGTATAGTTTAGAAATTCTATAAACTTCTTTAATCTACAACCTATAATAAACATATAGCTAGTAGCTTATAATCCTTTCTCTTCCATATACTTAGACTTCTCCTATTACTTGATCTTAGCTAGATTAATGATATATTTGGATAGTCTTTCAATTGCAACCTAATTAGCTGAGTTTAGTAATTAAATTCTTAACTTCCAATTTCTTAAGTGTAGTAATCCATTAGTCTTATCTTTTCCTACTAGTTTCTTAGACCTTAAATCTTGTGATCTATTTGATTTGATTGGTTTAAGATTAGTATAAAATAAGTCTCATTTTGCATAAATATACTTATAAATTATTTTGTCATTTCATAAATTAAATCAAACTATTACTATTCAAAACTCCAATCATTTATATTATTACTTATAATTGACTTGGGATCAATATCTCTAAGTCATTTGGGAGCTTAATTAGCTCAAAATATTAAGTTAGATAATTAAAATTAGATAATAATGGATATCACATAGTTTACAATTACTTATTTTTTCTTGAATGCAAAGCTTCGCATTGAGATTATATCATTGAACATAAACACAAGATATTGTGCATAAATAAAACATTCTTAATAAAACATAAGAAATCCTTATTGGTGATGGCTAAGGGCAATCTTAGGGGAGATATAAGGAGATCTCACATTCTAAGAGAATGAATGTGAGTGTTTAATTTTTTTTTGAGACCCCGTTTTCCTTACTAGTTAGGCAAACGTGCTTAACTCCTTGCTCATTATATAATTTTTCCCGCATAACGAAAAATTAAAATAACTTCAACAATTTACATAATTGAGTCATCAGTTGCAAATACAGTCAGAAGCCCACAACTCTGGTTACACCGTTCACCTGGTAGCAGTAAGATGTATCAAGATCTGAAAAAATCATTCTAGTGATCTGACATGAAGAGAGATATTGTTATTTTCATTTCTAAGTGTCATTCATGTTCTTTAGTCAAAGCGGAAAATCAGAAGCTTGGTGAACTTCTCAAAACCTTAGACATTCCTGAATGGAAATGGTCCGATATTTCCATGGATTTCATTGTGGGTCTTCCTAAGTGTAAATCTGGTTCTGACTCGATTTGGGTGATTGTCGACAGACTCACCAAATCAGCTCACTTCCTTCTTATTCGTCACCTATTGAGAAGTTAGTTAAGCTTTATATTAAGGAGATCGTCCGTTTGCATGGTACGCCGAACTGCATAGTTTCAGACAAAGACGGTAGATTTACTGCTAGATTCTGGTCTGTTGTTCAGCAAGATTTGGGGACGAACTAAGCTTTGAGTATTGCTTTCCATCCTCAGACTGATGGTCAAACTGAGCGTGTTAATCAGATCATAGAATATTTTCTGCATCTTTGTGTTCTTGATTTCGGTGGATCGTGGGAAGATCATCTCACCTTAGTTGAGTTCGCCTACAACAATAGTTTTCAGTCCAGTATCGGTATGGCTCCTTATGAAGCTCTTTATGGTAGGAGGTGTACTACTCCTGTTGCTTGGACTGAAGTAGGAGACTCTCAACTTTATAGTTCTGATTTGATCGAGGAGACCATTAGAAAAGTTTTGTTGATTTAGCGTAATATGATGACAGCTCAGGATAGACAAAAGAAATATCATGACGCTCGTCATCGTCAATTAGAAGTTCAAGTTGGAGATCGTCGTATTTGAAAGTAAGTCCGATGCATGGTGTGCAAAGGTTCGGTGTGTCTAAAAAGCTGAGTCCTAAATTTTTGGAACCCTTCGAAGTAATTGGAAAAGTTGGAACATCTACATATAGGTTGGATTTGCCTGAAGACTTCTCAATCGTGCACAATGTGTTTCATATTTCTTCATTAAGAAGATGTTTGCTTGATCTTAGTCAGCATGTTCAGATTCCAGCAATTGAACTGCAACCTAATCAGACTTTCGTCGTCAAACCCGTTGCAATTCTGGGACCTGATCATAAGCAGTTAAGAATCCGCAGTATTCCTATGGTTAAAGTCCACTAGCAGAATCATTCAATTCAAGAATCCACGTGGAAAAAAAAAGAGGATATGCGAAAGAAGTTCCCATAATTCTTTCCTTAATGAGGTAGTCTAAGTTCTTTTAAATTTCTTTTTAACTTCCTTCATGCATTTTTATTTTCGTGTTTTAATTCATTGTGTCGTGGGTGACACTTCTTTTAAGGAGGGAAGTCTGTAACAACCATAATGTTGTTACCCTATAATTAGATGCATAATCAACTCAATTCCTTTTCCATTACTCTTATAATAATGTTAAGGGCCTCCACCTCAAGTTTCGTACAATTTGAATATCATTTTAGACTTTCCAACATTCCTGGTTTTTCCGATAATTCTGAGGTGCCTATTTTATTTAGACCTCAGAATCAAAGTCGGAGTCCGCCATTGGACTCATCACCCCCAAATTAGCTAGGAGTGGTATTTTGAGAGTATTTGAAAGTCATCGAGTTTTCCCAATTATTTTAATAATATTTAAATACTCAAAAAAATAAAATAATTAAATTGACTTCCAGTCGAAACTCCGATAGCAGTGAAATTTTAGAATTTTTCAGAGTCCGTTTGATTATTTAAATTTAAGTATTAAATTAAATATAATTAATTAATTAAATAAATTAGTTTAATATTATATATATATATATATATATTCCAACAATTTTTTTTATCAGTGCGAATCCGCTGAGGCGGGCTAGACAGCAAACAGCATAACGCGTCGATCAAAACCGTCGAGCACTATTTGGAGTTGATCTAGTGGTCCTGAAGTGATCCACTGATCTGACCATCGAATCGAGATCCCGATCCGACGGTCCATGCGTTTTCCCTGCATGCCTCTGTCGCAGGCACGATCGTGCATGCAGAGGGCAGCCATCGTACGCCACATCTTTCCTGTGGCCATTAAGCCTTTCCCTAGACTTCATTTATCCATTTCCTCCCTTCTCTCGCTGCCAAGGTCTTGCGGAGCTAATCTGTTGTGGTGATTCAAGCATCGACCTACCGAAACCTAAACCCTAGAACTCGATGAAACTGAAACCTTCGAAGCTTCCAAGTACTCGTTCTCTTCACCTCACTTTCAATTGAATCACCCTAATGCTATTCCGCACCCTTTATTGTTAGATCGAAACTCGATCGAGCTCCGATTTTGCGATCACTCCACAGTGGTATACAGTGCTCGCTAAATCGTTTGCCCCAATTTCATTAGGGTTAGGTTTAGGCGGCGGTCGCGGCGAGCTCAGGTCTCGACTCAAGTGCCGTTCGATAGATCCTTCCAAGACCTATCGAACGGCAGGCGAACCAGACCGTGAGATGGTCGGGGTCGGCCACAATGTCGAACCCTAGTCCATCTCCTGCGGTGTTGTGTCGGGAATGATGGGTCGAACCGCGGTTCATATTTTTCTGCTGGACCAAGCCGGTTCAAGCCTCCCCGAACAGTGCTTTCACCGCGGGCCCCTCATGCGTCTAGGCCGACACGCGTCGCCCAATCGGGCCAACGTGTTTCATGACGGCGCGCGCTGTTATCAGCACCACACCGTTTTCCATGCCCGACGGCTGTCATCCCCGTATTCCGCACACCGCTTTCTATGATGCCTCATCTTCAGTGTTGTCGTTTATCAAATGAATATGGATTTAATTAAATCTAATTTAATTATATTAAATGCATATTTTTATTTCTAATCATAACTTTAATAATATACCTCCAAAATATATGATATTATATATCATTTTGATCAAAAAAAACGATATAATTTAATTTAGGTTTTGAACTCTAATTTTCTTAATAACTTTTTAACCCTAATTAAGAATCCTCCAAACTCTTAAAATCTAATGTTGTCTGATTTTGACCTACTTAGTATCATTCTTCTCCTTATGATATAAAGATTTCATATTTACTTACATTATTTCTTTTAGACAATAATTGAATATTTTAGGTATTTGGCTCCTCAAATTGGGTAATTTTTGTAATTTCATAACTTCATAACATGCTCGTTTTAAGTATTTAAACCCTATGACAGCAAACATGCCTCAATTTATTTACTTCCCATATAATTTCAATTTTATATTTGAAACTTGATTTACATAATTTAGATGCTTGTATGCTTAGTAAAATCCTTAATTGAATTTTCAATTTTAGGAGAGATGCTTTAGGATTTATTTAGTAACTTAATTTGCTATTGATTTTTAGAGCTTGTTAATGCACCCAATTAGTGTAGTTAATCCTAATTTATGTGTGATTGCAGGTTATGAATATACTAAAACTAGTTCTTAACAATTAGATTGGATCCTAGCTCACTTTTCTTTTAGTTCTTAATCTCATTTAAGCTCTCTAAGGATTTGAATTAGAAGTCCTTAGCTCATTCGTATAGTTTAGAAATCCTATAGACTTCATTAATCTATAACCTATAGTAAACATAAAGCTTGTAGCTTATAATCCTTTCTCTTCCATATACTTAGATTTCTCATATTACTTGATCTTAGCTAGATTATTGATTGATTTGGATAGAGCCTTTCAATTGCAACCTAATTAGATGAATTTAGTAAGTAAATCTTTAACTTCTAATTTCTTAAGTGTAGTAATCCAATAGTTTGACCTTTCTCTCCTAGTTTCCTAGACCTTAAATCTTGTGATCTGTGATTTGATTGGTTTAGGATTAGTATAGGATAAGTTCTATTTTGCATAAATATACTTATAAATTATTTTATCATTCCATAAAATAAATCAAACTACTACTTTCCAAAATTCCAATCATTTATATTATTACTTACAATTGACTTGGGATCAATATCTCTAAGTCAATTTGAAATTTAATTAGCTCAAATCATTAAGTTAGATCATTAAAATTAGATAACAATGGATATCACATAGTTTATAATTATTTATTTTTCCTTGAATGCAAAGCTTCGCATTGAGATTATATTATTGAACATATATACAAAATATTGTGCATAAATAAAATATTCTTAATAAGACATAGGGGTTCCTTATGGTGATAGCCAAGGGCAGGCTTAAGGGGATATAAGGAGACCTCACATTCTCAGATGATGAATGTGAGTGTTTATTTTTTTTTTGAGACCCCGCTTTCCTTATTAGTTAGGCAGACGTGCTTAACTCCTCGCTCGTTCTGTAATTTTGCACACAGAACGGAAAATTAAAATAACTTCAACATTTATATAATTGGGTCATCACAATCTTATTGATTGTGTGTGCTCGTCATAGCCTTTGAGCTATGCTTACTTTTCATAGTCCTAGACTATGTATTCTTTAGCCCAAGAGACTAAAATTTTCTCTTACTTTGTACTTTCATTTTTTGTACTGTGCTTTATTTACAGTTTTATTTTCACACAGTGTATGTTGTTTAATTACATTTTATGCTTTACTGCTTTTCTTTGCTTTACTTAGCATAATATTCATTGGACTAATATATGTTTCCATTTCATATTTTCATATGCACATCAGTAATTTTTAGCCTTATTAGGATGCTTTTCCCTTACTTATTGTTGCAGGCTAGAGCAAACCTACTTGTTACTTTTTTCCTATTTACCATTCTTCCTTACAGTTACTTTTCCTCCTTACTTTCATGCTTTATGCTCCGCTGTAGTTTTTTTTTAATTGTATATTGCTTATGTGATATCCAAATAAACTCTAATAAAATTTAACCAATCTTAAAATGTACATAGACTTTTTAGTCTAACCATCTTTTTCTTTTTTTGGCTGTGCCCTACAATATTTTAAATACCAAAAATACGATAGATCAGATGCATTTTCAGAGCAGTGAAGCTGGACCTAATGCTAGTCATTAGTACTTTGAAGACTTTCTTGTTTCTACTTTTCATTCAATTTACTGCTTTTATGTAAGAGAGTGACTTACTTATTTGCTCTTTAATTTCAAGTTTATAATATTTTTTTTTTTGCAATGTTTTTACTTATTCTGTGATGAATTTTACTTTCATATTTAAAATGCTTAGATTTGGAATAAGTGGATGAATGTATATATCTTCCTCTTACATGTAAACATCTATTAGCATATAATTTCATTTCTCCTCTATTTATACTTGCAATTATTTCTATTTTTCCTATTTTTCTACTTTCATCTTTCTTCTTCTTCCACTTCACCTTTTAACTTAACACCCTCACAAAGATTCTTGGCCACACATCACTCAATAGTTGGGTTTGTTTACTTTCAGCCCAATGTTAAGTGCAGTGGTAGCGCTCCACTATTGGGTTAGTTTTCAAATCATAGGGTCGCTACATATAGTCAATGTTTACTAGCTTCTTAATCAATCTTCTTACTTGCCACCAGCTCTTATTGTGGGTTTATATGAGGGTCGCTTCTTGCTCCATTCCTCATGAAGAGTGTGATCCCTTCCGAGGATACAATGTCTTGTTATGTATAGATAAAATGCAATACGAATCACCTCTACCCACAACTTTTTGGGCAAACTCATTGCACTCCGCATCACCCAACACCCCCTGTACATTTTGACTCTTTCACTCAATTTCAACATTCTGCTACAGTAAGGTGTAGTTAACATCTGTGGATCCCATATTGCTTGCAAAAAATATTGTAGTCACAGATATTTGATACATAGATCTAGTCTCAAAATTTTCATCTATTTTTTCATCTCTTCCTTAATTGCAGTCTAAACTTCTTAAGAAAGTACGACGTATTTGATTGTAATTTCATAAAGCACACAGCACTTGTGACTCTAATCATCAATAAATGTAATAAATATCAATTACCTATAAAAGATGTCCACGACAATGGTCCACTAAAATCTAAATGAACTAACTCCAAGATGTCACTTGCTCTATATTAAGCCTCCTCCAAACTTAGCATGCTAATCAATTTTCCAATTATGCATAACTAAAAGCTTCTTTGAGCTTTGAATAGCTTGCAACCCGTGGACTACAAAAAAATGTGAACCACAGTCTAACGAAAACAGCATATACAAATATCTAAAGCCATTACCAATGATCACTCATATAGAGGGGTGTAACTGAATCAAGTCGGCTCATAAGCTACTCGAGTTCAACTTAGTAAAATGATTCATGAGCCGTGTTCGAATAACAATGAGTCAAGCTTGAGCTAACATGACTGGACTTGTTAGCTCGTGAGCCTATTCATTTAAAATTTATCAATGTAAAATGCACATATATTATATCAAAATTCAATGAATTTTATATGAATTTATTTAATATAATTACAAATTTATATTTCTTCTAAGTTTCTCGTTTACACCTTTACTCGTGTCTATCATCAGAATAGCTAGCTTGCAGCATCCAGAGCAGCCTATTTCAGGATATCTTTTTACTGCAACTAACAAATCACCATGTGTCAAAAATGAGAACCTGATCCCTTCTAAAAATGAGCTTGTTGCCTACTGAGATGATGGGCAATATTGATGATGTTACTCTTGAAGTTTATCATATAGTAAATTTTAGAAATACATCCCTCCTTATCTCTGCTAATTGTTAAAATCTATTCCTTAACTCTTGAGTGGAATTGTAGAAGCATCATCAAATGTAACCATATTGGACATTGTTTTGTCAAGCTGTTTGTATAAATATCTCAGACCCGTCGTACATTTGAGGCTCTTGAATATAGATATTATGTATAGTGCATGGAGACTCTCCATCCCACTCTACAACAAAATATGTGTTGAAGCTGCTTGTGTATCTCCCGAAACTCAGCTATTGGAAGTTTTAATGTTAATATCTACCAACTCCCCAGTCTCTTTTGTGACTGTCTGGTCTGAATGCTTTCAGACACTTTACAAAATTGTGTTGTAATGTGACATAACTTGTTGTAGTTATAGCACTTCTAGCACTTATAGCTGCTTCTATCACAATCTTTACCTCAACATCTGGATTGTCCTCTTGCACTCAAACTATGATCATCATCAACATCTATCTATTGTTGCTCAATATGTTGTTGCTTGTTATGGCCACCCAACCACTTCTACCTCCTCTTAAAGCACCTCTTGCCAGAGTATCGTATGAGATGTTAAGTTGTTGCAACTCAAGTTGCAACAACAGCTTAATCACTTGATCACATTAATTTGTTCTTTGCTCAAGCACCTATAATGATTCAACTAATTCAACAAAAGATAGTTCTTCATGTTCTTACTTTCCTCAATTGCAGTGATACGACGTTAAATCATTGTGACATTAATTTAAGTGCCAGCTCCATGAGGTGTTGGCTTATCCCATCCTCACCACAATACAGGATATAGTTGGCATTTCTTTGTGACATAGATTTAAGTGCTAGCTCCATGAAGTGTTTGCTTGTCCCATCCTCACCACAATACAGTATATAGTTGGCAATTGATTGTAGCCACGATATGTATTAAAATAGTGTCTTCAAATCATTCATATGATGGTTCTTCTTAACCTTATCAAATTTTTGATAGGTTTGCCAAAATATCTCAAACTTACTTTGTTTTGGAGGTATTGGATATCCACTCAAGTCAAAACTTCTAAGGCTTCATAGATGGGCCTTAACATATTACTGTCATAGATCAAAAGATTTTCCCTTTTGATCATCTTAGGCTCTTACCAGCAACTCTTCATCTTCTAGCATCAAATTTGGAACATCCATTGATACATTCAAACTCTTTTTTAATCATGTCACATCTTTATTTGAATTCCAGCGATAATATTTGCTGTTGAACAACTTGAGCACGATAGTGCATACTTGGCAACTACATCTCTCCTCAAGGTCGTTTAAGCACAATGATTTGATACCACTTTGTAAGGAAAATTTGGCAAGACAACAAAAAAAATACACTTGAGAAAATACTAATAATTTGTTTTTCACAATTGCATTCAGGCAATATTGGCTATATATAGCCAAGATTCAAGCAAACAAATCATACTACATTTATTATTTCTTTATTTATTAATTTGCAGGTCCTCTATTAAACAAACTTATCCAACTTTATATTTTTAATTAGCCCGAGCTAATCCTTTCACCACTACATGGTTGTTTCCCATTAGTTTCTTAATTTTAATTAAGAAAAATTATACATGATGAAAGGATAGCAAAACGATACAAAAAAAATATTCAAAAACTTTGATTTCCAAACCACTAAACAAATGATACCAAAAAAATATAAATGGAGACTATAAATTCGGAGTGTCTAGCACTGTTCTCTAGATATGAACCGCATGGATTTCCCCCTTTTAGTTACTTCCTTAATATCAAGAGAAAAAAACTGGATGCAAGGACAACAAAGTTTAGAAGTTAAAAATGAAGAAACTGCAAGCAACACTGCATATAATTATTTACACCCAGTGTACAGTAAAAAATACTTTGTAAGAACTGTTACACAATACACACTTTGAACAATTTGGAGCACAGAGACATAACTTGTACTATTTCTGAAAAATTGCAACATGGAAAATAGGATGGAATAAAATTGCTTAATACAAAAGAGAGAGTAGAGTTGGTTAGTCTGACCCTCTCTTTCTAATTATCACAAACAATCATTATAGAATTTATGCATCTCCAATCCAAACTAAATTCAGATCCTCAGACAGGCTCTTTCTGCAAATCTCCAACAAGAGCATCGCCACTTTCTTTATTATGCTTTGGTTTCATTGAAGAAAACGATGATGGCCAGTTTGTTGGTTTCGCTGTTTGTTGATGGGGAGCTAGCATGTTTAAGTAAGTGTACAATGACATACCTCCAAGAGCTGTAATTGCTCCACATATGCTTAAAACCCCTGGATTTGAATTAAACAGAAGAAAACCTCCAAGGAGGATTACACAAGTCTTGAACTGCCCAAGAACAACATGTGAAACTGCAGATGTTGCCCTGAAATACAGGTACATGAAAAATAGGGTGTAAACACAAAGCATATAAGGTGGTTCGTCAACATTCTACTGAAAATTGCAAAATAAGCTTCCCATGAAAAGATTGGAAGGATTAAGTAACCTCACCCCAAAGCCAATGCACCAGACCACTGTAACAGGAAACCAAGAATAGCTGAAAGAAAAATAGCCAATGTGTTGGTTAAGTTCCATTTGAAAGAAAGGCCGCCGGGAGGATCGAGCCAGGGCATCAAAATCACCAAAAAGAAAAGTGTCATTGGGGTTGTCTTCCACATTAAGCTGTTTATATGATCCAAAACATGTTAATACAGGACCTCAAACTCATGGATGAAACAATAAAAAACAAAGAGAGCACCATTTGAAGAACATACCCTAATGCTGTCCAGTTTTCATGTTGCTGAAGGTTGGACCAAAGGATTTTGTTGATGGCACTTGGAATAATCCATGTCAAAGCAACGAATGCTCCAAATAAGTGAAACTCGAGGTCTGTAACCGTTGCAACAGCAACACCAATTGATACTACTGTTAGTGCCAGAACCTGCAACAAAGAAACTAAGACAAACTATTCAGGAAAAAATTGCTCAACTTTTTATGAAAATCCTAGAATCATCAATTGAGGAATTGTACCTTTGGAAAAGAAACAATTTTCCTAAAGAGCAAAAACTCAGCTAGAACAATTGTTGGCGTCACAGCAATCTTTGACATCTGATAGAAGCCCACGCTGGGATATAAAGCAAAGCATCCTCTTATCTTCTATAAAGGTAACGAAACAACAGATGCAAAATTCTTTACGACAGAAATACCTATTGTACTTCAAGCTCATATTAGCAAGCCCAGTAGAGAAGGACATGACTATCCCAAGAGTTAACAGAGTAAAGATTCTGGAAGACTTTGCAGGAGGTGGAGGCGGAATGAAAGAGAATGCATTCATGATGGCCATCAATAACCAACTCAGACTGTAGTGTATGAAGGTAAGTAAGATAGGAAAATTGAAACCGACTTTTCCAAGAACCTGAAGAATGCCATAATTATTGAGGATTTCGGGAACATTTTAATGGCTGGAAGAAATTGGTGAGGCAAGGTAATCTACCAGCTTGTTCATCAGAATGATGCAAACAGAAACCCAGAAATTGAATGTCAGAGCAATAGTAGGGCTGCATATCCGCTGCTGCACCCGCTTTGCACCTTCGGATGTCCTTAAATCACTGAAAAGGGAAGCTTTGAGATCTTCTAACCTTTTACCTAATTCCATTAACGAATTATCAAAATAAAGGCACATATATTCAGAATTGAAACTAAATAAAATTAAATTCAGAAATCAAATAGCAAAGGATATCGAGATCCTAAGATTATGGGAGGAACATAAAGGTTTGAAAATCCATTGCTACAGTAAAAAAATTTGAAATTTGAAGAGCGCGAAGGCTTGCTCCGATAAGCTTAAATGAAAATTATGCATGCACAATAGTTTTGTCTTGCAACACTAGAAAACCTCCACTACAATAGGCAATTTTTCACCAACCCAGCAACATTATAAATAAAGTTAATGTTAAGGGGCCGTTTAGCTGCCAGGAGAGTTTAGTTACTAAGGATTTTACTAAATCCTCAAAACTATATTTAGTAAAACCGGAGGATACCGGATTTGAATAAATCCGTAAAAACAAGACATTTTTTATTTTACTGGGATTTAGTTGTGTTGAGGTGTGGAGACCATTTAGATCATCCATGGAGGTGCCAATAAAGTTCTGGTGGGTTTCCGGGAGGTCCCAGAGTGTTCCGGGACAAGTCAAGGTCAATTCAGGCCCACCAGCGCTCCTTACAGGAATTCGACTAGAGAGCCTGACGCTGGGGCACACACCAGCGCCAGGCACTCAAGACATGAGCGCCACGGCGCCCGCCAGATTGATCCTGGGGCTCCCAGGTGCCCACGGCGGACTCAAACAATAAGGGACTTGTCTTTTGGGCCCTAAGGCATGTTTAGGGAAAAATAGGAATTGGTTTGAACCTATATATAAGCCTAAACATGTGGGGGGCTCAAAAAATGACACATAAGAAAGTCTTGTGAGTGCAAAGAAGAAGGGGGCGACAACCCAGGGCTGAGGCTACCGCCAAAAGCCACAGCGAAGGTCGCAGCCAAAGATAACAGCGGGAGGCTATAGCGGTGGCTGCACCAAGAAGCCGTTGAGGGAGATCTTCATCAGAGATTTGCACGAAATGGTTGCAGCAGGCGACCACAAGGGGGCTACATCGGTAGCTGTAGCAGTGTGCTGCGGTGGTGGTCGTAGCAGAGTGCTACGGCGGTACCTACAGCGAAGAACTGAAGCGGTGGCTCATTGGCTGAGATGTTGACTGCAGTGGGAGCTATTGTATGTTCAAGAATTGAGTTAGAGAAATAGGGGAAGGGTATAGAGAGAAGGATGCTAGAATTTGTGTGATTTTCCTGACGGTGCAATCTTCCTCTTCTTCCGGGTTAGGGTTTCTCAGAAATAACTATGTAAGCTTTTGATGGTTTCTTCATAGTGGATATTCTTGGTGGTGTAGCTCTGTGATTTTTCCCGTCATCGAGTTTTCCACTATATCCTTATGTTTGTGTTTGGATGGTTATTTCTCAATGATTGTGTTGAGATCTGTATGATTTTTTGTTTTGCGAGTTTTGCGAGTTTTACTCCGGTAACCTCAACTCAAACCCGTCATAATAATCCTAACAGGTTGATTTTTAGAATCAAGGCCCCAATGCAATATTGCCTAAATTTACAAACTATCACCTAATCTTACCCATAAATGTAACTTGACGCCCATTTGATAATTAAAAAATAAAACAGAACATAGATGTATCTGTAATGCATTTAAATGTATTTTGGGCACCTACTATTGCCCAAATTTGTCATTCATCCCCATTTTACAATTAAAAAAGACCTTAGCATAGAGAGTTTTTTATGCATTTACAAAGATTTGATTATCAAATTAAATATGTAAGAAACACTACAACCAAACTTGTCAAATTAAAATTATAAGGATTTCAGTGGCATGTAAGAAACAACTGGCCATCTTCCTACTGGCAGTTCCAAAAGAAACTCGGTTTAGCCCAAGCGATACAAAAAGGGTAATCAAAATTTAATTTAAAGCCTCGACTGGCCTAAAAGCATCATATAATCATATAAATTCACTAATAAACAATTCCTTTCAATCTACAAAAACTCTGGTAGCCGAAACCTTAAAACGAAGAAATGTTACAGATAATCTAGAGTTAAATTTGACAATATAAAAAGCACAGAAGAATGCGACAGCAAAATACAATCTAAACCATAATGCCTCCAAAATCCTAACGGAGAAGGAGATCACCTCTCTCATTGGCGTCGCTGTCCTTCCGCTTGATAAATCTTTGGACATCCCTCCTTACGAAGAAGTTCATGATTTTCCTGCTGCAAAGCATCCTTCCCCAGTAGAGAGAGAAATAGAGAGACAGAGAAACCGCTCACTGGGTGCAAAAGTGAAGAGGAAAGGTTCAAAAATGGTGCAGCAGACGGAGAAGATAACGGACGAGTGTCTGTGGGAAGTACATGAAATAGGTAACGGTGAGCGACCGTCGGTGCTCGGAATGTAACGCATGAGAGAAGGTGCGCAAATGTCGGTGCGGCTAAAAAACTTCCTTTTTTTTTTCGAAAATTTGTGAAACCGAAATGAAACGTAAAACTTTAAGCAAAAATAAAAATATTTTTCATTTTCCTAGCTGCTATCTCATTAAATTGTGCTGTGAGAAAAATGTGCACATTATGATTTTTCTTCGGTGCACTATTTCTGGTAAAACTCAGAACTCGAAATATTTTCTTTCATCTGCTTCTTCATTTTCTTCGCTATCGATTTGAATCAGATTTCTTAAACTTCCCCTCCATCTATGGTCGAAAGGTATAATTTTGAAACTTGCTAGTAAAGTTGGAATTCCTATAATGGCGGATTCGCTTACCTTTTCTCAATCTTGCTTAACATTTGCTCGAGTATGTGTTGAAATTAATACTTTGTCTATCTTGAAAAAATTCAAGTCGGATGGATGAAAATATCATCACTCAGAGAGTTGAATATGATTGGGTCCCCAATATTTGTGAAACATCTAATATGTTTGCTAATGTTGAATGTGTTTGTGTAATTAAAATTGTATATGGGTAGTTTGCAATCTTCCCTCCTAACATTTATGGAGATAAATCAACGGGTAGTTAGCAATCTTCCCTCCATCTTTCAATCTCCCCTTCTTGTTCCTCTTTCTACTAGTATGGGTTCTCCGTCTTCTCGGGACAATCAGATTACCAGCTATATTCCTTCCAGTCAGGACTTAAATGCCTTGTCGGAACTTGGTCCAAGTCCCTCTTTTGGATCTTATTTTCCCAGGGAACTAACTACTCCCAAGATCAATTTTCTTTTTTTTTATCACAAATTATCATGAGCAATGTCCAGATGATTTCCATATCACCAGCTCTTACTCTAAATTAAGTGGAAAAAACTCGGATGAACAGACACAAGTTCAACCTTCTTCTAATATTTTACAACCTCAACTCCGAATTCAATTGGTTGTTCAGCAGTTGAGTTAATAAATAATGGAGATGTTTTGAAAATTTTGGAGGGAATGATATCCCTCAGCGTTCTGCCCAAATGATTTCTTTGTATGATTTTAAATTTTTTTGTTCTTGACTTTTGAATTTGATCTTTTCATTTATGTAAAAGCTATTTATTATGGTTTGGAATTTCAAGAGGCCTACATTCTGACATTCGTATTCATGACCTGAAATATCATGTCAATTTTTATAAATCTAACATTTTCAGTATTTTGAAGTCAAAAATCAACAACATTGGTCTTTCTTTTGCTTTCCTAGTTGACAAATTTACACTTTTAGACAATGAAGACAATTGTAATAATTTTGATTCTATATTGGTTGGGAGGATTTGGATCAAATGGAATTCCCATACAATCTCTTTCATGCCTAGTATCATTAATTCTCAATTTATTTATATTTCTCTTCTTCAATTTCATTACACTTATTGGCTGATGGACAATGCTATTGGTCTTTGGATGGTATTAGGGGATTTTAATTGCATCTATTTTCCCTAAGGCAAGATTGGGAGGTTCCCCCTTCTCTTCTCAAATTAAATATCTTTAATAATTTCATTAATGAAGCAGGTCTTCTAGATACAACTACAAAGGTAGTTACCTTAGTTTGGCTAATCATCATTTTGGTTACCCGATCAAAATTAAACATAGCTGATAAATCCATAAATTATATCTAAAATAAAGGAATATTTCATTCATTTTTGATCTTTAAACTGCTCATAAATCAAATTTTGTTTATCTTTTTAGGAAAATGGCTTATCCAAAAGAGTTCTGATACATTTATGCAAAATTCCATTTTTTTTTCAAAGGAAACCGCCGTCACGCGCTGCAGCGCGCTACGGCGCGCTTCTGCGGGTCATTTTGCAAAATCATGCGTTGACGCGCGCTGCAGCGGGTCCGTTTGCAAACCGCGAGCGCGATCAGGCGCTGCAGCGGGTCCATTTGCAAACTGTAGGTGCGGTAGCGCGCTGCAACGGGTGACTTTGCTAAATGCGGACGTGGCAGCGTGCTGCAACGGTTCAGCTTGCAAACCGGGGGCGCGCGGTAGCGCGCTGCCACAGGTGTCTTTGCGAAATGAATCGCTCCCACGCGCTGCAGCGGCGCATTTTGCGAAATACCCTGCTGCAGCGCGCTGCAGCGGTATGATTTGCAAAATGCTAGCGCAGTAGCGCGCGGTAGCGGGACACTTAGCGAAAATTCTTGTGCCATTGCACGCTGCAGCGCGCCGTAGCAACGGCCCGTCGCAATTTCTTCTGGCAGATGCATTTATTGCAACTGAGACAAGACTCCCAACCAGCATCCTGTCCTAGTCATCATTCCCTATGCAGCTGCTACATTTTTAATTGAAAATGAGGCTTATGAGGTGATGTTTTGGCTAAACAAATGAAGATATTGGTCACCTCACCATCTATGGAGATTTTTTGCCATCATCGCTCAGAATTTTCTAATGGAATGGCTGGTTTGGATCTTAAGTGGAAGAATGCAGCCCCTCTTTTATATATATCACTCCTCTTGACTAGAAGAGGGTTCCCAATTTTGCTCAAAACAACTAAGTAAAGAAGAGGGATGCATAGTGGAAGAGAGGAACTCCCCAAGGGTGGAAGAGCCATTTTTGCTAAGGAGAAGAAGAATGAAGGCAGCACTAGCGATCTTAGAGAGGAACTTCAAGAAGGAGAAGAAGAATCTAGAGAACTTCCAAGGAACGTTCCTAGTATCTTCTAAACTCTACTTTTGTAATTTTTTTTCTTAAGTTGATCATGAAAGGATCTTTATTCATGTATGTGTTTTTTTTCATTTCTTTTGTAATAAGTAGCTAATTCTCCCTTGGGGAGGGTTGGGGTAATCCCATGTGTTAAATAGTCACATTTTTGTTGTATGAAGTTTTCCTCAAGCATTAATAAAATGTATGAACTCAATGCCTTGCTCAAGAAATGCTTTTTATCAATTTAATCTTGATTGTGAATTAAAGGAAAATGAACTTATGAACTCAAGAGCTAAAGTGTCTTGTGCTTCATAGCTCACATTTGGTTAAATGCTAGATTTATGAGTGCATAAACACTTAGAACTATGTAAGAAAGTTCTTGAGCTTAGTGCACCTTAATCTACGCTCAACTATAGTGTTGATGTGTGTGATGCTAAGACCCACTAAGTGAGCTCCTTAGCTCAACATAATTGACGGTGAGAAAGAATTAGTTGTGTGCTCATGAACGATGTGACATAATCATAGAGCCCAACATATTATTCCCTCATTTCAATTATGTGTGATATGAGTAATGCTCCTAGTGGAATCAATGCTTATAAGATCTTAAAAATTTAATAGTCTACATTTCCTTGATCAAGAAATAAGATAAAAACTCAAAACCTAAAATCTTATAAGAATATTGTGCCGAAATAGAACCGATTGTGTGTTCATTTTGTGCACAAGATTTGAACTTGTAAAACCTTGAGATAAAACTCAATTTAGAACAAAGTCTACTTAATTTAATTTTAAGTAAATGAAGGACAAAGCTTGAGGAATCATCATGCATTGATGACTTATCATGACATGTGGGATGAACCCAACTCTCCTCTTCCGTTATCTGACTTATTTTCCACTTAGTGATTATTGTGCTTAATTTAGAACCAACTCAACCAATTACATCATAGCTTAAATATTAGTGATAATAGATAAACCTTAGTAACAAAATAACCAATTCTCTGTGATTCGATAAATCTCAAAAACTAACACTTTCCACTTATTACTTCAGACCACGTACACTTGCGTACATATGCAGACGTGTATTTACAGTCTGTCAAGTTTTTGGCACCGTTGCCGGGGAATTGGATTTGTTTCATATTAAGGATAATCTATAAGCAGCTAGTAATTTAAGTATTTTCTTGCATATACTTTTAGTTTTTGATTTTTGTAATTATAACATTTACTTTTTTGTTTGTCTTTTTTCTGAACATTATTGAATTTGTTCTTGATAGCCTAAGTATTGTAGTGTATGAGTAGAAGGGTCTGCACGAATTATCCATTTGACCCCAAAATTGAAAGAACATACTTACATGCTATGAGAGAACAAAACCTATCAACCCAACAAGCCGTTATGGAAAATGCTAATGAAAATCCTGTATAACTATTAGGAGAGCCAGTAGGAGTGGCTGGGGGGAGAGCACTAAGAGATTATAGACTTCCTACTGTTAGGGGAATCCCCCATGTAATTGTTAGGCCTAATATTGAAGCCAATAACTTTGAGATCAAACCCTCCACATTGAGTATAGTGCAAAATAATTAGTTTTGGGGATTAGCCACTGAATACCCAAACTCACATGTTTCAACTTTTCTTGAAATATGTGACACATTCAGGTTTAACGGCGTCTCTGAAGACGCAGTTAAATTATGGCTTTTCCCATTCTCTTTACGAGACAGAGCCAAGCGTTGGCTCAGCTCTCTGCTAAGCGATTCCGTTCGAACGTGAGATGATTTGACAAAAAATTCTTAGCTAAATATTTCCCTCTGGCGAAAACCGCTCGGTTGAGAATTGAGATAACCAACTTTACTCAGTTGAAAGGGGAGACACTTTATGATGGATGGGACTGACTTAAAGAATGCTTAAGGCGTTACCTACATCATGAGTTTCTTTTATGGATGCAAGAGCAAACCTTTTACAATAGTTTGAATGCTCCTACCAGGACACTCATTGATGTAGCTGTCGGTAGCTCTATTAGCGGCAAAACCCAAGAGGAAGCTTATGACCTCTTAGAAGAAATGGCTAATAATGCGTATCAGTGGCCTTCTGATAGGCTTAAAAAGGAACTTTAATGGTAAACGAGTCTAACCAAATTATGATATTACAACAAGAGATACTTGCCTTGAATGAAAAAATTGAAAGAATGAATGTTAATGTTATTTCGGAGATACATTGTGAATTATGCGATGGTAGCATAACAGTGAAAACTGTAACTTAAATAACCCCTTTGTACAAACCAATACTGAACAAGTAAATTATCTAAGAAATAATAACTCTACAAACAACCCTTACTCCAACACCTACAATACAGGGTGGAAAACCACCCTAATTTCTCTTGGAGTAACAATAATAATGGAAATCAATATGGGGGAAGTTCGTCAAATCAATAAGGCATAAATAATAAAAATAATAATATCAATCATCACCCAAACCTAGAAGGAACTTTCAACTCCTTCAAAACTGAAACGATACAATTTATGCGCCGCACTGAAGCGACTATCACGTGCCACGACACATCTATCCAAGGGATAGAGGCTTCCCTTAGGAATATAGAAACCCAATTGGGGCAAATCTCCAAGCAGCTGACCACTCGGCAGTAAGGGGCTCTACCCAGTTCCACCGAAATAAACCCTAGGGAGTTAGTTAGTGTTATTCATTCGGAGGAGGTGTTCGGGGGAACTAAGACTGAAATAACGAGTGCAATAGATTATGAGCTAGAGGCATAGGAAGAAGATAGGGGAAATGAGAGTGAGAAGCTTATCGCTCCAAAATGCGAAAACCCCGGGAGGTTGAGCATTCATTGCATAATTATGAACGAAGTAATTTTAGATCCTTTGTGTGATTTTGGTGCTTCAATCAATGTTATGCCTACCATATTTACGAACAACTGAAGGTATGAGGAATGGAATATACCTCCATGATTTTAGGGTTTGCTAATCTTGAATCCCTTACCCCTCTTGGTAAGGTAAGAAATATTGCAGTAGAATTGAGAAGTTTTACTGTTCCCACCAATTTTGTGATTTGAGAGTGGGATCGTTGGAATAAAAATTCCACGATCATTTTCGGGAGACCCTTCCTAATGAGTGTGAAAGCGGTCAATGATATAAGCCGCAGGGTTATGAGTGTTAACGTCAAGGAAAAAACTGAATTAATTGATTTCAAACCCACCGTCTTTAAACGTAGAGAAATGGAAAAGGAAGTTAGAAAGAAATTAAGAAAAGAAAGATGATGTGCTTGAAGATCTGATGTTGAAAATAAGTAATTCTGATCATAGCTCATCTCCTTCCGCGGAAAAGGGGAGCAAGGAAGGAGTAAGAAAAAGGAAAACTAGAAGTGGAAAAAGGAAGAAGAAGACTCCCCCAAAACTTGAATTAGAAGAAATTGATCTGCTGAGGGAAGTTAGATATGGTGAGGGTTTGAGCCACCCTGTGGGTTGTGCTCACTCAAGCATCTTTAGCTTATGGAAGAAGAAACCTCCATATCTAATTAGTTGATCATTTGCGAGTCTAGCTAAGACGTTAAATTAAGCGCTTATTGGGAGGCAACCCAATTCAAAAAAAAAAAAACAAATTTAGCGCTACAGCATGCTGCAGCGGAAATTCCGCTACAGCGCGCTGCAGCGAGTATACTGTGCCTTTGCGGATATCCCGTGACAGCGCGCTGTAGCGAATTTTCCGCTACAGCATGCTGTAGTGCTAAAGTTTTAGCGGAAAATTTAGCGCTGCAGCGGTTGCTCCAGCTAATTTTTTTTTTTTTTATCTGTATTGGGAACAATGCAGTCAAAAAGTCATGCCATTTGGGTTCCCCATGCTGTCAAAAGGTGGGTCTGAAAAGCTGCCCCCCCCTTCACATGGATCACCATATTTAAGAAGGGAGGCCAAAGCCTATTCTTCCTTGCACCACTCTTAACTCTTTTCTTCCTCACACTCTTAATCTCTCTAGCTCTCATATCTCATCATATTTTATGGGAGGAAGGCTATTCCAAGAAGGGAGGCCAAAGCCTATTCTTCCTGGGGAACCTTTAATAAGAAAATATTCTCTTCCGCTGAGGCCGAGCAGCGATTTTATTCAATCACTTCTCAGCGGAAGTTAATTTCGGAGAGGAGCTTCAGCCCCGCCTTGCCTATTCCGGTAGAACAAGTCAACCCTCGAGGTTGAAGGGAGATGATTACTAAGAGATCTCCGATGTACCCTTCTATTGTCCAAGAGATTTATGCAAACACCATTGATGCGGCCGGACAGTGGGTCTTCTGCCGTGGTAAGGTTGTCACCCTTGGAATTGCTTAAATTGAGCAATTCTATGAGCTCGAGGAGGTACATTCTTGCTCTTACTTGGAACTCTTGGAGTCTCGCCAAGACTCCCTTGATCTCGTGATGGATCTCGTCCACGATGACACCGAATGGGAATGAGGATTAGCCAACATTCCTCGTTCTGAAGTAACAGATACGAGTAGTACTTGGCTAATCTTTATTTCTAGCTTTGTCATGCCTATGAGTCATTTGACTGAAGTGACCCATGCCCGAGCACTTTTCTTGTGCTCGTTGGTTAGGCCAAGCGAGATTCGTATCTCGAGTATTATTTTTGGGCAACTTTGGAAAGCTCTCAAGGGTCCCTGCGCTGTATTGGCCTTCGGGTCTTTGATATCAGGGCTTTGCGAGGCCCAAGGGATCAAAATCCTCTCCTCTGACACCATAGTTCCCCCCGGTTGCGCCCTTAATCCCTCAAATCTGAATGCCCGGGCAAGTGAACAAAAGCTGCCCAAGAAAAGAAGGGGCGTGCAGGGGGAAATATCAACGCCGTCCAGCCAGCACCTCACAAATAAGCTTTTATTGTGTCTCCACAATCGGCAAGCGGATTTTAGCAAGGCCCTCACCGCCGACATGGGGTTCTTTAAACAAGAACTCATCCAGCAGCGCTGGTTTCAGTTCGACTTTCATGAAGCCCTCAGGATGATATTTGAGGATTGGAACTTGCAGGGTGGACTGGATCCTTCCATGTTGCCTAGGTCGCCTATTGGTGCCCCCATTCCGGAGATGCGCTATCCTTGCGAAACTGCGTACGTGGAGGAGGTGGAGAAAGAGGAGGAAAACGAAAATTAAAAAGGTTGTATTTTTTTCTTTTTGTATTTTTCTGTGTTTTCCTTTGTATTTGTATTTAGTGTATTTTATTTTGAGATCGTAATTTATGAATTTTCATATTCCCTAATTTTTTTGATATTCTTAAATGACATATTTTTTCTTAATTTTTCAAGAAAATGAAAGTCACAAAATATCAATAAAGAATTTGATATAAAGTAAAGGAGTGCTTAATAAAAAGATGATCAAATACATTATGAGCATTAAAATGTTTTAACCAAGAAATGAATAAAGGATAATCTATCTCAAAAAATTTAAGGTAATGCCATGAACTAAGTGTGGGAGAAGACATTGGACTAAAGACTAGAGATTATGATGAGTACTCTAAAAGAGTGTGCTAGGCTCCCGCAGGACTTTATGATCACAAAAATATATATTGGGATGAAGAAAAGTATATCTCCTTAAGAATGAAAAGAAAAAAATATTAAAAATGGATGATAAAAAATATCTCTCCCAAATAATCAAAATGATAAAGGATGAAGAAAAATATCTCTCCTTTAATCTTTTCATCTTTGTGATTCATAAGAAGGAGCACATATGGCACAAAACTCTTGAGTCTCTCACTACCTCTCTAGTCCAAGTTTCCCATGAAACTTTACCCATCATCAAGTGATAAGCATAAAAATCAAATACTTGGAGATTAATTGATTAACCTTATTTCATATCCAAAGATAAAACATCTTAGTGCCAAATGTTTTGAATCATTTTTTATTACGTACATGCCTTGACTTTCACTTATTCTAAAATTGATATTTTTGTTGATTATCATACTTACAAAATAGAAAAAAAAATACTATTTTGAGTTTACTTGAGGATGGACAAGAATTTAAGTGTGGGGGTGTGATGAATCCATAAATTATATCTAAAATAAAAGAAATTTCATTCATTTCTGATTTTTAAATTGCTCTTAAATCAAATTTTGTCTATCTTTTCAGGAAAATGGCTTATCCAAAGGAGTTCTGAGACATTTATGCAAAATTCTATTTTTTTCAAAGGAAACCACTGCAGCGCACTGCAGTGGGTCCGTTTGCAAACCGCGGGCGCGATTGCGCATTGCAGTGGGTGTCTTTGCGAAATGAACCGTTACCGCGTATTGCAGCAGAGCATTTTGTGAAATGCCCTGCTGCAGCCCGCTGCAGCGGTATGATTTGCAAAATGCTAGCGCAGTAGCGTGCGACAGCGGGACACTTAGCAAAAATTCTTGTGCCATTGCACACCGTAGCGCGTCGTAGCAGCGGCCTGTCGCAATTTCTTCTGGCAGATGCATTTATTGTGGCTTAAACAAGACCCCCAACCAGCATCTTGTCCCAACTATCATTTTCTCTACAGCTGCTATGTTTTTAATTGAAAATGAGGCTTATGAGATGATGTTTTGGCTTAACAAATGAAAATATTGGTCACCTCACCATCAATGGAGATTTTTTGCCATCATTGCTCAGAATTTTTTAATGGAATGGCTGATTTGGATCTTAAGTGGAAGAATGTAGCTGTGGCGCCCCGCTCCATAAGCCCACAATCATTAGGCTAAGAAGCGGTGGGTCACTTGTGCAAATCTCTCACTTATCATTGGATTAGGTAGGTCCACAATCCACTAATAAGGGAAGGACGTGCACAAGACATCTGAGGGTATCAGTCACTATATCTAACATATATACAGAGTGCGGAAGCTAAACAAAATAAATAGTACATCCATTCATCATGCATCTCATAAGAATTAACAATAAAATAGCTCAGAAAATAATAAGGTGCATAAAGTAAATCACAATCATAGTACCTGTATTATTACAACATTTAAATAGTTTAAAAGACTGAAAGGTAAATCACTCATCCTCATAAGCGGTTAAAAGTAACTAAGCAATATCCGACTCTCCTGATTGAAGCTCCTCCTTTAAGTAGGGCGCCTCCGCTTCAGCATCTAGCTCCTCAAACCTATCTGAATCTGACATTATCGATTTCATAATGTCAGGGCCCCAGCCAATAAAAGAAAATATTGTTAGATAATTGTCTAAGTACATTTTAGGCTAAATATTTTACATGAGTTATTAATGTCACCATTTTTATACTTAAGTACAACAAAATTACTAAGCAGAAATAAGTTATAAAATTCTAGAAACTAATAAAACCAAGGATTTATTTATTGAATAACCCACTTACTCAATAAATGAAATCTAACTTATAATCTAGCCCTAAACTTAGGAATAATCCTAATATGAGGTGAAGAGATCCTAAGGAAAAGACTTGGAAAATTTCTAGAAGATTTTATTGAGTTAACATAATAAATGATTTTTCTCACTAAAATGAATATAATATAGTTCCAATACTAATTTTAGTAGTTTACAACATAATCTAAAGGTTAATGATGCTTAACCTAAATTTTGGGCAAAATGACTCCTAACTAAGGGTCCAAAAAGTCAACTTTTGATTTAATGCTCCAAATTAAGATTTCTTGCTGTTAAATAATTCCTTACTGTCTAACATGAAGATAGACAGTAGGTACACTAAATTTGGGTAAGAAATGGGTCCCGTAGGTCCAATCTAAGGTTTTTGACCTAAGGGGTAATTTTGTAATTTGCACTTAATGAAATTTAAATTTTTTTATAGTTTACTGTTAGTCGCTATTCAAGGATTTCATAGAGTCCAAGAACACTAAATTCTGAGATCTAATGAATTATTTATAGTCATTTGAATTCCTAAGGGTAGATTTGGTTTTTTTTCTAAGTTAAGAGGGGTCAAAAAGGCATAACTCTTTCATTTGGTATCCAAATTCAGCAAATTAGGAGCCATAGCTTTCTTACATCACACTGAATATTTTTACTAGTGGTAGGCCCAAATTGGACTTAAATTAACCAAGTTATAACCTAATTATAGTTGTGGGTATTTTGGTCATTTCTAATTTTTCTAAAATTCAAAACTAAAATATTTTCTTATATTATTGTAGGCACTGACATTTTAAGCTATCTAGCACTTTAAATTTTTAAATTTGGAGTCTGGATGACAAAGATATGGTAAATTTAATTTTCTTTCCGTTGTGGAGCGCTGTAGCGGCCAAAAAGTGCATTTTTAAGCACTAGGG
Source organism: Gastrodia elata (assembly GCA_016760335.1). Lineage (NCBI taxonomy): Eukaryota > Viridiplantae > Streptophyta > Magnoliopsida > Asparagales > Orchidaceae > Gastrodia > Gastrodia elata. The sequence continues at coordinate 1,944,868 of CM028681.1, read as the reverse complement.
TACGTTGTAGTGGTCCCTATACGATATGGAAACGCTGGAGCGCACTGTAGCGGGCAAAAATGCTGATTTTGGTGCTATGGCGTGCTCTAGCGGACCCGGATTCGAACTTGGGGCGCTGCAGCGTTGCAGCTCGCTATAGCGGAATTTTTGCGCTGCAGCGCGCTATAGCGGACCCAAATTCATAACTCTGGGCACTGTAGCATGCTATAGCAGATTTTTGCACTGCAACATGCTATAGCGGACCCAAATTCATAACTCTGGGCGCTGCAGCGCGCTGTAGCGTCAGACGGTGATTTTGCATGAACGTAAACAGTGATGGGTCACTTTCGGGCTTGATTACTCTCAACCTAGAGCACTTCACGTGCGGTGCCATATATCGATGGAAAGGTCTTTCTGATACCTTTCTATCAACACTAAAATAAAAATAAACGAAGCATCCTAGCTATACGAAATATGGTAATGAATGCAAAGGTATACAAAATAAATGAAAATAGAGCATTTTTCTATGATGCTTTTAAGAGCTTTAATGGCTTCCATATATGTTTATAGACCTCTAGAGATACATTCAAGCATTGCTGCCATATAAAGAAGATAAAATAGAGGGGTATAGGGGTACCTTAGTCCTTTGTAAGATGAGGAAGAAGGATCCCTTATCTTTCTCCAAGCCTTAGAGGGTGAGATGAACTCCTTCTTCTTTAATGCTAAATCATCAATGGAGAAGGGAAGGGATGAGGTGAGCTCTCACATTTTGCAAATTGAGAGGATGAAGGGTTTGAGCTCCCTCTTAAAGGAGGAGAGGAGGAGGGGAGTAGGGGACTAGGCCATCATTGGCCTTGGGGGAGATGCCATCATGAGGCAGCCAAGGGGGGTATGGGGCGCCGGCTAAGGTGATAGCCAGCAGAAATGAGAATTAGAAAATAGGGAAATTGCAAATAGGGGACTCAAAGATTGCTTAATTACGCATTTATTTTCCATAATTATTTAAATATTCTGATTTTTAAAATGTGCTCCGAAAATTTCCAAAAATTCACCCCTAGCTAATTTGGGGGTGAGGAATTCAACGATGAAGTCAAAATTTGATTCCGACGCTTATTTAATTTTCCTATTTTTCGACGCATTTAATTTCATTAAAATATTCGCGAAATTTCGACGACTTCCAAACGCGTTCAAAACATCACCCCTAACTAATTTGGGTGTGACGATAGCAATGGTGAAGTCGGATTTCAATTTCGAGGTCAAAATAAATACCTCAATTTTTTAATTAATTAAATATTAAAATAATCCAAAATATTGGATTCAACTCCGAATTGCTCCAAACCTTCATGGTTTGGATTTAATGACTCGATGATGATAATTATGATCTGATTATGCTAAAATCAACTGGGTAATAACCTTGGGTTGTTACAGACTCCCCCACTTAAAAACGATGTCGTCCTCGACATCATCACTAAGAAGGGAAAAGAAATGCAGAAATCAAGAACATAATTTTGAATCTTAAAAGTACCTGAATCATTAAAGAGACTTGGATATTTTTGTTGTATATCAGGCCTCTTTTTTCCAAGTGGATTCTTCAATAGAATGATTACTCCACTGAACCTTTACCATGGGAATAGAACGGTTTCTTAGCTGCCTTTGATCGCGAGCTAAGATTCTGATAGGCTCTTCCATATAAGAAAGATCCGGCTGAAGGGATACTGCTGGAAATTGGATTAGATGCGAAGGGTTACGAAGACACCTCCGTAGCGAAGAGATATGAAACACATTATGAACTGCAGAGAAATTTTTAGGAAGTTTTAATCTATACGCTGTATAACCAATTTTCTCTATTACTTCGAATGGTCTGACATAGCGAGGACTGAGCTTTCCAGATACACCGAAACGAAATACACCCTTCATTAGGCTTACTTTGAGATACGCAAAATCTTCAACATTAAATTCCAGAGAGCGATGATGGGCATAGTGATATTTACTCTGGCAATCTTGAGCTGCTTTAATTCTCTGCTGGATCAATTGCACTTTCTTATTTATTTCTTCAACTAAATCTAAACCATACAGCTGAACACCGCCTATTTCAGACCAAGCTAAGAGTGTACTGCATTTTCTGCCGTACAGGGCTTCATACGGAGCCATGCCGATACTTGATTGGAAACTATTGTTATATGCAAATTCAACTAAGGGAATATGATCATCCCAAAAACCTCCAAAATTCAAAATACATAGGCGAAGAAGGTCTTCAAGGATCTGATTAACTCGTTCAGTTTGACCGTCTGCTTGAGAGTGAAAAGTAATGCTCATGGCTAGGGTAGTTCCCAAGTCTTGATGCACAGCTTGCCAGAACTTAGAAGTGAATCGATATCACGATCAGATACAATAGATCTCGGAATCCCATGAAGTATGACGATTTCCTTGATATACAACTTTGCCAATTTCTCTATTGAATCTGTTTGACGCATTGGTATGAAATGTGCCGATTTGGTCAGTCGATCGACAATGACCCAAATTGAATCTGCACCAGATCTTGATTTGGGTAAACCCATCACGAAGTCCATAGAAATGTCAAACCACTTCCATTCAGGAATTGCTAGAGGATGGAGAAGTCCTCCAGGCCTCTGATGTTCAGCCTTAACTAGATTACTGGTGTGACACTTCGATACAAATTCAGCCACACTTTTCTTCATTGCAGGCCACCAGAATGATTTCCTCAGATCTTGATACATCTTAGTACTACTGGGGTGTACTTGGTAACCAGAATTGTGGCCTTCCACTAGAATCTCTTATTGCATGGATTTGGGAATCCATAGGAGATCTTCTTGATAGATGGCACCTTTATGGAATCGAATGTCAGTACGACGGCCACTCTCGATGGCTTGTTTAAAATTTAGGTACTCGTCATCTTTTGTTTGAGTAATAGATACATCTCTGTGGCATGTGGGCTCCACATTAATCATTGAGAGCATTGTACTCACCTAGTCGCTATGCGCTGATCGGATATCTAACTTATGGAATTCTTCCTCTAGATGACTCTTAGAGATAAGAGCATTAAGAGTAGCATGACGGCTTAGAGCGTCAGCTACCACATTTGCCTTTCTAGGGTGGTACTGGATATCAAGGTCATAGTCACTGATTAATTCTAACCACCTTCTCTGCCGATAGTTCAACTCCCTTTGAGTGAATATGTACTTCAGACTCTGATGATCTGTGAAAATCGAGCACTGGATCCCATATAGGTAGTGATGCCAAATCTTTAAAGCGAACACTACAACAGCTAATTCAAGGCCGTGAATGGCATAATTTCTTTTGTGGGTCTTCAGTTGGCGGGAAGCATATGCTATGACCCCTTCTTGCATTAGTACAGCACCTAAGCCTATACCAGAGGCGTCAGCATAGACTTGATAGTTTACTCCTTCCTTAGGAAGAACTAGGATGGGGGCAGAATTAAGCGCATCTTTCAGTGCCTGGAACGCTGCTTCACAAGCTGGTGACCATTCAAAGGGTACAACCTTCTGGGTGAGTTTGGTGAGTCGAAAGACTATCTGAGAAAAGCCTTTCACAAACCTTCTGTAATAACCGACCAATCCCAAGAAGCTTTTGATTTCTATCACTAACTTGGGTTGTGCCCATTCTTGGATTGCACTGACCTTGATTTGATCTACTTTGATCCCTTGAGCATCTATCACGTGGCCTAAGAAGGCAATAGAATCAAGCCAAAATTCGCATTTTGAATATTTGGCATACAGCTGGTGATTTCTCAGTTCTTTTAACACAGTCTTGAGGTGACTTTCATGTTCCTTTTTCGTCTTGGAGTATATTAAAATATCATCTATGAATACGATGACAAATTTGTCAAGGTATGGATTCAAGACATGCTGCATTAGGTCCATAAAGATGGAAGGCACATTTGTCAATCCAAATGACATCACTAGGAATTTATAGTGGCCATATCTAGTCCTGAAAGCAGTCTTCATTATATCAGAATCTTTCACTTGCAGTTGGTGGTACCCTGATCGTAGGTCAATCTTTGAAAACACTTTTGCTCCTGCCAACTGATCTAAGAGGTCATCGATGCGGGGCAAAGGGTGCCTGTTCTTTATGGTTACCTTATTCAGCTCTCTATAATCGATACACATCCGTATTGTCTCATCCTTCTTCTTGATGAATAAAACTGGCGCTCCCCATGGGGAAGAACTAGGCCTGATAAGACCTTTCTCCAATAATTCTGGCAGTTGCTTGTTCAGCTCCTGCAACTCCTTGGGTGCCATTCTATAGGGTGCCTTAAAAATAGGTTGGGTTCCTGGGGCAATATCGATTACAAATTCTACTTCCCGTATAGGTGGAAGACCGGGCAGGTCTTCGGGGAAAATATCAGCAAATTCATGAATGACAGAGTTCTGGAGTATAGGGACATCTTCTTTCTTTTCTCCTAACATCATTACCAGGAAGGCAATGCAACATTTGTTTACTAGCTTTTTGACTTGAATAGCATTGACTAAGGAAGCTCTTGTACTAAAGTTCCTTATGAATGACTTAGCTTATTTACCACTGCCCAGGGTGATCTTCTTCTTTTGGTAGTTGATGATGGCATCATACTGACTCAGCCAGTTCATACCTAAGATAACATCAAAGTTGGCTATTGGAAACACCACCAGCTTGGCTTCAAATTTTGTTTCTCCAATGGGGACTTGTATCTTGCAGAATTGGCTGGCTTGTAATTGAGCTCCGGATGTAGTCCTACACTTAGAGGCTTTGCTAAGCGGTGTACTGACAAACTAAAAGACTTTGTCCAGCTCTCAGAGATGAAGGAGTGACTTGCTCTAGTGTCGAATAGAATATTGCATGGCTTATTATTTATATATATTGTACCTAATTGTGAGTGCAATAATCTACAAATTACTTCTAAGCAAGTAATAATAATAAAATGGCAGATTGGTTCAGAAGTGTGTACCTGACACCACGTTATTATCTTCCAGCGACTTCAGTAGGAGTAAGAGCATAGACTCGTGCCGGACCAGCTTGCTATTTATTGTAAGGCTGTCGGGTAGGCGGTCTCGGAGCAATTGGGTGGGAAACAATAGCTGTCTCATGCTGCTGAGTAGAGGGAGGAGGTGGCAGTGTTGGATGGGCTGTGGCAGGCTTCTGGAATAAATCGAAAGTCCGTTGGCATTTAGAGCGATCGATCTGATCGCCATCAATCGTGTCTGTGTAATTGCACTGATAGTAGGAGTGGCCTGGCCTCCCATAATTGAAGCAGTTCCCATTCTTGTGGTAGCACCGCCCATAAGGGTGGGGGCAAGTGCAGCTGTCAAAAGGATCCGTTGATGCAGACCCTGCCTCAATCTGATATACCCTAGCTCTTCTAGGGGTCTCATTTCGAATGACGGATCGTACCGTAACTGCGCTTGGACTCGGATGTCTCGTCCAGCTCAATCACCTTGGCAGATTCTAGTATCTCCGCGAAGTCAGTTGAGCAGTGGGATATGACTAACCTCCGGATGGAGGGTCGAAGTCCGCTTCGGAAGCGATGGCACATGTCAGCTTCTGTAGGAACAAGGTTGGAGGTGAACCTTGCTAGCCACCTAAATTCGGACTCATAAGCCGAGACTGACCGGCTTCCTTGTTGTAGTTTGAGGAACTGGTCTGCCATGGTGTACATGGCAGAGGTAGCGATATATCGGGCCTGAAACACCGCTATAAACTCATCACAAGATATTTCTTCCAATTCCCATCCTTCGAACAGTGTGTGGCAGATGTTGTCCCACCAATATTCTGCCTCTCCTTGGAGCAAGTGCGTTGTCAGGCGAATTACCTCGGCATCAGGGCATTTGATACTAGTTAAGTTCTTTTCTACTACATTTATCCAGTTAGCCGTGTCCATTGCAGAGAGACTCCCATCAAAGGTTGGGGGTCTGAGGCGAAGGAAACTATGGAGTAATCCGTCAGCTGACTAGGTGTGATGCTGGGACGAGTGGCAGGTTGCCACGGCAGTCTCAGAAGCTGCATGATTTGGTTCATCTGGGCGGTGAGTAGGCCGTTCCATCCATTCTATTTATTTGGCTTGAGCTATGGCTGCTCTCCTGGCCTGCTTGGCTTGAACCTCTGTAGTTTGCTTTGCTTGCTCTTGGTGGAACTCTGCCTGCTTTTGGTGGGATTCCACCATCATCTTTACTGCTCCCAGCAAGGCGCTCACCTCACTGGATGAGGTGCTAGAGGGAGCAGGAGATGGGCTCTGTTCTGGTTTCATGATTTTGATTGCTAGAATCTGAATTAAGAGAAATACACTTTCAGAATTTTAGAAAGTGAAAGGTCATAACATTCAATCCCCTTTTTAATCAAAAGTAGAAATGAAAGTATAAGAGACGGGATATAATTGGGGATTCATATGTCTTAGTACGAAAGTTGAGTCCTAATATCTTAAATTCTTGATCTTATAAATATTATAAAACTTTGATTCAAATTAGTTAGCTACCTACTCAGGTTTGATTTTACAAGTTCTACAAATGTTTTATTCAGAGTAATTAGTCACTTATTCATCCTAAGTTCCTACTTACTTAAATTCTATCACTATGATAATATTTTCTAATTCTATACTCTTATTATCCTGAGCTCATGATCATAGTGCTTGGATGTAACCCTGGTATTTAGTTAGTGACTGATTGGCAGAAGAATCATCCATTAGGTAGAGTGGAATATAATTTCCAATCTGACACCTTATGGAATTCTCTGATACCAACTGTAGCACCCCGCTCCTTAAGCCCACAATCATTAGGCTAAGGAGCGGTGGGTCACTTGTGCAAATCTCTCACTTATTATTGGATTAGGTAGGTCCACAATCCACTAATAAGGGAAGGACGTGCATAGAACATCTGAGGGGATCAGTCACTACATCTAACATACATACAGAGTGCAGAAGCTAAATAAAATAAACAGTACATCCATTCATCATGCATCTCATAAGAATTAGCAATAAAATAGCTCAGAAAATAATAAGGTGCATAAATTAAATCACAATCACAGTACATGTATTATTACAATATTTAAATAGTTTAAAAGACTGAAAGGTAAATCACTCATCCTCACAAGCGGCTAAAAGTAACTAAGCAATATTCGACTCTCCTGGTTGAGGCTCCTCCTCTAAGTAGGGCGCCTCCGCTTCAGCACCTAGCTCCTCAATCCTATCTGAATCTGACATTATCGGTTTCATAATACCAGGGCCCCAGCCAATAAAAGAAAATCTTGTTACACAATTGTCTAAGTACATTTTAGGCTAAATATTTTACATGAGTTATTAATGTCACCATTTTTATACTTAAGTACAACAAAATTACTAAGCAGTAGGAGCAGTAAGCGTACAAAGGACATGATAAGTTATAAATATAACATTTATAACTAAACAACAAATGAGGCAAAAGCACACCTCAACAACTAAGTAAGAAATGGGCATATACATATATAATACGGTAAGTAAAAGCACTAAAAGAAATGTCTAATCATAAACATGCTGAGGATCATATGGCATATGCTAATTAAATGATAAAAATATGAACATGGTACATATAGTAAGCAGTAAAGTTTAGCATCCTATAAATACATATAAGTAAGCAGGTAAGTAAAGGAAAACAACTGACTGAAATATACATCAGAACATAGTACACAGTAAGCTGAAAACTGAAACAGATATGTAAAGCTGCCATATCAGAAAGATGGCCATCGGGCTGGTGAAATCCCCAAAGCCTTTCTGGGCTTGGGCAGACAAAAATTCCCATATCTTTTCTAGGCTAGGGCAGACAGAATCCAGCAACATAACTGAGAAGGCAGTAATTAAAAATGCAAAATCTTTTAGTTATTTTACTTTATTTCTGTGGACACATTTCAGAAACAGCTAAGGAGTCAAGCACATCTACAAGACTACGCGGGTTCCATACTTAACACACTCTCCTCAACGAGTAATGTTAAGCATCCTTATAACTCCTTACCCCGTCCAATAGGGTAAATGTGCACCAGAATCCTCCCAGAGACTGAACCCAAAGGTATCTGTTATCCTAATTATTCTAAGTTTTTCATTTTATGCACAAAATACTCTTATATGATATGTCCAAGGGGTTAAGCACAAAGACAAGGGATGCATAGCAATAAAATAAATCAAGTAAGCAATGGACTCTTCTATACATGGTGATACTGTTGTTATTTAATTTAAACCATTCTAATTATTCTAAGTTACACAAGTTCAGGATCTCCAGTTTCTACTATCGAGTGTAACTTAGAAGTACGTCCTTATAGATTACAAAATACTAGGACTAGCTAGGTCCTAATATGCTGAATCAAAGTTGACTATAATAGTTAACTAATAAATCATCATGACCTAATTAATGATTTTAGACATCCTATACTAGGACCTGATCAAAACTACTAAACTAGAGATTATGGATTAAACACCATGAGATTGGGCTTAATCACATAATCCAAAAAAGTTAAGACATAAGATCTAAGTTTCTGTCTAAAAGTGATCTATTGATCAAGGAATATCCTATTAAGCAAATCAAACTTAATAGGATGAATCTCCTTATCCTAGATCTAAAGTTGAAAGACAAAATAATCGAAATAAGTTATAAGAGTCTATAAACTAATAAAACCAAGGATTCATTTATTGAATAACTCACTTACCCAATAAATGAAATCTAACTTATGATCTAGCCTTAAACTTAGGAATAATCCTAATATGAGGTGAAGAGATCCTAAGGAAAAGACTTAAAAAATTTCTATGAGATTTTATTGAGTTGACCTAATAAATGATTTTTTTCACTGAAATGAATATAATATAGTTCCAATACTAATTTTAGTAGTTTAGAACATAATCTAGAGGTTAATGATGCTTAACCTAAATTTTGGGTAAAATGACTATTTTGCCCCTAACTAAGGGTCCAAAAAGTCGACTTTTGATTTAATGCTCCAAATTGAGATTTCTTGCTGTTAAATGATTCCTTATTGTCTAACATGAAGATAGACAGTATGTACACTAAATTTGGGTAAGAAATGGGTCCCGCAGGTCCAATCTAAGGTTTTGACCTAAGGGGCAATTTTGTAATTTGCACTTAATGAAATCTAAATTTTTATAGAGTTTACTGTTAGTCACTGTTCAAGGATTCCATAGAGTTCAAGAACACTAAATTCTGAGATCTAATGAATTATTTATAGCCATTTGAATTCTTAAAGGTAAATTTGGTCAAAAAGTGCATTTTTAAGCGCTAGGGTGCGCTATAGTGGTCCCTATACGATATGGAAATGCAGGAGAGCACTATTGGGCGCTGTAGAGGGCAAAAATGCTTATTTCGGCATTATGGCGCGTTCTAGCGAACCCAGATTCGAACTTGAGCGCTGCAGCGTACTAGAGGGCACTGTAGCGGATTTTTGCACTGCAGCGCACTGTAGCGGACCCAAATTCGTAACTTTGGGCGCTGCAGCGCGCTGTAGCGTCAGACGGTGATTTTGACTGAACATAAACAGCGTTGGGTCACTTTTGGGCTTGACTACTCTCAACTTAGAGCACTTCACATGCGGTGCCTTATATCGATGGAAAGGTCTTTCTGATACCTTTCCATCGACACCAAAATCGGAATAAATGAAGCATCCTAGCTACATGAAATATGGTGATGAATACAAAGGTATACAGAATAAATGAAAACAGAGCATTTTTCTATGATGCTTTTAAGAGCTTTAATGGCTTCCATATATGTTTGTAGACCTTTAGAGATACATTCAAGCATTGCAGCCAAATAAAGAAGATAAAATAGAGGGGTATAGGGGTACCTTAGTCCTTTGCAAGATGAGGAAGAAGGATCCTTTGTCTTTCTCCAAGCCTTAGAGGGTGAGCTGAACTCCTTCTTCTTCAATGCTAGATCATCAATGGAAAAGGGAAGGGATGAGGTGAGCTCTCAGATTTTGCAAATGAAGAGGATGAAGGGTTTGAACTCCTTCTTAAAGGAGGAGAGGAGGAGGGGAGTAGGGGACTAGGACATCATTGGCCTAGGGGGAGGTGCCATCATGAGGCAGCTAAGGGGGGTATAGGGCGCCAGCTGAGGTGATAGCCAGCAGAAATGGGAATTTAAAAATAGGGAAATTGCAAATAGGGGACTCAAAGATTGCTTAATTACACATTTATTTTCCATAATTATTTAAATATTATAATTTTTAAAACGTGCTCCGAAAATTCTCAAAAATTCATCCATTGCTAATTTGGGGGTGAGGAATTCAACGATGAAGTAGAAATTTGATTCTGACGCTTATTTAATTTTCCTATTTTTCGATGCATTTAATTTCATTAAAATATTCGCAAAATTTCAACGACTTCCAAACGCGTTCAAAATATCACTCCTAGCTAATTTGGGTGTGACGATCGCAACGACGAAGTCGGATTTCAATTTTGAGGTCAAAATAAATACCACAATTTTCTAATTCAATAAATCTTAAAATAATCCAAAATATTAGATTCAACTCCGAATTGCTCCAAACCTTCAGGGTTTGGATTTAATAACTCGATGATGATAATTACGATATGATTATGCTAAAATCAACTGGGTAACAACCTTGGGTTGTTATAGCAGCCCCTCTTATATATATATCACTCCTCTTGACTAGATGAGGGTTCCTAATTTTGCTCAAAATAACTAAGTAAAGAAGAGGGGTGCATAGTAGAAGAGAGAAACTCCCCAAGGCTGGAAGAGCCATTTTTGCTAAGGAGAAGAAGAAGGAAGGCAGCACTAGTGACCTAAGAGAGGAACTTCAAGAAGGAGAAGAAGAATCCAGAGAACTTCCAAAGAATGTTCCTAGTATCTTCTAAACTCTACTTTTGTAATTTTTTTTCTTAGTTGATCATGAAAGGGTCTTTATCCATGTATGTGTCCTTTTTTATTTCTTTTGTAATGAGTAGTTAAATCTCCCTTGGGGAGGGTTGGGGTAATCCCATATATTAGATAGTCATATTTTTATTGTATGAAGTTTTCCTTAAGCATTAATAAAATGTATGAACTCAATGCCTTGCTCAAAAAATGCTTTTTATCGATTTAGTCTTGATTGTGAATTAAAGGAATATGAACTTATGAACTCAAGAACTAAAGTGTCTTGTGCTCTCCATAGCTCACATTTGGTTAGATGCTAGATTTATGAGTGTATAAACCCTTAGAACTATGTGAGAAAGTTCTTGAGCTTAGTACACCTTAATCGATGCTCAACTATAGTGTTGATGCGTGTGATGCTAAGACCCACTAACTGAGCTCCTTAGCTCAACATAATTGAGGGTGAGAAAGAATTAGTTGCGTGCTCATGAACGAGGTGACATAGCCATAGAGCCCAGCATATTATTCCCTCATTTCAATTATGTGTGATGCGAGTGATGCTCCTAGTAGAATCAATGCTAATAAGATCTTAAAATTTAGTAGTTTACATCTCCTTGATCAAGAGATAAGATAAAAACTCAAAACCTAAAATCTTATAAGAATATTTGTGCCGAAATAGAATCGATTGTATGTTCATTTTGTGCACAAGATTTGAACTTGTGAAACCTTGAGATAAAACTCAATGTAAAACAAAGTGTACTTGATTTAATTTTAAGTAAATTAAGGACAAAGCTTGAGGAATCATCATGCATTGATGACTTATCATGACATGTGGGATGAACCCAACTCTCCTCTTCCTTTATTTGATTCCACTTAGTGATTATTATGCTTAATCTAGAACCAACTCATCCAATTACATCATAGCTTAAACATTAATGATAATAGATAAACCTTAGTAACAAAACAACCAATTCTCTGTGATTCTATAAATCCCGAAAACTAACACTTTCCACTTATTACTTCAAACCACGTACACTTACGTGCATACGCAGACGTGTATTTATAGTCTGTCAATAGTAGTTATCTCTGTAATCATTATTGAATCTATATATTTTCTAATGTTCTTTTCAACATTCTTCCTCCCTCGATGTTGGATCAATTTCCCTTATTTATTTGTGCTGCTCCTGTCAGAACTCCTGTCAAATTCAGCTTTAACAATTTTTGGGTTAATAGATCAGATTTTGCAAATATCATTGAATCTACTTGGAATGATATCTATGGGGGTGATCCACTTTTTGAACTTTACAAAAAATCATTCAGACTAAAAAGATATTCAAGTTAATTAACTCTCAGTAGAGACTCATTCCCTCAGAGATCAAAAGCATTCAACAAGTCCAAGTTGATTCGATTAATCACGACAATCATTCTCTTTTCGGTTCTAAAACTTGTATCTGGATGTTGAATATTAATCTCGAGCTTAAGGAAGCTATTTTTAATAAAATATCTTGGGCCAAATAAAGTTTAAGAGCTCATTGGCTCGCTCTCGGGAAGACAATTTAAAGTTCTTTTTTTCCCAAATGGATATTAGGAGAAATCATAATAGCTCTTTTATCTCGCATATTAAGGACCAAGCTATCTCATTTTTTGACTCTCTCATAAATAAGAAAACTGGTCATGGTAATAATAATTTTTCTTTGTATGGTTTGCTTGATGCTTCTTTTCATGTGGACATTTGTATGCCCAAATATAAAGATTAAATTAAACATAATGTGTTCTCTATTAAAGATAATGCAAGTCCTATTCCATAAGGTCTTACCTCTCTTTTTTTCAAAAAAGGCTGGAATATTATTAAACCTTGCTGTAAATGTGCTATTTACTTCTTTGAAAGGTCCATTATGTCCAGGTGGCTAAATCACACGTTGATCACTTTGATCCCTAAAAGTAAAAATGGAAATTGTATTGAAGATTACAGGCCTATCTATCTTTGCAATGCCTTATATAAATTTATTTCCAAAATCAAAGCAAGCCACATTGCTCCTCATTTTTCTAACATTATCCGTCTCGCTCAAGTGACTTTTGTGAAAGGAAAGCAGGCTTCTCACCATATCATCCTTACAAATAAAATCATTGGGACTTTTAATTGGCATCCCAACAAAATTTTTTGTGCCAAAATTATCTTTAAAAAAGTTTTTAACACATCAATCGTGAATTTATCATCAACACTTTAAAGAGATTGAACTTTCCTACTATTTTGATTAACTAATATTTGCTTACATTTGCAATATTCATTTTTCTATTAGTTTACAGGGCTCCATGCTGGTTATTTCTCTTATTCTTCAGGTTTAAGACAATGATGCCCTTTATCTCTGTCACTTTTTTATTATTGCAATGAACTCTATTTCAACCTTAATGAATGATGCTGTAGCCAATAATGTTATTCAGCTTTTCAAACTAGGGAATTTTAGTTGCTCTCATTTTTTGTTTGTTAATGACCTTCTAATTTTCAAAAAGGCTTCTAGCCTTAATATCTCGGCGTTTAAAGACTGCCACGACTCCTTTTTTGAGGCTTCGAGTTTTTCTTACAATGATAGAAAATCTAATATTTATTTTCAAAATCAGTGGACAACTTTGAGAAGCTCACAAAAATATGGGACTTTCCTCTACTTGGAACTTCCTGTTATTCATCCTAACACTAAAAATGAAAACTATGCCCCTATTATTGCTAAGCTTTCTCAATGGATCTCAGGTTGTGATTTTAAATCTCTTACCTTGGCCGGTCATCTTCAGCTACTAAAACTTTTGGTGTGGCCTCTTCTTATTTCAATGGTTCAGAGAAATTCATATTTCTCTAAACATTATAAAGTTTATTAAAAGTATTTGTGCTTAATTCTCCACGACTCAACTTTTACCTAATTGCATATCATTGCTTGGGATAAAATTGCTTCTCCTATAAATAAAGGAGGCATTGGGATTATTTTTGTCCATCTAAACTTCTTATGAGCTGTAAACTTTTTATTTGTTGGCATTTTCTCTACAACACTTCTCTATTGGTCGATTGGTGGAAAGGTGACATGTTAAAACTTTTTGAATGCTCGCCTAATCATAATAAATTGTCTTCTCCTTTTTGGAGAAAGCTAATCAAGTTCTCTCTTACTCTTTGTAACAATCCTAGTTATTACTCTAGCCAATCCAAGCTTAATCATGTAATAATTCTTATTTCATCAAATTCAACGGGTCATTTAAATCTAACTCGAGAAATTTGAATTCAATTGGAGCTCAAGTAAGAAATTTAGCTATTTTGACTATTTTAGGATCTTAAAAAATTAGTTAAAATAAATTGATCACTAAATTAAAATTTGATTTATTTTTGAATTCCTTGTAGCCAAATTAGTTAAGAGTGAATTTTTAGGAATTTTTTGAGCTCATTTAGTCCTAAATTAGATTTAAATTTATTAAAAATTAATTATAATAATTAAAAGGTAATTAATATTAATTAAATTAAAACTTCTATTAAATAATTCTCTGAGATTTGCTATCGGGACCGCGTGTGGCACCCCGCCCCTTAACCACCAACAATCAAGACTAATGAGTGGTGTGCCACTTTAGCAAATCCCTCACTTATCATTAGATTAAGGTGTGATTCTTCAATCCACTAATAAGGAAAGGATGTGCCCAGAATAATGCAGTGGAATTATTCACTAAGTATATACATTCATCAGAGTGCGGAAGCAATAAAAAGTAAAATGCTACGTCCAAAACCACCATAATAGAGATAAGGAATAAACATGCAGCTCAAAATAAATAGTTCGGTGAAAGGATATATATGAGTACCTAAATTATTACATCAATTTTAAGATAAATTTAAAATAAAATAAATCACTCATCCTCACAAGCAGAATAAAATGATAGCTAATTTATTAATCTTCTGCCTTGACCTAATGTTCCTTCAAGAATGACTCTTCTTCAGGCATAAGGTCCTCAAATTGCTCAGAACTTGTCATTGTCGGTTTCACAATGATATGGCCCCAGCCAAAGAAAGGAAAATCTGGTTAGATATATTGTCTAAATATATTTTAGGTTATTTAAGTTCATGAGTTTATGATATTACCATTTTACTTATACTATAAAACAAGCTAAGTGTTTAGGTGCAACAAGCATACAAAGGAATATGGAAAATTATAAATATAATATTTATAATTGAGCAATATATGAGATAAAAGAATATGTCTCAATACTAAGCTATAAAAAGGTTAGGCATATATATATATATATATATATATATATATATATAAATGAAATAAGAAAAGTACTGAAAGAAAAGACTCATCATAAACATGCTGATGATCATATAAATTATACAAGTGTAAAAGTAAACAATCTATCTATGATATGTATAAGTAAGCAGTAAAAAAAATTTAGCATCCTATAAGTATACAAGTAAGCAGTTAAAGTAAATAATAACTGTAGTAAAATGATAATAGTAAAATAATAAATAAGTATGTAATGATTGTCTTATCAGAAGAGGGCTAAACTAGCATGATGAACTAAAAAATGTAATATTCTTAGCATCATAAGAGGCTAAGCCGGTAAGTTTCTTAGCTTCATAAGAGGTTAAGGAGAAATAACAAAGTATAATTGAATTGAGAATGCAGTAAGTACAAATACAGTAATATTTTAATTATTTACTTTACTTCTATGGATATATATCCAGAAGTAGCTGATGAATCAAGCACATCTACAAGATTAAGCTAGTTCCAACTTAACACAATACTCCTTAATGAGTAATATTAAGTAATCCTTATTTCTCTGTACCCCTGTCCAGTATGGTAAAATGAGCACAATCAACAAATAACTGAACCTTATGCAAATGTTGCCTAATTAGTCCAGGTTTTTGCTTTATGCAGTAATATTATCTTATATGACGTGTTCAAGGTAATGACACAAAATACAAGGAATGCAAAAGCAACAAGTAAGTCAATAGTAAGCAAAGGACTTTACTACACATATGTGATGTCAGTTGTTATCTATTTAATCCATTATAACTATTCTAAGTTATACAAGTTCAGGATCTCTAATTCCTACTATTAAATATAACTTAGAAGTATGACCTTATGAGTTAAAAGCAATTAGAACCGATCAAGTTTTAACTTAATTCAATCAATATCGCTTATAAGTTAAATAAGTAACCAACGCATCCTATTTGATGAAATTAGATGCTCTAAGCTAAGATCTGATCAAGATCTACTAAAGCTAAGGATTATGAATTATACATCACAAATTGAATTTAATCACATAATCCAAAGGGTAAAGCTTAAGGATTAAAGTTTAAGTATAAATGTGGACTAATGATTAAGGCAAATCATATTAAGAATAATCAAATTTAATAGAATAATTCTCTTAATATTAATCTAAAGTTAAAAGATAAAATAATCAGAATTAAAGTATAAAAATCTAGAAATTAATAAAACTAAGGTTTCATCTATTAAATAACCTATTTACTCAATGAATGAAATCAAAACCAGGATATATTCCTAATCTTAAGGAAAAAAGGTCTAAGGAGAAGTGTAGATCATAAAAAGCTCCTTATAAATAACTTAGGGAATTATAAGAGTTGATAATAGTTATTACAATTTATCTTCATTTGCTGATCTAATCCACTTAAGAGAGTTAAAGATGTAATTTAACTAAGCTAGGGGGTATTAACTTTACTTAGGAATTTTCAAGTCTTTAATGGGGTAAATTACTTGATTATGAGATTAAGGATTATAAATTGATCTCAAATTAATTTTATTACTGATTTTAATGATTTAAATGATATTTTAGAGGTTAAGGACACTTAACCTAAATTTTGGGCAAAATGACCGTTTTGTACCTACTTAAAGCTAAAATGTTACTTTTTGATTAAGGGCTATAAATTAGATTTTATTAATGTCAAATAATTTTTTGGTGTCTAACATGAAGATAAACAGTACGTATATCAAATTTGGATAAGTATTAAGTCATATAGGTCCAATTTAAAGATTTTAACCTATAAGAGTATTTTGGTAATTTCACTTAATAAAATTTAAAAATTCAATTAGTTTATTATTGTCCACTGTCCAAAGATTCCGTAGAGTCCAAGAACACTACGTTTTGATATATAATGATTAAGTTATGATTGTTTCAATATTAGAGTTTTGCTTAAGATCATTAAGGGCTCAAGGGGTATGTTTCACATTGAAATTTGTCTCCAAATTCACACAATGCTTAATTTTACTAAATTTAAATTTGATTTTGATATAATTTAGCCCCATTAGGGTCATAGAGTTATTAAAATATAAAAAAATTCACAAATCTGGGCAATTATGGACAATTTTAGGTACTTTCGGACAATTATGGGCACTACGGCGCGCGGTAGAGTCTTCTAGCCGAGAGCTAAGCACTGCGACGTGCTACAATACTAGTTTTCCTGAGGCACAAGTGCTACTACATGCGTAGCGCTATGATGCGCGAAGCACTTTCAGGTGCTGCGGTGAATTTCAGCGCGGTGGCATGCTCCAACACCAGATCTTCCTAGAGCTAAGTACTACGGCGTGCTGTGGCACGCTACGACACTCTACGATGGATTTAATTCATAGATTTGCTTGCTACAACATGCGACGGCGTGCTACGGCGCATTGCGGCGCTCGACGGTGATTTCGCCTGTGCAAAATCTGTAACGAGTCCCCTTTCGCACTTAAATACTCTCAAATTAGGGCACCTCACGTTCAGTACCATAAACCGATGGAAAAGTATTTCTGAGACCTTTCCATTGATACTAAATTCAATATGAAATAATTATTTTAACAATGCAAAACAAGGAGGTTAAATATCCAGGTATGCAGAAAGAAGTAAAAACAAAATTGTTCATTTACCATAAAATCTACAACCTTAATAAGCTCTAATGAACTCGATATCTCAAACACAAATTCTTATCAGCATGAAATAGACATATAAGGTAAATGTAGCAACTATTTGATAAAGAGAAGAGGTTCCAAAGAGGTACATTGGCTTTGAAATGAATGAAGGAAGAGAGCTCTATTTTCTATAGAAACTTGGGAGCTTGAGGGCTTGAGGGCTTCTTCAGTAGCAAGCACAACAATGGAAAGAAGAAGAGGAGGACTTCAGCTGATGGTTAAATGGAGAGGGAGGAGGGTTTAAGGTCCATTTTAAAAGGGAGAGGAGAAGAGTTGGTAGGTGTGAGCTATAGGAGAGGGGCAAGTCGTCTCCCATCACAGCATGCATGAGAAGGGAGGGGGCCTCAGCTCCTTTGCGTGTGGCAGAATGGGAGGCGCCGAATAGTAAGGGGAGCAGGTCCCAAGCGCAGAGGAAAGAAGGAGAGGAAATAAAAAAGGAATTAATTTTAAACCACTTAATTTCATTTTAATTAAATCAATGCATTTAATTAATTAAAATTAGATTAATATATGAGCTCCAAAAATTTTTGAAAATTCACCCCTAGCTAATTTAAGAGTGAGGAATGCAATGATGAAGTCAGATTTGAATTTCGAGGATTAAATAATTATTCTATATTTTGAGGTATTTAAATACATTAAAATATTCGCAAAAATCCAACGACTTCCAAACACATCCAAAATATCTTTCCTAGCTAATTTGGGGGTGACGAGCATAATGGCAAAGTTGGATTTCAATTTTGAGGTCAAATTAAATATCTCAATTTTCTAATTAATTAAATATTATTATTAAAATAATACAAATATTAAATTGAGCTAGAAATCACTCTAAAACTTTGGGGATTGATTCTAATGACTAGATGAACTCAATAGAATAATAATTTGAATGTAATTAAGCTATGATTAAGCTAAGTAACAACCTAAGGTTGTTACACCCTGGCAGATTCGTTGCGAGGTCCCGACAGTGAGGGGCTCCCTTCTCATCGTATGGATGCTCCCGCACATATCCTGGTGCACCCAATCCAATGACGTCAATGTCCTATGCAAAGATCCATCATCAGCCGTAGGATCTCTCCCTCGATCCAACGACTAATCATTCATCCCCTTAAGTAAATATCCTAGGGCGTATCATGACCGCCCAGAGCCAACAGTCGATCCATCAAATAGTTCCGAGCAATCCCACACTGTGGATCATTATCCCAGTTCATCTATCCCCGCACTTGCCCCCACCCCCTCGACAGCTCAACCTCTGCATGCATCGTGGCAGTACGGGGACATCCCAATTTTTCCCCTTCTACCCTTGAGCCCAACGGCTTGCTGGCTACCTTATTTCCAAGTTTCCCTCTACCATTGGAACCTTTCCCTATCTTCAGCTTGAGTGCCAGCTCAGCCTTCAAGCCTGGAAACTATCCTAAGACCTCTAAAATGCTTATAAGTACCTCCTTAGAAACACAGTAAACTCCTTTATTGTAACAACTCTAATTTTTACCATAGTTAATCCAAGTTAGTATAAGCTAAACCAAGTTTTAATTTTTATTCCATTAGACTCAAATGGTCATTTTAACCTAACCCTAGAAGTTTAAAATCAATTGGAGTTCATTTGAGCATTTTGGCTATTTTGCCTATTTTTGAATCCTGAATATTAGCAAAAATAATTTGATTTTCAAATTAAAATCTGATTATATTTTTGAATTTCTCACCCCCAAATTAACTAAGGGTGAAAATTAGGATATTTTTGGAGGTTGTTTAGGCCTATTTTGGATTTAATTTAAATTGGTTTAATTGTAATTTAGAGCTTATAACAATTCCTAATTATAAATCTACCCTCCCTCTAATAGTCATCTGCCTCCAAACTACGGGTGCCATCCAAACCGTTGATATCGTAGATTTAATCTAACGGCCCGCGCTTTCGATCGGATTCATCTCATCTCGACCGTTCCGCGGTTCTGAGATGAGATCCGACGGCATCTAACTATCCACCTTAAGTTACCCAGATCACCCGTTGGATCTCTTGATCTAATCTGACGAATGATCCAACGTCCGCTCGATCATTATATGTCTGAAGATTAGGACCGTCCTGCTTCAATCAAAGATCAATCAGATGGCCTTGGAGAATCCTGTGACTGTGGATCATCTTCTTCTTTAGCTAGCACCCGATAGAGAGATCCTCTCGTACAGTCACGTCCCCAGGCCAGTCCGCCACTCCAGTGCCACGGTAGGGAGGCCATTGTGACCCTACCTTCACCTCCCTAGCACACCCACTGAGGTCAAAGCCCGACCCACTCTAATTAAGAAAATGGATGGAGCACCCTCGGGCCGAGCCTAAATCATGGCTCCCAACCTCAGTGACAACCCCTGGACCTCATGCATCTATAAATATTCATCTGAGAATCATAGTGAGACCACTTTGCTCACTGTGATCCTTCAATTTAAGCTTCTTTCCCTTCCAAGCTCTCGGTGAATTTCAGCGTTCCAGATGTTGCGTATCGCTGATAGAGGGCTAGGCCTGGTGTTCAGACTCCATGTGAATCTTCCTCAAGTCACCTTGGAAGCTCCAGCTCGCTTAGTCACCTTTGCCTTCTCAATTTTCTAGGTACTAGCCTAAACCCATTGAGTCATATGGACTCGACGCTTGATTAAGCAATATATATTGCCTATGGACGTCGTCTAGCTATCCCTAGCACCCTAGGTTATCTGTGCACGCAATATGGATTGATTGAGCTCAGTCCGAACAACAAATGTTCATTATCTGGATGGCATTAGTGTCTAGTGTGGTTGAGACTACCCCACTGAAAACTAGCCCTCAATTTGGCTCAAATACAATACAAACTTTCTTCTCTTAGCCAATCAAACTCATTGTGATTGTCATCAGGGTTTGAGCTAGCTCTGATCGATTGATCTAGCGGTCAAGCCATAAGTTGAGTCAGAGTAAGGACACAGTTATCGGCTGCACCCCAGGTCATGTAACCTTGGGGGTTCGACTCGCCTCACCCCACTGATGGCGTAGGGATCAAACCCCATTCGTTTGTTGGTCTCTTGGAGGAGAATTAGCCCCTCACAGTAAACCCTAAATGTCCTCCCTTCGACCATTTCGGTGGAGTAGCCATCCGGCATTCCACTGCATCTCAATTAAGGCTTCTAGGTTCGATTGGCGTGCCTTGACTCCCTGAAGGTGTGGCGATTGAATGCTGGCCATAGCGTAGAGTATCGGCGGCAAATTTGGCAATCCAAGGTACCCTCCCACGGGGATCTGTGAAGGGGGTATTGAGGATGACGACACTGTTGCTTCGGGCCATGCCATCCTAAGCCCGCGCGGTGCGACAGTGCCGACCCAGTCGGGCCTCGATCTGAGATGCGCGATTTGATTATTGGGTCAGGGTTAATTAAATCGATTTAGGAATTATTTTCCTTCTGAAAAATTTAATATTAAATCCATTTGATTAATTATCCTATGGTTTGATTAATTGAAAATATTCAAACTAAATTAATTGAATAACTTAATTAATTTTTTTCCATATGGTATGATCCAATATACTATTTTGATCAAAAAATCATTAGGAATAATAATATGAAATAAAATTCTATATATAATAGGTAGATTTTATGATTTAGCATAATTTTTCTCTAATCTTAATTAGCGAATAATTAATTCATTAAATATCCAAAATCTATTATTAGGGTATCTAATTATTCATAAGACAAAGGAGAACGTATTTATGCCTTTAAAAATAATTTAAGAGGTTTAAATTTGTTAATTACCTCTTAATTACCATAAATCTTAATTTGTGGTTAATGGCTTAATTAACCTTCTGATTTTAGTAAACCAAGTTCATACTATCTTCTTAAGTGTATTAGAACTTGCTTAAGTGTTTAGATTCCCATTATAAACCCTAATTTCCCTAATCATTTTTCTTAGCCATGAAAAGTGATTAGTACTAATTAATTTAATCTAAAGTTCAAACTTAAATGTAAGTGTCTCATTTCTCTTATTAGTCAATTCTAAGCCTATTAGAGCTAATTAGAATTATTATGGATGCACAAATCTTGAAATCTTTTACCTTGAAAAGGGTATTTTGGTCAT
This sequence comes from Gastrodia elata, assembly GCA_016760335.1. NCBI lineage: Eukaryota > Viridiplantae > Streptophyta > Magnoliopsida > Asparagales > Orchidaceae > Gastrodia > Gastrodia elata. Next base: position 1,923,029 of record CM028681.1, on the reverse strand, counting down.
TTTGACCAAAAGATTATTTAAGAACCCTTAAATCCTAAAAAAAACATCATTAATATGCTTCTAATCAGTAATGAAATTAATTAAGTTCAATTGTTTAGCTTTTTGATCTAATTGATGGCTTAAGCTTAATTCTCATTTAAATTCACTTAAGTAAATCTTAAGATCTTAAAAGTGATTTTAGACCCTTCTCTTAATCTTAAATAATGGAATTTAATCTTATGAAACTAGTAATAATTTTCCTTATCAAAGTTAATCATGATAATTATTCTTAAGAAATGCCTTAATGAAATCCTTAAGTCGAAATCCCATTTGAAGTCTTAAGTGATTAAACATAATACTTAAATTTTAGATCCATAATCATTGATTTGAATTGTACCATCTTATTCATGAATTTCTTATTTGATTGAATCCTTTTGAATCTTTATTGTGGGTTTAGGTTTGTTTAACTTATAGAATAATGTGATTATTTTATAGATTGAGCTTAGATCTTAGATTTTTAAGTTATTATTTGATTATTTTGTCTTATAATCGTGGACTTAACCTTTCTTTAATATCATAGTTTCTTAATCTTTCAGCTTCTAAGATTCTCTATCTTTAGAATAAGAGTAGGTATGAACCCTTGAATCCTTAGAAGATTAGTACCTTGGATTCATGATTGAACCCAAATTGGATTTTAAGTATAGAATCCTTAATCATGATTGGCATAATCAAGATTGGGTTTGAGTTATTAAAATACTTCAATTAATTCATTGATTTAATTACTTAACCCTTATAGTTGTCACTTATGATTACAAATTAGAATTATTAAGTTCTAATGTTAATTTTAAGGTCATAAATCTGAGCTGTACTGGATAGATGGATATTAGAGATTTTAAACCTATACTAGCTCAGAATAGATATAATGAATTAAATTTTGACAGCAACAGATATCATATATGTCTAGTTGAGTCTCTTACTTGATTATTACTGCTTCGCATACCTTGTATTTGAGCCTTTTTTCTTGGACATATTAGTTGGACATATGATATTTGATGAGTACCCTAAGTTAGATTTGAATTTGCATAAACATGATTTAACTTTGTTCAGTTCATTCAATACAGTAGAGGGTGTTCTAACTTAGTCTACCTCCATAATGGCTTGTTGGTTTAAAAGGTTTTGTTCTCTCCTAGCCTGCAAGTAAGTTCTTTCAATTTCTGGGTCAAATAGATAATTCGTGCAAACTCTTCTACTCATATACTACAATAATTAGCTATCAAGAACAAATTTAACAATAATGTTCAAAAATTCAACATAAATAAAAGGATAGAAACAAAAAAGTAAATGTTTATAATTACAAAAATCAAAAACTAAAAGTGTATGCAAGAAAATACTTAAATCATTAGCTGCTTATAGATTATCCTTAATACGAAACAAATTCCAATTCCCCGGCAACGGCGCCAAAAACTTGACAGACTGTAAATACACGTCTGTGTTTGCACGCAAGTGTCGTGGTCTGAAGTAATAAGTGGAAAGTGTTAATTTCCAGGATTTATCGAATCACAGAGAATTGGTTGTTTTGTTACTAAGGTTTATCTATTCTCACTAATGTTTAAGCTATGATGTAATTGGTTTGAGTTGGTTCTAAACTAAGCACAATAATCACTAAGTAGAAATTGGATCAGATAAAAGGAAGAGGAGAGTTAGGTTCATCCCACATGTCATGATAAGTTACTTATGCACGATGATTCCTCAAGCATAGTCTTTTATTTACTTTAAATTAAATCAAGTGCACATTGTTGCTCCTTGAGTTTTATCTCAAGGTTTACAAGTTCAAATCTTGTGCACGAAATGAACACACAGTCGATTTTATTTCGGTACAAAGATTCTTATAAGATTTTAGATTTGTAATTTTTATCTTATCTTTTGATCAAGGAGATGAGGATTATTAAAATTTTAAGATCTTATAAGCATTGATTCCACTATGAGCGTCACTCGCATCGCACATAGTTGAAGTGAGGGAATAATACGTTGGGCTCAATGACTATGTCACCTCGTTCATGAGCACACAACTATTTCTTTCCCTCCCTCAATTATGTTGAGCAAAGGAGCTCACTTAGTGGGTCTTAGCATCACATGCATCAACACTATAGTTGAGCTTAGATTAAGGTGCACTAAGCTCAATAACTTTTCTCACATAGTTCTAAGCTCTTATGCACTCATAGATCTAGCATCTAACCAAAGGTGAGCTATGGAGCACAAGAAACTTTAGTTCTTGAGTTAATTAGTTCATTTTTCTTTAATTCACAATCAAGATTAAAGTAATACTAAGCATTTCTTGAGCAAGGTATTGAGTTCATACATTTTATTAATACTTGAGAAAAACTTCATACAATTAAAATGTAACTATCAAACACATGGGATTACCCCAACCCTCCCCAAGGGAGATTTAGCTATCCAATACAAAAGAGATGAAAAAGAACACATACATGGATAAAGACCCTTTCATGATCAACTGAGAAAAGAAATTATAAAAGAAGAGCTTAAAAGATACTATGAACGTTCCTTAGAAGTTCTCCAGATCCTTCTTCTCCTTCTTAAAATTCCTCTCTTAGGTCGCTAGTACTGCCTTCCTTCTTCTTCTCCTTGGTAAATTGTCTCTTCCACCCTTGGGGAGTTCCTCTCTTCCACTACGCAACTCTTCTCCTTACTTAAGTGATTTGAGAAAAAATTGGAACCCTCCTTTAGTCAAGAGGAGTGATATATATAGGAGAGGGGCTGTATTCATCCCACTTAAGATCCAAACCAGCATTTATATTTGAAAATTCTGACAATGATGGCAAAAATCCCAATTGATGGTGAGGTGACCAGTATCTTCATTTGTTTAGCCAATACATCACCTCATAAGCCTCCTTTTCATTTAAAAATGTAGCAGCTACAGAGGGAATGATGGCTGGGGACAAGATGCATGTTGGGGATCTTGTCCCAGCCGCATTGAATGCTTCTGCCAGAGAAAATTGCGGTGAACCGCTGCAGCGCGCAGGAGCCCGCTACGGCGCGCTACGGCGTGCAATGGCGCGAGCAAAATCCATTAAATGTCCCGCTGCCGCGTGCTACCGCGTCCATTTTTCGCAAAGTGACCCACTACAGCATGCTGTAGCGCTAGCGTTTTGCAAATCGCACTGTTGCAGTGCGCTGAGCGGGAGCATTTCGCAAAATGCTCTGCTGCAGCGCGCGGTTGCGCCAGAATTTGCAAATCGCACCACTACAGTGTGCTGTAGCAGTAGCATTTCACAAAAAGTTCTGCTGTAGCACGCAATTGCCCCCGCAGTTTGTAACTTGAACTGCTGTAGTGCACGATCGCGCTCGCGGTTCGCAAAATGCTCCGCCGCAGCACGCGGGTAGTGCCAGATTTTGCAACATGACCCGCTGCAGCGTGCTAGAGCGACATCATTTCACAAAATGCTCCGCTGCAGCACGCGACAGTGCCCAAATTTTGCAACTTGACCCACTGCAGCGCGCAGTAGCGGTTTCCTTTGAAAAAAAATGTGGAAATTGCATAAATGTCTCAAAACTCCTTTGGATAAACCATTTTCTTGAAAAGATAGATAAAATTTGATTAAGGAGAAGTTTAAAGATCAGAAATGAATAAAATTTTCCTTTATTTTAGATATAATTTATGGATTCATCAAGGCACATCTCTCTTTTCTAATTCTTTAGTCTAACTAGACCTAGCTATGTGGCTGGCTAGGATGATATATGTTAGACTCTTTCAGTTTAATGGCTTCGTTTAGCCAAGTTATATATTATCAGTTATGCATATATTTTACTATTTTCTGCACACTTTTGTAGTTCATATCAGCTCAGTATTTTTAGTTCAGTTTTACTTAGTTCTTTCCAGTACTAGGATGCTAGTTCTTATTTTAGTTCTATTATACTTCAATTCAGATTTCCTTAGTATAAATTAGCATGTATTTATTAGATTAAGACTAGGAGATCATGCTATTAAGCTTGTGTAACAACCTTAATTTGTTACCCAATTTAATTTTAGTTTAATTAGGCATTAATTATAATTCAATTGCATTTAGAATACCAAATAAAGTTTATCCTAAAAGTTTGAAGCTTATCAGACCTCTCTAAGTTAAATTAGCTATTTGATCAGTCTATATGCCCTAAGTTAGACCTAAAATATTTTGATTTCAGAATTAAAATCTGATTACATTTTTTAATCCTTTACCCTCAAATTAACTAGGGGGGAAAGCTTGGTAAAATTTGGAGATTATTTAGACTATAATTCAATTTAAATTAATTGTCAAATAGCACTCTAGGGTTTCTAATAATTAAAAAATTGCTAATATACCCATTTACCTGATTAAACGGTTAGGATCCGCTTTGGAGCCCGGGTCGCACAATAGCAGAGTCCCACTGATCTCACCACGTGCTTCATGATCCAATGGCCAGGATTAGATCCCGCAAAAATGCGAATTGAGCGTCGGATGCGCCCCCGTGGATACTGCAGCTCTGATCAAATCAGATTGGCCGTTATGATCCGGAGGATCAGGACTGTAGAGTCTTTCTGATCAATAGATCAGATAGCTTCAGACCCTTCCGCGACTGTGGACCTTCGTCTTCACCTTGCCCACACCCAACAGAGAAGATCATGAGGATCCCCGACAGCCTACCTTGTCCCCCACTCCTCCTTCTAGCTCAGCAAGGCTGTTAGCCTCATTCTAAATTTGGTTAAGCTTCTTAGATGGGCCCTTAGGCCCGATAGACTCCTAGAGGTAGTTCTGAGAGCTCTTAGTGACCTAAGCTCTCGGGCCACCTCCAGCCCGCTCCCTCCCATCTGGAATGATCTTAACTCCCCCTGAGCCTATAAATAGCATCAGGATTTCTCCCTTGTGCTCTTTGTTGTTTAAGTGAATCCGTCTAGAGCTCCCCATTCCAAATTGTAATTGCTGTCTGCCAGAGCTTCCCTAGGCGTCCTTGGTGTGCGTACTATTGATAGAGGCAATTCCTGATGTTCAGGAATCCTAAGTGCAAATTTCTGAAGCTCTGTAGCTCATTTCTTCCTCTCTATCGACTGATCCAAGCAAACCTATCAGCTCAGGTACCCTTCCATTCTAGACTAAGTTGTTGTAGCACCCCACCTTGTCACCGCGCGCATAAGCTAGAAACAACTAATTCAACGGCGGAGCGCCGCGCCACTCATGAAGGCATATCCCAACTCCCTGAATGGGCTAAGAAAATTAGCTACAGTGAAGGCTGCTAACTCAACCCAAAAAGTTGGGTCGAGAGCTAATACTTATCCGTAGTATTAGACTAATACATGCATTGGATTATAAACGTTAATAAGGAATGCAATATATGTCCACAAATATTAGTATTTCTAATATGCTGATCATATCATAATACTAAGTATAGGTAGAATGGAAATAGAGTGCGGAAGCTAAGCAAAACATCTATAAATATAATCATTACAGAAGCTGAAGTAAACATTCATCTCAAAAAAGAAAAGTAAAATATATCCAAAATTTATTACAGATTGATTACTGACATAATACTAAAATAAAATCTACTGAAGTACTAAAACAAAAGAAAATGTAACAAGGCTGAAGGAGGGTCAACTAAGGCTCCATGTACTCTTCCTTAATCTCTTGAGAGTCCTCCTGGCCTGGCTCAATAAGCTACTCATGATCTAGAAAATTGTCGAATCTCAAAACTACTACGTGTTAGACAATAAGTCTAACACATCGAAACTAATCTAAGCAGTTCTAAATATTTACAATTAACAGTAAAGTAAACAAAACTGCAGTAAAACTGTGAAAAAAACCGAATAGCTAAAACTGTATAAAATGGAATAAAGTAAAACTGACCGTACACTAAATACTGAAAATAAATAAAAATAGCATATAATCTGAACAGATATAAAGAGTATATAAAACTATGTTATATACTATTGGAATCATGCATCTGAATATGCCACAATATTGTATGCCATTGATATGCAACTGAACTGTTATGAGCCATATGGTTCAATGTCTACATGCATCGTATTAGAAAATTTTACTGTGATGTCTCAACCTCCTGAATTTCCCCTGTTGAGGTATACAACATTCCATAACTCATAAATCATTATTAACACTCATACATTATGCTTATGCTCATGCTCATGTCTATATACTACTTGACTCAAATCCAAAAATCTAGAAATACTTGAAATCAAATTATGACTCTAATGTCTCCATTATACAGAATCTTACTAAAATGATTATGACTCCTAGGTTCTAATTTCAATAATTAGTTTCCCTTATTTAAGAAGTTTTGCTTGGGGTTATTAATTGGAATGGTTGTATACACATAGTTGTATCTTCTCAAGAAGGTGAATTTAGCACTTAGTTTGCTTATAACTGCAGTTATCGAGGTGCACACAAGATAGGAGGTAGAACCCTTTTGTAGTTATTATTCTCCCAAACTAAGATTATAGCTCACACTCTTAAGTTTGGATGATTTACTCTAGCAGAACTGTATTCGGCTTATCCCTCAAGAAAGCACCTGGTCAGAAGCTTACATTGGAGTGACTCATTCAAACCTGAATATTACTGAAATGACTCAGTACCATGAGTATGCCTGATCATAACCAACTAATAATTCGAGCTCAATCAATTCTATTTAATAACCATGGATTTATCCAAAACTATCAATCTTTACTCTAATTGGGTGAGTCCTACACAAGACTCCAATGATGTGACCAAATAGGTCACTTAACATGGGTTACTACCGTATGGGAGAAATCTCAATCTAATATCTTAGGCATATTCTACCACAATATTTAAGATCAACTTCTAAGGTTAAGGAGGATCATCCTAGTTCCTATCTCAATATTTCACAATTAGACCTTCTTACCTTAATATATAGCATTCTTTTGGTCTTTTAAGCATTTCAAAAATAATCCTATAGCAAGATCATATAGATCTCATTCTTCTAATACTTAAACTAAATTTAAGATTCACTTATTAAACTTGGACTAAAGTGATTAGATCAGATGGTTAGATCCATCTGATCACATCCTATTCCACGATCATGGGATGAAATTAGGAATAATATTAAAGTTAGATCATTTCTTAAATCACTCCCATTTTTTTATTCATGTTATGCTAATACTCTTATATAAGAGAAAATCAGGGATCTTAAGCTTTAGCTTCAGATGTTTCAATCACAAGTTCTTTATTAACATTAACATTTCTAATTTAATGATTTAAGATCAATACTAAATCAAATACATTATTAGAATAATGTCAATTGAATTATCTTACAATCAAGTTATTTGATTAAATGATTAAGGATTCATATCTTAATCAAGCAGGTTAGGGTTTAATCCTTATCCTTATTCAATTAAGACCAATTATTAATTTTGAGGTCAAGTGAAGAATCAGTATATTATTGATGTGTTATTGGTGGCAATCTCAGATTCTGACCAAGTATTCATCACTTGATCAAGATCTTAAGATTTCTTAAGATTAATTATGAGATTTTGCTATTTTAATCAAACTAGCTAAATTAATTATATAGGATATACATGAGAGGTTCTTTACATTCATACTACTGTTATGAAAACATAATCATAGAAATTTGTATAAAATAGAAGATACTTAGTGCTAATTAAACTCTAATTTGATACATAAGGATTAGCACCTAATTATAAGTATAACCATTAGAAATTTATAAAACTTAGCAACTAAATTCTATACATTCATATGATCATTCTGAAACTAAGTTTACTGAATTTGGATAATCAAAAACCCTAATTTTCAATAATCATGCTTTTACAAGATTAGGGCATAATTAAGAATACAGAAATCAAAAAATTAAACTACTTAGTACATACATGCTACTATACATAAGGAACACAATGGCACTTTGATAAATCCATAATTTATATCCCAAATAAAGGAAAAATCTCATTCATTTCTTTATTTGAAACATCCCCTTGATCAAATTCTGCTTATTTTCAGGTAAAAAGCGAGCCCAGCAGTTTTTGGAAAATTCTGGAGTGTTTTTGCATTTTCTGGAAAAAAACCGCTACATCGCGCAATAGTGCGCTGCTGCGCACCACAGGTACTTGCATACAGAAGACACACAACTAGGGCATTACTGAGTTCTGGATTGTTATCGCTACTGCACGCTGTAGAGGCGCCCCAAATTTTTGCCAGCTCAGTGCATTTATTGTGGCTGGGACAAGACCCCCAACCTGCTCTTTGTCTCTAAGCCATCATTTCTTCTACAATAACTTATTTTATTGGCATAAGGGAGGATTGGAATGATATCAAAGAATTAAAAAGGGAAAAGAGCATGTCACTTCAGTCCTTAAGTGGTATTTACAATCATTATAGTAGAAAATTAAAGAGGGAATAACATAATTTGAAATGAGGAAAGAGTAGAGTGACTCCTCTATTTATGCACCTCTTCTTCACTTAAGAAGGATTCCAACTTTTCATACAAAAAGTTTAGTTTTTAGGGGCTGCATAGTGGAAGAAGGAGACCTCTCCAAGAGAGGTGGAAAGAACCATTACTAGAGGAGAAAGAACCATAAGCTACACTAGGGAGCTAAATGAATGGAGAAGAGAAAAATGAGAAGAGATCCAAAGAACCCCATTAAGAGTTGTTACTAGTAAACTCTAATCTTGCTTTTACATTTCTTTTAGTGGATCATGAAAGGGTCTTCATCCTTGTATATTTTTCTTCTTTTCTCAGCTGTAATGGAAGGCTAAACCCCCTTGGGGAAGGTTGGGCTGAGCCCATTATAAAATGTAAAGGACTCAATAAATGATATAGAACTTCCTCAAGCATTGAAATGAAAAAAATTTATTTTTTTAATGACTAAATGAAAAAATTGTAAGATCAAGTTGTGGAATAAATGAAAATCTTATGTTAAGAAAATATAATTATAAATACTATAATCAAAATGAAAGTCTTGTGCTCCATGGCTCATTGCTTAGTTAAGAGCGGGATATGTGTGAAAGGGGTGCTTAGAACTAAGTGAGAAGTTCTTGAGCCTTCTTGCACCATATTTTACGTTCAACTAAGGAGTCAAAGCATGTGAGCTAAGACCTATTAATTGAAGCTCCGTTGCTCAACATATGTGAAAGGAGGGAGTGGATTCTTTGAGAGCTCATAGATGATGTGACATAGTTCATAGAGCCTAAAGAAATTACTTCTTTGTCTGAAATGCGCATGATGCTTATTAGTGGAATCAATGCTCTTGAGATCGACTAATTAAAATTGTAAAATTTGGTAACCTAGACATAGAAAAACTAAGATGCTCTAATTGCAACCTCGTGGGAATCTTTGTGCAAAAATTGAACCATAGTGTGTTCATCTCTCGCACAAGATTTGCACTTGAAGGATTTAGAGGACAACTCTAAGGAATACAATGTGCACTTGATTAATTAGCTTAATAAAAAAAGAATGAAATGTGCTTGAGAAGTAATAAAACTTAAGGTCCCCATCATTTCACATGGAATAAGCCCAACTATCTTCTCTAACTTAGATAGTTTCTAAACTCTACCTTATTACTTGCTAATAGAACCAAATTAAGTCGAATCATTTTGTTTAAACATTATTGAATTTAGATATACCTTAGTGACAAAACATACCATTTCCTGAGGACGATAAATCTTGGAACTTACCTTCCAAATTATTACTTCATACCACATACACTTGCGTGCAAGCGCAGACGTGTATTTTATAGTATGTCAAGTTTTTGGCACTGTTGCCGTGGAATGGTAAATGTTTTGTATTAAAGAGAATCTAATCATAAATAGTAATTTAAGTAAATCTTTTGCATATAGTCTTAATTTTTTGTTTTTGTAATTATTTGTGCTAACAATTTACTTTTCTTTCATTTACTTATGTTTGCTGAATCATTGAACGCTATTGCTATATTATTCTTGATAGCTTAATTTTTGTCTTGTATGAGTAGAAGAATTTGTACTGAATATCTTTTTGATCCAAAAATTGAAAGAACCTATTTACAAGCTAATAGAGAATAAATATTCTACTGAATCAATAAGCTATTATGGAAAACTTTAATGAAAATTTTGAAGAGCCTTTAGGAGAACTAAGGGGAAGAGCACTTAGAGACTATACACTGCCCACTGTTAAGGGAATCCCCCATGCTATTATTAGGCCTAATATTGAAGCAAACAATTTTGAAATCAAACCTTCCACGTTAAGTGTGGTTCAAAATAACGAGTTCAGCGGATTAGCCACAAAAGATCCTAACTCACATAGTTCAACCTTTCTTGAAATTTATGATACCTTCAGGTTTAACGGTGTCTCTGAAGATGTAGTTAAACTGAGGCTTTTTCCATTCTCATTAAGAGATAGAGCCAAAAATTGGCTCAGCTCTCTCCTGAGCAACTCTATCCGTACTTGGGATGATCTTGTTAAGAAATTCTTAGCCAAATATATCCCTCCGGTGAAAATTGCTCTACTGAGAATTGAGATACCAACTTCAATCAATTTGAAGGTGAGAAGTGGGACCGCTTTAAAGAATGCATAAGGTGATGCCCGCATCATGGGTTCCCTTTATGGATGCAAGTGCAAACCTTTTATAATGGTTTAAATACTCCAACAAGGACACTCATTGATGCGGCTGCCGGAGGCTCAATTAGTAGCAAAACTCAAGAAGAGGCTTATGACCTCTTAGAAGAAATATCAAATAATGTGTACCAATGGCCTTCTGAATAGCTAAAAAAGGAATCAATTAAAATGAATGAATCAAATCAAATAACGGCCCTGCAAAATGAAATCCATGCCTTAAACAAACAAATTGAGAAAATGAATGTTAATATTGTTCAAGAAACTCAATGTGAGTTATGTGGGGGAAGGCACGCTAGTGAAAACTGCAACTTAAATAATCCTTTCGTGCAATCGAACACCGAACAAGTTAACTACTTAAGAAATGACAACACCATGAATAACCCCTACTCCAATACTTATAACTATGGGTAGAAAAACTATGCAAATTTTTTGTGGAGTAATAATAATAATAATGAAAACCATAATGAGGGGGTTCATCAAGTCAACAAGGCTTTAATAATGGGAACAATCTTAATCATCACCATTCAAATTTGGAAGAAGCCTTTAATGCCTTTAAGGCAGAAATAATTCAATTCATGCGCCGCACTGAAGCTACTATTACCCGCCATGATGCCTCCATCCAAGGGATAGAGGCATCCCTAAGAAATATTGAAGTTCAACTGAGGCAGATCTCCAAGCAGTTGACCACTCGACAGCAAGGAGCCCTATCTAGTTCTACTGAAGGGAATCCTAAGGAGTTGGTAAGTGTAATTCATTCTGAATGAATGGATGGAGAGTACAAAACTAAAGATTATAATACTGTTGAAAGGGAACTAAAGGCTAGAGAGTGGGTGAGAGGAATCGAGTGTGAAAAGCTCACTGCTCCAAAATATGAAGACCTTGGAAGGTTATGCATTCATTGCCTGATAAGGAATGATGTACTTTTAGATCCTTTATGTGATCTTGGTGCTTCAGTCAATTTTATGCCTTACCATATATGTGACCATCTCAAGGTAGGAGGGATAGAGTACACCTCCATAATTCTAGAATTTGCCAACTTAGAATCGTTAATCCCGTTAGGCATTGTAAGAAATATTTTTGTAGGATTAAAAAGCTTCATTGTCCCCACTAATTTTATTATTTGTGAATGGGATAGGTTGAATGCAAACTCCACCATTATCTTTGGAAGACCTTTCCTCATGAGCTCTAAGGTTATCATAGATGTGTGTAGGGGGGTCATGAGCATAAGGATCCATGGTAGGTTCGAATTAATAGATCTGAAACCTACCATTTTCAAACAACAAGCTATGGAACTATAAATAAATAGCAAGGCTAGGGAGGAAAGAGTTCATGAAGCACTTGACTTGCCAAATTTTAATCTAAGTGACTCCGAGGCTGGCCCATGCACATCTTCCAAAGGTGAGGGTAAGGAGAAGATGAAAAAGAAGAAAATAAGGAGGAGAAAGAGAAAATAGAAAGTTTTCTCCATAACCAATTGTGTATGGTGTGAAGGGAATGCCGAGGGTGAGGGTTTGAGCACACTTCATGTTAGTGCCCATCCAAATACCTCAAAAGTCTGGAAAAAGATAACTCCTGACCTCTCTAAGCAACAAAAAGATCCAAATGACTCGAGCTAATGACTTAAAACTAAGCGCTTCTTGGGAGGCAGCCCAAGCCAAAAATAAAATTATTATTTGTTGCACTACGGCGTGCCTTAGCACGCTACAGCTAAAGAGTTTTTGAAACTCGACCGCTACAATGCGCTTCAGCTGTGATAGTTTTGACTGCCAAGGGAATTAATGCAGTCACTAAGTTAATTTATTTAGGATTCTAGGCAGTCAAAAAGTGTGTTGCTGATAAAGCTGCCCCCTCCTCCCTTTACCAATCAGGGATTGTCACATTTATGGCATGGGGAAATTCTTTTGACCAGTTTTTTTTTTCCTTTGAGATTTGTGGCTATTTAAGGAGAGTAAAGGGGTGTAATCTTTACACCTAATTTTTGCTCCAGAATTACTCTCTTCCTCATCCTTCCTTAAAAATTTCAGCTCTCCTTAAAATTTCAGCATGTCTTCGGGAAATAAATCTATCCCAAGGAGAGAACCCGAGGCCTCCACATCTGGTGGAGCCTTTAACAAGAAGAGGTTCTCCTCCAAGGAAGCTGAGAAGCGGTTCACCGTGGTAACTTCCCGGAGAAAGCCCATCCCGGAGAAATATTTTGGGCGGGTCTCGCCGGAGCCATCCGAGCAATTGACCCCACGGTTGGAGGCAAATGGCGACCACTCCGGCCATCTCGTACCCGAACCTTGTTCTAGAAGTCTATGCCAATGCTATTAACGCATCGGGGTGTAGAGTCTTCGTTCGAAGAAAGGGAGTTATTTTTGGGCATGAGCAAATCATGCAGTTTTACGGGTTGAGGGAAGTCGAGAACTGCTCGTACTTGGACCTCATCGAGTCTAGCTATGACCCGGCTGCTCTCGCAAGTGAACTCATTTGGGATAATGCAGATTAGAGAGAAACTTTGACCAACATTCCTTGAGCCCTTCTCACAGACTCGAGTAATGCGTGGCTGATTTTCATCTCCAGCTTCATCATGTCAATGAGTCACCTAAGCGAAGTGATCATTCAAGGGCACTGTTCATGTGTGCGCTCCAAAGGCCCGGAGAAATACGTCTCTCTGGCATCATTTATGAGCAACTCTGGAACACCTTGAAGGGGTCCTGCGCTGCGCTGGCATTCGGGTCATTAATCTCAGGCATCTGTCTGACCCAGGGGGTTAAGATCCTTTCCTCCAACACCATCGTTCTTCCTAGTGCCCCCCTTGAGCGAACAAATTTATATGTCCGTTCCCAGGTATGAATGCAGGCTAAGAAGAGGAAGGGAGAAGAAGGAGAAGCTCCACCGGCCGCTCTTACTCAAAAAAATTGTTGGGGCTGATTTACGCTCAACAAACTGACTTGGGTAAGGCTATGCCCACCGACATGCGGTTTTGCAAGAAAGAAATCGCCCGATAGCAGGAGTTCCAATTGGAATTCCATGAATCTCTTGGAATGATGTTCTAAGATTGGAGCTTGCATGGAGGGCCGGATGGTTCCTTGCTGCCACAACCACCTGTCGGCAACCCTATCCCGGACACCCGTTGGCTGTGTGATATTCCTACCAGGAGATGGACGGGGAAGATGCGGAAGAAAGTGAGGAGGATGACCAAATTAGGTTGTATTTTTTTTATTTGCATTTTTAGTTTTTCTTTTCTTTTGTGTGTTATATTTTTGTTTAAGGAAATAAATTATGGATTATCATATTTTTAATGTCTTTCTATATTATTAATTGGGGCCATCTTCGCTGACGATAGTTGAGCTCATACTGAGTGAAGATATACTTTAAACTCTGATGATCTATAAATATGGAACACTGGACGCCATACTAATAATGACACCATATTTTTATTGCGAATGCTTAAGATCATAGCTCAGAAAACTCCAACCGTTCATTTTAAATCCAATGGCATAATAAAATCATAGATTTACTAATATCTCATCTAACCTAATTTTCTTTACTAAAAACCTAAATCACTCTTTTCTCAGTCAATTCCTCCTAGCTACCTGATCACTCACATGGCTCAAAGTTCTACCTCCAGCTCTCGGCTTGGAGCCGTGAGGCTTCTGCCTCTAGCTCTCACGGATGGAGGCCGAGGTTTAGAGTTCTCTGCTGTGCGTGTGAGTTCCCTCCAGTTGCCAGACTGATCCCTCCCAACAGTTTGATTGCGCACAAGCTGAGACTGAGAAGCATGATGCCCGCTCGATCGGCGCGCTTCAAGCCGCGTCCCACGAACTTTAGGATTTCCCCAGTGCTCCATGCCTCTAGTAGCTATCATTTGTGCTTGGAGGAGCCGCTATGGATTGAGACAGAAGATATCGTCGACCAAATTTTGAGCTATGCCCTAATCGCTGGAACCGCAAGCTGTAAGGGTGCAAGTGCACTTCTTACTTCTACCTCACCTTATTCCAAAGCTATTAGGTACTCCATTTGACTTAACTTTCCCATTACAATAACCCTTTCTTCTAAGTGAAAATTAATCTGAATTTCAGCATATTCTTTATCATTTTCTTTTCACCGATTATTGATTATATGTGAAATCAAATGTGCTTTGAAATATAATATTTTTTCTGGTATTGAGTCGTTTAAGGTTCAGTCTCCCTTAAAACACGCCGTTCACTCAGGCTAAGTGGTGTGCGTAGGTTCTTCCATCGTTGCCAACACCTCAATATCTATAATGGTCACTTAAATCACTAAACAGAGAATAAGTAAATGGTTCTAAATAAATATAAATGAATAATGAATTATCAATCTTAGAAGAAAGGGATTATATCTTTGTTAATACAAACTCAATTAGGTCTCAAATCAACGGCTCGTAATATGCACCATTTTCTTTTCATTTCTTCCATTAGGTTAATTGTTAAGTAATTTTGAATTTCTGCAATGCATAACCTTCTTATAGTAAAGAGTCAATCATTCTGTAGGAAATGATCGTACTCGATACCTTTGAAATGAAGAAAGGGAATGCTATAAATTGCTTTACTCAAATTTATTTTCAGTTTACTTCTACCTAATATTACATCACATTTTATTACGATAGATAATTTCTAATTCATCTAAGATAGATGAACTTTTTGGATATAGCAAAAAATAATTCATTCTTCTTATACTCCTCTTTGATTTACCGAGATGTATAGGTTGAGAAATTTCATGGAGAAGAAATCATGGTGATTGATTAGAGTTTGGTTCTATGTCGTCAAATTGTATATTAATTCCTTCAATTTTTCATTCTACGTTTCTGTGACGATCTCGATTCAAGACTTTGTTCTTGTCGATTTTCTTTATCTTTGCAAAAGAGACGAGAGAAGTAATGAACCAAACTGAAGAGGCCCATTAGATTTCTAATCAAGCTCAAAATATTTATATAAAGGTATATCCACAGCTAAAGTATTTAAATAGTCTTAAAGAATTCCATCTAAATTGAGTTTAATATAAACTTGACGATCTGCTATTAATTGTTACGTAGAATAAGTGAGTTTCATTTTAAACTTACAGAGTGATAGTCACTATGAATAGATATAAATAAAATTTTTAATTATTATCAGTCATATAATACGTTCAATAGTAGGATTTAAATCTCACATGAAAATGTTAATTCGATTGCTGAGTTTGTAATTCAATAAAGTGATGTAAGAAATATACTAATAAGGATTTATCTTATAAATTCTTGTCTCAGATAAATTCAATTTAGTTCCATTATGATTTAATAAATTAATACCTTCACAAATTTCATTTGTTGTAATGCTTCAAAAATATTCTATTCAATAATTAATGTCAATCCATTTACATGAAAGAAATTAATAAAGATAAAGTGCAAGAAATTATATCTTATCAATTAATGATTGATCATTAATCATAATGATTGATTAAGTTAATTATTATATTAATAATACTACATATCATAACTTGATCCGATCAAATCTAATTTTAATGATCAAATAGATTATTTCACTCACAAGAATGTGAGGAGCATTAATATGAAGTAAAATTTAGGTTTTAAATATTAATTTTTATAATGATTTTTTAACCATAATTAGGAGTTCCGAAAATCCTAAAATCCCAATGTTGTTCGACTTTGACCTACTTAGTGTCATTCTTCTCCTTATGCAATAAAGATTTCATATTTATAAATTTTATTCCGTTTGGACAATAATTGGTGATTTTAGGTTTTGTTCCTTAATTAATATTACTTAAATAATTTCATAGTTTCTTAATTTCAATAGGTGTTTAAGGCCACAGGATAACAAACTTGCTTCACCATTTTCCTCACATGTCCATTTTCCATGATATGATTATTTTGAGCCTAGTTCTCATAATTTATTTGTATGAATCTTTAATCAATTGCTTGATTCATTTTTCAACCTTAAGATATAGCCTATAAGATTAATTACACCTTAAATTGTAGGTGATCCTTTAGAACTAGATGTTATATCCATTAAGTGTGTTTAGCCTTAATGCTTATTTAGTTTATGTTATGTTCTTCTTAGTCATAATCCTAAATAATTATGTTTGAGCTTAATTCTCATTTTTCTAGATATGTGAATCAATTGCAATTCGCTTGATTCACCTTTCAACCATAAGGTAGAAAACCTAAGAT
Organism: Gastrodia elata; assembly: GCA_016760335.1. Taxonomy (NCBI): domain Eukaryota; kingdom Viridiplantae; phylum Streptophyta; class Magnoliopsida; order Asparagales; family Orchidaceae; genus Gastrodia; species Gastrodia elata. The sequence goes on along the minus strand of CM028681.1, from coordinate 1,906,279 downwards.
TGATTTGCAACATGAATTGTAGTTGATCCCTAGATCTATTAGTTATACCCATTAAGAGTTAACTTAGGAATCCTACTGATTTTTCTTAAACACTGCTATTAGAATACTTAGAACTTGTAGTTCTTAAATCCCATTATTTATTTACTTTAAACATTTTACTTTATTATAACCTAGCTAGATTAGTATTTGTTTGGATAGATCCCTTAAACTACAACCTAGCTAGTGAGATTTAGTGAATTAAACCTTAACTTCTAATTCCTTATATTGATAATTTCATAACCTCAATCCTTTCCTACTAGTCACCTAAGCCATGATTAGTTAAATTATTTAAATCTTACACCTTAGGACTAGATTAAAATTAGCTTCTTTTTTGCATTGATTATACTTATAAATTATATTATCATCTCATAAAATGAAATGAAGCTACTATTTTCAAAATCCCAGTTACTACTATTACTTACAATTAATTTGAGATCAATATCTTAAAATTAATTGAGAGCTCAATTAGCTTCAATCATTAAGTAGATCATTAAAATTAAATAACTTTGGATATCACTTAGTTATAATTATTGAATTTTCTATGAATGCTGGCTTAGCTTTGAGCCTTATTCATTTGAATCATTCATATAAGATATTATGCATAAATAAAACTTTCACATTAAAAACAATAGGGGTTTATATTGCTAGATCAGCCAAGGGCAGGCTAATAAGGAGTAATAAGAATACCTCATATTCTCAGAGGGTGAATGTGAGTGTTACTTGTTTTGACCCCGCTTTCCTTTACTTATTAAATAGACATGTTTAACTCCTTGCTTCATTCTGTAAGTCCATGTAGAATGAGAAACTTCCTAAAATAACTTCAATTAAATAATATATGAGATCCTCAACAATCTTATTGATTGTGAAGACTCATCATAACTTTTTAGCTATGTTACCTTATATAGTCTTGGGCTATGGGTATCTTAGACCAAGAGTCTAAGATCTTCCTTCAATTACTATGTTTTGCACTTTCCATGTTAGTACTGTATTTTACTTATTTATAGTTCTTTTATATTACAGTGAATGTTCTTATAATTTTATTTAAATGCTTCACTATTTACTTTTCGTACTTAGCATAATTCCATTGAACATATACATGTTTCATTTTATTTACCTTTATATGCACACTTTAGTATATTTCTAACCTATCTATGATGTTTTTACTATTATTTTACTTGCAGGCTATATTGTCAAATTATGTGAGTATTCTTACTCACTCTACTTTTTCCTTACTTCCTTACTTTCTTTTTCACATTTGTATGCTTTCATTTTGCACCCTTTTTTGCGCTTATATTGTAACTAGTTGTGATATCTAAAATAAACAATAAAATGTTTAGCCTAATCTTAAATTATACTTAGACTATTTAGTCTAACAAGATTTTCTTTTTTTGGCTTTGCCCTATCACATTTAAATATTAAAATGTGATAGATTAGGTGCACTTGGAGGCTAGTGGAGTTGGACCAAGTGCTTAAAGAAATATAATTGCTTCCGTTTAATTTATTCAATTCTTTTTTTATATTAAGAGTGAGAGAGAGATTTTCATTTAATTACTTTCTAATGTTGATTCATGGCATGTATTAATTAAAGTCTTTTACTTTGTATTTACTATGCTTGTGTTGTAAGTTAAATTCCTCACTTAAATGGTTGGTTAGAGATGAAGGGATATATATATATATATGAATGGATACTTAAATAAAAATTTAGTTGCATACTTAACTGAAAATTTAGTTATTATTGACAGACTGTAAATACACGCCTGCGCTCGCACACAAGAGTACGTGGTCTGAAGTAATAAGTGGAAAGAGTTACTTTCTGGGATTTATCGAACCACAGAGAATTCATTGTTTTGTTACTAAGTTCTATCTATTCTCACTAATGTTTAAGCTATGATTTAATTGATGAGTTGGTCCTAAACTTAGCACAATAACTACTAAATGAAGATAAGCAAGATAAAAAAGAGAGGAGAGTTAGGGTTATTCCTCATGTGATGATACATTACCAATGTACTTTTGATTTCTCAAGCTTCGTCTTTCATTTATATTTTGTTTATCAAGTGCACATTGATCAACTAGAGATTTTATCTCAAAGTCTCACAAGTTCAAATCTTGTGCACAAAATGAACACAGATTTGGTTTTACTTTGGCACAAAATTTTTTATAAAATTTTAGGTTTTAGATTTTCATCTCATCTCTTGATGAAGGAGATTGTGATTATTGATGCTTTAGGATCTTATAAGCATTGATTCCACTATGAGCATCACTTGCATCCCACATAGTTGAGATTAGGGATTAATATATTGGGCTCAATGACTATGTCACTTAGTTCATGAGCACTCAACTATTTCTTCATTTACCTCAATTATGTTGAGCTAAGGAGCTCATTTAGTGGGTCTTAGCATCACATGCATCAACACTTTAATTTAGCTTATATTAAGGTGCATTAAGCTCAAGAACTTTGTCACATATTTCTAAGCTCTTATATACTCATAAACTTAGCATCCAACCTAGTATGAGCTATAGAGCACAAGACAATTTAGTTCTTGAAATTATTAGTTTATTTCCATTTATCCACATTCAAGACCAAATAATAAAAAACATATTTCATTTAAGTCCTTTTACAATTTAATTTCGCTTGAGGAAAACTTCATACATTAATAATAACACATACACATGAGAATTCCCCAACCATACCCAAGGGAGATTTAGCTACTCATTACAAAGGAAGTGAAGAAAAACACATACATGGATAAAGACCCTTTTATGATTAACTAAGAAAATAAAATATAAGAGTAAGGTTTAGAAGATACTAAGAATGTTCCTTAGAAGTTCTCTAGATTTCTTCTTCTCCTTCTTCAAGCTCCTCCCTTAGGTTGATAGTGCTGCCTTCTTTCTCCTCCTCCTTAGCTAGAGCTTGCCTTGCCACCCTTGGGGAGTTCCTCACTTCTCCTTATGCACTCCTCCTCTTTACTTAGTGTCTTGAGCAAAATTGTGAACCCTCCTCTAGTCAAGAGGAGGTGTATTTATAGGAGAGGGGCAGCATACTCCTTCATCCTCTCCAAAACCAACAAATTGATAAAAGAAATCTGAAGTAATGATGGCAAATCCCAAAATAAAGATGAAGTGACCAATATCCTTCTTTGTTTATCCTTCTTATCAAATCAAGAGGCCATCTTCCATTGAAAATTGGAGCTGCAGTAGGGAATGATGGCTGGGGACAAGATGCAGGTTGAGGGTATTGTCCCAGTCACAATAAATGCATCAGACTGGCAAAATTGGCGGCTGCCACTGCAGCGCGCTGTGGCGCGCTGTGGCGCGCAATGGAGCAAGCAAAAGAATGTTAAGTCTCCCACTGCCACGCGCTACCACATCCACATTTCACAAATTTACCCGCTGCAGCGCGCTATAGCAGTTCATTTGGCAAATTGTACCACTGCAGCGTGCTGTAGCGGGAGTATTTCGCAAAATGCTCCGCTGCAGCGCGCGTAGCGGCTCAATTTGCAAAACGACCCGCTGCAGCGCGCTGTTGCGCTCACGGTTCACAAATGGATATCAAAATTTACAGATAATATTAGGCAGCATGATTCTACAGTAGAAGAATATACAAATAAAATAATATGCAATATTTAAGTGAATATACCTATTTAAGATATATGCTCATTCTAAAAAAAATGCAGTAAGATATAATATTATTTTATTGGACAAAATTATAAAATAATTGAGTAGTTAGATATGTCTATCTAACCATATGAGATAGTGTTCTTGACTAATTGCACATTACTCCTCAAAGGCTATGTGCAGTCTCATTATTTTTCCAAATATCATTCTGTCCTAGCCTAACATATTATTTATGCATACCTGATATCAATATGTATGAACCCACGATATTAATTTATGATTATTTATTTCAAATTTTAAACATAAAATCTCATATAAATATATCAAAATGGATCAAAGCTTCATATCAATGCAAATGCTACAAATAAACTAACTAAATGAAAAGAATGATAGGCTTCATTTTATTTTTATAAAATATTAATAATAATATTAATATTAATAATATTAGAAACAATATTATTTACTTATTTATATATATTATAAATAATAATTTTTATAAATATCAGTATTAATATATATATATATATATACACACATAATGACTAAATTAACATAACTGTAATATAAATTAAAAGAAATAATAATAATAATAATAATAAAATTATTATTTTTATTATTAAATCTATATGTATATATATATATATATTAAGAGAAAGAAAATGACTTATTTAAAATAACTAATATAAAAATTGTTAAAATTTAAAAATAAAAATAATAATAAGAATAATAATAGTAATAATATATATATATATATATATAATTGAATTGAAATGATTGAAATGAAAATTATAAAAATTAATAATAATAATAATAATAATAATAGTAATATATATTAAAAGAAAAAAATGGTTGAATTAAAATGATTGAAATAAAAATTACAAAAATTAAAAATTATAATAATAATAATAATAGTAATAATAATAATAATAATAATAATAATAATAATATATATATATGTGTGTGTGTGTGTGTGTGTGTATGCGTGTGTATGTGCGTGTGTGTATGTGTGTGTGTATGTTTATATATATTTAAAAAAAAGAAAATAATTTAATTGAAATGGCTAAAATGAAATTGCAGAATTTAGAAATAATAATAATAATAATAATAATAATAATAATAATAATAATAGTGGTAATAATAATAAGAAAAAGGAAATGATTGAATTAAAATAATATAAATATAAATTACAAAAATTAAAATAATAATAATAATAATATTATTATTATTATTATTATGAAAAATAAAATAATTGAATTAAAATGATATAAATGAAATTTGCATAAATAAAAATAATAATAATAATAATAATATTAATATTAATAATAATAATAATAATAATAATAATAATAATAATGACATTATCATTATTAATAAAAGTAATAGAATAGAAAAAAATTCATTTATTTCTCATTTTACACTAACTTAGTGCTGATGAAACTTTACTAGAAGTCAGTGGAAGAAACCGGTGATGTCCGAAAAAGAAAGAGGGGGTGTAGAAGGGGGAGAGGAGAGGAGATGAGATGAAAGTGGGGAGAATGGGGGGTTGTGGGGTATTTATAAGAAAAAAAATATTATTTTTTCTCATTTTTCTCTCTCTTCCTTAACCTTTTTAACATATAAAAATATTCTTTCTCTCTCCTTTTTCTTCACTCTTAAGTTTACTTAGCCATCAAATAATTTAACATGAGATATTTTGGATTAATAATGCATTAATATGATGAATAGTAAAATAATTTATTTTGAATAAATAAATAAAAATTTTAAGTAAAACTTTATTCTTTTAAATTTTGTGCATTTTTTCTATTGCTTTCAAAATTAATGAAACTTGACAAGGAAGTGTATATCGACAAGATGAACATACCCAAACCAAAATTTAGAGATATATTCTATTTTATATTATTTTTTGAAGATAAAAACTTCAAAAAATAATTATGGCTAATTGAGAGCTTCAGATTTGACGAAACTTTTTGTGTAGCCTTATTCTAATATTTTTAATCCAACGACACTAAAATTATTGAATTTGGATTTGTATATAATTTTTCCAATTTTTGAATTTTAATTATTTAAAAATTAATTCTTGAGTACTTGTTATCAAGATTGCTCTTAAATATGGGCATTATGCTTATAAGAATATATTTAAACAGTATTTTTGGTTAAATTTAATTTTGAAGTCACCCGGAATCATAATTTTAATCAGATCTAGTCCAAACTGTCAAAAAGACCCAGAGGAAAGTCTCACCATAAATAAAATTTATGTGAATAATTCCTGATGGGTAATTGTATACATCTCTAAAATAATTTTGAGGGTCTCCTAGTGAATTTTGGGGGTTTTAGGACCAAAATGCGATATTTATGTCGCATAGTAATTTGTGCTAAGTTTTCTATTTATTTCATTTCATATTATTACTTTGAAATTATTTAAGCCCATTTGAGCAATGCAGTGCAAATTATCCTTTGTTAAAAATACAAATTATTCATTATTAAAATTGGCATACCCTTTGATATGTATTGATGCTATCTCCTTCAAGTTTTGATGTATTTGAATTACAACCTATTTAAGATGCTAGAAATTAATGATTTCAGAAGCTTTACATACGCATGCCTGATGGGCTGTGTTGACAAATATTTCAGGTTGTCGGAATTAAAGGCAAGAATTGATATTGTTTCAGGAGCTGTCGATAATTAAATGATCTAGTGAGATGGAGACTTGCTATCTTAGATTTTGCATTTCTTTTTATGTTGTCATTTTTATTTAGAAAAAATTGTACAACTTAAATTCATATTTCTGGCTTTTAGATGCATGAATGTTATCTTTTATTCTTGAAATATTACTTGAAAACTCTCAACTCCGATCTTCGGGTTGTTACACTAACATGACTCCAACTACAAGTGGCTATTATATCATACAACAGCTTGAATGGTTCATCCCCAATATGGTGAGATAATGATTATAGCTGACACAAATGTGTTCTTTAATGAGTTAAGAGCTTCCAAATATTTTTTGTTAAAGTTGAATTTTATATCTTTTATAAAGCAGTTGCAAAGGGGCAAATTGGTATTTAAAAAATATATGAATGACTATATGAACTAATATGTCCAAAGAAGTTGTGTATCCCTTTTATTGATATTTGGAGGTAGTGTCTCAATAACTTCAATCTTCACTTTATTAGCTTATATTCCAAAGATTTTGTGGCCTAAAACAATACATTCTTCTACCATAAGATGATATTTTTCTTAGTTTAAGATCAGATTTTTTTTCTTGCACTACTTTAACGCTCTTCCTAAAATTTTCAAATAGTCCTCAAAAGATGCCACAAAAATTGAGAAATCATTCATAAATATCTCTAAAAAGTCTTCAACCATGTTCGCAAAATTGGCCATCATACAGTGTTGGAAAGGTTGACATTGCATTACAGAGTCCAATGGGCATCCTTCTAAAGCTAATGTTCCATATGGGCAGGTAAAAGTCATATTTTCTTAATCTTTAAGGCTATAAAATTTGATTGTATCTAGAGTATCCATCCACAAAGTACTAGTAGGAATGTCAAGCTAAATAATCCTGCATTTGATTAATAAATGGAAGTGGGAAATAATCCTTCCTTGTTACCTTGCTCAACCTCATATAATCAATGCACTCTCCAACATTAGCCTTAATAGTGATACATCCTTCTTAGGAAATACTTGCACAAGTCTTTTTCAACTATTATGAAGCAGGAAAAATTATTCGTGCGTTCAATAATTTCAACACTACTTTTCTCAGTACTTGTTTCATATTTAAGTTTAACCTTCTTTGACATTCCATGAATGGTTTATAATTATCTTCCATCAATATTTTGTGCGTGCAAATGATTGTCTAATCCCTCTAATGTTAGCAATAATCCAACCGATAGTTGTTTTGTGTTTTCTCAAGATTTTATGTCGTGGTTATTTTTGTTGCTCGGTTATTTTTCTCTTTGTATGCGTACCACATAAACATATTGATGTAAATATATAATTCAAGTAATTGGAGAAATTTAGTTGGAATTAAATATCATTATATGTTTCATATGTCAAGAAGAGCTTGTGAAAGAGCAAGAGCTTACTTGAGAACCCTTGGATGGATAGAGAAGGAGAAATGTACCCCGTTGATCATATTTTTAGTTATTTCTTTTAGATACTATACTCTCTGAATACTGAGTATTCTTGCACTTTATGTTGCACTTTATGTTTCCTTCACAAAAGCATTAGATCGCCATAAACATAACATAAATCGAAAAGTGTTAAGAAATGATGATCATAATGAAATGACAGTAAGAAAGCTTAAGAACAAAGAAATATAAAGTAATGATCAAGCGAAAAAATAATACTGTCACTTGATTATACATACATGCAAACCTCTTTTATAGACAGAAAATGCTTGGTTGGTAAGTATGAATGACACTTGGTTCATACGCAGTAGCTCTTGTAACTCACCAAGCAGCTCTCTTTATAAATATACTTAAAATGAATGGTGTCAAGAGTTTAAATTTTATTTGCCACACATATTTGTATTATTGAGACTCATGTTGTTTCAAATATATATATATATATATATATATATGTTTCTTGATGTACCAAGATTTATTTAGCTACATCTAGCTAAGAAAACCGCCCTCCTACTTCCATATCGGGGAAGCATTGGCCGGCGTCGACCACTGTCGCGAAAAAACTCTCAAGGGAGTCGACAGCAACCCCATATAACGGTGACCTTGAGTAAACTGACGTCCTGGCGTCATCACAAATCCATCAACAGAATGATAATCTTTATCATACATCATCTTGTACCCATAACTACAATCACCACCGTTACCATCATCATCATCATCATCATCATCATTATCATCATGCTCCTTATAATGATCCTTTGGCCTTACGGCCACCCTTCCCTTGACCATCCCGCACCTCGCCATCCGCCAAAGCCACCCCGCCTTTCCCTTCACCTTCGGCTTGATGACGCCGTTCATCCTTTCTATAAGATACGCACGGACAGCGTCCGCACCATTCTCGACGACATCAAATGGCGGGGAGATGAGCGGATTTCCGTCGGCTCTGAGGCTACGGAGAGAGGCAGCGCAAGCAAGGGAATCGGGGAGCGCTGATACGCAGTTGTAGCTGACATTGAGGTGCGAGAGCGAGGGGAGGAGGCCGATGGAGTCGGGGAGGGAGTGGAGGTGGTGAAAGTTCTGGCTGACGTCAATCGAGTGGAGGAAAGGGAGGAGGTGGATGTCCTTGGGGAGGGTAAGGAGGCAATTGAGATGGGCGTCGAGTGAGCGGAGCGAGGTTAGCTTGTGTGTTGTAGAAGGGAGGAATGAGAGTTTGTTCGAGTGAACCGAGAGTAGCCGCAAATTGGTTAACCCAAGTCCTATTGAGTCCGGCAGCTGAGTTAGCTGGTTGAAGTTAAGAAATAGTTCTTCCAAAGCCCTGCATAAATAAATATTTCTCACATAAAAAATATATACATATAAATAAATAAATAAATAAGCATTCATATTTCTTTTTGCATTTTGCATTTACTGCACAAAATTTAATTGCAAGAAATAAGTGATTTTAAAATTAGTTTTATTACATTGAGCATATATATCTCCCAAAAAATATTGATGATTAGAATTTAGATAATTAAGTGTAATAAAAAATTATTATTAAATTTACTTTTACTTATGAGGCCTATAAAAATACAAATTTTAAATTCTAAATCTTAATAATTTATTTATTTATTTTTTTTTTTTTTTTTTTTTGATATGTTTGAGAGTTGTGTAATATTTTTCTTTTAAAATATTTCTTTTAATAAACTAATTTTGTTTTACTCATAAACTAATAATAAAATTTTATGTACAAATCAAATTAATATGAAAACTAAGTAAATATAAATATTAAGGATTAAATATATAAATTATTCTAAATATTTGATGTTTATCTCAAATTTTATTTGTATTTTTTCATAGTATATACTTTATGTATATAAATATAAGCATCTAATTTTTTTATGAACTTTGCTACATTTACAGCACTATACATGCATTAAAATGAGGATAACGTGGCAGTCATATATGTAAATATATGATCACGCATTAAAATGAGGATAACGTGACAGTCCTATGTGTAAATATATGATCACGCATTAAAATGAGGATAACGTGACAATCCTATGTGTAAATATATGATCGATGCAATTCACTTTTTATTTGGACTAAAATGTAAGAAAAAAAGAAAAAAAAAATTAATTAGTAATGAATATGATTGTGTATATGATAATGTAAGTATAGCATTTTTCTTTTCTTATACAGTTTGACTTTCAATGAGACGATTATATGTGCCAAAAAAAATTGTATTCAACCAATTTACTTACACTTTTGATTGATATATAATCTACATATTTTGATATATATTAGTATATAAATGTAGCAATACTCTTAAATATTTGATCTGTCAAAATTTAAAACCAAAAAATATTTATTATAACAATAGTTATAATATATTTGTTAATCATTCCCAACAACACAACATTGGTAAACCCCGAAGAAATTGATTGTTCTGATGAGTCCAACAAAATCAATGCTATAATTAATGATAAAATTAAGCATTTCTAATTTTAATTAAGAAATCAAAATTTGATTTCTTTATTATGTATTTAACCGACCTGACAGCTCAAGTACATAGGAGTCTACACAGTGGAGCTTGAGCTAGCTTAGCCCGTGTTCATGTTCAACTTGTCAACAAATGTTCGATCAAGAGCCTAACTAGAGTTTGTATTCCTCTCATTTATGTTCTATTGAGGAGATCTAAAAAATATAAAATTTTATTTAAATAAAAATTAATATTTAAAATAGGTATTTCACCAAAAAAAATTTGGTGTTATAATATAAAAAATTTTGAAGTAAAATAATCTGATTATAATATAATTTGATTACACTTAAATCTGATTACAATTGTAATCTAATATAGTATAAATATGTTATTTTAGTGTTGTATATTTTAGTATATTTTGTTTCACATGAATTAATCTATGAGTAAATTGGTACAAATTTATGAGGAATCATAACTAATTGTTCGATTCGTTCGAGCTTCGCCGGAGAATAGTTCGATTCGTTTGTTCAAAGCCGGAGAAAGCACCGCTCCACGTCTACAGCATAATCACGAGTTACGTCCAATTCGGGCTTAATTAAATTAAGTCGTTTCTATATATAGCGCAATTGCAGTTCTTCACCGCTTTACTTCGTACAAAACGTTCGATAATCTAAATTTATCCGAAAAATTTTACTTTAACATCACTGAGTTCGAATATATTTTAAAATAATAATTAGTTTGTATATTTTAATTAATAAACCGTTTTTCTTATAAATATATGTATATATATTATTAGATAAATAAACAAATTTAAAATATAAATTCAAATTAAACTGAATAAACTATCGATAGAGATAAACACTACATATAAAATATATATATATATATATACCTGCAGTTTTGGATGGTTTTGGGTAACGAGTCCAGCGAGTTTCCGGAAGCGTCGAGGAATCTAAGCTTAGATAGGCAGCCAATAGAATTGGGGAGCACTTTAAGCTGGTTGGACTGCAGGTACAACTCAACTACGTTCACCATCCTCGCGGTCGCAGACTCTGCGATGGTCTGCCCAAGCAAAAAAACATCTGAGGCAGCTCCATAATATCTCAAATAGCTCTCAAAACACAGAATAACTGATACCTCGAGGTTGTTGCGGGAGAGATCAAGCTTAGTGATAGAAGCGAGATTGATGGAGGGAAGGCTGGGAAGGGAAGCCAAACCCATCTCGCTCAAGTCTTCCTCCTTCCATATCACTATTTTGCTATTGCTATTCTTCTTATTTCTGCCTTCCATCATCGTCGAGAGGCAGAGAAGAAGAAGAAGACAAGCTGCTGCTGCTATTTTGGTGTGATACGATGCTTAGGTGAAGAAGGGTTGAGATGCACATATATATATAGCTATAAGCAGACCCTCTTATCTCCGTACATATAATAAGTACCAAATGCAGGAGAAATACTTAACTTGTCGTAAAAAAAAAATCAAGGCATAATTGTATTATTTTTTTAGAAAATGTTATGGTTACACGAGAGTATATATCAAAAAATATTTAGAATCAATTATAATTTTTTTTTTATAATTTTTGTATATAAGTCTTATCAAAAAATAAATTCAACCAATAATCTACTTACACATTGGATTGACACATCATCTATATATTTTGGTATATACTAGTATATAAGTGTAGCAATACTCTATATTTTAATTAGATATTTATCTCCTGATATAGCATATAATGCTACTCACAAATTATTATACGATCTTTTTTTGGATACCATGTCAACATGTACGGCCTTTGAGTTTTAAAGAACTCATCTTAATCATCAATAACTTCTTAGACTTAATCACTAGAATATAATATTATTGAAAATTATAATATGTCTATGAGTTTAGATTTATGGAATTAGTCTATAATGTATTTTTTTCTATTTATTAGGTGAAAGATTTTAATAATTTTTTAATGATGTGATATATTTAGGGTTGGCTTCGAGTAGTCAGCTTATTAGACTAACTTCAAAAAATCTCAAAATCTCAAAAATTCAAATTCAAGCATATTTGAACTCGATTATAATCATACTCAAAATAATTATTGTCAATCACAATATCTTTTTAAATATTTAAATTTTACATTATTCAAAATTAAATAAAATTTACATTAAATAATATAAGTAGATGATGATTTATACTTTATATTTCAATAAGTATCGTTTATAAAATTGTTACTAATTAAATGATATGCTTTCAAATAATATAAAAAAACTTTATATTTGAACTAATAATATAAATATAATAACTTTCAAATAATATCAATATAAATAGATTCATTTTAAAATAAAATGTGTTGATTTTCTTAATTTTGTTAAAAAAAATAAATCAAATAATTAAGATAAAATTTACTTAATTGTATTATATTTAGCATTTAATTTCTTTTCAAAAACTTTATAAAAGCAATAAAGATTTCAGAATTAAAAAAAAAATACTTTTCTTTTTTTTTTTTAATAATATCTTATTCTCAAATAATATGGAGACCGGGGATCGAAGTTCGAGAGTCTCAAAAGAATAATTCATATATTGAAAATATACATTTATGAAAATAAAGAAAATAAAATACATAAATATCCATATTTACATTCAGAGCCATTCATATATGAATTTACAACAGTTTAATATTTATAATAAAAATTTAACCACTTCTCATATCTCACATCTTTACCTCTTCTTTCCTTTATTACTTAAGCAGATCTTCGATGCTTTAATTTTTAAAACCTGAAAATTCAATTACCAATCAGGTAGGAGTACGCAAATCGTTCTTATAAGAGTAATTCTAGCATACTATAATAGGCATAAATCAAATGTGGAAATGAATGGAATATCTGCATAACATATATGAAAGAAAAGCAAATTTCTCAAATTTAAATATTGCCCTGCATGTTAGTTTTGAAATTCAACATATATGAAAAGCATGAAATATATTAATTTTATCAAAAGCATTTGTAGCAACAAGTCGAGTCCGTAGACTCCTGAGCCCAAATGGGTAAACCCATAGGCATAATCTTTATGAAGCTTTTCTCACTACCCGTCGGTAGCTTAATCACAAATTTGAAACTGATGGTGTGTCTTTCCTTTGGATTTGACCACTTCCTAATAAGGGCTAAATCCCTTCATATGATTCCCAGGGGCTGCCAGCCGGCCCAATCTGTACAGATTCTCAGTGTTGCTTTCCATCCTCCAAAGACAAATACCACAATAATATATACCACATTTCATCTTTTTGTTACATGCTTATTTGATAATATTCTTTTGCAGATTTATAAACAGTAAGCAGTTTTGGAATAAATAATGCTCAAAAGAAAATGGCTCAAATAAGAATACTGAAATAAAACTTATAAGTAGATTTATATACGTGACTGTTTTTGATATAATATCAACTAATTCAATTTCTTTGATCTGCCATAAATAATTTATTCATTAATTTAATATTTTATGCTCTTAATATAACTTGTAATATATGTTTCTAAAATAATAATAAAATGAATATTTTAATTAATTTATTAAGTTACTTAATTTTGAGTAATTATTATGCCTTATAAGGTCAAATTAAGAATTTGACCTTATAAGGGCATACTAGTAATTTTACCCTTAATGAAATCTAAAATTTCTATTAATTTATTGTATATCATGCCCTAAGGTTTCCATAGAACCTAAAATCATCAAATTCTTATATAAATTGACTAAATTATAGTCAATACAAATTCTAGATATTATAATTAGGGTTTAGTATAATTAGTGAGTGATTAGTAAAATTAGTTATAAAATTACTAAACTAATCACACAACTAGGTTCTAATCTACTTTATGAGTTCTCTGAAATTGAAATTGCTTAATTTGGATCATTAGATTTGTTAATATTCACTAATCAAGATTTTAAGTAATTTTTAAAAAGATCTAACTGTTATATCCTAAATATTTTTGTAGATTACTGTAAATTAGGATTTTTCTGATCTAAATTGATATTTGGATCACCTAATTTGGAATTCAATTGACTAACTTATGGCCAATCGAAGTTTTAGGGTTAAATAGCTTAATTAGGGTTAGGTCCTAATTGTGATTAGTCTAAAACTAATCCAAACAATAAAATTAGCACTACTAAATATTTTTTAAGGTTTTTTGAGTATTTTGAGACCCGTATTGGGTATGTTTGGGTTAATGGATTAAAAGTTATGATTAATTGATTATTTGGAACAAAATTTTGAATTATTTAAAAATCTAAAATGTCACTATACAAAATATTAATCATACTGAATTTTGGATGTTACTAAAATATTCTTTGATTTTTGCTGATTAATATAATATTTTTAATTGTATTATTTGAATATATACTTTATATGTTATAGATTTTTAAAGTTTAGGATTTAATTAAATTATTAAATGTATTATCAATGCTTAATTTAATTAATCTGTTTAATTAATTCATTAAATTGTTTTATAAAAAATTCATCTTGTGTTTTTAATTAATTTTATATTTTCTGATTATATATATATATTTAAACTAACCTATATATATAAATACATATTTATCTATATATATATATATATATATATATATATTAACTGATTTATATATATATTTTTATCATTTTTCTGCTGCAGGTGGGGTCCACAAAGGACACGTGATAGCCTGGGATTCACCGGGTCAGACGAGTGGAGCCCACTACTGTCTCTAATGAGACAGCTCTGATGCGGCTAATCAGAGGTGGGTCCCACCTCAGACGCGCAGCCACTAAGATCATGTCACACGTCCCTCGGCTTCGGATCACACGGAATTTGGGTCTTTGCAGGTCTCGAATGCCCCGTCCAGCCCCAAATGGGTCGGCGTCCTCTTCGGTAGACCGACGCAGAGCTAGATTAGGGCACGGCTTTTGGCGCCGATTCTGCCGGAGGTGTGGATCGACCCGCATATGGATGGAAAGAGGACAATCACAACTATCTAATGAAGTATGAGTCATTAGCATAGGTAGTCTGAGACAGACATAAGATCAAACCCTAATAGCTATGAATCGGGACGAGGCGTATAACAGTTTGAACTGTATACGATTCGAAAAATTTGATTAATATAACCGTTATTTTGACAATCAGAAGCAATAATATATTAATCCATGCATTGGAATAAGTTTACGAATTGGTTTTGAAATGATCTGTATAAGTAAAGTAAAGATTGAGGAGTACCTTTGATCAACAGCCGACGACACTTAGGGCTAGATCCAGAGAGTTTCGAGTATGATGAGGATTCTAAGTTGTGAAAATCGAGCAGATTAAAGGATTAGGGTTCTTAAACTCACCAAGAGCGGCGGTAATACAGTGGCGGGGAGACACTTGGCGAGCGCAGCTCGCTACACGAGCGAGCGCTCGACATGCCCTCTGCGCGAGGCTTGGCTGGCAGGGACGATGTGGGGATCGTCCGATCCCCGATCGAACGGCTTAGGTAAGCCGTTAGATCTAGATGACACAAAATTAGAAAGGAGATGGCGGGTTAATTACTTAACGGGAATCCGTTAAGTAATTAAGTTTTAAATTTATAAATTATAATTTCAATTAATTTCTTAAATTAAAATTAAGTAATAAGATATATTCACAAAATTTTCAATAAATCACCCCTAACTAATTGAGAGATTTTGAAAGCAACGGCGCAATCGGACTTTCATTTTGACGAATATTTATTTATTTGATTTTTTAGGTATTTAAATAATATTAAAATATTCGCCGAAAATCCAACGACTTCCAAATGCCTCAAAAACTTCACCCCTAGCTAATTTGGGGGGTGAACACAATGGCGAAGTCGGATTTTCAATTTGATGTCAAAATTATTTAAATATTAATAAACAAATTTGAAAAGAAATTCTAGTATTTTATAAATAACTTGCAAAAATAATAAATACTTACATTTTCATTTATAATATACATTCTTAATGTAGCTCAAATATATTTAAATTATTGTAACACTCTTAAATATATTTCAATCAGTGCAAAACTATCATTAAAATATTTAAAATTAATATTTAACTCATAATAATTGAGATTCATTAATCAGAATTACGATTAAAAATTTATTAAATATTAAAATTTACCTTGAAAAAATATATAACTATTTATTGGGGCTTATAATAGCAAAATTCTAAAGTACTAAACTTGAGATCTAAATTTTTTTATATAATTTTTAAGACCATAATTATATTTTTTGAGAGCATAACTACTTAAAATTTTCAACCACACTATGGTCTCGATTATCCCCAAAAAAGATAAAGCTAAATTGGTGGTTTGATTTCAGCAAAATTATTGCTAAAGTCTTAGCTAGCAAACTTCAAACCATGCTTCACAAGATTATTGAACCCAACCAATATGCTTTCATTCGTGGTAGAAAAATCCAAGATAATATTCTTGCGACTTGAGAGCTTTTCCACAGTCTTAAAAACAAAAACTGGGTGTCACAACTTAATTTTTAAACTTGGTCTCGAAAAAGCCTTCGATAAATTGAATCGAAACTTTCTTTTCAATCTCCTAAGAACTATGGCTTCAATGACCATTTTGTGGATAAAATCAAACTTCTGATTACTAATATCTTGCTTTTTATTTTTATAAATAGTAATCATGGAGGTTTTTTCCAATTTGCTAGAGGTTTTCATCAAGGAGATCCTATATCTCCTCTCATGTTCATCATCAATATCAACAAAATATTCCTCAACGATCCTAAACTTCATTATAACATTGGGGAAAAATTCATAGTTATCTTTATGTGCATTGATAAGTGAACTTAAACTAATTAAGAAATTCAAGTTTATATTCTTAAGTACTTACTACATATGTACATGTACTTCTATCATATGATAATTTAGGAAGTTGTGAGTATGATTATAGTAGGTGACCTACTGGGAAGTTATCTTATGAGGGCAAAAATTGTGAGGCCTTTCTAGCCAAAGCGAACAATACCTTGGTGCTTAAAAGTTTGGGCTGTTACGCCACGCCTCGGTAAATATGGCATCGTAGTACGCCGTAGTGCCTAGCTATCGGCCAGGATGAGCTACGGTGCATCGCATTGCTCGCATTCCAAAAGTCTGGCGTCGTAGCGCGCTGCAGCACCTGATTCATTTAATTTGATATTCCATGGATTTTAAATAAGTCAGTTTAGAAATGATAATATTAGTATTATCATGTGAAGATTTTAGTACATGTTCATATGAATAATTTAATTCAATTAGAAATAAAATTGGTTGATTTGTCATAAATAAGATTGCAAAAGGGTTTCATCCCCTTATCCTTATGTGCATCAATAAGTGCAGTTCAGTTTAGGACAAACATCCCACTTTCATAGTATGTTTAATTAAGGTATTGAACCTCTTATTTTGAGAGAATAAATTATAAAAGGATTTCGTCCTATTATCCTTGTGTGTATTGAGTGGTGTTAAATAAACTAAGTGATTTATGTTATCTTTCTTAAAATGTACTCAAAGTAATATATCAATTAGGGTATTGAATATCTTAGTTTGAGAGAATAAATTGTAAAAGGGTTTCATCCTCTTATCTTTATGCGCATTGATAAGTGAAGTTAAACTAATTAAGAAATTCAAGTTTATATTCTTAAGTACTTACTACATATGTACATGTACTTCTATCATATGATAATTTAGCAAATTGTGAGTATGATTATAGCAGTTTATGGCTAAGTTTTGAATATAGTATGTGAGCTTGTTAAGATGAATATGACAACCTAATAAATATTGAATTTGATCATTATTCTTTGATTGATTTCAGTTCTTTTAAGTATCATATTGAATTGGAAAGCATTGGCATAATTACATAAGCATAAGCATCAAGAGCATTATAAACTATGGGATGCAGCATACATCAATGTTGGTAAGACTTCTAATGACCCAAGTCATTACTAGGATAATTAAGACTAAACCCAACTCAAAAATTAGGATCATGGGTGACTTCAAAATTAAGGAAACTAAAAATACCATTGGATGAGTACATTTTTGTGATTGTAATACTCAAGTTTGGGAGCAATCTGGATTCAAATACTCTTGAATTAATTTTTAAATTATTTAAATTCAATAAATTAGAAATATTAAATATAAGTCCAAATTCAACTATTTTAGTGCTGTTGAATTAGAATATTATAAAAATGATACAACAATAACTATCAGTCATGTATTGGAATGGCCCCACATGAAGCCCTATATAGCAGAAAATGTAGCACCCCATTAGCCTGTACTAAAGTAGGAGATGTTCAGTTATACGGATATGATCTAAGTGAGGAGACTAATAAGAAAATTCATCTGATAAAAAGCAGGATTGATGCAGCTCAAGATTAACAAAAGAAATATCATTATGCTAAATATCAAACACTAGGATTTCAAATTATAGAGTCGCCACATTCCAATGGTAATAGTATAATGGAATAATTCATCAGAAGAAGAAGCCACTTGAGACAGAGAACACTCCATGAGGAAGAATTACCCAACACTATTCAATATATCAGATATTATTCTCACCCATAAATAAGTTTTGTTTTCATGATGTCGAGGACGACATCATTTTTAAGTATGGGAGTCTGTATCAACACAAGTCTTACTTTGATAATTAGGATTAAATCTAACTCAAAAATCAAGATCCTGAGTGACTTCAAAATTGGGGAAAATTAAAAATACTGTTGTATAGAGTATATTTTTATGATTGTAATGCCCAAGTTTCAAAGCAATCTAGATAACGAAAACTTCTGAATTAATTTTTAAATTATTTATATTTAGTAAATTGAGAAAATTAAATACAAGTCAAAATTCAGGGATTTTAGTGTCGTTGGATTAAAAATATTATAAAAAGGCTACAGAAAAAATTTAGTCAAATTTAGATATCCAGATTCCCCAAAATTAATTTTTGAATTTTTTATCTTCAGAAATTAATAAAAAATAAAATATTACTCTATATTGAAAAAATTTTACGCGAGTGTATTTTTCTCATTTAGATGCACCTCCGTGTCAAGTTTCTTTATTTTCTGAAAAATAAATGGAAGAGAGAGCAAGTAGCGAGAGAAAACGAAGAGAGAAAGATGGATAAGAAGGAGGAAGAGTGTCAAATTGAACACTCCAACAATTATAATAAATTTTCTCTCATCCATTCCATTTAAATAATAAATAGAGAGAAAATAATTAATTAAAAAAAAGTAATAAATACACCATTCACCCCCATTTCCACATCCCCATCCCCCCACACCTCCTCTCCTCCCCCATTCCCCGACCTCTATCAAAGCTTCATCAACGTCAACGTTTTAAATTCTTTTCATTTCATCGTAGTCTTTTATAATAATAATAAGGCATTTATTATATTAATGTTAGATTGATTACTAATTATATATCCATTCTATAATATTTTGGATTATATGGACAAGGTTCATACTTATTAGGATATTTGTAAGTTTAGAACGTTTAGGCGTCATGTTTTTCTAGAGATGGATAATTTTTTAATTTCGGCAATTGAGGGCTATCATTTTTTGAGAGCATAGAGAGATAAGAGAGAGATGAGAGAGACGGCAGAAGGAGGGAAGGGGCAGGGCGAGCAGGGGGGGCGAGAGAGGGAGAGAGGGGCGAAGGGGGGGAGGGGCGGAGAGAGAGAGAGAGAGAGAGGAGAGTAGAGAGGGCGGAAGGGCGGCAAGGGCAAGAATTAGGGAGGTAATATATATATATTATATATATTAATAATAAAAAATATTGTTAACGTATAAAAATAAATGACTAATATAATATTAATATAAATATTTTTTTAAACATAAAATGAAAGATATTATTCTTTCATTGTAGCTTTGCATCGCTTTTAAATTTTGACCCACTTCAATTTATTATATGAAATTTTGTTGCTTATAACTTAAAATAAATAGTTAAGAATTAGTATCATGGGTTCATTCAAGTTGATCTCAAATTGTACAAATAATTCGTTAGGCCATAATTGGTTGATATTTGAAGAATAATGAGACTGCACATAGCTTTTGAGGGGGAATGTGTAGTTAGTCAGAAACCCAAATCTCAGATATTCTCAAATTTTATCAAATATTCTCTAAATTCATTTCTAACATTACTATAATAAATTAGTAAAAAGTATATAACTTAAACTACATTTAATAATTAAATTTTATTAATTATATTTGAAATAAACATATATTACATCTAGTGTATGCATGATCCGATGATATTTGACCTTAATTGAGCAACCCATGGCTCAAACCATATGCTTGGTTATTTCTTCGACTGCTGAACCGAGGCCTATGCTTTTTCTTAAAGAAATAATGCTTTAAAGAATAAACAAATGTGTGTCTAGTGAGAATTAAACGTATAATATGGAATAGCAATTTGTAAGCCATAACCACTACACAAATAAGTGGTACAGGGCATATGTTCGATGATAAATTATAAAAACTCGGTTAGGCCCGTACTTCAACAAACTAGAGCCCATGCCGATGTTTGACCTACCATAGAGTAGATATATTCATTTGATGTTTATTTGAGAAGGATGTTGAAGTGTTTGTTGATCAACTAGTTAGAGCACCTAAATCTCATGCCCACCTAAGCGCCCAATAAATAGAGGGGTAGGCATTTAGGCGCACACAGGGGTCCGATAGACAGAGTGCCTACACTTTGAAAAATAGAAGGGTAAGTGCCAAGAAGATACAGGGATGAATGTTCAGGGGACAGAAAGCCAGTTGCACAAGCACGCCCCAGGTGCCTATTGATAGAACGACAGGCACTAGCAATTTTATAGGCTCAATTTATAGGGCCTATAAATATATTTGTAGCCCATTTATTAGGCATCCATTCAAAAATACTTATTGGTGTGTGTAGAATGGCTGAAGTTTAAGAAGATTCTTTTTTCTAAGGGCTTGAGAAGAGTTTATGAAACTGTAAATGTATTCTTCCTTCAGTATAGTAAAATGTATTCTCCTCTATCCTTGTGAGCGTATATGTTTGCACTGAATCATCAAAATCCTTGTATTGTGCATGAGCTTGGAATTATTTGTGTTATTTATCTTATTTTTGTTTATGTTTGATTTGTGTGCTTCCGCGTGCATCGATCTTAACAAGTGGTATTAGAGCGTGGTTTGTAAGAGAATTCAAGTAAGATATAATTTAAGGAGATGCTTTCGAATCTTCATCTTCATTGAAGATGGAGAGAACTTTCCACCAAGTTGTCACACATCTAACAAAGATCGATGTGGTCAAGTTTGATGGAAAGAACAACTTCAGAATATGGAAATATGAAGTAATTGATGCACTTTGCAAGTTAAGTATTGAGGATGTTCTCTTGCATGGAAGAAAAAATGGAAGAGACATCATAAAAAGATTGAGTCAAGATGAGCCACATCACATACGGCTTGATCCAAAAATGTCTAGCCCAAGTTATAAAGTATACGAGGATGATGGAAACATTGATGTGAAAATTGTTAAAGTTCATTGAGAGCTAATATCTAACAAAGAGCGCAGAGAATCATCTCCACATGTAGAGAAATATGTGTTGGGATGTGGAGACCATCCAAATCATCATGGAGGTGTTAATGGAGCTTTAGTGGGCTTCTAAGAACTTTTGAGGCGATATGGAACAAAGTTGAGAAAGTTCAGTTGCAGCAGGTGCCACTACATGTCGTGGCGCACTGTAGAGCCCTAAGATGCATAGTACCCTAGACCTGGGCATTGTAATACACCTTGGTATCCAGCGCCCAAGAGCAAGGCGTTCTAGCACGCCGAGACACCAATATCTTCCTGAGATTGAGGAGCTATAACGCGTTGTGGCGCGCTATAGCACATTATGATGCCAATTACCTTAGACCTGGGCACTGTTATAATGACCCAAGTCATTAATAGGATAATTAGGATTAAACTCAACTCAAAAATTATAATTCTGAGTGACTTCAAATTTAGGGCAAACTAAGAATACCATTGGATAGAGTATATTTTTGTGATTGTAATGCTCAAGTTTGAGAGTAATCTGATTAGCGAATACTCTTAAATTAATTTTTGAATTATTTAAAATTAGTAAATTATGCAAATTAAATACAAGTCCAAATTCAGCAATTTTAGTGTCGTTGGATTAAGAATATTATAAACAACTATAGAAAAAGTTTCATCAAATTTAGAGCTCCGAATGGATCATAATTATTTTTTGAATTTTTATCTTTAGAAAAAAATAAAATATTGCTCTAAATTGAAAATTTTTAGCTTAAGTGTATTTTTTTCATGAAGATACACCTTCGTGTCAAGTTAGTTATTTTCTGAGAAAAAAATAAAAGAGAGAGAAAAGGCGAGAGAAAAAAGAGATAAGAAGGGGGAAGATAAAGCCAAATTTAACACTTAAAGCATTTATGAAAAAGATGAGAAATTTGTTCATATCTAAATAATAGAAGAGAGAGAAAATTTAATTAATAAATTAATTAAATAAAAAAAGTTTATAAATATAGCCCCCCATTTTCCTCACTTCCCCCACCCCCACTTTTATTTCTATCATTATATATATATATATATATATATATATATATATATATATATATATATACTTTCTAATTATGTAACTTTTATTTCTATCATTTTTTTTCTATATATGTATATATTTTCTAATTTTTGTTATTTTCTTATATATATATATATATATATATATATATATTTCTTAATTTCTGCAATTTTCAATTTAATTATTTTTTTTATTTAATATATATATATATATTAATAATAAAAAATATTATGTTAATGTATAAAGATAAATGACTAATATAATATTAATATTGATATTTTTATTAACATAAAATGAAAGATATTATTCTTTCATTTGTAGCTTTTGCATCGCTTTTAAATTTTGACCCACTTTAATTTATTTATATGAGATTTTGTGCTTAGAACTTAAAATAAATAATTAAGAATTAGTATCATGGGTTCATTCAAGTTGATCTCAAATCTGTACAAACAATTCGTTAGGCCATAATTGGCTGATATTTGAAGAAATAATGAGACTACACATAGCTTTTGAGGGGGAATGTGTAGTTAGTCAGAAATTCAAATCTCAGATAGCTAGATAGACGTATTTAGCTCATCAATTATTCTATAAATTTATCCAATAGAATAAATATTTATATATTACTGTATTTTCTTTGAGAATGAGCACATATCTTATATATATTACATTTATAATTATGATAATTTTACAAGTATATCATACTTAAATATCACATTCTATATGTATATATACTTCTTATGCAGAATCATGCCACTTAAATATAAATTTTGATATCCTACAAACCTTACTTGAATATTTGTGTCTAATTAAAAAAAAAATTCATTCATATATATATATATATATATATATATATATATATATATATATAATATGAAAGTTCATGAACAATCTCTAGATTAAGCCTTTGAAGATGAGCTGATACATGATGGAACAATTTAGATGCTGATTTTTTTAAAGTTTTAAATTTTTACTTAGTATGTAACAGATTTTATAAAATAATTATTATCTTTATAATGAATATATTTTCTTTATTATTTTGGTATTTTTGAATATTACAATGAATGTGGAAGTGTGTATTTTATAAGCCTCTAAATACACGATTATACTAAACCTCGATATGATTATGTGGAGTGAGCACATAACACTGAATTAACTATGCTGACCTAACGGCGGGTCGCCACAGAACCAATGGGATGCAGTATGCATCATGGATTTTAGTATTTATTTTGGGTGCATGTGGCACCAAATGCATAATTACAGCATAAATCAGTGGCATATTCAAATGCATATATAGTGACATAAAAAATAGTTTAATTTCAGTATTTTCCTCATTTTAGTATTTTACAGATTTTAGCTCAGTATTTTACTATTTTTAGTTTAATATTTTACGTTACCTTCAGTTTTGTATAGTTCTACGTCTTTCAATTATTTTAGTGCTTTTTTGCAGTATTATTTTATTACTTAGGATTTAAACTTTAAATAATTATAACTATTTGTAATAGTTTTTCGATGTATTAGACTCATTGTCTAACACGTGATACTTTTGTGATTCGGCAATTTTTCAAACCCAGAGAAGTTTGGGGAGCACACATTGGAGGCTTCCCAGGAGATCTAGGAGGAGTTGGTAGACCATTTGTCGGCTTAGCTTATTTTTCTGCACTTAGTTTACTTTTTTATTGCGAGTTGAGTGGCAACTTTCTATCTATTTATTTAAAGTAAGACTATCTGCAATAACTTTAATTCTGGATGTATTTTTTTTTTTGAGATGAATGTTTCTTACATAGCTCTGTGATGAATGATTGGGATGAAATTCTTTTAGCTTCCATACTCTGTATTTCTTACTACTTATGCTTAGTATTGTGATGTGATCAACATACCAAAAATGCTGCTATACTTATATATATATATATATAAATATATATATTTATTTATATATATATTGGTGTGAAGACCCACATAAGTAGTAATAAGTGAAACTCTTAAACATCGAGGCGCCTTTTCAAATAACGGTGGAGTTCCTGATAAGAACTCTAAAGTTAAGCGTGCTCATGTGGGAGCACTCCCAGGATGGGTGACCTGTTGGGAAGTTATCTTCTGAGGGCAAAATTGTGAGGCCTTTCTGGCCAAAGCGGACAATACCTTTATGCTTAAGAGTTTGGGCTATTACAAATAGTATCAGAGCAAATCATAGGGTGTCAGATAGGAGCTAAGTGCCATACAGGGCAAAGTATCACTTCATGTGAGCAGCCTCTTGAACCCATGATGGTTAAGGTGCTACATGGTTGTGAGTACCTCTTGCGCTTATAGGGGTCACCTCTAGTCCTATCTACCCAATGGATGGTTCTTGGATCTGTGTGTGGATACTGACGAGGACGTCAGTTACTTAAGTTGGGGAGATTGTGAAGACCCACTTGTAGTAATAAGTGAAACTCTTAAATATCGAGGCGCCTTTTCAGATAACGGTGGAGTTCCTGATAAGAACTCCAAAGTTAAGTGTGCTCATGTGGGAGCACTCCCAGGATGGGTGACCTGCTGGGAAGTTATCTTCTGAGGGCAAAGTCGTGAGGCCTTTCTGGCCAAAGCGGACAATACCTTGGTGTTTAAGAGTTTGGGTTGTTACAATTGGATTCCTTATATTCTACTCATAATCCAATGTATATATTATATTGTCTAACACTTAAAGATAAGAATTTATGCTTATCTTAAAGATTAGTCCAGCAACTCATTATTCAGCGGTTATTCGGGGAAATTCAGCAGTCCTTCCTTAGTAGCGCACCATTTGGCCGCTAACTGTCTTATTATTTCTTAAACATACCTCAGTTGCGCATGGCGACTGGACGAGACGCTACAAGATGTGACCAACTTCATTATTTGGGAAGTTATCTTCTGAGGGCAAAATTGTGAGGCCTTTCTGGCCAAAGCGGACAATACCTTTATGCTTAAGAGTTTGGGCTATTACAAATAGTATCAGAGCAAATCATAGGGTGTCAGATAGGAGCTAAGTGCCATACAGGGCAAAGTATCACTTCATGTGAGCAGCCTCTTGAACCCATGATGGTTAAGGTGCTACATGGTTGTGAGTACCTCTTGCGCTTATAGGGGTCACCTCTAGTCCTATCTACCCAATGGATGGTTCTTGGATCTGTGTGTGGATACTGACGAGGACGTCAGTTACTTAAGTTGGGGAGATTGTGAAGACCCACTTGTAGTAATAAGTGAAACTCTTAAATATCGAGGCGCCTTTTCAGATAACGGTGGAGTTCCTGATAAGAACTCCAAAGTTAAGTGTGCTCATGTGGGAGCACTCCCAGGATGGGTGACCTGCTGGGAAGTTATCTTCTGAGGGCAAAGTCGTGAGGCCTTTCTGGCCAAAGCGGACAATACCTTGGTGCTTAAGAGTTTGGGTTGTTACAATTGGATTCCTTATATTCTACTCATAATCCAATGTATATATTATATTGTCTAACACTTAAAGATAAGAATTTATGCTTATCTTAAAGATTAGTCCAGCAACTCATTATTCAGTGGTTATTCGGGGAAATTCAGCAGTCCTTCCTTAGTAGCGCACCATTTGGCCGCCAACTGTCTTATTATTTCTTAAACATACCTCAGTTGCGCATGGCGACTGGACGAGACGCTACAAGATGTGACCAACTTCATTATTTGCATTCAACCTACCTTACACCACACCAAGACTGCCAACTCCCCCATGCGTGTCTCTAAGTCCCTTAAACTCTATAAAGTTTGGAACACTTGTAGGCCGACCAAAGACACCTCTTTCCCTAATTGGATGTGGCACAAGTCCGTTCCTACTCTTACTAGTCTCTTTGTTTGGAGGGTTCTCAAAAGTTTTATTAGTTTTGAGGGCATTTTGCAATATATGGGCTTTCACTTAGCCTCCAAATGTCAATATTGCTAATCTCAATAAACTCTCACTCATATTTTCCTTAAGTGCAGCATATCTCAAGATGTTTAGAAAGCCTTGCTTTCTTCCCTGGCTACCCATGACAACATTTATTCCTTTCTTAACAGATGGAATGCCCAGTCTCCAAAAAAGCTTCACATTGGCCACCTCCTTAACACCTTTACTCTCCGGAGTATTTGGGATGTTCGTAACTGTAACAACCCAGGTTGTTACTTTGCTCAATTAAGACTAATCTAAGTCTTAATTAAGATTCTAAGTCACTAATTAAGTGATTTGGAATTCATCTTTGAAACCTAGGTTAAACTAGGAAGTCAACAAAGTCAAAACAAGAATTCTGAAAAATCTCAAAACCCTAGAATTTGACTTTTTAATTAGACCTCAGATTGAAAATTTGACTTCGCCATTGCGTTCAGAACACCCAAATTAGCTAAGGGTGAAATTTTGGAGGCTATTGGAAGTCATTGATTTTTCATCGAATATTTTAATATTATTTAAATCCCCTAAATAATCAAATAATTAAATACTCGTCAAAATAAAAATCCGAGTGCGTCGTTGCGTTCCTCACCCTTCAATTAGCTAGGGGTGAATTAATGGAAATTTTTGGAACATATTTTAAGGTTTAAATTTAATTAATAAAATCTGTAATAATTAAATAATAATATAATTTAAATAGTTAATTGTTTCCGTCAGATCCATATTCTCGCCGTTCCATCCATCTAACGGCGTTTTTAATTTCCGTTTGATCAACAGCAGCCTTCCGATCCAATCTTAGCGATTGATCAGACGGCTCTGAGGCCGTCGTCCTCGTCGCTCAGCGCGTGTCGCGCTGAGCCCTAGGCTCGCCACGCGCGAGGCTTTGAGCGTCGCAGGTGTCCCTCCGCCGCTCTTCAGGAGAAGTTAAAGCTCCAGCCTGACTCTCTAGTACCCCATTTCATCAATTCCGATCGTAGCAAGGAATTTTTTTGCTCGAGCCCTCGTCTGCGCCGTTGAATAAAGGTACCTCCCTTATCATCCTAATTACTCACGCAATTACCAATTTTAGCATTCGAATTGCTATTTCAAGACCTCGATTAATTGTTAATGTTACCTGATCAAACGATAGATGCTTTGATTTACCAAATTTCGCAAAACGTCTACAGTTAAAACCGTTATAGCCGTGTCATGTCCATCTAGGGTTAGGGTTTGAGATCGACTCAGATCATTTTAGGCCTCGATTCGATCACCTAATGGAAGATCTCATCTTTAGCTATCCATCGCCGTGCGGGTTGAGCTGTTTAGATGATGGGAAGTCCCTGTAAAGGCAAACCCTAGCTCTGCGCCCTCGGGAAGAAGCCGTCGAAGAAGACGAGCTCTCAGGTCGGACCGGGTCGACCCGGGCCCGACCCGTCCTCCTCGGTTCTCCGCGTAAGTGAGCTGGGGTCCACCGGGAGCACGTGGCTTCTTTCCAGCAAGCCACGCGGCGCGACGGCAGAAGTGGGGCCCACCTTGCGACAGGCGAGTGACGCGGCTGCAGAGAAGTCGTTAGTGGGGCCCGCCGCCGTCTCCTCAGCCACTGGTTGTGCGCCACGTGTTCCTGCAGAAGAAAACTTATAAAAATAATTATATTATTATATTAATAACAGATATATAAATATATATATAATATTCGTAATATATACAGTAAATTAAATAATGATAATTAAATTGATTAATGCTTAAACTTTAAACAATCATAACTCAATAAATAAATGTCCAAATTATACAAATAAATATATCAAATTAATCAGAAAAATATAAAGAATTTATTGATGTCATTCAATTTTTTGTAGGATCAATATTTAATAAAGTGATCATTTAGGGTTTAATTAAGTTCAAATTTATGTCTCAAATATTCAATTAATCATAACTTTGTACCCAATGATCCAAACATACCCAATATGGGTCTTAAAGTAATCAGAAAACCCTAAGGATTAATTTGATAGTATTTATTTTGCTGTTTGGATTTGTTTGAGCCTAATCACATTTAAGTCCTAACCCTAATTACCCTAATTAGACCTAGAACTTCAATTGACCATAACTTAGTCAATTGAGCTCCAAATTTGATGATCCATAAGTCCATTTAGATCAGAAGAACTTAATTTTTATTAATATGTAAAAATATTTTAGATCTAACGGTTAGATTTGCTAATCACCCTTAATTGCTCTAAATCTTGATTAGTGAATAATAACAAATCTAGTAACCCAATTTGAGAATTTTAAATTTCAGAGGACTCATAGAACCATTTAGAATCAATCTATAAGATTGTATTTTAGTTTGAGTGATTAATTTTGTTAATCACTCACTAATCACCCTAAACCTTAATTAGGTCTTAACTTAGCCAAATTAAGTCCAAATTGAGCCTACCACATATCATTATAATCAGTGAGCTATTTGTAAACTATAGCCATTGATTTTGCTTAATTTGGACACTAATTGGCAAAGTTAGGATTTTTGACTCTTATTTAAGCATTCCTTAATCACCTTAAAACCCTAGATCTTGTATTGGCCATAACTTGGCCAATACTTATCAGAATTTAGCAAATTTAGATTCTATAGAAAGCTTAGTCAGTAAAGAGCAATATTATAAAAGAAAATTTAGCTTTTGCTTAGTCAAATTACTAATTTGCCCTTATGAGTCAAATTCACTAATTTGATCTCATATGGCTTAATAATCACCCAAAATTAATTTAGTTACTGTCTAATCTTATATTAGACAGTAAGAAGCACTTTCCAAAAGAAAATTTTAGAAATTAAGCCCTAGATCAAAATTTGATCTTTTGAACCCTTAATTAAGGGCAAAATGGTCATTTTGCCCAAATTTAGGGTTTAGCCTTTTAAAGCCCTAAATTCAATTTTCCAATCATTAAAATCAGTAAATAGAATGATTCATAGTTGAAATTATTTAAACTTAAGTCTAAATTAGGTTTTTATTAAAATCTCAAAATATACTCTTTAAGAAAATTCCTAAGTCTTAAGAAGAGTTCTCTTTCCTTAATTATTCTTAGATCCATCCTTAGGTCTTATAACATTAGTTAGGATGTGTGTCTTGAGAAATACTCTTAGTAATTAAGAGCCTTATTTCCTAAGATTAGGAATAGATCTTAAGTTAGAATTCATCTATTGAGTAAATTGGGTTACTCAATTAGGTGAAACCTTGAGTTTTCTAGTTTATAGATTTTCTTAGTTTATTAAATGATTATTTTGATCTTTAAACTTTAGAACTAAGAATAGAAATCCATCCTAATGAATTTGATTTATCATTAGGATTTGCCTTAACCTAATCTGTGAGATTTGGGTTCTAAACCTTAGACCCTTAGATTATACCTTTAGATTAAGTGATTAGACCCCATCATCTGGAGTCTAATTCTTAATCTTTTCATCTTGATTTGGCTAATCAAGATGAGGTTGGGATGAATTAAATTACAAAACTAGGTCGATAATTTATTCATTTTAACCAAATAGTCGTCTTTTGATTAAGTTATAATTAGGACTTGGCCAGTCCTAATTATCTTCAACAAGTAGGATTCGTGATTCTAAGTTACAGAATGTGTAAGAATTAATAAATTCTGAAACTTATGTAACTTAGAGTAGATAGAATGAATAAAGTAGATAACAAAGGATATCACCTGTGTTTTAGATAGAGTTTCTTGCACTTTGATTTTGAGCCTTATACCTTGAACATGTATTATGTACATAAGATATTTTGATAAATATCTTATGTTAATTTGGAACATTATTTATAAATAGCATTATGTTCATTTCACAAGTGGTTTGTAAGGTGTAGCTTGATTAGTATACCTCTTCGATCAAACCGTTCGGGGTCGGCAACCTTTCGAGGGTTTAATGTCCGACAGTCTATTGGCCATGCCTAGTCCGAGTGATAGGATGGATAGACTCTTGCCCTACTGACTACAGAGTCAGGATTCTGATATGGATATACTAATTCAAGTACACTTACATTCAGTTCTGTCTAAGCTCATCAGGCTAAGAGTTTCAGAAATGTTCAGTTCAGAGCTTCTTAGCTCATCAGGCTAAGAATTGCTGAGTTTGTATTCAGTTCAGATGACTTGTACAGTTACTATAGATTCAGTTTGCAGTTATTGTTTTACTAGTATATTCTGCATTTCAGCACTGTTTTACTTACAGTTTTTCTGCACGTGTTTTATATAGGATGCTAGTTTTACTTTCTGTTTTCATATGCTTACTTAGGATGATAGTGTCTCAGTTTTATACTATTTAAATTTTGTACTTCACTTAGCATAATCTGTTTGATCATGAGCATGTTTAGGTTGTACTTTCTTACTTTTCTTTTACTTTTACTTATTAGTCTTTGTTGCAGTTGCTTGGAGGAGGTATGTTTTACTTCCTATTTATCTAGTTATAAACTGTGGTTTATAACTTATTACAGTTCTTTTGTACGCTTTCTTGCACCTATTATGGTTAGTTCTGTTTATATGGTGATATCTTCTTAATTTAATAAAATTACTGCCCTAAAATGTACTTAGACTTATTGTCTAATCAGTTTTTCTTTTATTGGCTGGGGCCCTACCATTATGAAACTGATAATGGTAGGTTCTGAGTTTGTTGGTTTAGCAGATCCAGTGGAGAGTTTGCCATTGGAAGAGGAGCCCGTTCCTGAAGATCTGTAGTTTTAGTTTTTCTTCCAGTGAGATTGAGAGTTTTCTTTCAGTACTTTTAATCTCATTAAATGTTGTAATAATATAGGATTATATTTCTTTTTCAGTACTTTACTTATTCTGTATTGTTGTATTTATACTGTATTGGATGGATGTTATGTTTTATGCTTTCGCACTCTGAGTTCATGTATGATCATTTAGTGATAGTATTTCTGGTTTGAATGGCAAAGTCCTTATTTAAATTGGATTAGTACGTGTATCTAATCCAACCTTAAGTGGGGACCTTGTCATTTGGTGACCCCTCCACCGTAATCATGTTAACTTAAGGGTTAACAGGACCACGGCAGAGCAGGGCCGCCACAGTAACAAAGCTAAATACTCCAACATCTCTATAAATATTAATAAGATTACTTTCTCGACAGTTGCTAATATCGACAACACCATTAAAGCTTATCTTAATAATACTCTCACTTGGGATAATCTTAAGGACAAGATTAATGTGATTTTCACTAAATATAGTCTTTTATAGCATTGCTTGCCATAGGTTCTATTGGGTACCTCCTCAAATGGTACAACAACTCCAATGTATTATTGCTCCAGCTATAAGCTTTCTGGTAAGTTTGTTTTGGCATTATTGCTATTGTAGCTTCTTGAATAAGAGGTTTCCCTAACTTACAATGAGATATAGTTTTAACTTTTTAGTTAGTAGAATGCTCAATTTTATAACTAGTAACTCTACGGTAAATTTTGTTATACTTTATTTCCTGTGTGTTGCTTTGCTTCACGAGCGGTATCGTACTGTATCTAGCTGTATTGGGTTGGATTGCATCCCTGCTTTTAGCCCTTGCCATTTTGGTGGCTTACATTGTTACTATTATGTTAATTATGATTTTAGTAGCCTCAATATTTTTACCGTCCAAGGGACGGCTTCTCCCATATCTTGTTCTTTGCACTCTCCCTCCCTACTATATGGAATGCATGATCGTCCGTATGTTGATAGCTCGCGTCCCTAATCTGTAATCTCCCTGGCTAATCTTCTGGTGCCTCCTGCGGAGTATATCTTGAAACTGCAACCTGCAAGTCCTGTGTTCTTGAACCCAATTTTAATCACCTTTCATGATTTCTATGTTTTCAATGCCTACTTTATTATTAGTCATGTCAGGTCATTTGAGTTTCTTTTGTGTTGGGAAGCTTTTAAATTGTATTTTGACTTTCTGTTTTTATCAAAAATTTTAATTTTGATAGGATTTGATAAGAAAAAAAAAAAAAAAAAAAAAAAAATAATAATAATAATAATAATAATAATAATAATAATATATATATATATATATATAAGTTTTCATGGGCGGACTAATCTGATATGGCACGTGTTTGGCTCACACGTTCGTGGCACGAGTTTAAAGAAGTCAATGGTTAGCACCGCCGATTCCCGAAAACAATACTGCGATTCCCCAAACTGTACTCTTAACTCGTACGAGCACGAAATTTTCTTTTTATAAGAAACAAAAAGTATTTCTTCCACTTAAATATTAATATATATATATATATATATATATATATATATATATATATAATTTATATATAATATATTAAGAGTACCTCGCCCAGGGTCGTAGACGTGATATTCAAAAAAATTTGTCCAATAAATTATGAGAAGGATTATATTATATTTTTATTAAATATTTATTTTATTAGATGTTTATCTCCTGTTGAACATAACACTCAATATTATTCATATTTTATTGGATGAATTTTCTTAAATATCATGTAAACAAAAAATAAAATAAAATAAAAAATACACATGTGCATGATATATTTTCTTAGAGTATATATTTTAACATTTTTTATAAAATAATAACCGAATCCTTTTCTAAATAAGATACTATATCATTTCCTTATTTTTCCAAATCTAACCCTCTCAAAAATAAATATTTTTTTATTTAAAAATAAAAATGAATTGACTTAGATGCACTTTTTCCTCACAAAGAAAAAAAAAAAATAGAGGACGATTTTATTTGCAAAAGTTATACTCCAAACAAAGATTGCGCGCCGAGATTTACGTATGTTTATAGAACAAATTTAATGGCCGTCCAAATGGTGCATGTTAATTTATTTTTTTGAGTATTGCTATATTTATATATTAGTATACATTAAAATATATATATTATGTGTTAATTTAATGTGTAAATAAATTAATTAGTTTAATATCCAAAAGATTATCTAAATTAAATGAACTTCCAATCCAAAATCTGAGATCTTTTTTGAATTATTCTCATCAAAATAAGATATGTGCGGCACAAGCTTCATAATTTTTAAACTTGTATTTTGAGAATGATATATAAAATTTAAATTATTTTTTTATTTAAGTTAAACTATAGGATTTTAATTAATTCAAATAGAATTTAGGAATTTATTAAATCAGAAAAATTAGAACCGTGAAATCCATGCAGCGGTATAGAATACTGGGCGCCAAATCCAACTAATCTCACTCGTTTCGCGTTCCAGGGAGGTTATTCGATGGATATGATTTGTCGTGCCCGCTGTTCCCTATATGGATTAATGGCACCCATGGGATCGTCCCCGGATCCAACAACTGAGATCACTTCCGCGATCGATCGTTACGATCCGGGATATCATAACCGTTCTTCCTTTTCGATCGATATATCAAATGGTAGATATCACTCCTAACGCTATTCACCTTCGTCCCCACCGCTATCGCCCCCGACAGCCAGGATCCCTATGCCAACGGTTATCCGGGGTTGCTCCCCACTCCCTCTCTATGTCACCAAGTCGTTATTCTCGATTCCCATTACTTAAGGGAATCTCCTGACATGCCACGAGACCCTGCAAGGCCTCATTTAGCTACTGAGAGGCCGACCTACATGCTTGGGCTAATCAGCCATGGCCCCACAATCCCAAGGCCGCACAGGCTATAAAAACCTTCCAAGAACCCCAGAGAGTCCCTTTGCACTCTATGGAGCTCTCAATTCTTCCCCACATGATCTCAATTCTCCTGCTACCATCCTTCTGTTCCAGTCGACCCTGATGAGTTCCAGTCACCGTCCCCAGTGTTGCAGTGGGTGAGAGTTGGAGTTTAAGTCCTCATAAGCTTGCTCAGAGCTCTAGTAAGCTTTGGAAATTAGACCCAGGCTCTAAAACCTAGTAGATTACCAGTAGTTCATCAAGTTCTTCCAGTCTGGGTACCTTCCTTCCCAGTGCTGGTTGTGGCTTTTTTAGCATTCCATTCACTGCAATTCAAATTCCTATAGTTGCGTGAATGGTATAGAATTGTATGTCGATTAGTCTTAGGCATCGGCCAAGCTTGGCAGCAAGCCAAGAAGTGAAAGGCATCTCACATCTTCCGTTGCCACCATTTCTTGAGCAAAACTTGCTAAGCGAGTAAATTCTTCTTCATATTCTGTCAACGTGTGACCTCCTTGCTTTAAATTCAAGAATTCCTTCCTCATTGACTGTCTTGCAGATGGTGGCACATACTTATTAAGAAAGACATTGACAAATTCAGGCCATGAAATTTCTTCTTCAGTTTTCTCTTGAAATATAGTTGCCTTTGCACTTTTTCACCATTTCTAAGCTGATTCAGTCAAAAGATAAGTAGCTAAAGCTACTTTTTGATTTGTAGGACTCTTAGCACACTTAAATTCTTTTTCAATTTTTTGAATCTATTCATCAGCTTGAAAGGGATTTAATATTCCATTAAATCTAGGCGGTTGCAATTTGAGAAATACCATCATTGCCTTCTCAATATTCTTTATTTGAGTTGAGGTAAGAGGTTAGAAGTGAGTTTGTTGATTATTTATGAATTGTGCCATCATATTCATAAATTGTAACATTTGATTTACCCCATTATTATTATTAAGTGGATACATCGCCTCTGGGTTTGGAGAGATATGTTCATTATGACTAGGTGTAGTTTGTTGAACCCTATCATCATGAGAAGAGTTATAATTATTATTTTGATTATGACTTTCCATTTCGTTAGAAAAGAAGCAAATAAATTTTGTTAAGCTTAATTATTACTAAGCTCCCCAACTTAATTTATATCCCATAATTTAAAATTTAAAATATTATTAATTTTGGCTCTATTGAATTTATTACTTAGATTTTCTCAAACTTTGCTCTGATACCAAAACTGTGACGACGGAGTGATCAAGTATGAGAATTTCTAAATAATAAACTCATCATTTGAAATATAAAGAATAAGATAATAAAATTATAAGTTATTTATTCATCACAGAGCCAATCTTATAAAATTACATAAGTTCAATTATTATTACAACACATAACAAAATAAAATATGTTCGCTCAAATCTCACTTCTTCTTATAAGCTCTTTCTAAGTGAGTATTTTCTTAAGCTTTAGTTTTCAAAACCTGAAATAATCATCAGTAAAGCCAGTCAGGCAGGAGTACGAAAATTATCCATTAAGAATTATTTTTTTTAGCATCCTAATATAGGTGTAATCCAAATACCTTGGCAAGAAAATTAAATTTTTATATTGACATGTAATAAAATAAATACTGTAAATTTTACTAAGTTTGCCCTGCATGTTAGATATAAAATTTAAACATTTAAAAAGTATCAAGTGAAAATTTTTCAATTAAAAGTAAATTGTGACACAAAGCTGAGTCCTGTGACTCATCATCCAACAGGTAAAACTTATTGGCCATGGAAGCTTATCACCACCCGTCGGTAGTGCATTAAATGTAAAATGGTGTATCTTTCCTCTGGATCTTCAGCCCACTTCCATAAGGGCTAGATCCCTCCTTATTTCATCGTGAGCTACTAGTAAGCTCTACCTGTACATGTTATATTTTCATTTCTTCCTTCAAAGATAAACACCAGAAAGGAAATTTCTTTACTTTTTGTCACACACATTTATATGAAAATATTGCAATTTAATAAAGTGATTTGCATGATAAAACGAATAAGTAATATTCAAATGGAAATAAACTCAAAATTAAGATACTTAAAATACAACTTAAGAATAATTTCGTACCTGACTTGAAGAATAATTTTCTTAAATTTGTGGATTTCAATCTATTAAATCAACATCTAAATTTGTTAATCAACTATCTTAATTCACTTTAAATTATTCATTTAATAAATTATATGAAAAATTGATAATATTATTATTATGAGAAATTATATTTATAAATATTCCAAAAATCAAATTTATTACTTAAATAATTCATAAATATCAAAATTTATCTTCTTACAACAATTATAAAGTTTGTAAATTAATTATATATCATTTGAAATGAAAATTTCATTTTTATAAAATATTTCTAATTTTGGCTAAGTAAGAAATTTTGATTTTTAGTTAATTTTGTGTCATCCAAAAAGTGTTCTTATAGTGCTTATTTTCTGTTGATATCTAAATATAAATTGTTCTTTATATAATAGAGAATATGCATGCCAAAAATCACATTTGGATTCTCTGTATTTTGAAAATTATATCATTTCAAACATTGAAAAATTTTCTGAAATTCTAAAAATTTTACCTAAGTTCAAATTTGTGATTTTATTTCTTAGCAAACTATAAGTACTTAAATGACCTTCTTAATGACATAATCAACTCAAGTGATTAACAGAAAAATTTCTCACAATATAACCAAAATTATATTTACCAAAGAAAAATATCTAACTTTGCTTGGAATAAAAATTATAAATATCAATAAAATTTCAGAAAAATTTATTTTTAAATTTGAAATTTTTTAGAATTTTTATTGAACTTTGAGCACTTAAATGTTAGCTTTAAAGTGCTCAAAATTCTGGGATGTCTTAAGTGAAGTTCTTTACAATATATAGGAAATATACATGTAAGATTACAGCTTTGTATTCTTGGTAACCAAAAAAATATAAAGTTTTAAAGTATTACCAAAATCTTAAAATTTTCAAAAATCCAGAAATTTTTCCAAGTAAAAATTTAAAAATTTTATTATACTTTGGGATTAATTTAAATTAGCATAGAAGCAAGATCATTAAACAGTTTCTTCTAATAACATACAACCAATATATATGAGAACATATTAGAAAAATTTTCAAATTCTAAATATGATAAATTTAAAAGATGTAGATATACAAAGTTAACATAAATATATTTCTTAAGCATGCAAAATATTTGAAAGAAATTAAGACTTTTAAAAATTTATAAAAAAATAAAATAATCATATATTAGATCTTGACTTAATATGAAGATATCTAAATAAATTAAAAGAAATTTTGTATGCATATTTGATTTTATTAATAAAATCAAGTTAAAAGAAAAAATTTGAATTAAAAGAAATATATAACTTAATGAGTATTATCTTTGAAAGAGATGAAGAAGAAGAAAACTTTAGTCTTTTGCAAGCTTCAACTATTCACCTTTGATTCTTAGAAACCTTAGGGGATAAAAAGGAATTTGAGAAGACGAAGAAGAATTAGATTTTGAGATGGTGGGAGAGGGGATAAGGAGATGCCTTTTCTTTTTGAAGAAGAAGAAGAGGATGAGAGGAGATAAGAAGGATTTAATAGCTTTAGGAAAAATTTAAATTATGAAATCATTTCCCCTCAACTAGCCATATAAATATAATAAAATGAATTAAATAAGGTAGAATTTAAATCAAAAGGTATAAATAAGTCAAAATAAGAATGGATGGTCTAGATTAAGAGGTAGATTTTGTCTTTATTTAGAATAAAATTCTCTCCAAATAGGATAAGAATATTCCTAAGGGGTATATTTGTAAAGATAAATTTAAAAAAAAAGATAAAAATTACAAATTAGCTCAATTTAAATAAATAAATGAAAATTTAAATTTTTACAAATTTAGAAAATAAAATTTAAAATAAAAAAATCAAATTTTAAGGTATCAAATGAAAGGTCTCGTCGATACGATTCCAACGATACCAAAAACGTCAAATTTGGACGAACGGATAAACGACAACTAGTCCCGAAAATTCACAATTTTTTTTTTACTATTCTTTAAAAATAGTTTTAAATTTATGAAAATTTTCCCTTTAGCTTATATCAATGTTCTGAATCCAAGAATATCAAAAAATTTCAATTCTGACACCTAAATATTTTTAAATAATTATTTTAATTTAATGTCTTATTAAAATAACCATGAAAAATTGTGATGTAAATTAATTTTCAAATTTTTTCAAATATTCTCTAAATTCATTTTTAACATTACTATAATAAATTAGTAAAAAGTATATAACTTAAACTTTATTTAATAATTAAATTTTATTAATTATATTTAAAATAAACATATATTTGACCTTAATGGAGCAACCCATGGCTCAAACCATATGCTTGGTTATTTCTTCGACTGCTGATCCGAGGCCTATGCTTTTATTAAAGAAAT
Source organism: Gastrodia elata (assembly GCA_016760335.1). Classification (NCBI taxonomy): domain Eukaryota; kingdom Viridiplantae; phylum Streptophyta; class Magnoliopsida; order Asparagales; family Orchidaceae; genus Gastrodia; species Gastrodia elata. The sequence continues at coordinate 1,867,554 of CM028681.1, read as the reverse complement.
AATGCTTTAAGGAATAAACAAATGTGTGTCTAGTGAGAATTGAACGTATAATATGGAATATCAATTTATAAGTGGTACAGGGCATATGTTCAATGATAAATTATAAAAACTCGGTTAGGCCCGTACTTCAACAAACTAGAGCTCATGTCGATGTTGACCTACCATATAGTAGATATATTCATTTGATGTTTATTTGAGAAGGATGTTGAAGTGTTTGTTGATCAACCAGTTGGAGCACCTAAATCTCATGCCCACCTAAGCGCCCAATAAATAGAGGGGTAGGCATTTAGGCGCACACAGGGGTTCGATAGACAGAGTGCCCACACTTTGAAAAATAGAAGGGCAAGTGCCAAGAAGATACAAGGATGAATGTTCAGGGGACTGAAAGCCAGTTGCACAAGCACGCCCCAGGTGCCTATTGATAGAACGACAGGCACTAGCAATTTTATAGGCTCAATTTATAGGGCCTATAAATATATTTATAGCCCATTTATTAGGCATCCATTCAAAAATACCTACTGGTGTGTGTAGAATGGCTGAAGTTTAAGAAGATTCTTATTTCTAAGGGCTTGAGAAGAGTTTATGAAACTGTAGATGTATTCTTCCTTCAGTATAGTAAAATGTATTCTCCACTATCCTTGTGAGCGTATATGTTTACACTGAATCATCAAAATCCTTGTATTGTGCATGAGCTTGGAATTATTTATGTTATTTATCTTATTTTTGTTTATGTTTGATTTGTGTGCTTCCGCGTGCATCGATCTTGACAAGTGGTATTAGAGCGTGGTTTGTAAGAGAATTCAAGTAAGATATAATTTAAGGTGATGCTTTCAATGCTTCATCTTCATTGACGATGGAGAGAACTTTCCACCAAGTTGTCACACAACTAACAAAGATCAATGTGGTCAAGTTTGATAGAAAGAACAACTTCAGAATATGGAAATATGAAGTAATTGATGCACTTTGCAAGTTTAGTATTGAGGATGTTCTTGCATGGAAGAAATAATGGAAGAGACATCATAAAAAGATTGAGTCAAGATGAGCCACATCACATACAGCTTGATCCAAAAATGTCTAGCTCAAGTTATAAAGTATATGAGGATGATGGAAACATTGATGTGAAAATTAGTAAAGTTCATTGAGAGCTAATATCTGACAAAGAGCGCAGAGAATCGTCTCCACATGTAGAGAAATATGTGTTGGGATGTGGAGACCATCCAAATCATCATGGAGGTGTTAATGGAGCTTTGGTGGGCTTCTGCGAACTTTTGAGGCGATATGGAACAAAGTTGAGAAAGTTCAGTTGCAGCAGGTGCCACTACATGTCGTGGCGCACCGTAGAGCCCTAAGATGCCTAGTACCCTAGACCTAGGCATTGTAATACACCTTGGTACCCAGCGCCCAAGAGCAAGGCGTTCTAGCACGCCAAGACGCCAATCTTCCTGAGATTGAGGAGCTATAACGCGTTGTGGCGCGCTATAGCACACCATGGTGCCAATTACCTTAGACCTGGGCACTGTTATAATGACCCAAGTCATTAATAGGATAATTAGGATTAAACTCAACTCAAAAATCATAATTCTGAGTGACTTCAAATTTAGGGCAAACTAAGAATACCATTGGATAGAGTATATTTTTGTGATTGTAATGCTCAAGTTTGAGAGCAATCTAGTTAGCGAATAGTCTTAAATTAATTTTTGAATTATTTAAAATTAGTAAATTATGCAAATTAAATACAGGTCCAAATTCAACAATTTTAGTGTCGTTGGATTAAGAATACTATAAAAAACTACAAAAAAAGTTTCATCAAATTTAGAGCTCTGAATGGACCATAATTAATTTTTGAATTTTTATCTTTAGATAAAAATAAAATATTGCTCTAAATTGAAAATTTTTAGCGCAAGTGTATTTTTTTCATGAAGATACACCTTCGTGTCAAGTTTAGTTATTTTCTGGAAAAAAAATAAAAGAGAGAGAAAAGGCGAGAGAAAAAAGAGATAAGAAGGATGAAGAGAAAGCTAAATTTAACACTTAAAGCATTTATGAAAAAGATGACAAATTTGTTCATATCCAAATAATAGAGGAGAGAGAAAATTTAATTAATAAATTAATTAAATAAAAAAGTTTATAAATATAGCCCCCCATTTCCTCACTTCCCCCACCCCCACTTCCTTCTCCTCCCCCACTCCTCTTCTCCCCTCCACTTCCTCTCTTCCTCGGCCACCACCGATTCCCTTCGTCGGCCTCGAGTAAAGCTTCATCAACAGCAAGATAGAGTAAGAAATGAAGTATTTTCTACTCATTTCATTTTGTCTTCTTCTTTTAGTAATAATAATAATATTATTATTATTTATATTAATATTAATATTATTACTATTATTATTATACTTCAATTTTTATCATTCTCTTTTTTTATATATGTTTATATTTCCTAATATATGTAATGTTCATTTTTGTCATTTTCATTGTAGAAATTGGGAGCTTGGCCATGGGCCGAGCTCCCAGGTCATCCCAAGCCCAATCAAATCTCTCTGGCTTCTCCCTGAGGTTATAAATAGCCTCAGGATCCCTTCTTTGAATTGCTTGCTGATCAAATGAAGTCAAGTTACCTCTCTGCCATTGTTGGTCTGCTCGAGCTCTCTTAAGCATCCCAGGCTTGCTAATCATGATAGAGGTGACTTTTGGTGTTTAGGATCCCTAAGAGCCCTCCTCTGAAGCTCAAAAGCTCATGCATTGACCTTTGTCATTCGAACCAAGCTCCCCCATCAAACCAAGTATCCCCCTTGCGTGCTTTGAGTCAATTAGGCTCAAGCTCTCCTCCATTTGATTCATAATGATTGTTATAGTTGAATCAAATTCAATGCATGTGTTATTATGACTTTAGCTAGCACTGATAGATCAAATCGAATAAGGACCCAGCGATCTAGTACGCCTAAGACCCAGCCACCTTAGGGGTTTGATCCGTCTCACCTCCCTGAAGGTGTAGGGATCAGATTCATGGCTAATCATGGTCTCTATGGGAAGAATTGTCTCCCCACAGTAGGTCCATAGTGATAGCTCTTTGGTGAGTAAGGTACGTGTTAACCAGGCCTCCTCACAAATGGCTAGTGGGTGCGATACGTTTCTTGGTCCACTAATTGTGTAGGGATTAAATTGGGGCCAAGGTGTGGTAGGGGAACCTAGGATTTAGCCACAGAAACTAACCATAATTCCTTGATCCTTGGGGAAGAAGGATTTAGCCATTGTGCGGGTTGAGTTAGCTTATGAATTGCGCTGTGTGACAGTGCCCGATTCTCCGGGTCCCAGTCAACCCCAGTTATTATTAAGCTGATTTATTTGAATTATTATCCTTAAGGAAAATAATCTTATTAATTGAATTATAGGGAAATTAAATTAGAAAAATACAAAATAAATTAATTAAATAGCTTTTGATCCACTGGTCCAAATCCTATAAAATTATATATCAAAATATTTAGAAAAATGTAAGGAATCTAAATATATAATAATATTGCAGTTTTAGTGATTCAATTTTCTAATTTTACTTAATTACTTCAGAACTTGATTATGGTGGATTAGCATGTTTACTTAGCCAATTTGCATCATTTAGGTGCCATTATGTTTCTAATGCCTTATAGAATGCACATGCTAAGTCAAATAATTTTCTGATTATTATTCTCTTGATTATGCCCTAATCTTATAAAAGCATGATTAATAAAAAATTAGAGTTTCTACTTAACAAAAATTAGCAAACATAGTCTCTAATTATTCACTTGATTAAATAGAACACACTTGCCAAGTTTTATGAAATTTAAATTGTTGGATTTATAATTAAGTGCTAATCCATTTTTCTTAATTTAGAGTTTGATTAGCCTTAATTACTTTCTATTTTATGTAAATTCATATTCTTATGTTTCAATAATAGTAGAATAAATGCTTTAAAACTTTCATGCTTGTTTGGACACCTTAAATGCTTAATTTTATAATAATCAATAATTGAATCTAAGAATCTTAAGAACGTGATTAAGTAACTAATACTTAATCTAAATCTTAAAATAAATATCAACAATAAATAAATAACTCACTAATTTGTCATTGAACCTAAAATAAATAAGTGATTTTGATTTGGTTAAGTTAGGAGTTAAATCCTAATTTATCTTGATTAAGATCTAAATCTTTAGTAATTTTTAAATAAATCAACTTGATTGAAAGATAGATCAACTTGCATAATTCTAATATTACACACTGATTTGACATTGATCTTAACTCATTAACTTAGAACTATTAAGATCTTTAATACGCTATGTGATTGGTTAATTTGAGTACTTATCTTTAAAATCTTTGATTTCCTCTTAAGTAAGATCACCAGCATTATATAACTTATAAAATAGAATGGATTCATTAACCAACCAGTCCTTAATAATTTATAATATTGTTAAGCCATAAATAAATAATCTATTGATGTAGGAAGAGCTTATTGTTTTCATCTTGAGGTTGGAACTTAGATGCTCCTTATTAGCATTAGATGCTTGATCTTAGAAAATTGTGATGGATTACCTAAGAACTTAGCATGAGTTTCTCCCATGTTGTAGTAACTTAAATTGAGTGACTTTTAAGTCACATTCTTGGAACTTTGTATAGGATCCATTTCAATGGAGTAAAGATTCATTAGATTGATAATCCTTATTTATTAAATAGATTTATTGAAATCAGTAGATTGTCAGTAGAATGTGAAAGTGTATATCCATAGTGCTAGATTATTTCAGTAAATCTTGGATTGGATGAGTTACTCTAAGTATCCTGTGTGATTGGATAAGTATAGTCCAACTTAGAGTAAATTTTCCAAGCCTAAGTGTTTCATAATTGAGTAACTTGGATGCTTAGTTTGAGAGAACAAACTGTAACTGGGTCCTGCCCCTTATCATCATGCACTTCAATAAGTGCAGTTAAACAAACTAAATAGGTTAAGTCATCCTTTTTAGAGCACTAAGTATTGTCATAATTATGGTAATTAATAGTTTAGTTTAAGAGAATATACTGTGATTGGATTATACCCTTTATCATCGGGTGCTTCGATAAGTGCAGTTAAATAAACTAAGTGCTAATTTACATTTCTTGGAAACATACCAACTATGTGTATGTAATCTCTTTAGCTGATGATTCTATATGACCTTAATTAAAATAATTCAGTAAATATGAGAATTATGAGTCCTAATTCACTTAGGTGAATTATGCACAATTGAGATATATAGAATAAGTATTTGATATCGAATTGATTTTAGGATTTTTGATTATTTGAAGCCTACTGGCATTAAAACATTGGCATATCAAGAATGCATAAGTGATGTCAGCATTAGAGGAGCATTTAGCTCACATAAGGACTCTATTAGCAGAGTGTTCGCTCACTTAGAAAAGCTGTGGTGTGCCCATGACATACCAAGGTAGCATATCAGTGGCATATTCAGATGCATAATTATAAATTTAGTGGCATACAATACAATTTTACAATATTATTTACTCAAATTCAAATTATATACTATTTTGCATTTATTTCAGCAGTTAGTTACAATTTCAGATTTATTTACTATTTTCTCTACATTCAGTATTCAGTTTACTTTATTTTTTGATTTACACTATTTTGAGATTTTTAGTTATTTGACTGTCTTTTCTACAATTTTGCTTAAACTATGTAAAGATTAAATAGTAGATCATTGTAAATTATTAGAGTAGCTTTCGATGTGTTAGACTTCTTGTCTAACATATGGTACTCATATGATCTAGCAATTTGCTTGATCATGAGCAGTTTATAGAGCCAGATCCGGTGGATACTCAGAAGACCCATGAGGAGTTTGATGAGTAGTAGTGGACTCTTCTCTAACCTTTACTTTTTACTTAGCTATTTTTAGTTCAGTACTTAGACTTTATTCAGTATTTCATAAAAATATTGTAATAACTCTGGATATTCTTCTCTTTTTTTTTTCTGAGATGAATGTTTCATTCATTTTCTGTGATGAATGTTTCTGAATGTGTGCTTTAGCTTCTGCACTCAGTATTTACTTCTATTTATACTTAGTATTGGGATGTGATCAGATTATTCATAAAATGCTTGTATTTGTGTAACTTGGATCATACTTGTATTCATAATCCAATATACATGAGTACCTTATCTAATACTTAAGATGAAGATATTACCCTTATCTTAAGAACTAGTACTCAGCCCTCTTCTCTTGAGGTTGAGTCTCAGCAGTTCTTGTGCTCAGCAAGTTTATTCGAGGAATTTGCATTTCATTCCTGAGTAATGCGTCGTTTCACAACCAATTTATTACTCCTTAAATTAAATATGCACAACAATGGGATGGGGCATTACATCCCTCCTTCTGCTTAAGCCATCATGGAAGATATATTCATGAAGTTATGTCAAAGCAATCATAGTGTTACGGAATTTGAAATTGAATTTCAAAGACTATCCCATTATGCTCCACTACTAGTGAGCACTGAGTCTGCTTGATGCAGTTGATTTTTAAAAGGATTGAAACCTTATATCAAGAAAATGCTTATGGCTCTTCGAATCTTTAAATTTTTAGACATGCTTGAAAGTGCAAAAGTATTAGAACATGGGGAATAAGAAGAAGTTGAAGAGCAAAGAAAAAAACCACTATCTGCACATGTACAACAAATTGAATATAAAAGACTAAGACCACCACAAGCTAGGGTTTATCAAATAGCTCAATAAATACCTTCTTAGAAATATAATTGACTGCATCCTTAAGATAATTGTTATCATAGGAGCAGGATATGTTATACGTGTGGATGACTTAGTCATAACTTTTTGCAATGTCAACCAATATGTACAGTGTACAATCAGTGGATCACACATCCTTCTCAAATCTAACGACAAGTACCCATGCCAGCTAGAAGGCAAGAACTCACACCAGTAGCCAGGCCAGCTCATGTACATATAGTTGCTCCAATTCAAAAGAAAGGTCCACCCATTGCTCCTAAAGCACCAACTGCTAATCAAAGGGGAAGACCAATTGCTCCCCAGCAAACTGCACATGCAAGGATGTATACCCTCACCCCAATTCTAGCCTTGGAAGATAATGAAGTGGTATCAGGTGTCATATTCTTTTTATATATATACATATATATATATATATATATATATATATATATATTTCATATTATATTTAAATAAAGCATGAATTATCTTTCATTTTAAACCTTAAGCACCTTATATTTTAATGATAAATATTGTGGCACATTATTTGACACTGGTGCAAGCCACTCATTCATTTTAGAAAGATATAACTCTTGAACTATCATGTTACAACCTAGCTAAAGCCTTGAATGCCAAGTTATCATCTGGTGCCCTTATGAGTGCACAAAAATATTGCGACTGTAACATATCAATTAATTGCAATGCATATGAAGCAAACCTGATAGTACTTCATATAGTAAATTTTGACATCATTATAGGAATGAATTAACTCATCAAGCATAAAGTTATAATTGATTGTTAAAGAAGGAAGGTCATTATCAAGGGTGGGAGCAAGCCTGAAGTATTTATGAGAAAGTCAGGCATTTTAGCATCTTTAATCAATGCTTCACAAGCAAGGAAATTAATTCAAAAGCGGTATAATGCTTACTTAATAACAATAATGGGAGAAAATACAAAAGAAATTACTTTAGTAGACACTCAAATTATAAAGAAGTTTGAAGATGTAATCCTTGATGAATTGCCTGGATTACCACCAGTAATATCAAATTCTCAATTGAGTTAATTCATGGCACTCAACCAATAGCAAAGGCATCTTACCGCATGGCACCCAAGGAACTACAAGAGTTAAGTGAACAACTATAAGAGCTGATGAACAAATATTTTATTTAACAAAGCATGTCACCATAGGGAGCCCCAGTGCTCTTTATAAAGAAGAAAGACGATTTGATGCTAATATGCATCGATTATCATGAACTCAACAAGGTAACCCATTAAAAAGAAGTACCTTATACTATGTATTGATGATCTATTTGACTAATTAGCTAGAGCTAAGATATTTTCCAAGATAGATCTAAGATGATGCTATCATTAATTAAAAGTCAAAGAAGAAGATATTCTAAAAATAGCATTTAGAACTTGCTGCGGGTATTATGAGTTCATGGTCATGTCATTTGGTCTAATGAATGCTCCATTCATCTTTATGGACTTAATGCAATGAATTCTTAGACCATATTTGGATAAGTTTTTAATAATATTCATTGATGATATTCTAATTTATTATGAGAACAAGGAAGAACATGAAAATCATCTAAGAATTATTCTTAAAACTCTATTGCATCATCAGCTTCACATCAATTAATTTAACTGTGAAATTTGGCTAGATTTTGTAGCTTTCTTAGGCCATGTAGTGGATGCCGAAGGAATCAAGGTTGATCTAAAAAAGATAAACGTCATTCAGGAATGGCCCCAACCAAAGACCGTGAGAGATATTCACTGTTTTCTCTGTTTAGCCAGGTATTATCAAAAATTTGTTAAAAAATTTTGCAAATAGATGTACCTTTAACCAAATTAACACATAAAGCAGTTCCATTCATTTGGAATCAGCAATGCGATGAATCTTTTCAATAATTAAAACAAGCGTTAACAACCGCCCCAGTACAACCCTACCACAAGAGACAAAAAATTATCAAGTTTATACTGACGCATTCATAGTAGGGCTTGGATGTGTTCTTCTACAAGAGAAGAAGATAGTAGCATATACATCTAAGCAAATAAAGATTCATGAAAGGAACTACCAGTGCATGACTTAGAACTAGCAGCAATAGTATTTGCTTTTAAAATATGGAGGCACTACCTATATGGAGTAAGATGTAAAATTTTTACTGATTATCAAAGTTTAAAATATATTTTCACTCAGAAAGAGTTGAACTGTCGCCAAAAGCAATGGTAGGAATTGATCAGCGGCAATAATTTAGACATAAATATCATCATAGTAAAGCTATTGTCATAGCTGATGCCCTTAATAGAAAAGTAGACTTAAATACTATAATGGTAAGTCCATTAATGAAAGAATTTAGAAAATTAGGCATAGAACCTATTAATGGAAAGCAATTAAATAATTTACTCAAAAATAATATTACAAAGCCTACATTCAAGCAGTGTATAACATTTTCCCAAAAGAATAATATAGGATATTCCAAGCTAAGAGTAGACATAAAAAACGGCCGCATAAAGGACTTACATATACAAAAAGGAGTTTATATTTATCATTGAAAAAAAATTTGGATTCCAAATGATTCATATATTCGGAATCAAATTCTATATGAAGCTCACAATTCATGATACACAATTCACCTTAGAAATAATAAAATATATAAGGATCTAAAAGAGACCTTTAGGTGGCCTAGACTAAAAAAATACGTAGCCGAATATGTCGCTAAATATCATGTCTATAGTTTAGAAAAGGTAGAACATCAAAGACCAAGTGGACTATTATATCCATTATATATCCCAGAGTATAAATAGTCAGATATTTCTATGGACTTTGTGATGGGATTGCCCAAAAATCGTACTTGAGTATATGCGATTTAGATAATCGTAGATTGTCTAACAAAATCAACACTATTCCCTCCGATTAAGCAAACATATTTAGTAGAAAAGCTGGCCAAGTTAAATATTAAAAAAATAATCAAACTTCTCAGAATACCTAAAACTATTATTTCGGATCGTGACGGCACATTTACCACCCATTTTTGGAAGGAAGTACATCAAGATTTGGGGACAATATTGACAATGAGTATAGCATTTCACCCTCATACAGATGGTTAGACCGAGAGAGTAAACTAAGTACTTGAAGATTTTTTTCAATTAAGCATATTAGGCTTTGACGGTAGCTGAGAAGATCACCTTCCATTAGTGGAGTTTGTATATAACAACTATTAGTCATGTATTGGAATGGCCCCACATGTAGCTCTATATGGTAGAAAATGTAGCACGCCATTGGCCAGGACTGAAGTAAGAGATGTTTAGTTATACGGATCTGATCTAGTTGAAGAGACTAATAAGAAAATTCATCTGATAAATAACAGGATTGCTACTGCTCAAGATCGACAAAAGAAATATCATAATGCTAAAATTTCAAGTATGAGATCATGCATATCTAATGGTAAGCCCAATAAGAGGAGTTCTGTGGTGGTCACCTCTTAATCAATTGGGATTAACTGGTGGTCATCACGGGGTAATCCCTCACTTATCATTAGATTATAAATGAGAATCCCTAATCCAATGACGAGCGAAGGATATGCCTTAAGTAAATCAAATTAAACCTTCACTAAATGAGTATACCATAATATCAAAATACAGAAGAAAAGAGTATCAGATACTAACATCCATGCATCCATAATATAAAATGAAATGGTATTCAACTCAAAATAAAGTAGCAGTAAAAGAAAAATACATAAGTACCTATATTATCATAAAGCATTAAAAGTTTAATTAAAAAGAAAGATAAACACTCAATCTCACAAGCAAGAATAAAATAAAAATAATGGTCCTCAACAGCACGCTCCTCCTCTTAAACAAGCTTCTGAGAAGGCCCAACCACTTCAAATAGCTCGAAATTTGTCATTATCAGTTTCACAATGACAAGGCCCCAGCCAAAAGAAAAGAAAAACTAATTAGATAAATTATCTAAATATATTTTAGGTCACTATTATTCACAATTTTATAATATCACAAACAACCCAAGCATTTTAGGAAAAATAAAGCAATCAAAGGAAAAAGAATGAAATCTATAATCATTTAATTATAACTTTAAGAAAATGTGAGGTAAGCAACATACCTCACCCAAAGCTGCAAAAAATGATTAAACAATGAATATGTAACATAAATTACTAAGCATAAGAAACATCATAAATAAATATGATCAATTATACATATGCTAATTTTATAAATAAAATGAATATAACAGAACTAAAAAAAAAAGACTAGAATCCTAACTTGCTTGCAAATATAAAAAAAATTATCGAATGGGCATATAACTATAGGAAATACTGTAAATGCTAAAATACTGCATAAATACTAAAAAATATAAAAACAAAAAACATATAATGAAATGCTAGCTCATATGGATATGTACTTAGTTAGTCCTATCATAACAGTAAATACTACTCAAATTCTTCTGAAACATCTAGGAGAAATTTCTCGGATTAATAGGTCCATTGAAAATATTATAACAACCCAAGTTATTACCATTATCAATTAGGACTAATCCTAGCCTTAACCTTGATCCTGAGTTTTAATCAAGTCATTAGGAGTCAACCTCTGAGACCCAGTCCAAATCAGGAGTCAAATGGATCGAATCCTGATTTCTGGATAATCCAGAAACTCTAAAATTTGACCTATCTAAAAAGATCTCAAATCGAAAAACGAACTTCTCCATTGCGCTCATTGCCCCCAAATTAGCTATGGGTGATGTTTTCGTGTAAATCGGAGGTCATCAAAATTTTGGCAAATATTTTAATAATATTTAAATGTCCCGAAAATTGGGAAATTAAAATACTCGTCGAATTGAAAATCCAACCTTGTCGTTGCGTTCCTCACCCCTCAATTAGCTAAGGGTGATTATTTAGAATTTTTTGGGAGTCAAATGAATATTTTATAAGTATTATTAATAATAGGATTTCAATTATTGAAATTAATTAAAGTATATTAATTATTTAAGCGTTAACGGCTAGGATTCACCATTTCTTAACAGGTCAGATCCAACACGTTAATGAGTCAGATCCGTTAGCTTATCGGATCCGGATCCGCGGATCTCCCCTTTTGATCTGTCCGATCAGATCGAGATCAGACGGTCAGATGATCGTCCCCTTCCTTGTTCGCTCTGCGCCAACCACACGGTAGGTCGTCGCCTCTGCAGCCAACCCGCGCCCCCTCCGCCCTCGGCGGCTCCGTCATTGCACCATTAAGGCCCTATAGCCGTTCTTAGAGCTCGCATTTTCGCTCGGATCGAGTCTTAGACGCTCTACACCCCATCTGCCCCGAACCTTAGAAGCCACAACCGTTGATCAGGTACGCACCGGATCCTCCTCTTATTCAATCAAAATGGCTGCATTTCAATCTTTATATCTATTTCGTGCTTAGGATTAGGATTGGATCGAGTCTGATCGAGCAATACTCTTCTCGATCGCTTGAATTTGGTGAACCCTCAACAGGGTTTACCGTTACCCAATTAGTGCCAAACCTAGTAGCTAGGGTTTGCTTTTCCCGACGGATCATGCCACCTCACCGGCCATTTCGACCATCCTCAGGTAGGGCTCGTCCAGGCCTACCATAGCTGTGCGGGTCAGGACCTGAAGCTGCCATAATCTTCACCATTCTCGTGCCCTAATCCCTCATCGCTGAGGCATCCGGGGTGAAGTCGAAGCGTCCCTAGGCCGGGTCTGGTCGATGCCGGTCCGCCTCGAGAAGGTTGACCACGTGTCGCCCTTGCATAGCAGCGACCCCCGCCTGCGTTAGCGCGTGGGCCTCGCCTGCAGACCCGCGCCAAATGGAGCGTGGCCCGTGGGGTCCGCTTCCTTTCCCGTGGCCAATCATAGGCTGCCACGTGTCCTGTTGGGTCCCAACTACTTTAATTCTTGCAGAAGACATATACTTAATTATAATTACATAATTATATTATATTATTCTATTAACTAAAGTTAGATATATAGTAGAACTATAAGTATACTAATATCATTAGGTTAATTTAGTTAATTAATTATTATCATTCAATTTAATAATATTAACCAGTGATTAGTGAATGATTTATTAATTAGATTAATGCATATAGTGATTAAGATTTATTAATCAGTAGTTTATTAGAATAATTAAATAAATTAGTAATTAGGTTAGTTAAAATATTAATTATTAGTTAACCTTAATTCTAATCAGTGGATTAATAAATTAAATAATTTAGTATTGTTAATCTAAATAGTTAATTGATTTTAATAAGATTAAGAATTAAGATTTCCTAATTAATTACAGTAAGTTTTAAATTAAATTAATTAGATTACATTTATTTAAAAATAGTAAAGTAATATATAATAATTAGTAGATAATTAATTTAATTAATTAATTAATTAAACATAGATTAATTAATAATTATATTTATTGATAATTAAGAACAAATTTTAATAATTAAATAATTAATTATTAAATATAATAAATTCATTTTTAATTATAAATATGAATAATAAATTAATTCAAAATTAATAAATGAATAGTAAAAATTATTTAATTAGAATTATTTAATTCAAGAATTTAAAGTTTAATAATTGTTTATTCAATGATCCAAACATAACAAATAAAGGACTCATTTTACTCAGAAAAATAAAATGAATCAAATGGCGTAATTCAAAAATTTATTTCGGGGTACATATAATGTAGTGATATTTTAGGTCCTAAACAAGCACCTGCAACTTTTAACCTAATTATCCAAACATAGGCAATATGAGTCTTAAAATACTTAGGAGAATAGCCTCAACACTATAGAAGTATTTGTTTTCCTATTTGGAGCTTAGTTTGAAAAGTAACAGTTAAGACCCTACTCTGAAAATAACCAGAATGCCCTATACTTCAATTGACCATAACTTTGTCAATTTAACTCTGAATTCAGAAATTCAAAGTGTTAACTAGCTTAGAATTTCAATATTATCAATAAACTGAAATAATATTTAACATCTAAAATTTATAAAATTAGAAATGACCAAAATACTCCTACCTCTAGTTAGGCCTTAACTTGACCATTTGAAGTCCAAATTAAGTTTACTCCCTGTCAACATACTCAGTATATTGTAAGGAAGCTATAGAAACTAAGTTTGCTAAAATTGGACATCAAACGGAAAAATTCAATTTTTGTCTCCCATTGACCAACAAAATTACCGAATTGCCCTCAAAAATGGAAATAGCCATAACTTAGTCATTATACCTCAGAATGTAGTATTCTTGGACTCTATGGAATACTTGAACAGTAACCAACAGTAAATTATATAAAAGTTTAGATTCCATTAATAGAAAATTACTGAGATGCCCTTTAGATCAAAAACCTTAGTTTGGACCTGTAGTATCCGTCTCTTATCCAAATTGAGCGTACTTATTGTCTATCTTCATGTTAGACAATAAGAAATTCCAATTTAGAACCCTAAATCAAAAAGTAGATTTTTCGACCCTAAAGTAGGGGGAAAATGGTCATTTTGCCCAAAATTTAAGTTAAGTGTCCATACCCTCTAAATTGTCTTTTAAATCACTAAAACTAATATTAGAACTATAATATAATCATTCTAAGTATTAAAATCAACTATTATGTCAAATTTGTTAAATTTCCTAAAATTCTCTAAGCTCTTCTCAGACCATTACACCTCACATTATGAATATTCCTAAGACTAGGACTAGCTCATAGGTTAGATTTCATTTATTAGATAAGTGAGTTATTCAATGAATGAATCCTTGGCTTTATTAGTTTCTAGATTTTTACAGCTTATTTTAATTATTTTATCTTTTAACCCTAGATTTAGGATAAGAGATTCATCCTATTAAGTTTGATTTGTTTAATAAGATTTGCCTTAATCAATAGATCACTTTTAGACTAAAACTTAGATCGTATATCTTATCCTTTTTGGATTATGTGATTAAGCCCAATCTTGTGGTGTTTAATTCATAATCTATAATTTAGCAGATCTTGATCAGATCTTAGATAGAATATCAAAATTTATCAAATTAGGATGTTGTTATTTATTAATTAAACTTATAGTCGTACTGGATTGAATTAAATTAGGATCTGGTCAGTTATAATCCTTTTAACTTATAAGATTGTACTTCTAAATTACACTTGATAGTAAGAATTGGAGATCCTGAACTTGTGTAACTTAGAATAGTTAGAATTGTTAATTAGATAACAATAGTGTCATCATATATAGAAGAGTCCCTTGCTTACTTAATTATTTTGTTGATATACATTCCTTGTATGTTGTGCTTACATTCCTTGGACATATTATTTAAGAGAACATTGTGCATGAAAGGAAAACTTAGAATATTTAGGATAACAGATGCCTTTGGGTTCAGTTTCTGGGTGGATTCTAGTGCGCATTTACCCTAATGGACAGGGATAAGGGATAATAAGGATGCTTAACATTACTCATTGATGAGTGTGTGTTAAGCATGGAACCTGTGTAGTTTTGCAGATGTGCTTGACTCATCAGCTATTTTTGGACATGTCTACAGAAACTAAAGTAAAATAACTAAAAGATTATGTATTTATAATTAATGCCTCCTCAGTTCTACTGCGATTCTATCTGCCCTAGCCCAAAAAGGATATGAGAATTTCTATCTGTCCTAGCCCATAAAGGCTTTGGGAATTTCACTAGGCCCGATTGGCCAATTTTCTGATATGGCAGTTTTACTTACCTATTTCAGCTTTAACTTACTGTGTACTGTATTATTGATGCATATTTCAGTCAGCTATGTTTTCTCTACTTACCTGCTCACTTGTATATACTTATAAAAGGCTAGAATTTACTACATACTATATATACCATTTTCAAATTTCTATCTTTAATTAGCATATGTCATATGATCATTAGCATGTTTAGGATTAGACTTTACTTTCAGTGCTTTTACTTATTGCACTATATATATGTATATGCCCATTCCTTGCTTAGTTTATTGAGGTGTGCTTTTTTCCTCACTTTTGCTTAGTTATAAATGTTATACTTATAACTTATCCTATTTCTTGTATGCTTATTACACCTATAATTTTAGTTTACTTTGGTTGTGTTGAAGTTAAAGTTGTAACATTAATACCTCATGTAAAATATTCAGCCTAAAATATACTTAGACAATTATCTAATAAGATTTTCATTTATTAGCTGGGGCCCTGGCATTATAAAACCAATAATGTCAGATTCAGATAGGTTTGAGAAGCTGGATGTTGAAGAAGAGGTGCCTTATTTAGAGGACGATCTTTAGCCAGGAGAGCTAGATACTGCTTAGTCTTCTTTCAGCTTTTGTGAGGATGAGCAACTTTTAGATTTATTTTTAGTCTTTTAAACTATTCATATAAATGTTGTAATAATACAAGTACTGTGACTGTGATTACTTTTCTACGCTTTATTATTTATTGAGCTATATTTTGTTTCTTACCCGATGTATGGTGAATTGATGTAATGTTTAATCTATTTTTTGCTTCTGCACTTTGTATGTATGTCTTATTCAGTGATTGATCCTCTTAGTTATTCTGTGTACATCATTCCCTTATTAGTGGATTGTGGATCTTACCTAATCCAATGATAAGTGAGGGATTTGCCAGAATGACACTCCACTCTTTAGTCTAATGATTGTGGACTTAAAGAGCAGGGCGCTATAAATATATCATATAGGAGAAACTTTTTAGATCACCAATATCTCAAATACAATTTCTTGCATTTAGGAGAAATTTTCTAGATCAACATCATCCCATATATATGCAACCACAATGTAATGGCAGACTAAGTGAGACACATTCTGTAAATATGTTATAATTCATTTCTCCTTGTTTACTTATGAATATGCCTTATGAAAATTTCAAATCTAACATAAGAAATTCATCAAATATTCTATATTTCATCTAATATATCAAAAATAAAAGTTCCAAAGCAAGGAAGCAAAGCATATAAGATAATGTGTAAATGGCATTGTATAAAACTCTGTGATATCACCTATTTTTTTATTTAATTTTTTCTAGTTACTCTGAGAGTATACAAGCTTATGCTCTCTAATATCTAGCTATCAAGTATAAACTCGGAATATCAGTCCTATAAAGTTTAAAGCAATTAGAATTAATCAAGTTCTAACATATTTCAATCAATGATGCTTATATAAGTTGAATAATAAATCAAACATCCTAATTAAATAATTTAATTAATCTTAAGCCAATCTTGATAAATATAAATCAAGATTTAGGGATTAAGAGTTAAACTTCAAAATATTATGATTTAACCTCTTAATCCAATAGGTGATACTATAGGCTAAGGTTTAAATCTTAATTCTCACGAACTACAAATTAAGGTTATCTTATTAAGCAAAGTCAAGCTTAATAAGATGGATCTTCTAAACTTAGACTAAATTAAAAATTAAATAATCATAAGTAAAGGATGAAATTCTAGAAAGCTATAAAACCAATGTTTCATCCATTGAGTAACCCATTTACTCAATGAATGAAATCTAACCTAATTTTTATCACTAGTTCTTAAGGAAGAAGATCCTAAAGATTAAGGGAACTCCTAAGGAATTAAGTTAGGATAAAAATAAAGATTCAAGTATATATGTTAATTAGTCTTAACTACATGAATTTTTTTGATGTGATTATCTTATGGAACACATAAGGTGGATTAAATTCACCTTATAAAGCTTAATTCAAAACTTAGGGAACTTCAAGTAAAAATTAGAATTTTTCTTAAAACATCAAATTAATGAGTCAAAATTATCCAAAATGGCTTTTAAACTAAATACCTTACTGATTTTAGTGATTATATAATATTTCTAAGGCTTAAGGATACTTAAACCTAATTTTGGGCAAAATGATCATTTTGCCCCTACTTAAGGGTCTAAAATGCTACTTTAAGATTTATGCTTCCAAATTAAAATTTACTGATGGTAAATGGTTACTTACTATATAATATGTTGATAGACAGTAAGTACACCCAAATTGAAAAAAAATTAAGCATAATGAGCTCAAATTAATATTTTAGCTCATTAGGAGCAATTTAATAATTTTACCTAGTAATTTCTAGAAATTTAGTTAGACTATTGTTGTTTACTATCTATGGATTCCATAGATTCTAAGATTACTGAACTCTAATATCAAATGGTCAAGTTATGACTTAAACAATTTTAGGGTTCAAATATGTAAACTTTGGAAGTTTATGAATGGGTCAAAAACCTAATTTTCTCAAATGGTGTACAAATTCAGTAAACTTACTTTTCTATAATATACTGAGTTCTATGACTAGGACTAGACCCAATTTGGACTTCATTTCATTAAGTTATGTGCTAATTATGGTTAAGGGTGATTAGTGAGTGATTAGTGAAATTAATCACCGAATCATAAAACACATTAAACCACCTAGTTTTGTTCTACTTAAGGAATTATCAGTAACTTGAATTTCTTAATTTGGATTATTAATTATGCTAATATTCACTAATCAAGATTCAAGGTGATTAATGATAATTAAGAAATCTAATCACCAAATCCTAAATATTTTTACAATTTATTGTTTATTAGGTTCTCCTGATCAAAAACATATGTTGGATGACCAAATTTAGAGTTAAATTGATTAATTTATGACTAAATGAATTTGTAAGGTTAAAAAGGGTAATTAGGGAAAAGTCCAAAAAAGCATTAGTCTAAATACATGTTTAACAGTAAAATTAATACTATCACAACATTATAGATGATCTTTTGATTAAAATAAGACCCATATTTACTATATTTGGATCTGTGGTTGCAATGATATGAGCATTTGAACTTTTCTAGGGTTTTGAACTAATTAAGAGGTCCTAAAATGTCACTATGCTAAATACTTATCCCAATGGAAAGTTGATACTATCAAAATTTTGCTGATTAAAATGACATACATATTTACTATGTTTGGACAAGTGTATTAAGAGATATGGATGGTTGAAGTTTTGATAATTAATCATTACATAAACTAAATTAATTAAATTCTTAATTTAATTTAATTTCTCTATAGGTCAAACTGTGGTGGGACCCACAAGTGGGGACAAATAGAAGCAGTGCAGGCCCCATCTCTGTGTGGCTGAAAGGAAATGGCGAGCCTGCATATGACATGCGTCAGGAGATGAGATGGTGCGGACCCCACCTCAGCTCCTTGTGACGACACACGCAAGTAGAGCGCTCAAAAATATACAGCCCATATGTAATAACTCAGGTTGTTACCTAGGTCAATTAAGACTAATCTAGGTCTTAATTATGGTTTTAGTAGCTTAATTAAGTCATTTAGAACCTATCTCTAAGATCTGGATCAAATCAGGAATCAAATAGATCAAAACCTGATTTCTGGAAAAAACTAAAACCCTAGAAATTTGATTTTTTATTTTGACCTCAAATCAAAAATCTGACATCGCCATTGCGTTCACCACCCCCAAATTAGCTAGGGGTGAAGTTTTGGATGCATTTGGAAGTCGTTGGATTTTCATCGAATATTTTAATATTATTTAAATACCTCGAAAAATGAAGTAAATAATTACTCATCGAATTGAAAATTTGAGCGCGTCATTGTGTTTCTCACCCCTCAATTAGCAATGGGTGATTTATTAGGAAAATTTTGAATGCACTTAGGTGTCTACTTTTAATTAATAAAATATATTAAACTAATTAAATAAAAATGTAATTATATTCCTTAAATAAATTATTTTGGCTACCGTTTGAACTTAACGAGCTGGGCTGCTAATACAAGACGGCATTCCTGTGCCATCGGATCGGGCCGTCCAAAATAGACGGATTTTGGACGACCACGATTTCATCATCCTGGATTGCGAAGAGAAGGACGCGTATAGAGTCCTCTGTGCACGCGTCAAATTCCCTCTTTGCACAGATGGCAGCCACCGTTCGCAATCAATCCTTCAAGCCTCATTTATCTTCTTTATCTAATTGGGGTTTGCAGTCTTTGGGGCTCAACTGGAGAATCGTTTGGAGGTTTTAGCCAAAGCTCTGGCGATCCCAACTTCACCGGGTTAGGTACCTGACTTCTGAACTCCCCTTTTTGATTCCTTATGATTCAATTAAGTAGGATTGTATTTTTCATTTTGCTATTGATTGAATGATTGACGATTAACCATTTGCCGATCGAATCAATTCGATCGCATTTCGTATAATGACTCGATATTCGTCCGCCTCTATGCATTTAGGGTTAGCTGCTATTGTGGTTGTAGTCCCTCCCCGGATCGAAATCGAGTACCATTGGAATGATCGTTTCAGGATCTATCTATATGCTATGCGATCTGACTCCATTCGGCGATGTTTTGATCGTCATCCAGCGTGCCCTAGATGAACTGCTCGGCTTCTCCCGCGTCTCAGGAAGAGAAGAAGGAGCCGATCTCCTTCGGGTCTTACTCGACCCGATCGCAGAATTTGGGCCCAGAAAATACAGCGATTCCACATGTCCTGCTGCTTAACTCGTGGGACCCGCATAACATTTTTAAACGGCCGTATAAATAAAAATTTGATAAATGGATTTATTAAGTATTAAAGTAATTACTAAATTAAATATCAAATATTCAATCATTCATAAAATAAAATCTATTAGTATAATCATAGCAAAACTATATATCTGAGAAATTAGAAAAATGAAAGGAGCAATTTGGCACTAATAAATTTTTATTTAGAGCTATATTTTACCTAGTGATATTTATGATTCCTAAATTAAACCCTAAATAATCACAAAACTTCATTAAGCTATAACTTTGTAACTAATAATTCAAACATACCCAATATGGGTCTTAAAATACTCACAAAACTCTAAGGAACATTCTAGTAATATTAACTTTGCTGTTTGGATTAACATTTGACTAATGACATTTAGAACCTAACCCTAATTAGCTTAATTTGACCTAGAACTTCAAATGACCATAAGTTGGTCATTTTAGCTCCAAATCAGATGATCCAAACACCAATTTTGATCAGTAAAGCCTAATTTATAGAAATCTATAAAAATATTTAGGATCCAACATTTAGATTTGCTAATCACCTCTAATCACCCTAAAACTTAATTAGTGAATATTAGCAAATCTAATAATCCAAATTGGACAATTTAAGTTTCAAAGAACTCTTAGAACATATTAGAACCTAACTGTATGGTTGGATTAGTGATTGAGTGATTAATTTCACTAATCACTTACTAATCACCCTAAACCCTAATTAAGCCATAACTTAGCCAAATGGAGTCCAAATTGAACCTACCACTAGTCATTAGAATCAATAGATCAATTGTGACATACAGCCACTGAAATTATTCAATTTAGACACCAAATGATAAAGTTAGGGTTTTGACCCTTAATTAAGCACCCTTAATTACACTTTAACCCTAAAACTTGTTTTGGCTATAACTTAGCCAATACACATCAAAATTCAACAATTTTAGGTTCTATAGAAATTTTAAAGCATAACCTTTAATAAATTGATAGAAAAATTATGTCATTAGGGTAAAATTACCAATATGCCCTTATAGGTCAAATTCCTTAATTTGACCTTATAAGGATTAATACTAAATCAAAATTTATGATCTTACTGTCTAAACTCATATTAGACAGTAAGTAATCATTCCACTTTGTTAAAATTCAGAATTTAACACTAAATTCATAAAGATGAGATTTAGACCCTTAAGTAGGGGCAAAATGGTAATTTTGCCCAAAATTAGGGTCTAGCATTTTAAAACCCTAAAATCACATTCTAATCATTTCAAACATAAATAAAGTGATTTAGGATAGAAATTAGATAAATTTAATCCTTAATTTGATTTTTGATCAAGATCTCATTTTAAAGTTCTTAAGGAAATTCCTAAGTAAAATTTGAGTGCTTCCCTTCCTTAATCATTCCTAAATCTTTCCATAGGTTTTATAACACTAGTTAGGATATGTGTCATGAGAGATACTCTTAGTAATTAAGAGCTTTAATACCTAAGATTAGGAATAGATCTTAAGTTATAGTTCATCTGTTGAGTAAAATTGGGTTACTCAATAGGTGAAACCTTGAGTTTATTAGTTATAGATTTTCTTAGTTTATTTAATGATTATTTTATCTTTGAACCTTAGAACTAAGAATAGAGATATATCCTAATGAACTAATTTATCATTAGGATTTGCCTTAACACTTAATCAGTGAAATGGGATTAAAACCTTAGTCCTTAGGATGACCTTATGATTAAGAATTAAATTTCATTCTTTGAAATTTGATTCTTAATCCTTTAAATCTTGATTTGACTACTCAAGATTTAGTTTGGGATTTATAAAATAATAACTTAGGATGTTTGATTTATTCTTTTAACTTAATTAAGCGACATGTGATTTATAAGTATTAGAACTTTACTAGTTCTAACATTCCTTTAACTTGTAGGCTCGTGATTCTAAGTTACAGACAGTGTGGGAATCAAGGATTATGAATCTTATGTAACTTAGAGTAGTTAGAACATCTTAAATAGAAAACAAAGTGATATCATAACTGTCGTTTTGTGCTATTCTATATTTATTGAAAAGTGTATGCTATACTTTCCTTTTTGCTTTGGATTTTCTTTACATTTGGATATATTATATTAAACATAGAATATTGGATGATTATTTCTATGTTAATTTTAACTATATTCATATAACATTTCATATTGTTAAAAAGATATTTTGTGGAAAACAGTTTTATCAAACTTGAGGAGATATGTCTTTTTAGTCTGCCATGTAGTATGACTTTACTTGAGAATGGTTTTGGGCTAGGACTACTTTCCTAGTACCTGTAGGATAGCTTTTGGGGCTATGACTACTTTCCTAGTGCCTGTGTCTTGGATTAGGACTACTTTTCTAGTGCCTGCTGTTTCTGACTAGGACTACTTTCCTAGTATATCTGGGACTACTTTTTTAGATACTGGCTATTTTGACTAGGACTACTTTCCTAGTGTAATCTGGGACTACTTTTCCATATGTTTAGCAATTACTTTTTAGATGGAATTTGGGACTACTTTTCCAGATGAGCAGATGGACTTTACTGGTGGCAGGACTAAGTAGGAATATCTCATAATTGCAGTTACTTTTCAGTTACTTTATATATATTATAGTCACTTTGCAATTGACTTTTGTTTACTTTACAGTTTTGGCTTGCTTTTACCTTACAGTTCAGTTCACTTCTTGTTATATTTTTATTTTCTGCAGTTATTACTTATCTTATAATTTAGTACATCTTCTGCTACATTTTCATTTCTTCTATAGTTCATACTTGACTTATAATTCAGTACGCATTCTGCTACATTTTCATTTTTTGCAATTCTTACTTGTCTTATAGTTCAGTACGCATCTTGCTATATTTTCTTTTTCTACAGTTCTTACTTGACTTATAATTCAGTATGCATTCTGCTACATTTTCATTTTCTGCAGTTCTTACTTGTCTTATAGTTCAGTATGCATCTTGCTATATTTTCATTTTTTGCAGTTCCTTTGTACTCATAGCTTTGAACATTCATTTTTATCTTTCAGCAGTCACTTTTACTTTTGGCATGTTAGGATGCTAGATCTTTACTTTCAGCTCCGTACTTTCAGATTAATTATAAAAGCAGCATGTTTTATATTGATCATATACTTAGAAATTTCACTTGTATTTAGTAGATTTCTTTATATATTACTTGACTTTTTCTGCAGCTTGAATTGAAGTATGTGCTTACCTCACATCTTGTTAAGTTATAATTATGTTAATTATAACTTTGTTACCTTTCCTTACTGCTTACTGCTCCTATGTTGTTTAGTATTGTGATATCATTAAAAATTAACAATTTATAGCCTTAAAATGTACTTAGACATTTTGTCTAACAAGATTTTTCTTTTATTGGTTGGGGCCCTACCATTATGAAACCGATAATGATAGATTCTGAGTTGTTCGAGGTTGTGGGACCTTCTGGAGATCCGGTACATGAGGAGGAGCATATAGGAGAAGATCAGTAGTTTATGTCTGATATTGTGAGAATATGAGAGACTTTACTCATTTTACAGCATAAACTTTATTATCATTTTGTAATAATACAGGATCTAATTGCTTTACTATTCATGTTTATGTATTCTGAGTTGTACAATTTTTATCTAGATTGTATAGATGTTACTCTTATTTTTATTCCGCACTCTGATAAATTATAGTATACTCATTTAAGTGATTGTTTCTGTTGCTACATCTTTGCTTATTAAGGCATATCCTCCCTTGACATTTGATTAAGAAGGTCCATTCCTTAATCTAAATGTTAAGTGGGGGTTTGCAAAGTGACGACCACCTCCTAATCCAGGTGATTTGGGGGCGGCCGCCACACCAGACCCGAGTCAAAACGGCCCAGCCCGACGCTTTTTCTTTATCCTACAGGATACCTAAAGGCAAAATGCTAGGGCATGCCATTTGAGGGCCGACTCGACCTCGTCGGAGGTCGGCCCACATAGCCACGGGTAGGGTCTGACGAGACCACCTCAATGGAAACTAAACCAACATCAAAGGTGGTCTAGCTCACCCACAATCCGTAACCCCAAGGTAGGTCTTACGAGCGGGCCATGGCTCTAACGGTAAGTACTGTGGATAAACCTAGGAATCGAGAATGAGATCTTGATTATGATTTAATTGGACTCCCTAGCAACAGCTTCGAAGGTGGAAGGCCATGCAATCGATGAGGGTGAAGCATGCAGCCTCGCAATCGACACACATGAGCGTGCTAGGAACGAAGGGCATGAACTTTTTGATTATGTCGATCGAACGGTCAGGCGCTGTCGTTCGATCGAACGACAGGGATTAACGGTGCGAAAAAATGGCCGACGGAGCCTTTAAGTGATAATTAAAATATTAATTAATTTAAAATTTGTGATTTCTTATTTAATTAAAATTAAATTATTATACGACTTACAAAAATTTCTAATATTTCATCCCTAGCAAATTGAGGGTGAGGAATGCAACAACGATGTCAGATTTTGATTTCAAAGAGTATTTAATTATTCAAATTTTCGAGGTATTTTGAATATATAAAAATATTTGTCGAAAATCCAACAACTTCCAATTGCCTCCAAAATATCACCCCTGTCTAATTTTGGGATAATTAGCACAATGATAAAGTCATATTTTTTTATTTGAGATTAATTTAGATAGGTCAAATTCTAGGGTTTCTAAAATTTCCAAAATTATGGTTGGATCCATTTAACACCTGATTTGGATCAAAATTTCAGGGTGGGTTCCTAATGACTTAATTAAAGTGATAGAACAAAGATCAGGACCTAGTTAAGCCTTGATTAACTATGGTAATAGCCTAGGGTTGTTATAAGTTCATAGGTTTGACATAACAGGGAAGTTAAGTCCAAGATAATTTGGACCCTTCGAAATAATCGCCAAATTGGAGATGCCGCTTATAAGCTCAAACTACCAGATAATTTTTCTGCCATTCATAATGTATTCCACGTTTCTTCATTATGAATGTGTTTATATAAATCGTTCCAGCAAGTTTCTATCCCTTTAATCAACCTCCAATCTGATCTAACTTACACAGAAGAACCACTCAAAATATTGGGTTCAGATAATCAAAAATTACGAAGTCGCCACATCCCATTGGTAAGAGTACAATTGAAAAATTCATCAGAAGAAGAAGTCACTTGGGAAAGAGAAGACTCCATAAGGAAGAATCACCCAACACTGTTCAATATCTCAGGTATTATTTCTCACTCATAAATAAGCTTTGTTTGCGTGATATCAAGGATGACATCATTTTTAAGTAAGGGATTCTGTAACAATCCAAGTCGTTACTAGGATAATTATGATGAAACCCAACTCAAAAATTAGGATCTCGAGTGACTTCAAAATTAGGGCAAATTAGAAATACTGATAGATAAAGTATATTTTTGTGATCGTAATGCTCAAGTTTGGGAGCAATCTGGAAAGCAAATCCTCTTGAATTAATTTTTGAATTATTTAAATTCAATAAATCGTGAAAATTAAATACATATCTAAATTCGGCAATTTTAGTGCCGTTGGATTAAGAATATTATAAAAAAAACTACATAAAAAGTTTTATCGAATTTAGAGCTCTAAATTGATCATAAATAATTTTTGAAGTTTTTCTTTAGAAATTAATAAAAAATAAAATATTACTCCAAATTGAAAAAATTTTGCGTGAGTGTATTTTTCTCATCAAGATACACCTCCGTGTTAAGTTTTGTTATCTTCTAGAAAAGAAATGGAAGAGAGAGAAAGTTGAGAGAGAAAGAAGAGGTAAGAAGGAAGAAGAGAAGGCCAAATTGAACACTTAAAGAATTTATGAAGAAGATGACAAATTTGTTCACATCCAAATAATAGAGGAGAGAAAAAATTAATTAATAAATTAATTAAATAAAAAAAAATTATAAATATACCCCCACCCCCCCCCCCATTTTCCTGACTTCCCCCATCCCCAATTCCTTCTCCTCCCCCACTCCCCTCCCTCACTCCTCTTCTCTCCTCCACTTCCTCTCTCTCTTCCTCGGCCACCACTGATTCCCCCATCGACCTCCAGTAAAGCTTCATCATCAAGATAGAGTAAGAAATTAGAAAGAAATGAAATATTTTCTATTAATTTCATTTCTTCTTCTTCTTTTAATAATAATAATAATAATAATGTTATAATTATGATTAATAATGTTAATATTATTACTATTATTATTATATATCCATTTATGTTATTTTTTTATATACGTATATATTTTCTAATTATTGCAATTTTTATTTCTGTCATTTTCTCTTATTCTATATGTATATATTTTTTAATTTTTGTAATTTTCATTTCTGTCATTTTCTTTTTTTTTATATGTATATATCTCCTAATTTTTTGCAATTTTCATTTCTGTCATTTTATGTTTTTCCATATAATATATTTTTTAATTTCTGTCATTTTTTTTCTATATATGTATAAATTTCCTAATTTCTATAACTTTTATTTCTATCATTTATTTTTTTATATGTATATATTTTTTAATTTCTGCAATTTTCATTTCTATCATTTTTTTTTCTATATATATATTTTATAATTTCTACAACTTTCATTTCTGTGATATATATATATATATATATCCTAATTTTTACAAATTTTATTTCTGTAATTTATTTTTCTATATATGTATATATTTCCTAATTTATGTAACTTTCATTTGTCATTTTCTTTTTTTTCTATATATGTATATATTTCCTAATTTCTGTAACTTTAATTTATGTCATTTTCTTTTTTTCTATATATATATATATATATATTCTAATTTTTATAATTTTATTTCTGTCACCTTCTTTTTTTCTTTATATGTATATATTTCTTTATTTCTGCAACTTTTAATTCACTTATTTTTCTTTCAATTAATATATATATATATATTACTTATAATAATTATTATTATTATTTTTAATATATAAAGATAAATAACCAAAATAATATAATATTGATATTTTTACTAAAATAAAATGAAAAATATTATTCTTTTCATTTAATTATTTCATTTGCAGCATTTCTATCGCTATTTAGCTTTGACCCACCTTGATATATTTCACCATTATTTTAATAATTGAATAGAGGCATTTGAACATATCGCGCTTCTTGATCACATGATCTTCAATGGTTATGTTCTCAAAATAAACAAAGTACTAACAAAGTATTTTATACTTTAGTCCAACTCGCCTTATACCAATCCAAATCTCATGGTTTTACTATTATCAGTTGATTACCTATTGGGGTTTAGTTTATCCTATTAGTGCTCTAATAAGAGTGTGCTTAATTTTGGAGTCTTTATTTTTACCAAGCCACCAATATCCATTTGATAAATCAGAGGAAGAAAGTGCAAGGAGAGTAAGCAAAATGGTATCTCTTTTTTTTGTTACTTAAGGTTGTTACTTAGCTTAAATTTAGCTTAATCATATTTTAATTATTATTTTGTTATGTTCATCTAGTCATTAGAACCAATCCTTAAAGATTTAGTGCAATTCAGAGCTAAATCAAATATTTTGGAATATTTTAATATATTTAATTAATTAGAAAATTGATGTATTTAAATTGACCTTGAAATCAAAATCCAACTTCGCCATTGCGATCATCACCCCCAAATTAGGTAGGGGTGATGTTTTTGACGCATTTGAAAGTCGTCGAATTTTTGTGAATATTTTAATATAATTAAATACCCCAAAAATTAGTATAATTAAATAATCGTCGGAATCGAAATCCGACTTTGTCGTTAAATTCTTCACCCCCAAATTAGCTATAGGTAAATTTTTTGGATTTTTCGGAGTGTGTTTATTAAATCAGAATTTTTAGCAAATTAAAAAATAAAAAAATAAACAAGTAATTATTTATTTAAGAAAAAAATCCATTTTTCCCGGGCTGGCACCATGCTTTATTTGGTGTCTCCCTCCATTTACATGAAAGCAGCAAGGCAGATCCCCCTTTCCCTCCCATCTTCTCCTCCATTCTGATGGGAGAGCTCAAGGGAGAGCTCTCCTCTTCTCCTCTTATAAATGGAGCTCAGTCCATTCTCTTTCTTTCCCATTTACTTAAGCTCCCTTCTCCCTGGAAGCCCTAGCCCTCCTCCTCCTTTGGTGGCTGAAGAAGAAGAAGAAGTTTCTTCCTCCAAGCTTTCCGAGTCTTCTTCCTCTTCTAAAGACTAAGGTACCCTTTTGCTTACTCTACTTGTGCTCTCTTCCTCTAATTTATCAAGTATTATGAATGGCATGTTCATAAGTTATTGTATGAAGTTTATGTGTGATTGTCGAGCTTCAATCGGACTCAAATGAGTCCGGTCAAAACTTGTCCTCCATTCAAAAAACTGTCAAAAAGCTGTGAGATTTCTATACACCTGTAGCTAGGGCATCAATTTATGTTCTATAGGATAATCCATTCATGCTGATTTTAGTATCGATGGAAAGGTCTTGGAGACCTTTCCATCAGTATAGGTCACCACATGTGCGATTGTAACAACCCCATATTGTTACCATGCAAAATAAGGGTTGCTTAATCAATTTTTTAGTATCATTGCCCTTAGAACATCAATCTAAGCCAATCTAGAAGATTTGAAGTTCATTAGGCTTCTCTAAGTCAAAATTTGCAATTCGATCAGTCTAAATGCCTTAGTCTAGACCCAAAATATTTTGATCTCAAAAATAAAATTTGATTGCATTTTTGAAATTTTCACCCTCAAATTAGCTAAGGGTAAAATTTTGGTACAATTTGGAATTCATTTGGGCCATAATTCAATTTAAATTAAATTGGCTCAATTGCACATAAGGGTCCCAGTTAATTCATATTTACAAAAATATCCTTAAAACTAAAATAACGGCTGGGATCCGCTGTGCGAACCACGGGCGATCCGCTGCGGAGCCCGGGGCACACGACAGCGGGATCCCGTGCATCTGACCGTTCTGCCTTTCCAACCAACGGTTAGGATTCGATCCCGCGGAATCACTGATCCGTCGTCGGATCTGTCCCATGGATCCTACGGCCAGGATCGCTCCCGCGATCGGCCGTTAGGATCCGAGTGATCCCAGCCGTAGCGCCATCTGATCGATAGATCAGACGGCATCCGAGGGACCCAGCATTGTAGATCTTCGTCTCCGCCAGATCCCTCACCCGATAGAGAAAATCCCCATACTGCCAGCTACCATCCCTATCCCCCACTCGGGCCTCCAGCTCAGCAAGCTGTTGCCGAGCTTCCCCTAATGACCAAGGGACCCCAATCGGGCCTCGTGACCCGGCCGAGCTCAAAATGAAATTTTGAGAGCTCGGCCATGGCCCGACCCCTCCGACTCTCCTCAACCCAATTAAAGCCTCTGGAATCTTCCCCGCACTCCCCTAAGGCTATAAATAGCCTCACCTCTCCTCCATTTGATCCTTGCTGATCAATTGGAGTCGAGCTTCCTTCTTCGCCATTGTCGATTGTTTGAGCATCTTCCAGGCACTCCCGAGCTTGCGTACCGCTGATAGGAGAGTCTCCTGGAGTTCAGGAACTCTCAGAGAAGCTTAAGGGAGCTCAACCAGCCAACAATTTCCTCTGCGTTGTCTGCAAGCCATTTCGACGAATCCAGGTATCCCCCTTTCTGGATTCGAGCCAATGAGGCTCGAACCTTGCTCCTTTTGATGCGTCTGAGTCTATATTGTCATCTCGAACCCAAAGGTATCGAGATTAAGAACTAGGCTAGCTTCGATCGTTCGGATTAAACTGCTTAAGGAACGCCTCGGTAGAGTAAGGACCCGGCGATCCAGACCACCCCAGACCCTCAAACCAGAGGGCTTCGATCTGCCTCACCTCCCTGATGGTGTAGGGATCAAGCTCGGGTCAGGAATGGCCTCTGTGGGGAGAATTATCTCCCCACAGTAGTTCCAATGGAGGAGTCTTCGGGTGAGTAAGGTTTGGATGATCCAGACCATCTCACAAGGGGCTTCGAGTCCCAATCGACACATCTGACCACGGTGATCGAGTAGCGATCGAATGCTGGCCAAGCCGTGGCCTGGATGCACCAGAATTTGGCAATTAGGGTTTCCCTACTCGGCTCTATCCGTCAAGACGAAAGAATGGGGACGACGGCACTGTGCGGACCGGGTCGACCCACGACCCACGCGGTGTGACAGTGCCTGGTCTCCCGGGCCCCGGTCGACCCACGTGGTTTGGTTAGCGGGCCGAGCCGTTTAATTAAAATAGAATTATCGGAATTATTTTCCTTAAGGAAAATAATTCCAATAAACAAATCATAGGATTTTGATAAAATAAAAATACATAATGTATTATTTGAATAACTTTTAATCCACTGGTTCAAACCCTATGATATCATATATGAAAATGATCAGAAGAATCTCAGGAACCTCAATATAAAATAAAATTATACATCTGATGGTTAGATCTTTAATTATTGTCTAATTATAGTGGATCTTGATTAGGGTAAATTAGTAAATTTACTTATCCAAATTGCATGTTTAGAGTGCCATTAGTTCACTTATAATAATTAGAATGCATGTGCTAAGTATAATATTTTTCTAAGTTCTATAATTCTAGTTATGCCCTAATCTTGTTAAATCATGATTTGTAAATTTTAGGGTTTGTACTCATTAGATCTTAGCAAACTTAGGCTCTGATTACTTGTATGATTAATTAGAACTTGCATGCCAAATATCATGTAATTTAAATGGTTGGATTTATACTTATGTGCTAATCCTTTTTTATTGGGATTAGGATTTGATTAGCACTAAGTACCCTCTGTTTTATAAACTTTGATTGTTAATCTGACTTATAATAGTAAGTTAAGTGTAGTGAATTCATGTAGATAAGCTTATTGAGTATACTTAAATAAATCCAAAGATTTAGAATCTTAAATATCTTAATTAACTTAAGAAATCTTAAGATTTGGATCAAGCTTTTAAGACTTGAACTAGGTCTGAGATTGCCACCAATAATACATAATTAATCCACTGATCTGCCATTGATCTTTAAATACATAACTTGATTTTACTTAAGGCATGAGAAGGGATCAAACCCTAATCTTCTTAACGAGAATCCAAATCCTTAAGAAACTTAACTTAATTGATTTGAATTCAAGATTTTGAATTGAATATTCTTCAATAATGCATTTGATTTATCATTGATTCTAAACATTGAATTAGACAAATTAAGGTTAATAATAATCCTGGGTGATTCCACCATCTGGATCAAATCTTAAGATCCCTGATTTTCTCTTAAGTAAGAGAACTAGCATAAGAAAATTAATAAAATCATATTGATTAATCAAGTGATCTAAGTCTTAAAAATATTCCTGATTTAGATCCCATAATCTTAGTTGGAGTGTGATCAGATGACTTAATCACCTGATCTAATCATCCTAAACTTAATTATGAAATAGAACCTAAGAGATTAATACCAAAATTTAGAAGGGAGATCTTGAGAATCTCTTCATAAGATCATCATGAATTAATTAAAAGACCTAAATTTATATATCCTGAGGTAGGAAGCCTTGTATGACTCTTGAGGTAGAAGTATAGAAGATCCCATCACTTTAGAGACTGATCTATCCTCCTTGTGGTAGTAATCCATTAAGGCATTATAAAAGATGCTTCTCCTTGTGGTAGAATCCATATTAAGTGATCCTTGATCACAATTGCTTGGTTAAACCTTATATAGGACTTACCTAATAGTTTAGGACTTATAGTTTTGATAAATCCTTGTTCTATTAAATAGACTTGATTGAACCTTGATTATTGGGTAGTGCAGTATGGTATACCCACATTACTGGTCCCCAATAATATTCGAGATTGGTTGAGTCACTCTAAGTGAGATTTATCTTTGTTGCTATCCTGCGGGCTTAGGTGGATATAACCTCGCTTATAGTAAATCAATCGATCCTAAGAGTGTATTAAATGGGTACCCATTCCTTAGTTTAATTGAAAGACAAGTTGCTATCGGGCAATGCCTCCTAGCAAAGCTCGCTTCAATAGGTATGGCTCAAATAAACTAAGTAACGGGATTTACCTTCCTTAAGACACTAAATATGATTATGAGTTTAGTGACTAAATACTTAGCTTGAGATACAAAATTATCATCAGATGGTGCCTCCTAATGAAGATCACTTTGTTAGGATGGCTTAATCAAACTAAGTGATAAGAACCCTATTCTTGTAATATATTTAATATGTGTATACAATCACCCTGTCTAGTGATCTTAAAGTAAATAAGCAACTTTAACCAACCCTCGCTTTAGAGATTTGGAGTTAGAATCCTCTTAGCAGGATTCTACAGAATGGAGATGTAGGATTCATTACAGTTTCTTACTAAATTCTTCATGGATTTTGAGAGTTTTCATTCATTCAATATAATGGCATAAGCATAAGCATAAACATGAGTTGAACTCATTCCTTCTATTGTGACACATGGTTATCGGTGATACAGTATGAGATACGAAATGTTATATACACAGAGTGGGGAATTTCAAGGTGCATCTACGTCACCATATTGACTTCCTAATTGTTGTGCTTACATTGGAGCGTACTACTCATAAACCTTCAGTGATAGTTCTGTGATATACTGTGGAATGACATATTTGTGAGTCTTATTTCAGTAGCATATAGTGCAGCTTATAGCATCCTACTAGCATGATGTTTATTTTATGTTCAGTTCTATTTGGTGATAGCTTCATATTTCGTGGCCCTTTTACTATCCTGTTTACTCTGTACTTACAGCTTTTCTCACTTACATGTTTTTCTTCAGCTCTGTTACGGCTTTATTTTAAGTTTAGCTTTGTATAGCTAGTTTTATTATGTTAGACTACTTGTCTAACACGGGATACTTTTGGGATCCGGCAATTTACTAGATCCTGAGCAGTTTTTGGAGATAGGTCAGGAGGACGTACCAGAGACTCAAGAGGAGCATTTGGAGCTGTAGTGGACCGAGCATCCACTTTTACTTACTAGTCCTTTTCAGCATTTTAGATAGACTCTTTATATTTCTACATTTAAATAGTTTGTAATAAAACTCTAGATGTACTTTTACTTTTCTTTTTTGAGATGGATATTTACTATTGCTTGAGATGAATGTATCTTGGATGTTTTGCTCATAGCTTCCGCACTCTGTTATACTGCTATACTTAGTATTGTGATGCGACCAGCATACTGGAAATGCTGATATATTTTATAACGTACATGGATTCTTCCCCACTTCCTTGAACCTTGTGTACGTATGACAGACTGTAAATACACATCTGCGTTTGCACGCAAGTGTACGTGGTCTGAAGTAATAAGTGGAAAGTGTGACTTTCCGATAATTTATCGAACCACAGAGAATTGGTTGATTTGGCACTAAAGTGTATCTATTCTCACTAATGTTTAAACTATAGTATGTATTGGTTGGTTGGTCTAAATTAGCACAAATATTCACTAAGTAAATAACAAGATTTAAAGGAAGAGGAGAGTTGGGCCCATCCCACATGCAATGATATAATACTTGTGTAGATTTGTTTCTCAAGCTTTATCATTTAGTTTAATTGAAATCAAGTGCACATTGTTGTCCTTTAGTCTAGCTCAAAGGATTACAAGTTCAAATTTCGTGCACAAAATGAACTCACATTCGGTTCTACTTTAGCACAAAGATTCTTGTAAGATTCTTGAGAATTAAAGTTAATTCATTTTCTCCTTATTTAAGGAGAGTTTAAATTTCTTAAATCTCAAGATCTCACAAGCATTGATTTTCCACTATGAGCATCATTTCGCATCTCACATAGTTGAGATGAGAGAATCGCATGTTGGGCTCAATGACTATGTCACTTAGTTCATGAGCACTCAACACTTCATTTCTCAATCTCAATTATATGAAGCTAAGGAGCTCAATTAGTGGGTCTTAGTATCACTTGCATCAACTCTTTGGTTGAGCTTAGATTGAGGTGCATTGAGCTCAAGATCCTTCTCACATAGTTCTAAGCTTGCATGCACTCAAAATCTAGCATCTAATCTAAGGTGAGCTAAGGAGCACAAGATAATTAAATCTTGGATTCTTTAGTTCTTTTCTTATAAACACATCAAGACTAATTAGATAGAAATTTCTTAGTAAGGCATTTAAATCATAAATACATTATGCTTGAGGGAAAACATTCATATATCAATATTGCATCATACAAAATGGGAATTCATCCCAACCCTCCCCAAGGGGAGTTTAGCTACTCATTACACAAGAAAATAAGGAAGACACGTATATAGCAAAAGACCCTTTCATGGTCACCAAAAAGAAAATACAAGATTGAGTTTAGAAGATACTAGGAATGCTCCGTAGAAGTTCTCTGAAATTCTTCTTCTCCTTCTAATTACCTTCTCCTTAGATTGCTTGTGCTGCCTTCTTCCTCTTCTCCTTTTGCAAAAGCTTGCCTTGCCACCCTTGGGGAGTTCTCTCCTCCTTTGGCTCTCCTTCTTACTTACGGAAATTTTGCTAAAATTGTGAACTCTCCTCTAGTCAAGAGGAGGGGTATTTATAGGAAGGGGGGGCTGCATGCTCCTCCTCATAAGCAACTAGATTTTTCATTAAAAATGCTGAATTCATCATTGCACTAATTTTTAATTTAGGGTGAGGTGACAATAATCTCATTTTTTTAGCCACACATCACCTCAAAATTTTACAAAAATGGCTGCTGCAGGATATGGTGGCTGGAGATAACATTCAGGATAGAGGTCATGTCTTCAGCTGCATTAAATGCACTGACTGGAAAAAAATTTGGCGGGCCACTGTAGTGCCCTGTAGCGTGCTGCTGCATGCCTTAGCATACCTTGGTTCCAAGAAATTTTAGCCAAGTCCTCCACTGTAGATCGCTGCAGCACGCGACCGTGCGCTGTAGCGGGGAATTCTGCGAAAAACACTGTTCAATTAGTTCTTTTTCCCGATTGTATAGAGAAATATTTCCGCGGCAGCTCGCTGCAGCGCGCGACCGCGCGCTGAAGCGGTAAATTCCGCAAAAAACACTGTTCAATTAATTGGGCGGCCTGAATTATTTAGCCAAGTCTTTCGCGATAAATCGCTGCCGCGCGCGACCACGCGCTGTAGCGGTAAATTCTGCAAAAAAATACTATTCAATTTGTTGGGCGGCCCGAATTATTTAACCAAGTCTTCCGCGATAAACCGCGGCCGCGCGCGACTGTGCGCTGTAGCGGTGAATTCCGCAGCAAAACACTATTCAATTAGTTGAGCCCCATTTAATAATCATAAATATTTTCGCGATACACCGCTCCAGCGCCCGACCGCGCGCGGTAGCGGTGAATTCCGCTAAAAACACTATTCAATTAGTTGAGCCCCCATTTAATAATCATAAATAAGTCCGCGATAATCCGCTGTAGAGTGCGACCGTGCGCTGTAGCCGTGAATTCTGCGACAAATATTATTCAATGAATTGGAAGCCTGTTTAATATGGTTTAAATGTTTCCGCTGCAGCCCGCTGCGGCACGCGCGCTGCAGCGCGCTGTAGCAGAATGCTTTGTTATAATTATAATAAAATTGCAGAAATGCCCTAGAGCTTCTTTGGATTCCATTTCTTAAAAAAGATAGAAAAAATTGATTTAGGAACAGCAAAAAATATCTTAAATGAATGAATTTTCCCCGTTATTTTAGATATAATTTATGGATTCATCAAAATACTAGTCTAATACCTAAGATACGTATTTCATTCTTATCTTAGATATTAGCTCTCGAACCTACTCTTAGGATTCGAGTCAGCAGCCTTCAGTATGGCCCGTCTCTCTAGCCTAGTCGGGATGATGTGTTTTGCTTGTATGGCCCACCGTTCCCGAGTAGCGCACCGTTCCGCCGCCGAAATATGTTTTACACTTGTCCTTTTGCGCACGGTGACGGGATGGGGCGTTACAGCAGTGCACAAAATTGGGAGCATTTGAATGCGAAAGGAGACCCGTCACGATTTTCGCACATGCAAAATCACTGTCGGGCGCTATAGCGCCTGAAGTTTCAAACTTTGATCTGCCATAGCGCATCGTAGCGCCATAACACGCCAGAGCGTGCTACCATGCGCTGCAATGGCATAATAATTTGTGATGTATAAAAACTGCAGCGCCTGAAAGCACTGTAGCACAGCAGTGCCCAAAAGCACTACAGTACGCCATAGCGCGCCACAGTGCACCATAGCGCCTAGTTTTCGGCCAGAAGGCGCTGCAGTGCGCCGTAGCGCCCGGAATCGCCCAAAAGTACCCATAACTATCTAAAATGGCTGAAACTTCATAGTTTTTGTATTTTAAGGTCCCTAGGACTCTAGTAAGGCCAAATTATATCTAATTTAAATATAATTTTAGTAAAATTAAGCATTTTATAAAATTTTATGTGAAAATCAAATTTGATCTCTTATGTATCTTAAATATTTTCTGCCAAATATTAAAGAATAGAATCTTTGAATGCTTGTATTGACTAAGTAGATTTTAATAACCAATTGAATGAAATTTAAGTTCTTTAGATTTGTAATCAAGTGCTAATCCCTTAGGTTTGATTTAAAATTTGGTTAGCCTTAATTGTCTTCTATTCTATGTGACTTTATATTCCTATGCTTTCATAATATTAGGAGATATGTTAGAGAACTTTAGCATTGATTTGGACACCTTGAATTACTTAAATTGAGATTAAACTAGATTGAATATAAGAATATTAAGAGCTTGATTAAGTAAATAATACTTGATCTAAATCTGAAATTTACCATCAATAATATACCAATA
This sequence comes from Gastrodia elata, assembly GCA_016760335.1. Lineage (NCBI taxonomy): Eukaryota > Viridiplantae > Streptophyta > Magnoliopsida > Asparagales > Orchidaceae > Gastrodia > Gastrodia elata. The sequence goes on along the minus strand of CM028681.1, from coordinate 1,830,571 downwards.
ATATATTGATTTATCATTGATTTATAAATCAACTATTGGTCTTAATTTTGATAAAGCTAGGGGTTAAACCCTAACTTATCTTGATTAAGAACTAAATCTTAATCACCTTAATTAAGTAATTTTGATTGAAATATAATTCAACTTGTATGATTTCAATAATGCATATGATTTGCTATTGATCTTAATTTATTAAATTAGAAGTGCTAATGTGATTAAAGAACTTATGTGATTAAGTATCTGAACTTAAACTTTAAATCTTTGATTTTCTCTTATATAAGACTCTTAGCATAGAGTTAATTATAAAACTAAGTTGATTTGTAATAAGATCAAATCTTAATAACACTCTTGATTATACTCCATAATTGTACTATAGGTATTGATCTGATGAGTTTACTCATCTGATTTGATCAAAATAAGCTTAATGAATAAAACTTAAGAATTTTAGCATATATGTTTAGATGTGTATACCCATAGTGTTGGATCACTCCAGCAGTATTCAGAATTTGGTTGATTCATTTAATATAAGAGTATATTTGTGTTCTATCCTGCGGGCTTAGTTAGATATAGTCTCACTTAGAATAAATTATCTAACCCTAAGAGTGTTATAATTAGTGATTTAAATCCTTAATTTGAGATATAAACTGTGACCGAGTTCTGCCTCCTATCGTCATGTGTGTCGATAAGTGCAGTTTAAGACAAATTAAGCATCTCAAGTCACCCTTCTTAGAACACTCAATATGCTTGTAGTTAAGATATTTAACAACTCAATTTGAGATATAAACTATGATTGAGTTTTGCCTCCTATCGTCATGGGCGATCATAAGTGCAGTTTACAACAAACTAAGTGTTAAATTCACCCTTCTTGGAAACATACAACCATGTGTATACAACATTTCCAATTAATAATTTTAAGTAAAATCCTAAGCAAAGCTAGTTATTAAAATTAGAACTAGGAGTCAGAATCCATTTGGATAGATTCTGCACAATGGAGACACTAGATTTATTATTCGATTTTAAATCTTTTTTTTTATTTTTGAATTTTAAGTCATGTAGTGTAGAGACATGAGCATGAGCATTAGCATGATGTATGAGCATCAGTGATAATTTATGAGCTACAGAATGTTACATACATCAATAGGGGAAACTCAGAATATTCAAACATCATAATAAATTGTATTTCCCAACTAAATATATGTAAACATTGAACCGTATTGCTCATAGTAGTTCAATGATAGTTCAATTGTATATCAGTGGCATACAGTATTGTGGTATATTCAAATACATAGTTTCAATGGCATACAGCATAGTTTACATATTATTATTTAGTTTCAGATCATTATTATTTTGTTTACTTTTAGTATTCAGTTTGCAATTCAGCTTTACTTTACTTTACTTTAGTTTTGTATAGTTTTATACAATTTTATACCTTCAGTTACCTGTACAGTATTTCTGCAGCTTTGTTTTCACTATTTAAATATTAAGTGAATAATTAGAACTATTTAGATTAGTTTCAATGTGTTAGACTTATTATCTAACACGTGGTACTTTTGGGATCTGGCAGTTTGCTAGATCTTGAGCAGTATATTGAGCTAGGTCAGGAGTACTCTCAAAAGATTCAAGAGGAGTTTGTGGAGCACTAGTCGACTCTTCTCTAGTTTTACTGTTTTTCTTAGTTACTATTTCAGTTTAGTACTTTGACTCATTTCTTGTATTTCAGTAAACAATTTGTAATAGTTTTGGATATTTTTTCTCTTTTGAGATGAATATTTCATTCAGCTTCTGTGGTGAATGTTTTTGCATGTTTATTTTAGCTTCTGCACTATGTATATATACTACTTATACTTAGTATTGTGATATGATCAATATACTAGAAATGCTGATATTTTATACATATATTAGATTCTTTATATTGTATTCTAAATCCAATGTATGTATTTGTCTAATACTTAGGATAAGGATACTACTCTTATCTTAAGTATTAGCTCTCGACCCTCCTTTGGGGTTGAGTCAGCAGCCCTTCAAATGAGCTTCTTTTCAGTAGTTCAGTGTTAGTGTGAGCTATTCGGGAGATTGGGCTATTCCTCCCCGAGTGGCGCACTGCTCCGCTGCCAAATTGATTATGTTACCTCTTTTTGCACATGGAAATGGGGCGGAGCGTTACAGTTTATCCTATGAGTGCTCTAATAAGAGTGTGCTTAATTTTGGAGTCTTTTTTTTTTAAATGCAGTAGTGTTCAATCACGAGAATTTCATTTAATAATATCATGCACCATCCCGCCTCTTTATGAATATGTTTAGTAAGAAGATTTATAATTAATACAAACCGATATGGAGTAAGAGTAGAACTTGATGTAATTCATTAGTAATTGGAAAATCATTAGATATCACTTTATAATCAAACATATGCAGTAGCCTCATTGGGTTAGGTGAAGATGGAAATTTTTAAGATATGTTTTGCATAATTCTTTACCCTTTGAAATATTGATCTTAAAAACTATTAGTTGCAAATTATTTTTAATGCTATTTAAAGCAAATTCTTGTAATTTAATTGTTCATATTTAGATGTGCCATACAGTTATTTTATAAAGCTTATAACAATTTGATTCCCTTTATTTTACCATTAAACTAACTTTTTGCATAGCATACATTTGTTTGAAATCAGCCTATGAGAAGCAAATCAGTTTTAATATAGAAACCAGTTTAATTAGTTTGTGGGAGTGTTTCTTAATTGGTTTGTAAGAACATTACTTGTTTCGTTGCATCTACTACCAAGAATTGAATAAATTTTATCAGTCGATGTATGCTTCAAATGCATAAGCTTGAAGAATTTGAACTGCTTGGAGTGTATTTTACTGTTTCCTTAATATTCTATATTTAAATCTCAAAATTAGATATCTCTTAAATGAAAAATATGTATATATAAAGTATTATTATCCTAAATTATGGGATTGATTTTGCAACTATCATACTTGTGGTTTAATAGGCATTTTATCTAGTGAAGCCTACTCTAAGTTGGATGCACTTTATAAACTGTAATTAGCATATTGTTTAAATTTATTAGTAACAATAATAATTTAGTTGGGCCTCACATCGTTATCTATCATGGCATCATGTTATTTAAATAGCTGTCATTTTATTTCATATTAATTTTTGCAATGGAAGGAGTGCTTAAATCTATTCTCACAAGTATCTTTTGGATTTACTTTCTGTCAAAGTTTCATTAGTTGGTTATTGCTTTATTATTAGTTTATATTAATTAATATTGTCAAGCTCTTGTGGAACCTTAGTGAAGCAAATTATTAGCATATTTTGAAATAGAATTTAAATATATATATATATTGTTTAGTAAATTGTATATTTACATTCTGTTGTAATCTGAATTCGACTTTTTTATGTTGGTATGTCATGTCTCATGGATGATGTAAGTTGCATACTTATTTCCCTCAATTAGACTAGCTTTCTTACTTTCTAGCATTTGAAGTTTGAGTTGTCTCATTTTTTTGTATATGTTTAATGGCAAATTCAGCAAGCCAAGAGGCTGAAAATTTATGCTTTGTAGATACGGAACAACTTTGAGAATTAAATATCATTCCACACAAATTTTTCTTAATTATATATCTGGCACTAAAAATTTTATTGTACAAAATTACCGATCAAATTCATATTTTTATCAAAATTGCCACTCTCTTTTTTTTTCAATTATTGCAAGTGAATTAAATCCTATAATTAGTTGTTAGTTTAAATTTACAAAGATGGAGTGTTAGCTTATAAATGACAAAATTTGTTATTCTATCTTTTTAATTTTAATAAAAATCAATATTTCAATTTGTTTTCTTTATCACACTATTGTGTAGTAAGTTCTAATGGATTAAAATACTATAAGCTTTGAGATTATTTATCACACTATTGTGTAGTAAGTTCTTGAGTCAAAAAGGTCGTATTCCATTAAATTTAAAAGAATAGTGTATTATTGTCATTACTCCCATAATTTTCATTAAGTGGTTATCTAAATAAAGAGGATCGAATCACATGCTTTCTCAAGGATACTCTAGAGAATCTGCCATTAATTATTCAAATTATAAACTTTTTCTTTTTCTTTTTTTTTTTACTTTTGACATTATTATTAAGAAAATAAAACCTATTTAGAAGTCTTGAAATAGAGTAAGGAAGGCATAACTTTTAAATTTTTTAGACAAGTTATGCAACTACTCTAATTTTCATAAATTATGAATTGTATTTATAGAGATGGAAGAAAAGTTGATCATTGTGATTTTGGATGATGTATTTCCTCTTTAGGAAAATGAAAAATAAATAAATAACAGTTGTTATTTGCTACATAAATCAAATCTTACAAAATGAATAATAATTTTTCTATAAGATACTTACCTTGAGCTTCCTAGTAAATTACTAAATGAATAATTTATAGATTAGAAATCATTCAAATCCTTACTTTTAATATTAAACCTATTAAACTTGAGAATATATATTTCCTAAGTAATTATGGACCTTATTAGCACTAAGTCATTAGGATAGATAACTAAAAATAGAAAACAATAGATATCACATAGTTTATCATACTTTGATAAATTCCTTGTGCTGCAACCTATTAAATCTAAATCTTGAATTATACATTAAGATTTTGGTGTATATAATAAACATTTTAATGAGATATTTCAGAGGGGTATATATGGTGAATTTTAGTACAGCTGTCATTAAGCCTAGGCAAGCTATTGGTGTATCCAGATATCACATAATTCCTTTGAGGGAGAATGTGTGTGTTTACAGTTGACCCCACATTCAGATAAGTTAAATAGACGTACTCAACTCCTCACTTGTTCTGCGCCCACAGAATAAAATACAAGATAAATAAATCATAAATTTGTATTTTCTAACAATCTTATTGATTGTGAATGATTAAGTCTTAAAACTATATATATATATATATATTCAATTTTTAGACTAAAATTAATTACTTTACTGCTTTATACCATTTTAAGTCTTTCAGAATTATTTATACAAGTATATGGTTTCATACAAAATGCAATTTTATTTCTTATACTTATTTCCTTATTTAGCATACAAAATCATTTGAACATATTCATAATTCCCTTTAATTGTAAATATTTCAAATGTTATGCTAACCTATTTATTACAGGATTTGTAAAAATACTCAAGCATTGTAAGAAAGTTTTCTTACTTACCCTCTTTTTTATTTTCATGCTTATTACACTGCTTACACTTTAAATTGAAAATGGCTAATGTGATATCCGCTTAATAATATGTTTAATCTACTTTTAAAATATACTTAGACTTATGAAGTCTAACCACCTTCTTTTTTTACTGTGCCCTACTATATTTAAAAACTAAATATGGTAGATTATGAGCATGGATTAGGACCTGCAGTTAAAGAAGAACCTGAGCAATAACTAGGAGAAGCTAGCTTATTTTTTATTTCTTTACATGAGAATGAGTTTTATTTTCAAGAACTTGTAACTTAAATATATTGTGATGATTGTAAACTATTCTTTCATGTGATTTATGATTTTATATTTTGGATAATGAATGTTTAATTAAAATAATTGAAATTCCTTCTACCCATAGATCCATAAAATATAAGGTAGTATCTAATGTTGAGTTATAATCACCTAACTCAATATTCAATACTACTGTAACACTCGTTATTATATTTTTTATATTTAATCTAATAGTGAGGTGTTACATCCAGACCTGGCAGCCGCTGAGCGGTCATCGTCCGATATGATCTGACTGAAGCAATGGATGGCCTAGATTCAGCTGATCTGCTCCTCAGTGTTCGGAGTTGAGTAGTAGATTACTATGTTCGATGGTTAAATCCATTAAACATTTATAAAATATTTAAATAATTAGTATTAATTATTATAATTCAACATAATTTAAATTAACCTCCATTTTTAAACAAAATGGACTCAAACAATTCCTAAAAATTCACTTTTAGCTAATTTGGGTGTGAAGAATTCAAAAATGAAGTTGAATTTTTGATTGAATGTCTAAATAATTATCTCATTTTTCCAAATCAATAAAATTGATTAAAATCTTTATTTCACTCAAAAAACTTCCAAACTCTACCAAAACTTGAGGGTTTGGTCTAAATACTATTTTAAAACAAATGGAAAGGTTTCTAAGCTAATTTGGTGATTAAAGACCAAAATAACAATCATGAGTTGTTACAGACTCCCCTCCTTAAAAGAAGTGTCATCCCTGATACCAAATAATTAAAAGTATGATGACATAGAAAATTTATTGGCTTAAAGAAATACTTATTTAGACAAGTAATTCTGGATATTTCTTTCGCACTTCATTCTCTTTCTCCCAAATAGCCTTTTCAATTGTGTGGTTTTGCCACTGAACTTTGACCATATAAATGCTACAGCTCTTTAGCTGTTTCTAATTCTTTCCCAAAATCTTCACTAGCTTCTCCACATATGTTAAATTTGACTACAACTCAATTGTAAGCATCTGAATCTAATTACTTGGATCTAATAGACATTACTCAAGGAAGATACGTGAAAAATATTATGTACAACTGATAAATTATTTGGTAAATCCAATCTGTAAGCTGACATTCCTATTTTAGCTGACACTTGAAACTATCCCACATATATAGGGCTCAATTTACCATAAACTCCAAATCCAAGTAAGAAATTTTGGAAGAAAGCCATAGATGAAGAGATTTCTTCTCTTCAAGAGATTAGTGTATGGAAGTTGGAAAAAGTCCCTCTTAAAAAAAGGCAATTGCGTTCAAGTGGGCATATGCAAAGAAAGAGGGATCTCCTTGAGCTGATGATAGATGCAAGGCTAGATTGATAGCAAAAGGCTTTGAGTAGAAAGAAGGAATTGATTAAGATGATGTGTTTTCCTTAGTTGTCAAACACTCATAGATCCATGTGTTTCTAGCTTTGGTGGCATATTTTGATTTACTATTTGAACAACTCGATGTTAAAATTATGTCCTTATACGGAGAACTAGAAGTGGAGATCTATATGGTGAAATCCCCATAGTACGTTGATGCAAGAAAAAGAGACTTAGTTTGCAAACTGAATAAATCTCTTTATGGTTTAAGGTGGTCACCTAGGTAGTGTACAGAAAGTTTGGTCAATTCATGCATGAAGAGAAGTATACTAGAAGCAAGGAAAATTCTTAGGATGGAGATCTATAGAGACAGGAAGGCAAGAAGATTTAGCTCACCCAAAATGAGTATTTGTATAAAGTATTGAAAAGTTTTGAGTAAACGACTTTACAACGTGGGTGAGTATTCCTTTGGCACCAATTTCACATATTTATTGATTTGTGCCTTAAGACAGATTCTTAATAAGACTAAATACATTCATTTTTTCCATATACTAGTGCTGAAGGTAACTTGATGTATACCTTAGTTTTCACTATACCATATTTGGCACAAGTGGTTGTAATTGTGAGTAATTATATGCATAATCTAGGGAAGGGTCATTGGCAAGCAATAATAGGAATATTTCAATATTTGGAGAATACATTGTGTGTTGGTTTATTGCTTAAGAAGCAATCGTCGATAGCATACCATTGTGTCGGATACATGGATTCCGACTATGCAGAAGATTTGAATCGAAGGCGATCGATGATAGGTTATGCATTTATTTTGTCAGGAGGTCCGGTTGGGTGGAGATCTGCACTAAAACCTTGGTTGCTCTGTCTATAACAGACACAAATATATAGATATGTGGCACCTCTTAGTTCGATATATTATATAATATTGAGAGATCCTATTGAAGAAGGTTGAGATAATAGACAACCCAGTGGTTGACTGTTCATAAATTCACCCAGTACAAGAATTTGATGAATATGGAGAAGCTTCATTAAAACTTCTCATTTGTTGGAACTATAGACTGCTTGATTCTTTTGGGAGGAGGATACGTATGGAATCAAATCGATGCAACTGCTATGCGAGAGAGCATATTTGATGTCAACCCTCATATGGCTCATATGAGATCGAAGGTGAAGAATTGGTTATTTGAGAATGAAGATGAAGTGTTTGTCAATCAACTAGTTGGAGCAGCATGTGCTCAAGCGCGCCAAGTCGCCCGACAGATAGAGGGGTATGCACTCAGGAGTGCCCATGCACTTAGCAAACGGAAGTACAGAAGCTCAAGCACGCCCCAGACGCAAATTAATAGATTGACAGGAGCCCAGGAGCGCCTCGGTGCCCGCAATTTTGCAGGCCCAATTTTTATAGCCTATAAATATGTTTGTAGCCCATGTTTAGGGCATCCATCCAAAAATCTTGCTAGTGTATCGATGGATGGAGTTTGGAAAAAAAAATCATTGTCAAGGGCTTAGTGTGAAACCACAACTTGTATTCTTATTTCGGTACAGTGAAAATTATTCTCATCTCTCTCTGTGAATGTAAGTGTTTACACTAAACCACATAAATCATTGTGTTATGCATATTCTTAGATTTGTTAGTGTGATTTCTCCTGTTTTTATTCTTGTTTGTTGTTTGTGTGCTTCCGCATGCATCGCTCCTAACATTAGGCTCATTGTAATGTTATTTAATAGTGTATATTATTCCATATAAGATCCTCTTGAAAAAGTTAATACAAAAATATTCTATTTACACAAAATTATACACACGAAAATATCAAGCACAATATTTTTTTCCTTTTTATTATTACACATATTGCAACAATTATTTGCTTACAATAAATTATTATGAGGGCGTATACATATTATACAATATGTGACTATTAAAAGATATCATTTATGATTTTTATATTATTTTGTTTTAAGGGTTCATTGTAGAGTGACGTGGCTGATTGGGATGATTGACTATGTATTTGAAGGCTGCGGTTTTGTCATTATTAATAGAATATATATTACTAAGAAAATCTATCCTCTATGTGTTGTAGCACACAAAGTCATTGACTATTATATCGTTTAACAAAAGTCAACCAACTTTGTTTATATTATTCTCTCTTTTAACTTTAAAATTAATGGCTAAATTATTTGCTTTGATCTATGATCACATGTATAATTTCTATCACAATTAAGATCAAAGAAAGCCTTTTTTATAAATTATCTTATTTTAAAAAAATATAAAATTAATATGAAAATATATATGAATTTACAATTATCTTGATAATATTTTTCTATATATACAAAATTATTGAAGCAAAAAATGAAACAATTATGCAAGCTATAAATCTTTCAAACACTAACTCTTGGAAGGAGAAGACGGCAGCCCAGAAAATCTCAGAGCAGTCAAGATTTACGTCTTAGCAAAAGATTGTATAAAACCTATGGCACTGGTATTACAGAAAATCATATTTGTCCTAGTGCGGCTCGGCCAACGAAAACGTAGATTTATATTTATTTTTTTTCATTTGACAAGATGAGATGAGCTCTAATGAAACTACAAGTTTATTATTTTATATATAAGCCCCCCCCCCTCTCTCTCTCTCTCTCCCCCCACCAAGACTACTATATTTCCATTTCTCTCAATGTCTTCTCTCTCTCGCCAAATCCCCTTACCTATCTTTTTCTTCCTCTCTCACATAAAAGCTTTTGAATTATGAGTTGAGCCTTTTCTCTACTAAGAATCAACATGCCTCAATGATCCTTATAGGTTCACACTGGGTCTCGAACAAATCAACATGTCTGATCCGACTCTTAAAGCACATTTTCAATCCATATTTATTTCATAAATACACTAATTTTGTGATGATTCTCCTCTCTCTCTCTCTCTCTCTCTCTCTTTTACTTCTTGGTCAAACTCTTTCCTTGGGAAAACATTTTAACTAATTTGATATATTTTACGTATTCTTACAAGCTGGTACTGCTTCTCGGTCGAATCAACAAGTTCGATCTGACTCTTAAAATGTCATATAATGTCTGAAAAGCAAAGTTTACTATACTATAGCCAAATAAGCAAGCATAAATGAGATAGGTGATGTAATCATATAATTATTTATGTATATGAGGATTATATGTAGCATTCATGTACATATATCTAGTGTTTTTGGGCTCATGAAGCAATTAAGGAGTGCAAACACTTTGAGCAAAATTTAGATAAAAGTTATGCTTCACAATATGTTGATTCATACGTTTTTTCTTTTTCTTTCCAACTATCTAAGCTTTGGTCAAAAAATTTATTTATTTATTTATTTATTGATATATATATATATATATATATATATATATATATATATATTATTTTTCAAAACTTTAAATGTATTTTAATGACCTCATCTTACATCATAGTATTCGAAATTGTCAAACAGAGGTTGAGTTGTTATTATCCAATTGCATATTGATTGAGTGGTGCTGATCTATGATCGTTATCTATACTTAGGGTTTACAGGGAATATTACCATGAGTTTGAATATTAGTTTAAGAAATACATGAAATAAATTACAAACTTTAAATAAAAATTTTGTGCATTCATCATTTTGAGGGGTATTTCAAAGCCAAATACCAATCCGCTTGGAATATTCATTTGTTTCGAATCGTTCTAAATGAGCGGAAAGCACTCTGGGTTCGACCCAACTAATTTTTTTTATTAAAAATTTATTATTATGTACATGAATATATGTATATATATACGAATGAATTTTCTATCAACTTTATATTAAAAAATCTAAAATAAAATAAAAAACAAACAAGTTGTGATGGTATTCATTAGTTATCATGAATAGAACGAGCCTCTATTTAATTATAATTCTCTTAGATTTTTAATAGTTTATAAGGGTTACACATATGACTTTATTCTTAAGATTATAGGATTCAAAGATTACTTGTCATACTTCATTAGCAAATTTTAATATTTTAATTTTTAATTATTATATATAAAATGATATGTGAAATTGAGTCAAAATTTTCAGATATATATATATATACAATTTCATCCATATTTTCAGATATATTATCTTAAGATTTCCTTAACAAGTTCAAAAACTTAGAAAAAACTAAAAATATTTGAAAGTATTCGGAATATATTTTAGTATACAAAATATTCCAATTATTTAGGATCCATTTATGTCACAAAATATTCGAATATTGATATTAAAACATTCGATTATCCATTTAATAATTCAAAATTAAGAAAGTACGCCGAATAAGAAAATAATTCAAACAAAAAATAGTCGTTATTCTCAGATAATATACAGAAAAAAATGACAAAATTTATTGACAATTACAGTCATTAATCTGATAATCTAATGAGCCTTCCATTACTAATTAATTAATTAAATAAAATCGAAAGAATTTTATTACTATTATTATCATTATATACATACATGACTATATATTTATTTATTTATGTATGTATAAATATATGACGAATTTTGCTAAAACAAATAATTAAAAATTAAGAAAATAATAAAAATTTTGAAAAAATAGTGGCTGAAATAAGAAAATAATAAATAAAAAAGATAGCGGTTGGGCTTTCCTTTTGGCAGAGCAATGTTTCAGCTCTGATCGCATATTATATAAAGAAAATAGCGCTCTTCATTTCCCTCATGGGATTAAGAATATAATCACCCACCCATTAGTAATTAATTAATTAATTAAGAAATGGAAGGAGGAGGAGGAAGAAGATGTGCGGCCTGCAAATTTCTGCGGAGGAAGTGCTCAGAAGAATGCGCTCTCGCCCCATACTTTGAATCCTCGAACCCTTACAGGTTCTACTGCGTTCATAAGATCTTCGGAGCCAGCAATGCCGCCAGAATGATTCGGGTAATTCATTCATTCACCACTACTTACTTCCTTGTTTGCTCCCCTATGATCATTTAATCGTACTCATTCCCATATGTTTCCCCGCAGAATCTGCCCGTAGGGGAACGGGCCAGGGCGGCGGACGCGATGGCCTGGGAGGCATACTGGAGAGTGCAGGACCCAGTCTACGGATGCAACGCCGTCATAGCCCAGCTTCAGCACGAGATCCACAAGGCCCAAAACGAGCTCGAGTTGACCCGAGCCCAAATAGCCGTCCATCAGGAACTTCGGCTGCAACAGCCCAACGAGCATAGACGGGACCATCTGGACGCGCCCTCCATTCAACCGGACTTCTTCTTCGGAGCAACAGCCTTCTAGAGTTTTTACTTAAAAGCAGAGAGCACTGCACAATATCTGCACTACTATTTCTTTTCATTAATAAAAAGCACCATTGTAATGATGATGTGGCATCTTTGCTCCATTCAGCAATTTCACATTTCACTAGGAAAAATATCCAGCATGTTCATACAAATATATGTATATATATATATATATATATATATATATATATATCTAAGCGACGGCAAGCTGCAGAAACATAATATATCTAATGAGAGAATGGGATAGGTTGGGTCAAGAGAGGTGTGGCTGTGGAGGGGGGGCCGGCATATAAGCATAGGGCGGGGGAGGGGCCATGTAAGCGTAGGGCGGATAGCAGGTGGGTCCATACTGGGGGTGCATCTGTGGGGGAGGCCCTAAGCCGGCGGGTTTCTTGCCATCCCCGGCTACACTCCCATCCTGAGAGGGCTGGACCACTGCTCCCATCCTCTGAGGGTCCATCGAAGGGTATGCCCTACCGCTACTATCCGAAGGTAACGGCGGGGGGATGTTGAAATAATGTAGAGGGGGCGGCTGCTGTTGCTGATGCTGCTGCTGCTGCTGGTGGGATATAATGGCCCTGGGGAGGAGGCCGGCGAGGGACGCGAGCCCTTGGTGGGCGGCCTCGTCATCGTCGGCGGCCTCGGAGGCTTCTGACTTCTGGGACTGGGGCTTGCCCCAAAGGAGCTTGAGGCGCAGGCCCTTGACGACGAGCTTGTTGGAGAGGTCATCGGCGGCCCTCTCAGCGCCCTCCCGGGTGGTGTAGGACACAAAGGCGCATGCACGCTGGGACACCATCCTTATCGACTCGATCTCCCCGTGGGCGTAGAAGTGGTCCCTTAGGTCCTGCTCCGTGATTCGAGCATCAAGTCCCCCCACGTAAAGGGTCTTTATGGTCTCATCATCCGGAGGAGAGAGGGAGGACATCTCACCTGCCTTCTCTAGCAGTTTGAGGGCAACTGGATCATTCACACTGCACCAGAATAAAGATCCAAAATTAAATATTGATTATGTTCGGAAAAAACAAAAAAAAATAGTACTGTGATCAGAAAGGTTTGTTTGCACAATTTAAATAAAAAGGAGATATTTTTGGAGAAAGCAGAGTAGGTCATAGTTTTGTATATATCAAAATTAAAATGTTAGATATGTAAATACACAGATAATGTTTCGAACATGTAATTATCTGCCAAAAAAAAAAAAAAAAACTAAATGAGCAAGTTCTTGAACATACCCGTAATATCGATCCTTAATGTTTTGCTGGGAGAGCTCCCCTGTGATGGGCATTTCGTGCCGATAGGGGCATTCGGCCCCCCGAGTGCATTCTCCACGAGCGTAGAAGCTGCAGACGTGCGCCCGGTTTCTCTTGTAGTAAGGCGTCGTCCTCTGGAGCTTCAGAATGGTGTCGTTAGGCCGCGCCTTCCCAAACGACGACTCGTAGTCGATTCCAGCTCTTGCCTGCAAATGTACATTAATTTTTTTTACTAAACCCTCGTTTCTCTTTGAATTAATTATGGACGTTCCAGTTGAGCACATTCAAAAGGTGTCTTAAACCATGTTGGAAATGGGATTAATGCAAAGCTCAAGTTTTGAAGAACGGTCTTAAGACTACTTGGAATTAATTATGGCAAATGAAGATTATGTTATCAAGAAGGGTGATGAGCGTCAGCTACATGGATGCATCAATTTCTGTGCAGGATCAAATAAAAGAGCCCCTCCCAAAGTTCAAACGAAGATACTTTCTAATAGGGTCTTCTTCTTTCTATATATAATACATAAAATTATATATACACATTATCCCAATACGTGGAATCTGAATTTAAAAAGGTAGAATCCAAGCAGCCCCATCGTTGTTTTGTATTAATTGAAATAATGACAATTCAAATTCATGCAATCTAAAGCCCAAACCATGTAGTTGACTCCCATATATATATATATATATATATATATATATATATATATATAATGTTAAACGAGCTGCCCAAACCAAATTATTCTTGCGATCTAAAGCCCAATATATTTTGGGTGGCCAAAGTCTATAATGTGGTTTAATGAATAAATCTTTTAAGCTCATTTAACAACAATCACCTCCCCACTATACTATATTAAGCTTTAGTTAGCCAAGTTCATTCATTAAACTCTTCAACATTATCATAAACAGCGATAGAGACAAGTTTATGATAAATGGTTAAATAAGGCAAGCCAACCCATTGTAGTACACTCCTAAAGAAGAGGCAAACATAACTGGAACCAGAGATCAACTTCCATATCTCAGAAATAATCTTGCAAGAATGCGTGATCTATACTCATCATATCAATAAAAGTAGCTACATAAAATATCTCAATCTCAGTAATACGCAAACAGATAAAATATTTGATTTAAAGCTAAAAATAAACTCAATAATAACCTCAACAACAACAACAACACCAAGCCTTAGTTCCACCTGATTGAATTTCGGCTACATGAATCGTATGTTTTCATTATCTATACAATCAAATAGAAGCCCCTCTCTAAGTTCTAATTACAGAAGATCCTTCTTAATAGTTTATTATCATATTTTTTTTGGATCTTCCTTTACATTTTTTTTTATATGGAATAAATTCATAAACTCAATTTTCGAACAGAGACATTGCACGGTCTACACTTAATAATTTCTTCTCACATTTTTTGGGTCTTCCTCTAAATTTTTTATATGGAATAAATTTATAAACTCAATTTTCTAACAAAGGCATTGCACGCTCTATACTTAATATTTCCAAGCCATCCAAGATAGCATTCCCTAACCTTGTTCATAAATGGAGCCACTCCAACCTTGCTACAGATAAACTCATTTCTCATTCTATCCTTAGAAGTATACCACTCATCCACCTAAACATATTCATCTCTGCAACACTTATTTTATCAAAGAGTTTCTTCGTTATAGCCAACATTCAATCCCAAAAAACATAGCAACTCAAAATTTTCCTTTAATTTTAGGTTGATTTTTGGATAACACAACACTCTAGAAGTGCTCCTCAATTTCATTCAACTATCTTGGATCCTATTAATCACATCAATCTCTATCTCATCATTATTTTGAATACTTGAACCCAAGTACTTGACCTTTCATTCTTCTTGATCACATGGTCCTCAATAATTATGTCCTCAAGATTGGCTGCTAACACAATTGAACTTACACTCCAAATATTCATTTATAAATTTACTAAAATATAAAACTTTGGATACTAAAAAATCCTCTATAACTCATATTTTGCTTTAACTCTATCCCTAGTCTTATCTATAACCTCAAATTTATGCTATAAATAAAAGGATCAAGAGCACTTTAAACTTTCTCAAATTTTGATTCAATTCAAAATCAAATAGAAAAATTTTAAGCTGAGCCTCAAGTCAAATCTTAAATTAGATTTATTTTTCAAACGGATTTCAAGTTTAGGTTGACTGGCACAATTAATAATTTGAGTCGACTCTAACATATTAATAAATAGAAATTTTGCGTTATAGATTTAAAATTAGCGTTAACACAGTTGCTGGTGTGTAGGCATAAAACGCACCCGGTCACGTGCTTGATTCATCTGTCAGTCACTATTTTTGTTAACCCAGACCTAATATTACAGTAAAAGTACTTTTATAGGCGATAAGTACAAACTATCACATGACAAATCCTGCCATTTTTCAAAAAAATTATTTAAATTTTACCTTTAGAAACGGCATAAATCCATTTTGAATTGATCGGACTCAACTCGAGATCAGCTTAACTTGAACTGAATACAAGTTCAAGTCAAGTTTAAATCAAGCTAAATTAGAAATGTTTTAAGTTTAAATCTAGCCTAACTGAACTTAAACTCAACTAGAAGTCATTCCTAACAATTCTCTTACTAATGAATAAACTTCATCATCAGGTTCATATGCGGAACCCATATCATCTCAAAAATAATCGTCATGGGTAAAAACCAGGAGAAAATACAAGAATTCCAAATCGGCCAACAAGCAGAAACAAAGAAGCCTACACTTAAAAAATTGAAATACGTTTCTAAATACTTTAGAATTTGAGACTGGTGCATAATTTAATCTAGATCGTGACAAGAAAATTTTAGAACCAAATGGATAAAATGATCATACGCTTTATATAACAAGATTTAATAACAAAAAAACTACACTTCTGCATCATAAAACTCATTTAGAATCATAAAAAAAATCGATGGCTTTTACGTTTTAAATGTTCGGTAAAATTTTGAATTGGTAATTGTGAATATTACATAATCGTGCTCCAGACGGGATGCCAAGGGTGACAGCATTCTCATGTAGCAACTTTCCATACAGCAGCTTCCTGATAACTTTATAAGCCACATAAGACTTCCCAAATGAACACTAAAATGGCCAAAATGGCCAAAATGAAATAACCAATGGACTCCTTTTGGCAATTTCTATTTAAAATTTGGAATAGCCTTTCTGTAATGACATTCTTCTAGTAGATTTCAAACTCATCCTTAGTAAATTCAAGCGTTATACCCGTACAATACCATAAGCATTAAAAAATCATAAATTTTAATCATAAAATATACACATTTTTCTGTATTATGCTCCTATATTATCAATAAAGGCCATAAATAAATCTATATTTAGCAAAATGAAAGACAAATTATTATAAATATAAACGACAAATTAGATAATGTATTTTGTTTTTCTCAATCAAAAATTTAAAATGCAAAAACATACCTATCAATGTTCATTTAATAGCTGATCCGTATTTTACTAAGGTCTCCTATGTTATCCATTTAAATCAAATTATAAATACCCATTTCATATTGCCAAAAACTAGAAACATAGAGCATGCTGTCACTACATAAACAAAAGAATAGCAGACAAGAACTGCAAACATGAAACACTAACCTTCTTCATTATAAATATAGCAGAAAACGCACCAAAAAACTTTGTAGTGTCGGTATCTTTTAAAAAGAAAAATGATTGTAGAAAAAATATTCTTAAGCAAGAGAGAAAGAAAACGAGAGAAACATACCCTCCGATCATGTTCTTCAGCAAAGTACTCCCTATTAACATCGCTCCTCGGAATGGTATCATTCGAATTGATGGCCAGTGCAGTATCTCGAACCTGCACTGGCAAACCATATTCCAGATCCAAGAGGCAAACTTGACACACATTTTTAAGCTTGCTGCATGTTTGGCAAATCTCTGTCTTTTTAAACCGTGCATCACGGCCTGGTCTCCACCTGAACACTGTAAAAGGCCTGGTGCAAATTTTGCACTCTTTATCATAGTGTGCTATGGTCTGCACAGCATACAGAAACATGCAGGTTGCATTGTTACAATATAAGATTACCAGAAAAATAATGCAAGAAAAAATTAAGAAGCAAAATTTAAATTTAGAAATCTCATAAGGTGTTTTTGCACTGGGATGGATATCAAATTAGAAGCTATTTGCTAACAGAGAATTTAAGGATTAAGTAAGAATTAGGAGCTTAAATCCTGAAATACAGCCAAACAATAATTTAAGATTCGTTTGGGTTTTTTTGGTATAAATTCACAAAATATCCTGTTTTTGTGAATTTATTAAATCCAAAATTGAGATTCAGTAAAGCCTCCTATACCTAAATCCTACTGGTTGCCAAACAGCCCCTTAAACCAACAAAGAAACTGAATTAATTCCAGTAAACGTTAAATCTTGTAGTATATAGGCTAACAATAAAGATTTAGTAAACTCCTATGTTCAAATTTAAAATCTAAAACCATGCAAACTATTCATAGCACATCAAACATGAGATAATCCATGGATACTTATGATTTGATTTCAGAAAAAAGATAACTTACAAAATAGGGGATTAAGATTCCTACCAGTGGTCATATGTGGTGGTTATACTCATTTATACTTTCAGTGTTCCTAATACCTAGCACTATGAAAATTTTCAACCAGCATTCATCACATTTAGAAATAATAGTATATTGAACAAAAGATATGCAGAAAAATCTTTGCTCTTAAGGTAAATATAACTTGATGCCTGGAAATTGGCTAGAGTGAATAAAGGTTTATAATTAAGAAGCCTAAATGAATTAGTAAGAAAAATTTATTTCCTCTTTTTCTTTCTTTTCTTTTGCTTATTCCCTTCAAGAGCTATTTTTTCCCATTTTTCCCTCCTCAGAACCCAGCAAGCTAGACAATTTCCAGTCCCCAACGAGCTCAAGAAGTCTCTGTTTGAGAAAATACACATGTGATCATGCAAGAGCCATCAGTCTTCTACCCCGCAGAAATCTTAAATTCAGAAAAAATTTAATCCCACGAATTCATCATGTGCTAGGTTACATAGATACCATAGAAATAAATCAGATGAAATCAAGATTTAATAAAACCTAAAATTTTCAAGATGTTGCAGTTAGACAACTTTTGAGTAATTCTGCTTAAATCCTGCCTAAACTACAAGAGCCAAGCCAATCCACTTGCTAAACATTTACAGTGATAATATTAACAACGGGGCAGCCACAAACAACAATTCAACAAGCATGGAAGACTATATGGCTAAAAGCTTAAATAAAGTGACGATCGAAACCAAGAAGTTAAGAAGCTCAATAGTTCAACTAGAAATAAAACTACAATCCCAACTACAAAAGGACCTCGAAAATGAAGAGACAACTTAGACACAGATCAAAATTAATCATCGAGGATAACCAAAAGGGAAAGAAACATTAGATCTTAGCTTGTCACGCTGCGATTGAATCATTCCTTTTTGAAAAAACAAAGGATGTCAAGATTAAAATAAACGAAACAAGAAAAAAAAAAAAAAAAAAAAAAAAAAAGGGGAGGATAGGTGGGCAAACAGATCCATGAACGTACCATTCGAACGTAGGGGTTATCGCCGAGACATGACTCGCAGATGATCGGGAAATCAGAGCGCTCCCAGCCATCGGCCTGAGCGTCGCGGAGCAACCTGTGCGCCATTAAAGAGGGAAAGGGAAACACAAGGGCTGAGGGATTGGGTGAGAGGAGGAGCCAGAGATGCGGCGAAGTCCTTTTTATTTAAGAATTGAAGACCTACAGATATCGTGTTTCTTCGGGTATATAACGTGTCGGATATCAGTACTACGCCGGTCACGGCATCCGATTGCGCGTTTTGGGTGCCTAGAAAATATTTGTAAGAAGAAAATACTTTACTAACAACAAAGAATCTTAAACTTTCATCATCCCAAAACTCACATTTGATTAATCAATGCATTTCGTGGTCCCGTATTGCTCTCAAATTATTAAAATTTAAATATAAAATATATAATATTTGCGGGGCCTTACTTGCAATACTGAATTTAATGCAAAACTGCTTAATCTCAAATCATAAATTCTGTAATACAATTATCATTTTTGTTAATAAATAAAGCAAGACTTTAACTTAATTCATATACATTTAGCTCATGAAGTTTATTTTATATGGGTCATTATTAAATCTGCATACTCATACAAAACCTTCTGTTTCGGCAAGTGTGGGATTATTTTTTGCTTAAATTTAATTTTTTGGGCAGTTTCGACAATTGAATCGTTCGATTTTACGGTTTACCGGTTGAACCGTAAAACTGGTCAGTTTTATGCCGGTTTGATAAAATGGGACTTAACTGGTTTAAGAACTTGGCATCCTGGCAGGTTTGCGGTTGAAACGGGCAAATAAGCTGGTTATGTTCGATTTTTTATTCCTTGCATTTAATTTCTTTACATGTTTTTTGTTATTAGCTCGGTACGGTAGCCATAGACTTTGTTCGAAAACGCCTCACAAGGTTTTAGGCAATTAAATATATTTAATAATCTCACAATTATAATTTTGTTTAGTAAATCTCAATTATTATAAATTTAACATTAAATTTAGACACTTTAATTATGTTGAGCTATGGAGGGGGACATGGAGTAACGTACCAAAATTCAAAAAAATATTACTGCTTACATTTAAGCCCTTATGACATTAGGAAAAAGCAGTATAAAGTAAACTGTTTTTTTTAAATTGGGATTATTAGCTTTTGATACAAAAGTAGACAAATGAAAAATATTTACATTGTATTTCAATTTTGTGTATATGAAGGGAGTAAGAGAATTGCGTCCGATTCGATCGTACGCAGAGATTGCGCTGAGTAAAGCACGCACCGAAATTAGGGTTCGCTCAATTCGAACACAATTCGTTCAAATAAAATCGTTCGAACCACGTTCATCAAAATTTTAAAAAAAAAATTTTAAAATTACTTTTTAATATAATTTTACTACTCATATTACTCAAAATATTACAAATAAAAAAATCTTCAAAAATACATTAATTTGATTACATTATAATAAAAATATTTTACAATCAAAAATATTTCTTATCTACATACTTTAATAGAAAAATCTACATTATTGAAATCTTGAAATTTATAGAGGTAAGAAATGTGAAATTAAGACTTTAGATGTTGAATTATACAAATAAATCAATAAACTTTGTGAGCCGTCAGTAGGAGATCTTATGTGGGTAATCATATATGTGAATTTATACAATTAGTTACACACATAGCATGAGATGACTCACCATACATGTATATGTGCCAATAACATCAAATGGAGGTAAATTTCATCAACTAAGTAAAAGCTTTTGATGATATTCTTTTTTATAATTTTATAGTATTATGTTCATTTTTTCTTTTTCTTTTTTATTTAATTAAATGTATTTGCTCATTTAAGATTGGACAATGCTAATGTACCACTAATACCCATTTTTTCTCGATGACGTGGCTGCTAACGTGATGCATCAAGCCACATCATCATTTACCCTAAAAATCTAACTATTTCGCTAACCTAATTACCATAGCTGCCCCGATCCTTCTCCTTTTTAATTGCACTTAACTCTTTTGCATTAACCTGAATTTTCTTGGATTTTAAACTAGTTAGCATATAAATGATAACCTTAGTGTTTATCATGTGAAAATTATAATAAATATTCATATAACTAATTTAATTAAGTAGAGTGAAATTGGTTATTTTATTTCAAATAAGATTGTAAAAGGGTTTCATCTCTTTATCTTTGTGTGTATCGATAAGTGCAATTCAATTCGGGGTAAAATATCATAATTCCAAGCATGTGTTAGTTCGGGAACTGAACATCTTAGTTTGAGAGAATAAACTGTAAAATGATTTCGTCCATTTACTTTTATGTGCATTGATAAGTGCAGTTAAACAAATAAATATTTAAAGTTACATTTCTTGAGAACATACTAATTATGTATATGTATTCTCATCATGTGATAACTTAAAAAGTTATAAGATCTGGTTTAAAGTAATATATGATCAAATTCCAAATTATAGTAGTCTTAATAAAATATGTTTGTTATGGCAATCAGGATGTACAGTTTTATGTCTTGCTTGAGTTTATTTCTTAATTATTGATGATTTAAGAATTATATTGATTTGAAAATATTTGACATGAATTGTATAAGCATAGCATTAAAAGCATTATGAACTACGGGATGCAGCATGCATCAATTTGAGTATGACCTATAGGATGCAGCAGATATCATGGATATTAAGATTCCTTGAGGTGCATGAGGCATCAAATGCATAATGACAGCATAAATCAGTGGCATAATCAGATGCATATTCAGTATCATACAACACAGTTTTATTTCAACTTTTATTCAGTTTCAACTTATTTACTATTTTCTATTTTCAGTACATAGTCTTTCATTTACTGTTTTATTTTATTTTCAGTTTTGTACAATTTCATATGTTTCAATTGTTTTAGTGTTTTTCTATAGTATTGGTTGCTTACTTAAATATTGGTTTTTAGATAACTATAAATATATATAGTAGCTTCAAATGTGTTAGACTTATTGTTTAACATATGGTACTTTTGGGATCTGATAATTTGCTAGAGCTAGAGCAGTTTGAGGAGCAGGCTGTGGCGCCCCACCCCCTAATCTGCAAGATTATACTTAAGAGGTGGTGTGCCACTCTGACAAATCCCTAAATTATCACTGGATTAGGTAAGATCCATAATTTACTAATAAGGGAAGGATGTTGCACAGAATAAATACAGGAGATCAGTCACTAAATCAACACAAACACAGAGTATGGAAGCATATGAAATAAACAGTACATCCATTTCACCATATATCAAACATAAAATAAAATAAATAACTCAGAAAATAACACTGCAAAAAAGTAATCACAGTCACAACTACCTGTATTATTACAACATTTAATGAATAGTTTAAAAGACTGAAAATAAATCTAAGAGTCTCTCATCCTCATAATGAGCAAAAAGGAAACTAGGCAACGTCTGGCTCTCCTAGCTGATGCTCCTTTTCAATATATGGTTCATCTTCTTCAACACCCAGCTCCTCGAATCTATCTGAATCTGACATTATCGATTTCATAATGCCGGGCCCCAGCCAATAAAAGAAAATCTTATTAGACAATTGTCTAAGTACATTTTAAGTTGAATATTTTTACATGAATTATTAATGTCACAATTTACGTGTACAGAACAAAAACAACTATCTAGCATATGAGCAATAAGAATACAAGGAAAAAGGTAAGTTATAAATACAGTATTTATATCCAAGCAGAAATTGAAGCAAAAGCACATCTCAAGCAAACTCAGTAAGGAATAGGCATACATATAATGCAGTAAGTAAAGTACTCGAAAGAAAAGTTTAATCTTAAACATGCTGATCATCATATGACATATGCTAGTTTAAAATAATAAATCTGAAAATGGTACATATAGCAAGCAGCAAAAATCTAGCATCCTATAAATATATACAAGCCGGTAAGTAAAGTATAGCTGACTGAAAATAACATGCATCAATAACACAATAAATAGTAAACTGAACTGAAACAAGTATGTATAATTGTCATATCAGAAAATTGGCCAATTGGGCCCAAACAAAAATTCTCAAAGCCTTTCTGAGCTAGGGCAGACAGAACATAACAGCAAAACTGAAGATGCAGTAAATACAAATGCAGAATCTTTTAGTTAATTTACTTTTATTCTGTGGACATGTCCAGAAATAGCAAAGGAGTCAAGCACGTCTGCAAGACTAAATGGGTTCCAAGCTTAACACACACTCCTTATTACTCTTTACCCCTATCTATTAGGGTAAATGTGCCCCAAAACCTACCAGAATATATCGAATCCAAGGTAATTGTTATCCTAATTATTCTAAATTTTTATTTCATGCACAAAGTTTTCTTATATGGCATGTCCAAGGAATTAAGCACAAAATATAAGGAATGCATAGCACAATAATTAAGTAGTAAACAAAGGACTCTTCTATACATTGTGGCACTATTGTTGTCTAATTTAAATCATTCTAACTATTCTAAGTTACACGAGTTCAGGATCTCCAATTCCTATTATCGAGTGTAACTGAGAAGTACGTCCTTATAGGTTTCAAAATATTAGGACTAGCTATGTCCTAATATGATTAAATCAATGTCGACTACATAAGTTTAAATAAGAAATTATCACGAACTAATTTATTAATTTAGACATTCTAGACTAAAATCTACTAAGCTAGAGATTATAGATTAAATGCCACGAGATTGGGCTTAATCACATAATCCCAAAGGTAAGACTTATGATCTAGGTTTCAATCTATATGTGATCTAATAATTAAGGCAAATCCTATAAAGCAAAATCAAACTTAATAAGATGATTCTCCTATCCTAAATCTAAGGTTAAAAGACAAAATAATCAAAATTAGGTTGTAAAATTTATAAACTATTAAAACCAAGGATTCATTCATTGAGTAACCCATTTTATCCAATAAATAAAATATGGCCTGTGATCTAGTCCTAATCTTAGGAATGGTCTTAATGTGATGAGAAAGATCTTAAAGATAAGACTTAAAGAAATTTTAGGAATTTAACCAATTTAATGGGAAAGCGGATTTTATTCACTTTAAAAGGTAATAACACAGTTCTAATATTGATTTTAATGATTTAAGAGATAAATTAGGGCTTAAGAGCGCTTAATCTAAATTATGGGCAAAATAACTATTTTGCTCCTACTTATGGTCCAAAAAGTTACCTTTTTAATTTAGGGCTACAAATTGTGATTTCTTACTGCCAAACAATTATTCATTGTCTAACATGAAGATAGATAGTATATACACTCAATTTGAATAATAAATGGGTCCTACAGGTCCAAGCTAGAATTTTGACCTAAGGGGCATTTTAGCAAATTGAACCTAATGAAATCAACTTTTTATACAATTTATTGTTGTTGATGTTCAAAGATTCCATAAAGTCCAAAAACACTAAATTCTGAGGTCTAATGAATTTGTTATATTCATTTCAATTTCAAGGGCAATTATGGAATTTCCTAAGGCTAAGGGGTTAAAAAACTAACTTTTCTATTTGATGTCCAAATTTAATAAACTCAATGGCTATAGCTTCCATATATCACACGAAATACTTTAACTGGGAGTATACCCAAATTGGACTTCAATTGGTCAAGTATTGACCTAATTAAGGTTATGGGTATTTTGGTCATTTATGATTTTTCTAGGGTTTAGAACTTAAAAATTATTTTAGATTATTGTTGGCACTAAAATTTTAAGCTATCTAGCACTTTGAATTTTCTGATTTGGAGTCTAGTTGACTAAGATATGGTCAAATAAATATTTAGGGTTTTAGGGGCGATTAGGAATTAAATTATCATCTATGCAAAATTAGAAATTCACCTACTCATTTATACCGTACTCAATTTTACTTAAACTATGTTCAAATTTGATATAATTTGACCCCGCTAAGGTCCTAGAGTCCTTAAAATTCAAAAACTGTGAAGTTTTGGCCATTTCAGCCGGTTCTTGACCAATCCGGACAGTTCTAGACACTACGGCACGCTGTGGCGTCTTCTGGCAGAAAGTCAGGCGCAACGGCACGCTATGGCGCTCTGTCGCGCATTTAGGCGCTACGGTGCACTGCGGCGGGTTGCAGCACTTTGACGGAAAACTATCCAAAATTTGGGTGCTGCGGCGCACAGCAGCGCTTTCAGGCGCTGCGGCGCGCTACGGCGGGAAAATTTAATTTAAAAAAAAAAAGTTTTTACGCTTCATTAAACTATTAGACCCGAATTCGAAACTCCAGGGGCTGTGGCGCGCAGCAGCGCTTTCAGGCGCTGCAGTGCACGACAGCGGATTTCATCAAAAAAAATAATACATTTTTATGCTTCGTTAAACTATTATGCTGAGTTCAAAACTTTGACCGCTGCGGTGCCCGACGGTGATTTCGCCTGTGCGAAAACCACAACGGGTCAACTTTCGGGCTCAAATACTCTCAACCTAGAGTACTTCACGTTCGATGCCATATACCGATGAAAATGTTTTTCCGAGACCTTTCCATTGATACCCAAATCAATACCAAATAATTAAGTTATCAATGCAAACAATAGAGTTAAAGGACTATGTGTACAGAAATTTGTATTAGCAGATTTATATATCGTTCCCTATTGTTTACAGATTTTCATGAGTTTTTACATCTTAAACATAGCTTCATAGATGCACAACTAAGGTAATCACAGATTTATAGACATACAAATGAACATAAAAATGAAATGAAATAGTCATTGGATTAACCAATGGAGGGAAATGGAGTACCTTAGCTTTGATAATAGCAGATTTTTTAATTGAGGGTTAAGAACTTGAGAGATCATTTCTTCTTCTTTTTCGACTGCTAGCAAGAAGATGAAGGGACTGAGATTTTTTCCAGCAGCAAGTGCATCAATGCAGGAAAGAGGGGAATGAACTTTAGCTGGGCAAATGAAGAAGTGGAGAGCTAAGAGCCAAAGCCTTTCTTAATGGGAGAGAGGCCTGCCATGGGATGGGATGGCCTGAGTTGACCCATCCCACTTGGTGAGGCTGGCAGGGATACGGGGGTGGCAGGAGGTTGAGAGAGGGAAGGGGGACAAGGGTGGCAATAGCAGCATAAATAAAAGAATGACAGAAATCACTTGAGTGTAGGGAGAGGAAGGTGCTGGGAAGGGGAAAAATAATGTTGAGTGAAAAAATATTGGAGAAGAAATGGAGTTTTAATAAATTTTAACTTAATTTATTCAATTAATTAATGCTTTAAAATCAAATTTTATAAATGTACTTCGAAAAATCCCAAAATTTTACCCTTAGCTAATTCAAGGGTGAGAAACGCAATGAAGTCGGATTTTAATTTCGACGAGTATTTAATTTTCATATTTTTGGGGTATTTAAATATTATTAAAATATTTGACAAAATTTCGATGACTTCCGATTGTCACCAAAAAATCACCCTAGCTAATTTGGGGGCAATGAGCGCAATGGTGAAGTCCAATTTTTGATCTGAGGTCAATTTAGATAGGTCAATTTCCAGGGTTTTAGACTTTCCAAGTATCAGGACTTGATCTATTTGACTCCTGATTCATACTAGGTCTTAGTGGATGATTCCTAACTACTTGATTAACACTTATGATCAAGATTAGGATAGAGATTAGTCTTAATTAATAAGAGTAATAGCTTGA
This sequence comes from Gastrodia elata, assembly GCA_016760335.1. Taxonomy (NCBI): domain Eukaryota; kingdom Viridiplantae; phylum Streptophyta; class Magnoliopsida; order Asparagales; family Orchidaceae; genus Gastrodia; species Gastrodia elata. The sequence goes on along the minus strand of CM028681.1, from coordinate 1,803,965 downwards.
GTTGTTCCATAGGCTCAGAAGACTTCCTAGGAGATTCAGGAGGAGTTTGTGGAGTACTAGCTAGCTTAGTTTTATTGCTGCATTAGTTTACTTTTTATCGTGAGTGAGAGACAATTTTTGTCTTTTATATTAAGCATTTTGATTTGTAATAATCTTTTCTGGATGTATTATCTATTTCTTTTCTGAGATGAATACTTTTACTTAACTTTTATGATGAATGATATAGATGGATGCTATAGCTTCTGCACTCTGTATTTATTACTACTTATACTTAGTATTGTGATGTGATCAGCATATATGAAATGCTGATACTTATATTTATTGGATTCTTATTTATACTATATTTATAATCCAATATACATAAGTACTCTATCTAATACTTAAGATAAGAACTTTACACTTATATTAAGGATTAGTACTCATCTCTCTTTTTGAGGTTGAGTCTCAGTAGTTTAGTTCCAGCAGACATTCGGGGAGGTTCAGCAATCATTCCTGAGTCACGCACCGTTCCATGTCAACTATTTTTTTATCTTTAAAATTACCTCAATTGCGCGCGACGACGGAACGGGGCGCTACAGGATGTTAGTATGAATTTAATTATTTATTTATGTATGAAAATATTTATTAGAATTAATATAAACACATATATTTAAGACTCTTAAGTAATCTAAGTGTAGTGTTTCGAGTAATATTTTGGGGTAAAATTGTCCAAAAATTTTGTATTAATTTTTAAAATTAACGAAATGAATGAAATCGATTTCGAACAATCGCCTTCGTTCGAATCGATTTTGAATAAATTCGATTCGATCATTTGCAAAAGTGCGATCGTTTGCAAAAGTGCACTTAATCATGATATTTTATAAGACAAAAAGTATTTATATTTTTTGAGAGCTAAATTTTATGATCAATTGGATTTTTTGCATGCATAATTACAAATAATTATAATAATAACATTAGCCATCAATTCTATTTGAGATTATTAAGTGTAGCATTATTGAGGGTTGAATTTGTAAAAATAAAAGATAACAGTATAAAATTGTAAGGATTCACCTTATATATATCTACAACAGATGTTGCAATAAGTCAAATTTATCATGCAAGCTTTTTTTGTATAAACATCCACTTCATTCATCAGCATATGCAATACAAAAATTCATTTCAAATTATTAATTATTTTATCTTTTCAAATATTTTTGATTTTTAGTATTGCTTAACTAAAATGTTATCAAAATATTTCTTATTAGCTTATAAATTGTGCTGATTCAACTCACACATTGACAAACTATTCATATATTGTTATTGGAATTTTTATAATTATAATAAATTTAATTTTTCCTAATCGTTTGTTGATTTAAAACAAGATTTTACTTTTTAAATAGTCCTTTTAATTATAGTATAAGTAATATGCCTATTTGCCATACATTTCCTTTTTACCCTCTTTAAAGCTTTTAAATAAATATTATTTATTAATAGATATTTTGCATGTATCCCAAAATGAGCACTATAAGAATTAAGAATGAAAAGTGCTTTGTGTATGATAAAAAGATTGACACTCTTATTAATATATAAATCAAGCATGTTTTGTGTATGATTTGTATAAATCATTCTACCCTAAGTGGGTATTAGTAGCAGTAGTGCTTTCAAATGAGATAATAGTCTAATCTCGAAAACCATTATCCATCAAACAATGTGATCGAGCTTAATCTAAGAGCTTGATCTTTAAGAGTCTGATGAGGGATTTGGTGTAACAATAAAGGCACACTAGACTACTTAATTTTGCCTCTTGTGAAGCTAGAAAATAATTTTGAGACATTTTTCAACCATATATTCTATGAAAAAAACTTTAGAATTTCTCTTATGAAATATTAGATTGCCTTCTCAAAGCCATATTATGCTTACTATTAAACTCTTTAGTGTGCATATAAGTCTATGACTTGCTCAATTTATGAGATTTCAACACGAGAATTATCAACTCTTGTTAAATCGTAACTCCAATATCTATAAATAGTTAAATATGGCTCATTGCATTTATTAAACTTAGGAATTACTTGCCAATTTGCAAGCCAATTGAGGGTTTATAATGGTGTGACCAGCATTAATACTAAAATTCCTGATTGCCAATATTTGATTTGCTTAAATCTGGCCATCAAACATCACCTTGGTGTCTAATTTTACAAGGAATATATTTTCTTAAATATGTTTAAAGAAAAGATTTGATAGTCCAAATTTTAGGGTATAAATTTCCAAGAGAACTTTTTATTAAAAAAATTTGAGATCCATCCTTATTAGTTAATACCTTTGTTATCTGCTTGCATATAATGAATTTCATAACCTCTCTAATTTGCATGAAACCAACAACAGTGCTATGAAATCACATGTTCTCAAGTCTTGCTTACGGTAGAAGCGAACAATGGCTTGTTCAAGCCACATATGTCAAGAATTCTTCGGCCAAAAGTAGCCTCGCATTTATGTTAAGTTTTTTCCCTTCTATTTTCCATGGCTTTAAGTTTAACTTAAAATGCAAGGCTTGAAGATGTTCTTATTCCTTCTAATTCTCTCTTAGTAGCTCCTATTGTGGTTGCCTGAAGAATTTTATAATCATTTGGTGTATCAAAGTTAGAACATGCCCATATAAACTTACTTGTATGAGGAAGCTTAAATGACATCAAACCATGTCATATTGTTAGTAAAACAAGCATATAGATGATATGCCATGAACCTGGGGAGCTAAAAGAAATTGTTGCAGCTCAGAGTTGATTTGCCTCATCATTTGACTAAAAGAAAGTGCTTGAGAAAAGGCTATGCTAGCATATGCATTATTGTCGCATGACTTGAGATGATAGAACGACTAATTAGTGCTGGAGGATACAAGGGCCCTAGCACGAGGCATAACTAAGCTGGTCAATACAGAAGCGGGATGGCGCCATTAAGTGGAATGCTTGTGGCCCTTGACATCATCTAATGTCTAATGCTAGTCTTTATTGTCAACATGAATGCCCAAGTTGAGTCCCACCACTACCTATGTTCCTGCATCTCTCATTAGATCATTATTTGAGATCATGGAGAAGAATTCAGCAACACTGGGGATGTCAAACACAATAAAGATGAAATAGGCTAACATGAATGTAGGTGTTTCAAACTGCAAAGACCTTCCAGTGCCCAAGACAAGCGTTTACAAGCATATTACAATGCTATTTTTAAGTAATTCAAGCCCTTGTGCATGCCTCAAGACTCTTTGGGGACGTTAGGAGTTGTCAAGATCATTTTTTAAAGCAACTCTTAAGCTTATGGCTCTCTAAATCATTAGTAATGCTGGGATGATGGAGCCACAGAGGCTCAACCTCTATGACACGAGCTTTGGAAATATTACTCCACTGACGCCAGTATTTTCCACAAACTTTTTGCTACAATAAAGGTTTAAGCTTGGAGTCGTCCAAACAAAATTTCTAAGAGAAAAGCCCCAATTTCTTAAAATACATATTGGAATCACACGTACCAAAATTCTGCTACAATAACGGAAATATCTTATACAAGTTCTGCAACATGACACCTGAAATAACTGTTAACAGATTTACATTTTGGCTTGTAGGTTTTTTCTCAAATAAATAAAAGGGCATCACAAACATCAAAATACGAGAGTCCTCAAAGTATAAATTAGCTACCAATGATAAATTATTTTAAATTTGTTATTTTAATTTTTTAACTTTGACCTAATTCTCAAATTATCTTATTATATCTCAATGATGAAGTGCTTGACACGAGAATTGCTAAATCTTGTTAATCTAACTCGTTGGATTTATTAAACTTATGATTAGCCAAATCTGCAAGCTAATAGAGGGTTTATGATGGTGTTACGAATATTATAGTCATCATATTTTCCTCTTCTTCTTTATTTCTAAATTTATGCAATTTTGTTAAGAATATATAGGGCATCACACACACACACACATATATATATATATATAGATGGTGCAGAGGAGAAGTGCATACCGCAAAATGGGATTCTTCGAGGGCAAACTGGGCCGCCATCGTTACACAAGCGTTAAAATCTTAATCCTGCTGGCGCTGTGCATCCTCTTGCTGAGAGCGCTGTTCCTCGCTGGTCTACCCAGCTTCTTCTTCCATGGGCTTGAGGAACAGCAGAGGAGAGGCGGCGTGAGAAGGGACAAGTTCTTGGAGGTGCCGCAGATGGTTTGGGGGCTGAACAACCAGAAAATAGCCTTCGCGAGGGCCTGCCTCACTGCTAGATATCTCAACAGAACGCTCCTAATGCCCTCTATGAGCGCCTCCCTCGTCCACAAAGACCTCCGCCTTTTGCAGCCCGTCTCCTTCGACAAAATATTCGACTCCACCAGATTCAACTCCCTCTGCGCCGGATTCGCCCGCCTCGCCCCACCCGACGATATCTATAATAAGTCCTTCGAGCTCAGGAAGGGGAGCGGCCGGAGGTGGACCAAGAGTCGAGATCTAGATCAGCTCAACCGCTGCCGGGAAGCCCCCATCGATGAATTCGAGCTCATTAGGATTTCCGGGAAGCACCCCTTTCTCTGGCACGATCACTGGCCCGTCTCCAGCTACGGGCGGATTTTCGACTGCATGAGGCTCGTCGACGAGATCGAGGCCGATGCTGCGGCCGTCGTAAGGAGAATCGAAGCCGCTGGAAGCGGATCGAAGGCGTACATGGCCGTTCATATGAGGTTGGAGAAGGACTGGATGCTGCACTGCAGGAATTTGGAGCGGAGATCGAACGCGACCCAGATTTGCAGCAGCAAGAAGGAGATAACGGAGAGGGTCGCCGGAATCGAGGGGCTGACTCTTCCCGTCGTGGTATACGTCGCCGTGGCCGACGGGCTTCTGGAAGGGGAAGGCGAGGGGGAATCGATGCTAAGGGGATGGGGGGAAGGAATGATTCCGATGGGGAAGAGGGAATTGGGGGTTTGGGATCTGTACAGGAAGCATCCGTACCTGGTGCAGTCCGCCATTGATCACGAGGTCTGCTACAGGGCCGGCGTCTTCGTCGGTAACAGCTTCTCCACTTTCTCCAGCCTCGTGGTTCTTCGGAGGACGCAGGCGCTGCTGAGAGCGGGCGTTCAGAGCATCTGCAGGGCCGACTCCAATCTTTCCTCATACGCTTATAATATAGCCGCGGAATTTGGGAGGGGGCCTAAGAAGTGGATCACTCGTATGTCTGCTCCCAGCCTTCTTGATATCAGTTATGGGACCAATAACATTTCTTGCAGTCTCTGACTCTAATGTTTTCTGTAATACATGTATAAATTGATGATTCCGAACGTTTCATTTTAGCTTATTTTACACGTGGCATTCATCCGATGGCTATATAAAAAACTTTTTAAATGGAAATTGATATGATGAGCATCAACAGAAAAATAAAACAAGGTAAATGATCAGAAGCAGAATTCATGGCAATATCCAATACAAGTCTATACAGCAATCATAAAGACTGTCCTGTCTCACAATAATCCTATAACTGCTAATTTCTAATGCATTTCAAAGCTGCAGAATTATTGCATTTTCTCTCCCTCTCTCTTTCTCTCTCTCTCTCTGTCCTCTCTCTAGAAGACAGGCTAAATCAGTAGAATTAAGCTTCTAACCCAACACAACAAGTAATACCTTCCCTTTTGTATCATTTATATATATATATATATATATATATAGAATAGTATGAGCTTACGGGGCAGTTGAATAGAATGGGAAAACAATCCCCTGCAAAACAGAGACTTTGCAATTCAAAAGGGTACGTATGACCTGCTGCCGGGCTTGTGACTATATATACTATAAACTCCTGTAGTCCATCACAGTCACTTCATCTTCGGGGGCATCAAGATCCTGGTAACTGCAACAATAATAATTGATGACCTGGTAAGCATGATATTCCCCCTTGTTTTTAACATACAAGACAAAAGCCGTCACTTATTAAGATTATGTGGCACACTGCAGTGCTGAATTACTTGCACCAAGTCAGATGCAAGTACTTATTAGGTTGCTAGATATGTATTGTATTTTCAAACATTAGACTAAAAAAACACGTGCCCTAACAAAAGCAAACAAATACATGATACAGATTGAGAGCACTAATCCGCAGCACTGCAACAAACAAATCGTAGCATAAAATCGTCATAATGGCTGATATCACCTATAAATTAAAAGACTGACCTTCTCATACGGCGAGGATCGTGCCGGAATGCAGGCGGAATGCCAAGAATTGGCCCGGGAGGGCCCATTAATGGTCCAGACCTTCCTTTTCTGCCGCGAGGACCACCATTTGCTTCGAGGGAAGAAGGACCACCCTGCTCCCTCATCATTCTCATGGCAACATCTGGGGGAGCGGGCACAAAAGGTCCCAGAGGCCTAGAGAAACAAACCAATTGTTAATTGCCCTGATTTCTCAATGACATTAATGAATCAAGAGAAGTTAAGAATGTCTATAAACAATTAAGACCTACCCGGCACCTGGCACGGGCATCAGAACTGGGGGTGGAAGCGGGATATCTGAAGGGAAAGGAGAAGCCCCGTGCAAGCTTTGTGGTGCATAAGCACCATCATGCTGCAGGTCGTCCCCTCCAGATCCATCATGAGGCGAGTTATCACTCCGGTCGAACTTCTCATCATCAGGCCGATCACTTTTTCCAAGGTCTCTTCCGCCACCACGATCATCTCTGAGTCGGCCATCTAAGACTGACCTTCGCCTGGGAGGCTTCTCCTTCTGGAAATCATTAAGAAACAAGAGATGAGCAACATGCCGAAGCTGCTTGGTGAAACTATTCAACCATCTATCCATCTATGCATACATATCAATAATATATGAATATATAGAGTTTGAAAATATTTTTATTTTCATTCATCTTCAATTACATTATTAAAAACAACACATCCAACCAGCTAAAAGACGTGTAGTCCCAATCAAGCCCTAAGCTATGAACTCAGGAGTTTATAATGTGTCATTCTGTCATATAATTTAAAAGTTCCCAGAACCAAAAGTCATTAGACAAAACCAACACAAGTTGGTTCAAAAAAGCATAAGGTTTGTTTGTCTAGACCTGCTCTTGACTAATCATGCAAAAGAACCGGACGGGATTGTTCAGAAAATTGCACCAAGATTGCTAAAGCGATTTTTGTTAAAATTACATATTTAAATTTATAAGAGTTTAGTAAATAAATTTCTAATGAAATTTGTCATCGGTATCCTGTGGCCATGGCCCATGGTTTAGAGGAAGTTACCCTATGCAGTCAGCTTTAACTCCATGGAGACTAGGTTTAAAAAGGAATCTAGCTATGGATGAAACAGTGTTTTTTTGGAGAGATTTAAAAATGTCATGTCGTTTGTCTTCCAATGCCTACATTTAGAATTGATTTTGAAGGAATAACGACTTTTTCCAAAATTTCATTTAATGCTCTTTTGTCACACTAAGGATTTTCAATAAAATTATTCTGTTTTCCAATAATAATCTTAGTTTAAATGAAAACAATAAAGATTATGGTATATCGATTCGATATATTCATGTTGCATGTAATTAGCTTTAAAAACATTCTATATACATATTTGAATTAGATCAATGATTTTACAATTTTTTATTAATATTAGAAATAATATATAAAAAATACTACTTTTTGTACTAAAATTATGTGATTTAGGTCGCCTTTTTCACCAAATGCATGACCTTATCATACCTTAATCTTGAATTGAGAAACAATGTGTTAATTACAAAAACTTCTGATTTATGTTTATGTTTCTGGATCAATAGCCTAGAAGACAATTTAAGATGGTCAAAATGATATGCAAATCTGAACATTCCTAGAAAAAGTCTTGTAATCCAACAGTTTTCTACTTTCAGTCTAGTACAGATTGCTGTTCGAGCTAGTATAGTCAAACTAAGGTTGATTTTCACACCCAATGAAGTAATAAGTTTTGTTCAACTGTAATTCTTATGAAATGCAGCTACTGTGTTTTCACTTGCGTGATTATGAGTGATGTTAAACACCAACACCAAAATATCTGAACAACTATATCAATCAGTATATTCTAATGAATGCATGTTGAAAACAAAATAGCCTTCTCATAAACATGTATTTCTAATTAATTTGTATTAAATAAAAATAAATACTATAAATTTATGAAAAAAATGATTGCATTTTAGACAACCGTTAATTTTGCATAATTTCTATTAAACAATATTGAATTGCCCCGTTTTTCATTAGTTAAAATTTTTATGGTCGGTTGGAAAGTTCAGCTCACTAGTGTTTAAACCATACAGGATGAAATAATGACGTTATGAAGCGGTTCTTGGTGTTAGCTCGTGGGTGTGTAGGCTGAAACAAATTAGCGACTGTTTCTGAATTTGTCAGAGTTATGTATTTCTAATGATGTACTATTTGGTGAGATATATATATATATATATGCATATGAATTGTGTTTAGATATTTTATAACTTCGATGAGCATAGTTTCAGTGACTTGAAAGCCATTTTTATTACGAGTAATTGATTGCTTTTGCTGCAATGAAACGAATATATTTAGGGGTAGTTTGGTACCAGAGATTTTAAAAGTAAAGTAATATAAATTCTGAGATTTACAAAATTAGGGCGCTTGATATGCAGAATTTATGGGATTAAGTATCAAAATAATCCTTTTGCAGGAGTATAAATATCGGAGCTGTAAAAAGTTTTCGCTTAAATTGGGCGAATTTTGTATACGCAGAGTTTTCTGCCAGCGTCTTCGCATAGCCAACAACCACCCCTCCCTCAACGGTTTTCTCTCCGGTGTTGTGTAGCAGCCATGATTTAGTCTTCATCATAGGGCCAAATCTGCGATTTCATCTGCTTCGTCGCCCAAAGTCATGATTGTCTCTGTCACTGCGCCGAAGTCGCGATTTCGTCCCCGTCATCCTAATTTCGAGGCCTTCGTCATAATTTCATCGCATCACCCATCGTATTCTCAGATCACTCATCTCCTCTTTCATGATTTCGTCAGAGCACCTGCAATTCGTCGGAGCTGTCGTGATTTACCTTTGTTTATTCCCCAAAGACGCCCCCTCATCCTTTTTTGTAAATATTTTATACAATATATATAGATAGATAGATATTATAATATGTATGTATATTTAAAAAATTGTCTAAATATAATACAGAATTTATTTGTGATATATTTGTGTAAATGGGTAATCTTACCTCTTAATTACATGTGGAGCACTACACTCTACATATAATTTCATTCAAGCAAACATTCATACAACTGCAAAGTAATTAGATTTCCATTAGTCATGTTATACTAAAAATTCAGTATATCAAATAGCCCCTTAATAGTCGTTCGGTTGTTGGATGACAAAACAGCTAGCATTTTCTTGGCTTGATCTATCCTGCTCACCTTAATCGTATCCTAAATTGTTACAAGGGCAAAAAAATGTTGCACATCTCTTATAGTTCATCACAAATTTGAATAGCCCAAATTCATGGCAAACAAAAATAATTGATTAAAAAGTACAAATTTATCTTAACTAACACAGGTTTGTAATTTGTAGGACATATTTAGCACCGACTTAGTTTAAACTAAATAAAGTGTAACAGCCCTTTTTTTTATAAATTAAATAATTTCATATATATTCATTTAACGTTAGTTACTTTATCGACTTTATCGCAAACGGAGCGCTGTTTCTCTTCTTCCTCTCCCGTGAAGCGCCCTGATACCCACGCAACATGTCACGGACTGATGCAGGCACTCGCCCCAAATCGCTGGCCACTTCTTCTTATTTTCGTTTAGCTCTTTCTCCTTATCTTTTTTCTTCCTTCTACTTTCTACCGAGAGCTGGGAGCTAGCTGCGAGCGGAAGACGTCTGAGGTGCTTGCGGGAGCTTCTTCTCAGGATCTACGACTCCTACCCGAGACGATCGACGAGTGCAGGTGTTCGAGCCGTGAGAAGGAGAAAAGAGAGAGCTTTGCGTACCTTAAGCCCCTGTCAGCGTTTCGTTTTGAGCGAGAACTCCAGGTACCTCCTTAAAGCATTTTCCTTCCTTTGATTTCAAAATTTATTGTTATTTCACTTCAGTTTAGATGTCGTTGTAATGACCGATAAATTAAACATATCCCGATTCACTTCTCGCATAGGATTAAGTGGTTCTAAATGTGTAAATCAAGCATAGATTTTAAATCGTGCGATAACTCTTCCATTTACATTATCTGGCGCATCCTGAGAACGCCGGTGTCGTCATTTTCGAAAGGCACTCTGCGAGCTCGGTTGTGCCCTAGCAATTCTTCCTGCGCGCCTTTCCATCGGGGAAGAAGAGCTGCGGTCATGGAATGAACCGGCTCAATTGAACCGTATGTAAAGGAAGTGTGGCATTGGATAAATTTAAGCCGCCGAAACTATTGATTAATGATAGAGGATTAATAACTGAAATGCTGAAATGAAATTTCGTTTATAAATAATTAATGGTAGGTAATTAATATTGTATTATGGAAATTTCAATTTCACATATCTTGCAAGATACCTAACCAAATTATAAGATGCGATATATCATTTCATTCGCAAAAATACAAAGAATAATAATATGTAATTTAATTTCTGTTTTGCCAATTATTTTTGTTAAGTCAATATTTAGGATTAATTAAATAATGTTAAATTAATATTAATCGTTTATGTGACCTAATTTGATCATTTGCGATCCAAATCAAATGATCAAATAGTCCATTTCACTCACAAAAATGAAAGGATCAATAATATGAAATAAAATACAACATTTGAACACTAATGTTCTTAATCACTTTTTAACCTAATTAGGAGTCATTAAAACCCTAATTTTTCTAAAGTTGTCCAAAATTGACAAACTTAGTGTCAATCTTCTCCATATGAAATAAGGATTTCATTTATTTATAAAACATTTCTATTGGACAATAAATTATGATAATAGGTTTTTGACTCTCACTTAGTGTTATTGTGATTAACCTAAATTTCTAGGTAGCTTACTTTAGGTCTTATAAAACCCAAGGATAGCTAACTTGTCACATTTATTACCTCCCTTACCACTTAGATAGAAATTTTATGAGCTTAGTTCTCAACTTCCTAATTATATGAATTAATTGTCAAGTGCTTAATTCAATTATCAACCCTAAGGTAGAAACCCTATGATTGATTTGCAATTGATCTATAGTTGAATCATAAGTCTATTAGTTACACCCATTAAGAATAGATAGTCTTAATGTATTAGTAATTGTAGAATTATGAATCAACTAGATCTAGTTTTAGTGATTAGTCTAGAACTTAGCTTATTCATTCTAATCCCTAAAACCTATTTTTTTTAATTAATTTAAGATATAGTAATAGGTATCCTTAACTTACTTAGATTAGTTTAGGAAGCCTATTGAATTCTTTAAACATATATTAATAGTAAACATAGAAATTATAGTTCTTAAGTCTAGTAAATACTTATCCTAAATTTTGCAATTACTTGTAACTTAACCAGATTAATATTGTTTGATTAGAACATTCAAAATATAACCTAGCTAGAAAATCATAATGAAAAGTAGTAGAATTTTTTTAATTTCAAATTTCTTAAGTTAGATAATTCCTTATCTTAATCTCTACCTATTAGTAACCTAAACTATGATTTAATTTTTAAGTTAGATCTTATAGTTTACGAAGAGGTTAAGAGCTAGTCTCTAACAACAATCATTATATTTATAAATTATTTTGTAACATCATATTAAATGAATTGAATCTATTAATTTTCAAAATCCCAATTACTATTAAGTTAATTTGGGAGCTCAATTAGCTCCAATCATTAAGTAGATCATTAAAATTAGATAACTTTGGATATCACTTAGTTGCAAATATTGAATTTTTCTTGTTGGCTTGCTTAGCTTTGAGCCTTATTCATTGAATCATTCATAAAAATATTATGCATGAATAAACTTTCACATAAAATTATTAGGGGTTCTATATGGTGGACCAGTCTAGGGCGGACTGAAATAGAGTAATAAGGAGACATCATATTCTTAGAGGGAGAATGTGAGTGTTTTAGGTATGGACCCCATTTTCCTTAAATGTTAAACAGACGTGTTTAACTCCTCATCTCATTCTGAATATGCCCACAGAATGAGCACAGATTAAAATAACTTCAATTAATAAATATGTGAGATCTTCAATCTTATAGATTGTTAAGACTCATCATAGCTTTTAGCTATACTACTTTACATAGTCATAGGCTGTGTATCTTAGATTTAAGTCTAAGATTATTCCTTCAATTTTCTTACTATGCATTTTCTATGATTTAGGACTGTACTTTACTTGTTTACAATTTATTTAGATTACAGTGAATATTGTATAACTCCATTTAAATGTTTCACTGTTTATTTTTCCTTACTTAGCATAAGTTCATTTGAACATATACATACTTTATTTCATTAAATTTCATATGCACACTAGTTCATTCTAGCCTATTTAGGATGCTTTACCCTTGTATTGTTTGTAGGCTAGGATGTTTGATTAAGTGAGCATTCTATCTCACTTATTTTTCCTTTTCTTATTTGTATGCTTACCACACTGCACCTATGCTTATGCTTGCTTTGTAACTAGAACTGTGATATCCAATTATAATAATAACATGTTTAGCCAATCTTAAATTGTGCTTAGACTGTTTAGTCTAACCAAGTTTCCTATTTCTTGGCTTTGCCCTATCACATTTAAATGTCAAAATGTGATAGATCAGGTGCACTTGGATGTTAGTGGAGCTGGACCAAGTGCTAAAAACTAAAATTGCTTTCGCCTATCATATATTATAAATTTATAGCTTATTAAGAACTCCAAGTGAGTTGTAAATTTTTTTTTCTTATTCAGTTTACTGTTGTTTTGTAATAATGTCATTTACTTTAATTTATCATACTTGTTGGAGCTTAGAATATACTTAATTGCTTGTGATGAATGAATGGATGAATGAGAATTAAATGTATAAAATTTGTGTATTAATTAAGTCTTTGCATATCTTCCTATGAATATTGAATGTATTGATGAAATAAACCATAGGGTAGACAATTATTACACATGTACTTCTCTCTCTTTTTCTTTTAGAATTGGAAATGAGCAATCACATAAAAAGGATTGAACTCTATTGTAGAATTGGAAGTGAGCAATCCAATAAAAAGGATTTAACTCTATATTAGAATTGGAGTTAAAGTGGATTGAATGTATGATAGTTTAGGTTGTATTTTCTTTTAAATTATAACTCCCATTGGAATGGGAGTATTACATGTACTTCTGCAGGTGTTTCCTTAACCATTTACAAAGGAGACTCTGCCGAAATTTTTAAGAAAATCTAGACTTATAATATTTGGGAAAAATATAAACCCATAATTCACATGTTAATTTCCTCATAAATAATTAGAATCCCATGTCTAGGATTAAATGTAAGTAATTCATTTGTTTTAGATTACTATTGCATGTACTCATGTCTTCTTTCATAAATTACATGTTCAAATCTATTTTTCTTTCATTCTTAAATCCATTTGTTGCATCTTTATTTACAAACTTCTAAACACTATTCATAACTCCCCTTCCATCTTAACTTAAGACCCTCTTCAAAATCCTTGGCCAAACACAATACTTAATGATTTGAATTAGTTTTCTTCTAATCTAATATTAGGTATTGTGATGACGTATCAATATTGAGTTAAGTGATTTCCAATATTGGGGTCGTCACATGAAGTAAGCTAAATAGTTTGTTTTTTTGTCTATTTATGTGTTTGGTTGTGTAATGATAAAAACCTCACATTTTCTTTAATATATTCTGCTCACCCTTATCAGATCCCGGGTTGTTACAAGAGTAAAAAAAGGTCACACATCTCATATAACCCATCACAATTTTGGTTAGCTCAAACTCACCACAAAACAAAAATAGTGTATTCTTGAAGTATTTAAATTATTTTGTAACTTGAGTTTGTATCAATTAAAAGTTGTGATTGTTAGCAGGGAAAAATTAGTGCAAGCTTTAGTTTAAGCTAGGTGAGCTAAGCTAACGAAGCTAAGTTGTTTGTTAATCTAAATTTATTTTGTTATTTAGTAGGTTTAAATTGGTCTAAGCTAGCTTAACCTAAAAGATACTTGATTGCAGGTTTAATCAGATTTAAGCTTGAGTTAAAACAAACTGAAGTTAGCTTAAGCCAACATAAGTTGAAGTTGCTTAGTTCAATATTAAGTATGATGAAGCATATTTTAGCTAAGATACAAAGTTAAAATAGTTTGAAAATCAAACCAAGTTTAAACCTAAACCACATAAGGGACCAAATAATTGTTACAGAGGGTGTACCTTCAGTTTTATAAGAAGGGATATTTATCTATCATTATTAAAAATTAAATAGAGAGAACACTTAAAAAAGTAAAAAATTTATGTTTTGCATGACCACATCAAAGTTTTGTTTGACCATATGCTTCTACTTCAATTGTAAATGTATTATGGATAGAGAAAACAATGCAAGAAAACAATTTCATTCATCTTATCAAATTGGTTAGTGCACAATGAAAGCCAGGCAACTATCAATAGAACAAGGAATCAAATAAAAAAGTATAACATATAGCCAACTGATATGTATAAACCGACATTGCATCACATAATAAGTTAAATTAACTAAACAATTAGAAACACAAATGACAATGATAAAAAATTATAGGTCATAAAGACATCTATTCACCAAGAGCTACAGAAAATCATTTAAACTCATTAAGAAAAGCTACATGACATCATTTAGCCTTTCACTAAAAAGCATTGGTTTTAGAAACTAGCTATCTGTAAACAAAGTTGTATCTATCTGTGAACAAAGTTCAAATCTTTAAAACTATTCAGGATGCGTATCTGTAAGAGTAAACACACTTCACATGAAAATTGCAGTAATAAGCTCGGCGAGTAAATTCAAAAAGAATGATGAAAATAGAGTAGAAACTAGCACAAATTGCATGCAGCTTCAAAATGATAATTATAACCTACAAAAAACTTTAAATTGAATATAATAAAAGAGAGCTCAAATGGAGTGCACAGATTTGGAATCGCGTAACTAAATATCAATCAAATAGCTATAAGTTTACCTAAGCTTTAGCTATTCATCTAAAAAAAAAAAGAAACAGATGGCCATTCATAATTGGCATGCAGATAGCAGTAGCTAAAGTGATCATGCAACCTTAAATAAGTCAGCATCTTTAAAAATATCAATGTGCACGTAAGTCTAAGGCAGTCAATTTTGTAGCAGGAGAGAAACTTTGCAAATTACAATTTGCATTAAAACAGATAAAAAGGCTTGGGCCAAAGTTCTCACAAGCACATGGCTAAAATTGTTATTAAGTAGAAGTTTACCGGTAAAAGTTGCTGCATGATCGGAGTACTACCAGGTGCTTTTGAATCGCTGCTTCAAATAAAAACCTGAATCAGCAAATTACTTTCAAAAAAGATTTGAACTGCTGCCACGCTAAATAAGCGTGAGCAAATTTGGCTTACTTTATATAATTTTGAAAATAAAGATCCTCCCGCACTTTTGAAGTCAGCTCCAACACCAATTCGGTGTGTTTGAGTCTAAGATGCTTATGGACAAATTCAGCAGCATGAAACAATTTTGTGCAACCCTTGGCTCCACAGCCATACTTCCAACCATATTTTTCATCTCTTATTTTCCTGACATATGGGTCTAGGGCTTCTACAGCTGCCGCATCAATTTTTTCTTTAGCTGCCATTAGTTCAAGTGGATCCCGACCCTTCAGCCTTTCCTTCCAAAATGAATCGAGTTTTTTTTCCCAATCAGTTCCAGAACCTGGAGCATTTGATCCATCAAAAGCTTTGCTGTCAGCTCTTACATGTCTAACACCTTTTCCTTCATTTGTCTCAGACATTCCATAGTAATCTATACTGTGAACACGCCACAAATAAGTTAAAAGTGTATCCAAAAGCTCAGCCCCTTCAAGACCTTTGACTGTTGTCAAACCCCGTATAATTATAATTGGGCCCATAGATCCTCCATGAGAATTTTCACCCTCTAGTTTATCATGTTCAGTACTTGAAAGAATATTATCTTCTATTCCCTTTTCAGTATCAATTTTGCGAACAAGTGCTTGAGCTTGTAAAATATCAACTTGAATTCTTCTAGATTCACAGCTGACAGCATGAGCTTTAGGAGCAGTAGATAAATCATTTTCTTTTGCTGGGCCTCTACCATGCCTTCTCCTTTTACCACTAACATCTGCTTCATCCTCAGAATTTGGATCACTAACATTTCCAGATTTGTTGGAAAAAGTACTTGTTAAGCCTGGACCACTGCAACACAAATTTGAAGCATGTAAAAAGACACCACCTGAACAATGACAAAAAAGAAAGCAAACATAACTCACAGATCTAGCGTGCCACTTTGTAAATCAAGTAAAATTTCCTTTGCTGCAGCCCTTGCATGTTCATTTCGCCTGTAACATAGTTGAAAATGATGAAATAGTATACACAGCACAAAAAATCAACTTTCAATTCCATCGCCCATATATAAACAACACATAACTAACCTTTCGATAACAGCAACTAAATTAGTGGGATGATATTTGTCCTTTAGCCTACAAACGCAACAAAATAAAACTTCAAGACAATGCTGATATTTCCATCGACCAAAAAAATTAGCCGCATGCATCTTATTATCGATAGTATGCAGTAGGCATGATATAAGGAGAGATCAGATTTACCATTCTTCAGCTTTATGAGTTTCAAAATAAGCACGCTTCTGAGTAGAAATGTATTCCGTTCTATATTCTTCGTACCTACATAATGGCGGATGTAAATTCAAACAATGACACAATGAAAAGAAAACAACATTAACAAAATCGTCAAAATGCAATAGAAGCATCAATAGCTAGAAAGCATGATCGCCTCATAAACATAAATGCTTAAAGAATTAAAATTCTAATACCGTCTTTCAGCTTCAGATGGTAATATATCATCCTCTAGTTCTTGAATAAATTGCTTGTATGTCATCAAACCCTCCCTGGAGCACAAAACACAGAACTCATGTATCAGTTTTCTATAATTGATAAAACAAAAAACAACACAAAAATATCATTTACTAAGAAATACGCACACATCAAAACCATCTTAAAAAAACAAAGAGTGCTTAATTCAACTTTATATGATTTTCAAATAGAAGCCCCTCCCCAAGTTCCAAATAAAGAAGTTCAGCTATATGAATCCTTTGTTTTCATTGTACACAATCAATTAGAAACCCCTTCCTAAATTTCAAATAAAGAAGACCCTTTCTAATGGTTCCTTCCCTTTTTTAATCATCCTCTTCCTCTTTTAATATAGGCAAAATTCATAAACTCAAATTTTCTAACATGGGCATTGAGCGGTCTAATGCTTAATATGCAAAAACCATCTAAAAACTTCATTCTCTAATCTTATCCACTATTGGAGCCACTCCGATCTTGCAATGGATAAACTCATTACTATCATAAAGCATACCCACTCATCCACCAAACCATCCTAATCTCTACAATACTTATTTTACCAATAAATTTCTTCTTGGTCGGCCAACACTCAGTTTCATATAATATAGTTGGTCATATAGTTGCTTTATAAAAAAAAAATTAATTTTAAATGAGATTTTTTTGATGCACAGCACTCCATAAATGCTCCTTCATTTCATCTAACCAGCTTAGATCCTATTAATCACAACACTATTTCATCATTCTTTTGAATAATTGAACCAAGATATTTGAGCTTCTTGCTCTTTTGATCACATGGTTCTCAATAGTTGTCCTTGATAATAGAATTTCTAATAATACATATGAACTTACACTCCATATATTCTATTTTAGATCTACTAAGATAAAAAATAACTTTACATTCTAAAATAGTCCTCCGCAACTCATATTTTGCTTTAACTTCTTTCCTAGTTTAATCAATTAATAGAATATCATCTGCAAAAAAAATGCACCAAGGAACCTTCTCTTGAATGTGCTCACAGTAAAAATATCCATAATTAAAGCAAGAAGATATGCGTTGAGAGCCGAGCCTTTTGATATAATCCAATATTAATAGAAAAATCATTAGACACTAAAATTCTAAACTGTTAATTATTAACCTTCTAAAACTTGGAATATTTCTATTTTATCATCCTTAATAATATAAATTTTTAAAAAGTAATTGCTAATTTTGATAAAAAGCACATCCTATTTTGCTCCTCACATGTGCTCCACAAGTTTATAATCACTATATGGCTGTAACATCTAGCAATCAACTTATAATGTATGAATCATGTAAGATGACTTCTTCTTAGCTTATCCACAATTAGAACTACTCCAACCTTATTGTACACATTTCTCATCATATCCTTTACGATATACCAACTCATTCAAAACATTATCCTCATTTATGCAACACTCATTTTATTAGCACACTTCCACTTTACATGCCAGCATAACACCACATAAAATATTAGTCTAATAGTTGTTCTATGTAACTTTTTGTTGAGTTTAATTGGAAGTTCAATAGCACAACCCATAAGCATCTTCATTTCATCCAACCCACTTGATTTTAATAATCACAGTGCCTTTTATTTCACCATTATTTTGTCAAATAAAACTAAAATACTTGAGCCAACACTCTTCTTGATAGCATAATTTTCATATATAATATCCTATATATTATAACTTGTATTATAATTACTTTCCCTATATCATTTTAAAGTTACTAAAATTAACTTTAGATTCTAGGGAAGTTCTTCTAAGCTTATCCATGATTAGCACTACTCCAATCTTACTATTAATGTATGTACACATTTCTTATCATATCCTTTCCAGTATACCAACTCATTTAAAACAATATCCTCATTTATGCAACACTCATATTATTAGCATGCTTCCACTTTATAAGACAATATAATGCCACATAGAATATTCTTCTAATAATTGTTCTATGAAACTTTTTGTTGAGTTTGATTGGTAGTTTAATAGCACAACCCATAAGCATATTCATTTCATCCAATCCACCTGAATTTCAAAATCACGTTGCCTTCTATTTCACCATTATTTATCAAATAGAACTAAAATATTTGAGCCCTCTCTCATCTTGATAGCATAATTTTCATATATAATATCCTATATATTATAACTTGTATTATGATTAAACTTTCCCTATATATATTCCATTTTAGATTTATTAAAATTAACTTTAGATTCTAGGGAAATTCTCCATAGCTCATGTCTCATGTTAACATCACCTCTGGTCATATCAATAAAAAGGGTAACTTCTACAAACATGTACCAAGGCACCTCCCCTTGAATGTTTTTAATAAGAATGTCCAAATTAAATGCCAAAAGATACAAATTTTAAGCTGAAACTTCTTTATTATATATGCCATTAATAGCTTCTTCAATATAAATATTCAAAATTCCCTTTTCTCTTTAATGCTCCTCAAAGAACTTCTCTAAATACTTTATCATATGCCATTTGAAAATCAAGAAAGATCATATAGAGATCTTTTCTTTACTCTAAATTTTCCATCAAACCTCTCTAAAAATGTATGGCTTCAAAGTTGATCTACCTTTTATAAAAAATAATATTCTATAAAATCATGGTATGTTATTGAAAAATGTGTTCAATTGCTTTCCCCAAAGATTTAAAGAAGGCTTAGCAAACTTCATTCCTCCATAATATACACAATCTCAAACATCATCTTAGTTCTTGCAAATAAATATATCACAACACTCATTAAATATATATTTAATCTTCAAATTCACATTAAATAAATTGTCAAGTAAAGAAACCCCTTCCTCATCTAAACATCTCCACACATCAATATGAATGTGATAACTCTGTGAGCTTTTCAATTTTCATTCTTCTTAAACATTCAAAACCTCAAATACACTCAATAGTCAAACAAGGGTAATAAGAACTATCCATAGAACCGCTAAACTCACACATGTCATGTTACATTATTACAAGTTTCATTGAAAACTAGTGAAATAATTAATCCTTCAATAATGAAAATTCTCATTCCTCAAAATTTTTTTAACTTCAAAACACATTCACTTGATTTAATCTTTAATTTTATTATCCCTTAATTGGTCTTAGTTTATATTTGTCGCTCCTTCAATAATATCAAATTTCTCACCTAAAACTTCAAAAACTATAATTATAGCTTCCTTAATTGCTTTTTAAATTCATTACAAACAATTTAATATCTCATCTAACCATTATTCTTACAATTAAATCATTTTATATCACAACTTTTTCGTATTTTATACCTTGATCATCTTATTTCTAGCATTAAACTTTATTATAAGAGACGCCCCTCTAGATTCTCCAAAAATATCTTTAGCCAGCTTAAGAATACAAGCACTTATTTGTCACAAAAGATTAACTTCTCCCTCGATATTCACTATCCAAGCTCTAAAATTTTTCTCTTAAAAATCTCTATTATCAATCTTGATATATTATCATTGGTCTTAGGAAAAAAATTAAAATTATTATTTTTTACTCATTATTTCCATATTCAGAACCAACATCCCAAATTGGTTGTCAAGATTTATCTTAAATTAACATTACAATCTTTATGATATAGTCAAAACCATTTCTTTATAAGAAAAGAATGATTTTAGTTCAAATGTATCAATCGCTAAGTGCTAGCATGTATTCTTTTTAAAGTAATATACTCACAATAAAAAAATCAAGTGAAAACAAACTCCAAGATAACAATTTTTTAAGCTCATCAAAATCAATACTATGGTATATATCATTAGAATTTCTTGTTATCCCCAACATACATAGTGATATCCTCCAAGAAATAGCATTTTTTTGAATCACCTCTTCCAAATCATTCCAAGATTTTTTATGAGAAATTTCCTTTTATTCTCTATACATTGTGTAAGGTTACATGTTTGTTCAAATTATACACAAAATTATGGATAATCAAGCCCTGTAAATCATTTTAAATGGAAGTGTTTGTATGCACCTAGTTTTAAACCTTGCTCAAAATCAATTGCATTACTTAGTGTTTCCCTAATGTCACTTTTATGAATAATCAAGCACAACATACAAACAATGCTATGAATTGAAATTTTAACTAACAAGAATAGTTTATACAATCATATTTGATTAGCAGGAAGGTTTAAATAACAAAAAAAAAAATTATGCAGATGAATAAAAAAAAGTGTATTAGCAGATATGATATATTCCCTGCTTTCTCTCCTTTGAGTAATTTAGATTGTTCATTTGTGGATGAATTCAATTCATCTTCACCAAATGCCAAATAGATCTAACCACTGCTATCAACACACCCAAAACTTAGAAAACTTTTTGTCATTGGTAAGGAAAGGGTGCCTTTGAATTACACAGCCAACTTACACTAAAAATTGGAGGCACTTTATTGGCGTTCAATTTAGCAATCTTGAAACTATAGCATGCACAGAAGCAAAATTTCAGTGCACTCAAATATCAGGATGAATAGAGCATTTAGCCTGCAAACAATTTATATTAATACAAGTATATACAGGTTGGACAAATTCGTCAAAATGGTTCATTACAATTCAGAATTCAAGTATGAGGTAATTTTATTTTATAACCCAATTTAATCCTCCAACTCCAACTATTGAATTGGATTCCAGATTAGTCTTTAAATTGAGAGTACTAAATTAGATAATCTGACATAGTTCATGAACTATTTCACAAATTTCTCTACTTTTAATATTGACATCTCGTATGATCTACAAAATAGTGTTAAAATTCACTGTTGAAGATGTTTCCAGCATGCCATAGTTGATACTTTTATCTGTAAAAAAAGGGCTTTAAGCAGAGATCAAATAAATAATAAATTCAACGGTTAAACAGGCACTGCCAAGATCATCCTTACATTATCACAAGTCTAACCCAACTATATGGAGCTGGCTCTATGAATCCTCAAGTGCCTTTTGTTCTAAATGAGAGATGCAAAAAATTGATAGGATATTGATAGAAGATAGATTCACTCTTTAAAAAATAAGATGGTTAAGCTGAAAAAATTCTAAGAAGCATTTTAAGAATATTTGAAAAACAATCATCGAAAAGGTCATAGGTATAATGCAAGAATTTGTGAGGAAGCTAGGATACTGATGATAACAGACATCAAAGTTTGGTCAAGAAAAGCTAAGAATTCTGAAATACTTGCCAATGATTGGTTGATAGAAATCAGATAACAAAAAAAAAATTTAAATGCAATAAGAGTAGCATAATAAATTTTAGGTATAATTCCACAAATACAGACCTTTGAGGCTGAGAGCCATCAAACCCGCCCCTCCCTGTATCAGGCCAATCTACAATGACACAAAATAATAAGATATAACAAACTTAGAAATAATTTATAATAGAACATAACTATTAAAATAATGGTGCAAAATATTGCAAAGGTATAACATATACACTGCATTCTTCAAATATTTCAGTCAAACAGAAGTAAGTATTAGACCAAGAACTTTGCAAAAAGAATTAGAATAGCGGAATGTAGCATAATATAAAAAAAGAATTAAAATTAAATGCATTAACCAATTTGATAGCCTATGTGTCATTAACCACATGGGATATCAATGTTCCGGTTATAGAAGAAATGACAAGTTTGAAAAAAGTAAAAGAGCTCATTAAAATACAATATCTAAAAAAAAAAGCAGTAGCGTTGCACCAATTATCTGATGTAGGTTGTCTTAAAAAACCTGCTGATCAAAAACTTTATAAAGAACAAAAAAATTGTTTTTACTTAAAAAATGAGGATCAAAATAACAAGTTGATTTAAAGTTCAATCACTGAGAAATCAGTCTCAACACAGTTCACCTTTGTGCCATAGTAATGGATATTATTAATTGAGAGATTATGAAGATAATTAATATACTAAAAGTGATATTTCAAAAATAAGGACTGTTCAAAGTGAAAAAGCATTATTTTATACTGACTAGCGATTAACTCATGTTCAACACTGTAATTAGCTCAACTTAAATAACAAGCAAGGCATGAATAAGATCTTATGCCTGTGTAAAAATATGTTCAACTTATTAACAGTAAGCAATATACACAAATACAGACACCCACCTAAATACAATGAAACGAGGGTGAGGGAGGTACAAAGCAGTTATTAAACAAGAAAAACTCACCTAGACACTGTCATTAGCTCAATTTTGGTAACAAGAAATGCTTGAATGTGAGCCTATGCTTGTTAAGAAATATGTTCAATTTATTGGCAGTAGCATCACACATAAATGCAAATACCCACCTAAAAATAATGAAATGAGAGGAGGGAAGGTATAGAGTCTTCTTAACTAGTATTGGTCAACACAACCAACGAATGTGACTAACAGAAATGCCTGAGTGCACTTTTATTTTTCTCAATCCAATGATATAAAGGTATTCCAAGGAAAAATATGAATTCTTAAAAGTTGATGCCTTACAGGTTTCATCTTTTTTTTCTCTATCCATTCATATCTCCCAAGAAACTGCAAACACTTCACCTACCTTCCAATGAATTTTCATGTTATCATCATTTATACTTGTTTGAGCAAGCTTGAATGATAGATTCTAAACATCCCTAAGCTCAAGTGAAGTTCTCATTTAGTTAGAAAGTGAGAAAAACAACAAAATAACGATAGAACTAGTTTCAAGTTCTCTATAATTACGCAAGTTCAATAATCCATCTTGTTGGCTGATAAAGATATTAAAGCTCAATGGCAGAGGATTCATATGGTAAATGAGATATTACAATTATTTAGAATTGTATCAACATTTAAAACAGTAAGCAAATCTACGATTAACAAGTGTTAGAAAATATTTAATTAATCTAGATTAACTAAAGTCACCTAATTCAATGCCTTCATGATTCGGTTCAGTTTAATTAGGTACGAATTGGCATTTCAGATGGTTGTCCGAACTATGCACCTAAGGCTCAAATATACTCGTATAAGAGGAACTTGTTATAAAAAGCTCTTACCTATTTCAATGTGTTTAATTCAATTCTAAATTCATAAATGCATTAAAAAAAAATCATTCAATCCTCAAAATTGTATCCAACTTCAATATTCTCAATTTAGGCAGAAATGGAAATTATTTTTAAGTAAAAAATGAAGCACAAATTTAGAAGAGTAGTCTAAGACAATTTATCAAATTGATAGACTACTTTTAAGAAGTGATGCGATTATTTAAAACTTGAACAATAATTTTTTATTATTTGCTACAGTTAAAAAAATTCCTAACTTTAACTTTTAATATGACATAATTCCATTAAACAATCTGTTTTATTTTATAAGACTTATAATAAAAAAAAATTTACATATCAGTATATCATTATAATTGAGTAAATGTTTATAATTATTATATCAAATCCCCTCATTATTATATCAATACCAACACCCCGATGAGCTTCTTGCAATCATTATAAGTGTGTAAAGGTTTATAATTATGTGTTAGTTTTGTAAGCATTGTGATTTAAGTATTAAATATGTAAATACCCAAGATTTGAGTACCTTGCAAGTAATTATCTAAACTTAAATAAAATAATTGAAAATTATTTTAATTAAAAAGCATAAAATAGTATCTAAGGGGTTGTTTGGTTTGAGTTAAAATTTAGCATCTCATAAGTTTTGCATTTCATCTTAAGGGATTGTTTGCTTCAGGGTAAGGAAAACTGTTGACGTAAGCAAATTCAGAGTAAAATTTTATCAGATAAAATAAATACAGTGCAGATACTTTTTGATTGTTTAGATATTTACATGTATTAAATTTTTGTATGTTTGTTTGGGTGTAAATTAATATTAACTTTTATTATTAAAAAAACAAAAAAAAAACTAGTGTGCATCTTACCAAGGCATTGAAGCCTAATCCATGTCAATGGTCAAGGAAGACCTGCAGACGCCGAGAGAGATCGCAAAATGTGGGCAGATGTTGGTAGCAATCGAGGAAGCAAAGAAAACCCCATGTAGGCCTCAGAAGCATTGATGCCTTAATCTTCATCCATGGTGATTGAGAAAGCCTCGAACAACGGCAGGGGGCTCAAAGTGTCAAGGGTAATTTTGGAATTTAATATTTTGTAACTATGCTCTATCATTTTCTACTATACATTTAGATGATCAAAACCAAACTCACTCATATGCCTACAATCTAAGTAGCAACTTGCTAATCATGATTTTGAGTTTCTTATCTTTAATCAATTTAAAATCCTTGAGTTTTATTTTGTACTTTACTTTCAAAGCATATATGTTTGTTTGTTTGTAAAACAATTGTTCTTTTATACTAAAATAGTTTGTTTGAGAATAAGTTAATTCATCTTATAGGTAATAACAAATTGATTCAAAATAGCCTTACAGACTGTCAAAATTCCTTCAAATTATTAGGATGATCATCAAGAACGATTACTACTTTCAAAAAGACATCTATGTTCATCTAACCTCTAAACAATCGCCTAGAAGATTTTAATTCCTAAATAAAATATATTCATTCATCAATTGTTTGTGCGGATAGAAAGATCGATTGAATGACTTTGCTCAAACAACATAAAAAGCTTTGGAATGTTCAGTCAAGCTTACATGAATAATGTTAAAGATGTATTATATCCTCTACAAATTCTTACATCATAACAAACTCATATCCCATAAGTGCCTCATAGATAACAGCACTCAGAATAATGTTATTAAAGGCTAGCCAAGTAAATGCTTCCTAAAGACTATGAGCCTATAGAGTAAGACAAGATGTAAAAGTACTATAAGCTATAACAAGAAAGGAAGAAACCGTAGCACCCACTTGCCTCCAGATCCAGAAACCACTTCTACGGCATGCTTTAGAGATTCCCTTACTATAATGTGGCAGGATGCAAGTAGAAACCCTTTGATTTGTAATAAACAGAAACATGAAAGATGTAATTGTTTTGATGACAGTATAATCTAAATTATGAAAAGAGATGAAAAAATTTAAATATTAAATGTGAAAATAAGGATGTAAACTTGGAAACATGTTTTCAAAACTATAATAATAAGAGATTAAGTTCAAATGAAATTATTCTTGAGGATGTAGTGTATGAGTGTGATTTGACAATGCACGACAACTCAAGGTTCACTTTTCTAACGTAGTTAAAATTCATGCAATTTACTTAAATGAGCAAGAAAATAAAATGCATGCAAATTAATTTCATAATTCAGTTACCTTATATGGCACTTTTGAAACAAAAATCAAGATTCCACTTCAATACAATAAAAACTGAAGATGGAAAATTAGTATAAGGTAGTAACTTCTCTAGAAATCAAGTAGTCAAACTTATAACATACTTAAATAAATCATAAAATGAAGGTGCATATTTTATTCAAACTAAAAGTTATGAATTGCATGTCTTAATGTAACCAAAAACATTTCATGGATTGGGATTAATATGTAAGGTTGATATTTGATCATATATTCCAATTTGCAACTTAAATTAATTCCATTGTATAAAAGTTCCTAATTAATTTAAATCTCCAATACAACTACATCCAAATCATCCATATAATAGTAAAACTAAGCTAAGCTATTATATAATCTATTCATATTCTACAAAGTGACTTAATAACAAATCTAAAGAGTAAGTCTTAAGATTTTTGTCTTTTATTATAGCTTAGATTTTTGGGTCTCAACTAGATGATATACTCATAAGAATCTTATTTACTATTTCTTGATTAGTCTTTTGGAGATAGTAATGAAGATTTTGGAATAGATGTTAATGTCAAGAGAGATGAAGGTGATGATAATGGGGTTATCACCACATTTTTTGGTTTAGAAATGGTGTAGGTAGTAGAAGTCATAAATCTTCAGAAGGTAGCACCAATTATGATGAAGGTGTTGACGTCACAAGGGTTGGCTTATGAAGGAGTGCAGGTAGTAGTGATGGCAAGTCTGTGGAAGATGGTAATGAAGATTTTGGTATAGATGTTAATGTCATGAGCTTTGTCTTTGGAGGAGATGTACGTTATTGTGCTCCAATGTTAAATTTGAAAATATATTATATTATTTAAACTTATTAATTATTTTGAGGGATGGTGATGACCAATAATATGGGTTTTCTCTTTTAAGTGCAATATTTATGGAGCTAATGATGATTATTGAGGTGGGGTTGATGGCTTTGGTAGAGTTGTTTTGGTGGAGGGGAATAGTTTGTTGCATACATTGAGCAAAATTTAGAGATGTCCTCATTCATTTGTATCCATGAGGAATTTAAAATTTTATGTCAACATGTACAATTGTGCCAATAGCTTCAAGTTGGATTACCCAATCTTTTAACAATCATTAGAATTCTTGTGACAGTCTATATGATAATTGTTGAAAATTGCATCAACTATAAATTTTTGCAAATTATAAAAATCCTTGAATGGTTTAATATTTGCAAATAATCGTAGCATTTATAATATGGGAATCCCAAAGTCCCTTGAGAAAAATAACTTGCAAGAAATAGAGATAGGGAAAAGAAATTATGTTGAGAAAGAAAAGACAAAAAATATAAGAGTAGACAGAGAAAATTAGAAGATGAAAAAGAACTTAAAAAGAGAATGGATATGAGAAGATAAACTAGAAAAAAAATTCTCAAACATTTTATTCATACCAAAAATTTGTGTTTATATTATATAATGACATTGTTTATAAATCACTTAATTCAATATTAATTCAAATGTTTGAATTCAGTATTTGGAGGGATTTAATAAAAAAAGAAAACAAATATAACTTCTTATTTATAGAACAAATCAAATCAACTAAAATATTTGAAATAATTTTTATTATTATTCTTTTATTAAGAAATCTTTTCAAATAAATTCCTCTCAGAGGAAAAAATTTAATATTCAAAATTTGAATTTAAATTTTGGATAAATATTGTTATTTTAATAACATGGTAACAATAATGAGACTTGCCAAAAAACATAATTATCATTAAATTCCAATTTTAAATTTAAATTTAAATCGGATTTACAATTTACGATTATAACAATAATTAAGCCTGCTGAAAATATTTTCTTAAGAGATTTAGATTTCAAATTCAATTTTTGAACTTAAATTGAGTGAAAAAAAATCACAATTTAAGACAAGTTTAAAAATCTATTAATTAAATTCATCTATAGTGATAATTCTTGACATCATGTATTTGGCCTATAAAAATTGTCAAGAACCGGGAGATCTTCTCCTAAAAAGAAATCCCTATGATCAAGGTTTGACCGCTTAGAGTCACCGAAGCAAACACAAAATATACCAACACAAACAACCGAAAAATCACAATACAAACATTCTCATGCACACAAGCATACGAACGCAAAAATATACATAAAAAACCCAAGAATGAGAAAAATTATGTACGGAACCACACCATCACAAAAAAACTCATTATAGAATATATGAATAAAGAGTTATAGAGAACCTATCAATCTCTTAGAGAAAGAAAAGACTCACCGCCTTTAAAACTTTTCTTCTTCTCTTCCAAATTTCTCCTTTCACTCTAGGGTTTCAAGCCTTCAAACATCCACAAGCACACACAAAAAATGGCACAAACCAAACCCTAACCCATCATGTTAGCATTTATATGAAATCCCAAACCAACCCTCAAAGTACCCTAAATAGTTCCAAACATGTAACACCTGAGCTAGGATTTCCTCGGGGCCTTCCTATCAAATCTCTTAGAGGAAGAAAAGACTCACCCCTCCTTTAAAATTCTTCTTCTTCTCTTTCATATTTCTCCTTGTTCTCACTCTAGGGTTTCAAGCCTTCAAACATCCACAAGCACTCGTACAAAAAATGGCACATACCAAACCCTAACCCATCATGTTAGCATTTATATGAAATCCCAAACCAGCGCTCAAAGTACCCTAAACAGTTCCAGACATGTAACACCTGAGCTGGGATATCCTCGGGCGCCTTCCTACTGTTTTTGAGATGCCTGGGAGCGCCTAGGCCCCAGACTAACTGTTCACTGAGTGCCTGGGAACCAAAATCTCTATATGTTGGGTGCATGGGAGCACCCGAGGGGCACCTGAACGCCAGTGAGATTGGGTGCGCCGGAGCGCCAATCTTGTTGTTGGCTGCTAGAGATTCGTCCTGAAATCCACTAAAACATTGTTTTCTCTTCCCTTGATGATCAAGACCTCTACATCATAAAAAATTGCCTTTGTTGTCTTGCATCAAAAGTTAACTTTTATCACCATTACTACATAAGATATATAGAAAACTATCAAAATAAGTGTTGTATAGATAAGGATGTTATGGTAGATTAACAAGTAAATTTAAAATGAAATAAATAGATATGAGTGTATGCATAGCTAAGTTAGGGTGGATCTAGTTGAAAATAAGCTCAAAAAAGTAATCTATGTTGAATTAGGTGTATTAAGCATAATTCATTAGTTGTTTCGATAATATAGTTGAGTTAATACATTTTCCCATATTAATTGAGAAAAAGGAAGCAAAAAAAAAAAAAAAATGAATAGCTATTAAAAATGATCTTATATTACTCAGTGCTCCAAGAATGGTGTTTAGTTAGTCAGTCGAGCATGATGGAGACAAAGAATTCATGTCACCAAGCCAACTTAGGGGACTAACCTTGGATGGTGTTGTTGGCATTGTTGTTGTTGTTATAGCTCTATCATCGACTTATGCACAATGGGTTAAAACATGCATGGAAAACCTTATGAAGCATGTTTCACCTTTTAATAAAACCAGCTCTCAAAGTGATTTAACTCTTGATCAATTAATTCTCTTAACTAACTTCAACAACATTGTCTTCTTTGCACCCCTTTCAAGGGCAGCAAGTTTCTTCAGCAATAAAAAAACAAGTTGAAAATAATAAATATTCCCACAACTCTAATATTGCATAAATTATAAAATAAAGTAGATAATCTTGCTGCATAAAAAGCCTTCTTGCATAGAATTTGCACCAAAATATATAATATTTAATCCAAAACTAAATGTGTAGATAGATAATTGTTTATCAGTCTCATGTTATGTATAGTTTATGAGGTTGTTTGGTTTGCTAGAATTGAATTTTTTAAGTTGAATTACAGTGTTATTCACATTCAATTATTTTAAAAATAATAAAATTCATTTTTTATGAAAACTGGCCATAACTTATCATATATATATCAGCATACTAGTCGATTCAAATCAAACGCCTCGGTCTCATCCTTGAGAATGTCCAACAATCTAGCTAGGAGATCGTCCCCCTCAAAAAAAATAAAGTCACCCTGCAAGGCATAAAAAGCACAAAAGTCGACTACTACTACGCAATTGCAATTGCAAACGTTGTACAAATAAGACACTGGAGACTCAAAAATACTGGATAGCCCGAAAAGCAAGCCGAGCCTCAGTTCTATGAGTCCTCTCCCAAGCTTGTTGAAGTTGTCGCAGAGCGGTAAAACAATCACCTTCAACAATGATACCATCCGTCTCAAGCATCCACTATTGGATCACCTGCTGAAGCAACTGCAGTCATGCACCGCAAGCAACCACCAATCTACTGTGCTTCTTATGCAGCACCATTCCTCCAAAAGAGTCATGCTTTCCAGTTCTAAAGGATTTGTCAATGTTGTTGGCATTTAGCCAACAGGGAGGGAAGCACCATCTATGGGTAGAGATGGCAGGCCCTCAAAAGATGGTTATCCCTATAAATTTGTCCCGTCGCAAAGTTCAGCACTGAGCATCGCCAAGAGTATCGAGCTGGCACAAACTGCAATATTATTTTTTTGTGCTTGTTTGAGTGTAATCTTATTTTAAAAAAAGAGATACTAAAAAAATACAGCGAAGTACAATACACCAACATTGAAAGTGAGCGATCATAGAAAACGAAACCAAGCAAAGGCAAGGATGAAGTTCGACAAGAGTACAAAAACTTCAATTAGAGTAATGGCAGGCACTGATAGATGGAAAGTGGAGGCAATCCTTAGCCCAAGTTGGGCTGACCAAAGTAATTGGAGGAGAATGTTGTTGGGTCGGACTTGCCTGACTTGATTTGTTTTCATGCCATGAGATATCAATCACAAGATTTCAAAATTGCCCAATTTCAAAAGATTCAAAATCATGCCAAGATTTAATGCTTTTAATCCCAAAAATCATTCCTAAATTTAAATCCCTCAAGGCAAACACATGAATTTGCAAGTATTTAGGGATTTACTTATCCCCAAAATCAATAGAAACAAACATACCTTATTTTTACTTAAATCACTCCTCTAATATAACTAGAATAAAACATTTTTTCTAAACCCACACCCACTTTTATTCTTTATCTAATAAATGTGTCAAATTATGAATTATAAAACTGTCAAATCATTCCTCTAGTAAAACTTTACAAATTCTAACTTCAAGGGTACATAGACTTTTAAGACAAGCCTCAAACATTACTAGTTAATTCTACTTGCAAACGAAAGGCATAAGCTAATTGATAGAAGTCTTTGAATACCTTATGACTACAAATATGGGTTTTATTATGTGATGCCGTAAAAAATTCAACAATCTCACAAAACAAAGACCACCAAAGAATCACTTAAATTGATGTAACATAGAAAACCAACTAAAAGAATCATGCATTAATCACTTAAGTCCAACTAAACTTAGCTCGGAAACAAATAAGAAGACATGAACCAAGAAATAAATCACAAATTAACACTATGTTCAAGCTTGGTATTTGATCCAAAATGTTAACATGATAAATATGAGATATTAAATAAAATATTGATATCTGCATGTTACTAAATACTACGAAATAAAAATAAAACCCACATGCAAAGTGTTGCAGACATGATCAATTAAAAAACACAAAATAAAAGTGCACCTTGCATAGAACCAAATCAACAATTAACTATGAAATGAATATCATTTACATAACATTCAATCATTGAGTATAATATTAATGATACAATACTAACACTTGGTCAATCAAGATGCACTACATTCATGATTTTTTCACTAAACTAATATAAAACCACAAAACCTGGCACAAATATCCAATCTAGCTGGTAATGAAATTCAAAAAAGCATATCAATTCTAATTCAAGGGATAAAACAAAAATAGACAAATGAAATTGCACTCAAAGATAATTACGAGTGTCTACTAAATGAAACTTTACAATAGGTTAAAAAAAATCTTTAAATACAAGATACAAGAAACCAAAATGATTTTTATGACATTACATATGTGCCTCCAATAATATTCAGAAGGTAGAGAATTTTAAACTCTAGCTGAAATGGTCCAGACAATATGTACAATCATATAAAATGACAAGATTGGGAAATAAATTCGATTTGTATGTCAATTCCATTTTCACCTAATAAATTGGAGTAAATCTATGAAACACAATAATAATAATGTGCATCAAGGTAGTCCAGTGAAGATGAGATCAAATACTTTCTTTGCTCATGGCCATCAAATTCGTTTACATAACATTTTGTGTGTTCATCAAAATCAGGATATTCAACTAGCACCTCAACAAAAACCTCTAGTATTGATATTTGAACACTAATAATTTCAATCCTTAAAAGTTTAATGTTTGGTTTCATAGATTGAACTGTGTTGAAACAAGTTTAATCTTAGCACAAAAGCATAGTTAGTACACCAACACTTGAAGGCAGTGTAGCACATGGTTTTCTACTGAATGCAAAAAGGTTCATAGTTCTTTAGATAAAAAATTTGCATTTATACTTTTTCTATGTTAGAATGAATTTAAGAGAATCAAATTTGACTCGATCTTTGGCTCTCCTACAACAAAAGAAACATGCAACCAACAGTTTTCGAGGTCTATGCATATTGGTTCATAACTATTTGAATAAAAATTTAATAGCTTTCTAAAATGCCCCTACATGTGCTTAATAGAGTTCATGGAAGCACGAAAAGAGAAATGTGAGCCATGATTAAGCAGATTGAGCATGAACTTTGTAGCCAAAAAATAAAAAAAAATTAAGTGAATGGTCACAGCCCTTTCTATACCACAAAATTCAACAATGTTGCAATCACTCAAAAACAAAATATCAATAAATCCACAAAAATGAGTTCATTGACAAAAATAATCGCAAGTTGGAAAAAGAATGTTGCTCACCATTTTCAAAAAGACTTGAGAACCAAAAAGAAAACCAAAAACTTGCCTAAATAGCAAAATCAAGAAACAAAGCCCACAAGAACTCCTTAGTTCATGTGTTGGTATTACTAACTGCATGATATACTAAATAAAATTTCCTTTTAAATAACAAATTTTAATGGAAAGCTTTTAGAAGAGTAGATGTTAGTCTGTTATCTTTCTTAAAACTCTCAATCAAAAAAAATCCACAATTCTGTTTTGTTCACCCAACAACTCAATGCAATGATATGTTTTTTAAACAATGATAAATTTCGCAAAGAAGTAAATTATGTGGCCTATGATTTTAAAATACCCCTATTTGAAATAGCAAAACTTTAACTATTAGCCCATAAACCACAAAACTCCTTTCACAATTGACCTCTTTCTATTCATTTATATGCAATATTAAACTTCTCATAAAACTGCCATTTTATTTTCATTTCAACAACATCAAGATGTCAATACAAATCAACTAGCATCTCCCTGTTGAGGCTCAAGTTCCTTCCCTACATAAGCGAACTCATGGGCGACTCTTAAAAGGTGAGATCGATGATGCCAGCAGCTTGCTGCGAAACCGTCAATGATGGCAACGCTAGAAGAGCATCGCAGAATGTACCATGTGAACCCTAGCATTGAGTTCGCCTAGATATTATGACAACAAAATAAAAAACTTGCGATTATAATGAGGGTGGTTTTCACCTAACAAATCATACCCGATACTGATACATCGAACCAAATATACATTAACATCCCGATCACCGTCATTAATAACATGACATCCCAATAAACACTACATCTACTAAATATCCACACGTTGGGGAAACAATCTAGCCCTGAATCATTTCCCTTCTCTCATGCATACTCATTCTTTTATTCCCAGTGCAGCAATCAAACTAAACGCTCATTTTCATACACTACAAACTAACCACTTCGTTTATGAAGTTCCAAGCAATCCAACGACAACAAGATAGTCCGATTAACTTAAACTAACCTGTGGGGCGAGTCATGTAGCGACCATGAGACCGTTCGTCGTATCCAACCCTTCCTCCCCGATCGTAACCTCCATAATCATATCCATACCTGCAGATTTCAGCACAGCAATCAGATCAGAGCCATTCCTAATGAAAAAATAAAATCGCAGCTAGAAATTCACCTGGGGCTTCCCCTCCGCTTCTCGTAACCACCGTCATCCCTTCGATAACGCTTGAACCCTCCAGGAGGTGGGGAGCGCCGTGGCGGAGAGTGACGGCGGTCGCGGTAAAGAGGAGGGCTCATGCTGGTCCTCCTTCGATACTCCCTGTCCCTCGAAGCAAGCGGGGGCGGAGGAGAGCGGTTCCTCGAGTCGTAGTAGTCATCCCTCCGCTCCCTAGAATCCCTTTCCCTGCGCCTCGAGGGAGGGGGAGGCGGGGGAAGGGGGGAGCCATTGGCAGGAGAAGGCTTCCTCTCGGCTCGATCTAGGGTATCAGCCGGCGGGTCCATTACTTCCGTCATGGGAGAGCAAAGCTCGGATCGAGAAACCCTATCAGAAGAGAGATGGAGATGAAATTAACACAGTCGGGTCTCGAACAGGACTGTTTTCTATTTATTCCGCTAAAATAATAAGCATTTGTAGATACACTTTAATATTTAATGCAAACTTTTTATTGGATGAAAATTCTTTATATGCTTCATTTATTTTTGGGCTGTTTAGCATACTTAAAAATAGGTTTAAGCAAATAAATTTTAGGAGTATAAAAGCTGGTATTTTGGCATGCTGTTATTTAAGAGGAAATCATTATTTTGTATAAAACTTTTGAAGCAGTATAAATATTGTCGCTATAAGAAAAATTGGGCCAATTCTAAGTTTATATGGATGATTCTCGACGAAAGACATCTTCATAGTAGTAGTTCAGTTTACTTCAGTTGTAGTTTTAATTATTTTCAATTATTTATAACTTCTTATTTCAATTAGTTTATTTTTAATATTTTTACTTTCAGTATTACTACATTCAGTAGTTATTTTTTAGTTCAACTTACTTGTATAATTTTTAGTGATTGTATAATTTACTTCTATTTTTAGTATTACGTTCAGTTCAATCATTTAGTATTT
Source organism: Gastrodia elata (assembly GCA_016760335.1). NCBI lineage: Eukaryota > Viridiplantae > Streptophyta > Magnoliopsida > Asparagales > Orchidaceae > Gastrodia > Gastrodia elata. The sequence goes on along the minus strand of CM028681.1, from coordinate 1,768,798 downwards.
ATGCACTGTTATTAAATTAATTTTATAAATATATAAAATTTTAAAATGAGAATAGATTATGTCAATCTTGATTAAGATAAATCAAAATTGAGGAATTAAGAGTTAAACTCCAAAATATTAGGATTTAACCTTTTAATCCAAAGGTGCTAAGGATTAAGGGTATAAGGTTAAGCCTAACTCTCACATTCTACATGTTAAGGCTATTTTATTAAATAAAGTTAAGCTTAATAAGATGGACCTGTAATCTTAAATTAAAGTTTAAATACAAAATAATCATAATAAATTATGAAATCTAAAAAACTAATAAAATCAATATTTCATCCATGAAGTAACTCATTTACTCAATAAATAAATTTTAACATAAGTCTACATATAATCTTTAAGGAATATTCCTTAGGTTTAAGGAAGAAACTTAATTTAGGAAGGTAAATTAATATTTAATAGAAATTTCAATATTAATTATTAAAGTTATTTATATTTTTACTAAGCATATTTACTGATTCTAAGAGTTTAGGAATGACATAATGTGGACTAGATTCCACATTAGGATTACTTAAGAATTTATTAAGGAAAAACTAAATTTTTCCTTATAAATTTAGTTTAACAAATCCAAATGAATTATTATTGATTTCAAGTCACTTATTTTACTAATTTTATTAAATAATTCAGGTTTCTATAGCTTAATAACACTTAAATCTAATTTAGTGCAAAATAATTATTTTTCCCCTTCTTTAAGGGTTCAAAAATACAACTTTATGAATTCGAGTTCTAAACTAAAATTTATTAATGTCAAATAGTTACTTATTGTATAATATGAAGATAGACAATAAGTATACCCAAATTTGCTAGAGATTGAGCCTCGTGAGCTCAAATTAGAATTTTAGCTCATTAAAGGTAGATTAGTGATTTCACTTAGGGAAATAAGAATTTTTTGTTATACTTGTATTGCTTACTATTTAAGAATTTCATAGAATCTAAGATCACCAAACTCTGAGATCATTTGGTCAAATTATGGCAAAAAAAAGATTGTGGTATAAAAGGGTAATTTAGGAGATTTATGAATAGTCCAAAAAATCTAAAATTTTCAAATAATATCCAAATTCAGCAAATTTAGTGGCTATAGTTTTTTATAGCACACAGAGTACAATGACTGTGAGTATACTTAATTTGAACATCATTTACTCTATGCTCTAATTAGGATTTAATGTGATTAGTAAGTGATTAATAAAATTAATCATATAAATGAAAATTTAACTTCACTAAGGTATTCTACTATACTTTAGGAGCTTACAGCAACTTAAATTTCTAAATTTGGATAATTAATTATGCTAATATTTATTAATCAAATTTTGAGGTGATCAGGACTAATTAGGGAGTATAATTACTAAATCCTAAATATTTTTACAATTTATTGTGATCCTTAAATTCTCTTGATCAGAATGGTATATTGGATGACCTAATTTAAAGATTAATTTGAGTAATTAAAAGGGGTTCTTATTGTCATTAGTCAAAATACACTCCAAATAGCAAAACTAATATTATTAGAATAATTTTGATATTCTCTTAAGAAAAATGAGATATATATTGGCTATGTATAGAGCTAATGGTACAAAGTTATGAGTGTTGGAACTTTCTAGGGTTTAATAATAATTTAAGAAGGTCCAAAATGTTATTAACAAAAATATTCATCTAAATTAAAATTAAATACTACCGTAATATTCCTTGCATTTTTTTTATTAACATGAGATTCATATTTGCTATATTTGGATGTATAGATTGAAAGATATGCATATCTAAAGTTTAGGAATTAAACTAAATTAATAAATATTAATCAGAAAGTTTAAATAAACTAATTCTAAATGTTTTAGGTTTAACATGGAGGCTGGGACCAGTTGAACCGACGACTCAGTACGACATGACCTACGTGTAACAACTCAGGTTGTTACCACTGTCAATTAGGACTAATCTTAGTCTTAAAGATAATCATAAGTGCTAATTAGGTCAATAAGAGTCAACCTCTAAGACCCAGTCCAAATCAGGAGTTATATAGATCAAATCCTGATTTCTGAAAAATCCAGAAAACCCTAGAATTGACTTATCTGAATCGACCTCCGATCAAAAAACGGACTTCGCCATTGCGCTCATTGCCCCCAAATTAGCTAGGGGTGATGTTTTCATGGCAATCGGAAGTCGTCGAAATTTCGACGAATATTTTAATAATATTTAAATACCCCACAAATCGAAGAGTCAAAATACTCGTCGGATCAAAAATCTGACATCGCCGTTGCGTTCCTCACTCCTCAATTAGCTAAGGGTAAATATTTGGAAATTTTTGGACACTAATTAATTAATCAAATTTAATAAATGAAAGTCAGAAATGAATTAATTAATTAATCATATTATATTATTTAAATTATTTAAATTACATTTTATTTTATTTTTTCTTTCCGCGCGGCGTCATTAAGGCATTGGCATCGTTCCCTCCTTGCCGTCTGCGCCTAATGGTCATCCTTGACCGTTCTATTGGGGATCGAACGGTCGATCCCCTTCGTCCCGACTCGCCCGACGCGTGGCTCGCGAGGAACGGGCGCCGTCGCGGTGCACCAACCAGAGGTTGTCTCGCAGCCTCACCGAATCCGCCTCCTGCACTTTAAGCCTCGAGGAGTTCCTCGGAGCGGGCATCGCGGACTCGGAGCCCTCGGACGAAGCCCAACTTGACCTGCGAACCCTAAGTTGTCGGCGCACGTACAGGTTCCCACTTCCCTCATCTGCAAAAGTTCATTACATGATTGCATGTTCCGATCAAGTTGAATCATGTTTCCTAAGCAATAGGATCGTATAGAGAGAGTATCACGAGGTCTAGCGCACGTATAGGTTCCCATAGGGTCAGGTTTTGTCGCGACCATCGTTTACTTCAGGTCAAGCCACCGGTGGGGTTGGGTCGGGCTCGTCAAGACTTAAATGGTATTAATATAATAGTTAATTGGGTCGGGCTCGTCAAGACTTAAATTTCATTACATAATATTAATTCTAACTAACTTAACTATTAATTAACTGACTCATTAATAGTTAACTTAAATGGTATTAATATAATTAATAAATGAATATTAAATTAATGCTTAAATAGTTAATTGATTAAGTTCTATTTATTAGAGTTCAGTTAGTGTTAGTTATAATTATTTAATTAAAATATAATAATATATTCAACAGAATAGTTAAATAATTAATTAATAAATATTATGATAAATAATTAGCATAAAATAATCTAATTAATTAATCTTATCAATCAATTCAGTAAATTAATTTAATTAAAATTATTAACAACATTAATTACTTAACCAAATCCTAACTAGACATGATAGTACTAACATTATAATTAAAAATAATATTTAATTAATAATGTTAATTAATCACTCATTAAGATTAATTATTTAATTACTAATAAATACAGAAAAAAAAAAAAAATTAATTTTAAAAATGAATAGTAAATTAATACAAATTAAATCATAAAATAATATAAATTGTATTTTTGAATAGTAAATCTTAAAAGTTAAATAACTTTTTGTAGGATGATCCAAATATAGCCAATATAGATCTCAAAGTACTTAGATAAACAAATAGAATCAAATAGTGTAATGCATAATTTAATTTCGAGGTACACATAATGAAATAGCATTTTATGACCTCTTTAGGACCCCACAATTTTGACTTAGTTGACCAAATATAGTCAATATGGATCTTAAAATGCTTATGAGAGCGGCTATAGCGCTCCGCCCCGTCGCCATGCGCAAAAGATAATAGATACGTGTACATCCTGCGGCGGAGTGGTGCGCTACTCGGAAGGACGGGTATACAAGCAAAAACCCATCTTCCCGAATAGGCGGGTCTAAGACTGAGCCATGCTAAAGGCTGCTCCAATGGTTCCTCCTGAATCTTCTGGGTGTCCTCCTGACTTGACTCAATATACTGCTCAGGATCTAGCAATAAGTCTAACACATCGAAACTAATATAACAATTCTAGTTATTTTTTTAACATTTACATAATATAATTAAATCTGCTGAAATACTGTAAAGATAACTGAAAGTATAAAACTGTATAAAACTGTACAAACTGAAGCAAAGTAAGGTAAAACCGAATTGTAACTGAATACTAAAAATAAATTAAAATAATACTGAATCTGAAACTGAGTAATCATATATAAGACTATGCTGTATGTCACTAAAACTATGCATCTGAATATGCCACAATACTGTATACTACTAATTTGCCACCAAAATATCACTGAACTGTTATGAGCAGTACGGTCCAATATATGTATACATCCAGTTGGGAATACTGTCAACTAATGATATTGATGCATCCTGAAATTCCCCAGTCAACGTATGCACCATTCCGTATCTCATATATCATCACTGATACTCATATGTCATTCTGATACTCACACATCATGCTTATGCTCATGCTCATGCTTCTAAACTACATGAGATAAATATGAAAATATAGAAAATACTTTAAAATTTGATAATGAATTTTAGGTCTCCATTGTGCAAAATCATGTTAAAAGGATTCTGACTCCTAAGTTCTAGGTCAATAATTGGTTAAAGTTGAGAATTTACTTAAAGATCATTAGATGGGATGATCGTATACACATATTTAGCATAGTTGCAAGAAAGGTGGTCCTTAATACTTAGTTTGATTAAGCCACTCTAACGAAGCGATCTTCGATAGGAGGCATCACCCAATGACGATTTGTATCTCAAGCTAAGTCATTAAGATGCCCAACTCACAATCATACTTAATGTTTTAAAGAAGGTAACTCGATTTACTTAGTTTGTTTAAGCCACACCTATTGAAGTGATCATCGCTAGAATGCATCACCTGATGATGATTTGTATTTTAATCAAATTAAGGAATGAGTCCTTATTTATAACACTCTTATGATCAATTGATTTACTCAGAGCAAGGTTATATCCGCCTAAGCCCGCAGGATAGCACAAAAATAAATTTCACTTAGAGTGACTCAACCATTTTTGGATACTACTAAAATAATTCAGTATTATGGGTATACCATACTACACCAATCAATGACTTGGGTTCAGACAACTCTATTTAATTACAAGAATTTATCAAATCTATTCCTTACTCTAAATGGGTGAGTCCTACATAAGGCTCAAAGGATGTGATCAAAGGATCACTCAATATAGGCTGCTACCACAATGAATGGGTCCCAATTTAAGTACTTTAGGTGATCCCTATCACATGATATCAAGTTCAATTTCTACAGTTGTGAAGGATCATCGAAGATTCCTACCTCAATAAATTATAAAAGTCCTTCCTACCCCAATGTATCAATGATTAAAGTTTTTAAACATTTCAAGGCGATCCTAACGTAAGACCCTTAAGATCTCACACTTCTACTTCATAAGTTAACATTCAAGTGGTCAGATCAAATGATTAAAATTCATTTGATCCTTTTCTATTCTACAATTATGGGGTAAAATCAATAATGTTATTAAAGTTAAGTCATTTCATCAATCATTATAGTTTTATTATTCATCTTATGCTAATAGCCTTATATAAGAGAAAATCAAGGAACTAAAGTTCAGATTCAGATGGTCCAGTCACACATATTCAATATTAACTCTAGCACTTCTAATTCAATGATTTAAGATCCATATCAAATCATGTGCATTATTGGAATAATGTCAATTGAATTATCTTTCAATTAAGTTAATTAATTAAGTGATAAAGTTTAGATCTTAATCAAGACAAACTAGGGTTTAACCCCTAACCATGGTATCATTAAGACCAATAGTTAATTTAAAGGTCAACGACAAATTAATGTATTATTAGTATATTACTGATGTCAAACTTTATGCTTAGATTAAGTATCATATACTTAATCAAGTTATTAAGATTTATATGTTCAAGTTGAGTTAATTGTCAATTTCACAGAATTAGGTGTTCCAAGTAAATGTTAAGGTTCTCATACATCATAAAATTATAAAAACATAAAATAGAAAGTAATTAAGGCTAATCAAATTCTAAAATTAAACCAAAAAGATTAACACTTAATTACAAATTCAATAGACTTAAGTTTTATGTCATTTGGTTGTTAAACTATACATAATTGATACAAACAATTAAGATTCTAATACTTATTCTTTAGCATAACACATATTTAAGATCCATAGTAAATATGAGGGCTAATTTAAAAGTGACAAGTTTCAAATTTAACTTTCATATAAAATTTTATGCAATTTGAAATAACTTAGCCCCACTAGGGTCCTAGGAGCCTTAAAATACCAAAACAGTGAAGTTTTGGCCATTTCAGCCAAAATTGGGCACTATTAGAAGGATTATGGGCAGTTTTCTAAAATTCTAGGAAAGTTTGCAAGTTTGGGCGCTGCAGCGCGCTGGAGCGCTTTCTGCGCAGCAACGCGCTGTAGCGCCTTTCGCGCGGTAGCGCGCGGTAGCATTTTTCAAATGCGTCCAAAATATCACCCCTAGCTAATTTGGGGGTAACGATCGTAACGACGAAGTCGAATTTTGATTTCGATGTCAAAATAAATACCTCTATTTTCTAATTAATTAAATATTAAAATAATCCAAAATATTGGATTTAGCTCCGAATCGCGCCAAAATTTTAGGGATTGATTCTATTAGCTAGATGAAATTAACAGAGGGATAATTAAGATGAAATTAAGCTAAAATTAAGTTGGGTAATAATCTTGGGTTATTATAATTACTTAATGTAGGTTACTACCACAAAGAATAAGTCATATTTTAAGTACTTTAGGTGACTCCTACATAAGGTATCAAGTTCAACCTCTAAAGTTATGAAGGATCATCTAAGCTTCCTACCTCAGTAAGTTTCAAAAGTCCTTCCTACCTCAATGTATCAATAATTAATATCTTAAAATATTTTAACAATGATCCTATAACAAGACTCTTAAGATCTCACTTTTCTACTCCTTTAGGTTTACTTATTAGACTTAGGTTAAAGTGGTTAGGTCAGCTGATTAAAATTCATCTGATCCCCTTTATATTTTATAATTATGGGATAAAATTAAAGATCTTATTAGAGTTAGATTATTTCATAAATCTTTATAATTTTATTATCCATTTTATGCTAATAGTCTTATATAAGAGAAAATTAAAGATCCAAAGCTTAGATTCAGATGGTACAATCACATATTTTCAATATTAATCTTAGCACTTCTAATTCAATGATTTAAGATCAATATCAAATCATATGCATTATTGGAATAATGTCAGTTGAATTATCTTACAATTAAGTTGATTAATTAAGTGATTAATATTTAGATTTCAATCAAGACAAGTCAGGGCTTAACCCCTAACCTTCCTATCATTAAGATCGAAGTTTAATTTAAAGGTCAATGACAATTCAATGTATTATTAGTGTATTATTTATAGTAATTTCAGGTTTAGATTAAGTATTATTTATTTAATCAAGTTATCAATATTCTTACATTCAAGTTTAGTTTTAAGCACATTTAAGTATTCAAGTAAATGTTAAGGTTTTCTAACATACACCATAAGATTATAAAAACATATGAATGTAAAAATGACACAGAATAAAAGGGTAATTAATGCTAATCAAATTTTAAATCAAGCCAAAGAGATTAGCACTAAATCACAAATCGAAAAGGTCTAAGTTTCATGTCATTTAGTTGTTAAAACATACCTATTTGATACAAGCACTTAAAATTTTATTATTTAATATTTAACATAATACATCTAAAGTTCATGGTAAGTTTGGAGCCCTTTATAAAGGTGATAAAGCTTCAAACTAAATTTCAATATAGAATTTTATGCAATATTTAATTTTAACTAAAATAGGTTCACAATTGATATAATTCAGTCCCACTAGAGTCCTAGGGACCTTAAAATACCAAAACAGGGAAGTTTTGGCCATTTCAGCCAAAATTTGACAGTTTTAAGCTAATTCTAGTCATTTTGCAAGTTTGGGCACTAGAGCGCGCTGTAGCGCTTTTTGTGCGGCAGCGCGCGGTAACGCTTTTCGCACGACAGCGCACGGTAGCGCTTTTAGTTCTGGGGTGCGCTGCGGCCCGCTGCTGCGCGCTATGGCACGCTGTAACGGTCCATTTTGAAAATTACTGTTTAAATAGTCATTTTTTTTCTAATTTCCTAAGGTTCCTCATGAAATACCGCTGCAGCGCTCTACAGCGCGCTGGAGCGGCCTACTTTGCAAATTTACTGTTTAATTACTTTAATATATGTTTCTGCCAAATTACTGCTGTAGCGGTCCACGTTGCAACTTTGGGCGCTGCAGCACTAGACGGTGATTTTTGCTGGGACGAAACCTAGAAGGCATATTTTCAAGCTCAATTACTCCCAATCTAGAGCGTTCCATGGGTGGTGCCATATATCAATGGAAAGATCTTTCCGATACCTTTCAATTGACACCAAAATCAGCACAAACGAAGCATCCTGGCTATACAAAAAATATAGATAAAGGACAAGGTTTGCAGAATAGACGAAAAACAGAACAGATTTCTGTGAAGCTTTTAAGAGCTTTAATGGCTTTCATACATATTTATGGACTTCTAAATATACGTTTAAGCTTTGTAACAATATAAGAAAGAAAAGGAGAGGATCAAAGGGGTACCCTTTTGTCCTTGGAAGGAGAGAAAGAAGATGAAGAGGGTACTCTGCTTCCTTCAAGATCTTGAAGTGGAGCCTTCTCTTTCATCACAAGTGTAGCAAATGGAGAAAAGGATGACGAAGGTTCAGCAAGAAGAGAAAAGAGGAGCTTAGATCCCTTCTTAAATGAGAAGAGGAGGAGAGGCTCTATCATGGCTAGAAGACTAGGTGAGGGAAGAGGCATGGGAGGAAGGATATGTAAGGGATGGCCAGCCGATTTTTTTATGAGGATGGCCAGCCGAAAATGCCAAGGAGGAAAGAGAAGGTAAATACAAAATTAGGAATAATTAATTATTATTCCTAATATTTAATTATTAAAAATTCAGATTAATTAAATGTGCTCCGAAAAATCTTAAAAATTCACCCTTAGCTAATTTGGGGATGAGGAATTCAACGACAAAGTTGGAATTTGATTCCGATGATTATTTAATTTTGCTAATTTTCGGGGTATTTAATTATATTAAAATATTGACGAAAATTCGGCGATTTCTAAATGCGTCCAAAACATCACCCCTATTTAATTTGGGGGTGACGATCGCAACAGCGAAGTCAAATTTTGATTTTGAGGTCAAAATAAATACCTCAATTTTCTAACTAATTAAATATTAATATATTCCAAAATAATCGATTGGTCTCTAAATTGCTTCAAACCTTCAGGGTTTGGTTCTAATGGCTAGATGAACTTAATGGAATGATAATTATGATATGATTAGTTTAAATTCAAGCTGGGTTGGGTTGTTACACCTAACCCTCATACTGGACTTCGACTGGAGCTGGTTTGCCGATAGGTTGCAGAGGAGCTCTAAAGGAATCTGGGGATAATTTAAGTGACAGGAGATTTCACAATTGACAAAGGAGCCTCCAGAGATAATTCCTATGCTATTTATAGCCTTAGGGAATAGATGGAAGCTTGGGCAAAGCCTAATGGCAAACCCAAGCTTGGGATGGATGGGCCGGGGACAAGCAGGGGCAAACCAGGGATTTTGGGTCGCCAGGCCATTGAGGATTCGAGTAGTAGTTGGAAGCAGGGAGGATCCTCGTACTGCCATGCCAACACTGACAACAAGAGCTATCAGGGCCCTTCGAAAAATTGGGGACGATGATACACAATGGGAAGGGGACTTGGGACCGTCTGATGCGATGGTCGTTGGGAATAAACGGCGGATGATGTGATCTGATTAATAGACTGAGCGGGGATGGATCAGCCATTGGATCATAAGTAGGATCCCACGGCTGACAGACGATCACAGCGCGGAACGCGGGGACAGTCTGATGGAGTGTTGAGATCAGCGCTTAAGATTCTAGAGGGCGCCTAAGCTGAAATGCTGTCGGGACCCGCAGTGGATCCGCCGCGGTCCCGACAGTGGATCCCGACCATTGGTGGATATAAGTGCAAATTGAATTTGTTTGGAGCCCCAAAGTGCAATTAACCCAATTTAATTAAAATTAAATTATGGCCTAAATGATCTCCAAATTACACAAAAATTTCACCCCTAGCTAATCTGGGAGTGAGAAATTCAAAAATGCAATCAAAATTTAATTTTGAGATCAAAATATTTTAGGTCTAAGCTGGGGAATCTAGATTGATCAAAATGTCATTATGGACTTAAGGGAATCCAATTGACTTTAAATTTTTAGGATAGGCTTAGTTTAATATCCTAAAAGTAATGTGAACAAAATTAAGGATTACTTAGGCTATATATTAGCAAGGTACAACCTAGGGTTGTTACACAAGTACTTCAAATGTGAGTTCTGGCTTGACTCTATAACATTTCTGGGTCGTGCCGTCGATGCTCAAGGCATTAGAGTGGATCAGCAGAAGGTCAGTGCAGTTCAAGATTGTTCACAACCAAAGCTTATAACCGATATCCAGAGCTTTTTGGGACTAGTTGGATATTACAAAAAATTTGTTAAGGGTTTTTCCCAAACTGCCTCTCCATTGACCAGATTAACTCAGAAGGCTGTACCTTTCATTTGGAATTTTGAATGTAAAGAAGCAATCCAAGCTCTAAAGGTTGCACTTTTATCAGCCCCAGTGCTGACGGAAAGGTCCAAAATGCCCTCCAATTTACTTAGGGCATAACCAGAACTGGAGCAGAGATCTGCCAAGCGCTATGGCACACCTTAGCGCTCGTATTTTGAGATGGCACCCACTGCGGTGCGCAGTAGCGCCCGCATATCTGGATGGCACCCGCTGCGGTGCGCAGTAGCACCTGCGTCTCGGGATGGCACCCACTGCGGCATGCGGTAGCACCCGCGTCTCGGGATGGCACCCGCTGCGGTGCGTGGTAGCAGCCCGCATCTCGGGTTGTATGCGACTTGGGATAGACCTGCTGCGGCACGCTGTAGCGCCAATATTTTCTATGGCATGCTGCAGCACCTACTTCTCTGTCTACTGACCACTGAGGCGCGTGTCAACACCTCCATCTTGGGGGAGGGATCACCAGGGCGCGCTGCGGTGCGCCATGAAATGTTGGAGCGCATGTGCTATTTATGGTCTCCACACCTTGTTCTGAATCAACTTGGAACCTCCTGGAAGCACATCAGAGTACCATTAACATCTCCATGATGGACTAAATGATTTTCATAATACAACAATTTTTTCCCTGAAGATTTGGCACCACTATCTCTATGGAGTTCAATGTTCGATCTTCACCGACCATCAGAGTTTAAAGTACATATTCACTCAATGTGAGTTAAACTATCGGCAGGGAAGATGGTTAGAGCTAATAAATGATTATGATTTTGATATTCACTACCATCCATGCAATGCTAATGTTATAGTAGATACACTCAGTCATCGTACTACTTGATGAGCCACATATATATAATTATTTTCATATTTAAAATGCATAATTTTCTTAAAACCAGTCATTATTTTAGTATATTTTATTGTCACTGCAGCTTAAAAGTGATCATATTACAAAAAATCGAAATTAATGAAATTGGACAATTCTATGCGCTCCAACGCGCCACAACGCTCTACAGCGGATACCAGATTGAAAGCCAGGTGCTACCGGGCGCTGTAGCGAAATCAAATTCGAAAGGTCCGCGCTACCATGCACTACAGCGAAATTAAATTCAAAAGTCAAGCTACAGTGCACTATAGCACTCTCCTGCTCGAAAGCACAGTGCTATCATGTGCCGCAGCAAAACTTAACCCAAAAGCTCAACGTTATCACGCATCGTAGTGCCCTCAAGACAGAGAGCCTGGAGCTATAGCGCATCATAACACTTGCCGTAAAACTGCTCTGGAATAGGCATCCAAATCAGTATTGGGAAGAGGAATATACTTAATTTTTCCCTTTCCTATAACAGGAATTAATGGCAAATCAATTAAACCTCCTTATTTTTAATGGAATAAAAGAATAAGCCTTAATTATAATTCAATTCTCAAGAAAAGGGAAAGGTTGGCTGCACAAATGCTGAGAAGGTTTTCAAAGATTATAAAAGCCAAGAAGAATGACTAAGAAGTGGTTCCACATTTTGACATTCAAGGGTTCAGAATATTGGAGGCTATTGAGGAGAAAGGAAGGAGAGTCCCTCTGCTCAAGGAAGAAGAAGGTTACCATTGAAAAAAAAGGTCAAGCTTAGGAAGTGGAAGAGAGAAGGAATTTTGAGATAGAGGAAAGGATTGATGAACGTGACAGCAGCTCCTAGTATTGTATCTCACATTGAAATTATTTTCTTTTCTATAAGAGACATAAAAATGCTCTCAGTTCTTAATTACTTTTCTTATCTTTCCTTTTTAATAAAAACCTAAATCCTCCTTGGGAGGGTTGGGCACATGCATATAATAAGTTAAGGGAAAAAGTGTTTGCACTCTGAATTTATCAATGAATACTTTATTTAGTTAATATGTTGATTGAATGATGTGGAGAATGCTTAGATGAACTGTTTTATTTGTTTACATTTTAGGAAGATAAATATTTTAACAATGAGATCATCAAGTTAGTGATTCTATTAGAACTAAGGGGTTGCATAATTGAGCATCCACGCCGCAAATGTCAGTGACAGCATTTGTCGTGCAAGGATGAACAGTGCAAATCCTCAAATCTAAAAGTATGAACAGAGCAATGAAATAATAATGACTCTTTGAGCTTCACAGCTTACTATTAGTTTATACGAAGAATATGTGCATGATTGCTAGAGCCTAATGACAAGTTCTATAAGCATTATAGTATAGCTTCTTTGGCTAAGCTAAGAGGTTGATGCGTGTGAGCCAATGAGCCACCAATTGAGCTCCATAGCTCGTGCTAGGTTTACATAATGATTAAGATGCGATGCTTGTGGGTGATGTGACATAATCGACTTAGCCTAATTGCTCTCTCCCTTAACTAAACCTATAACTGATGCATGTGAGCCATCTGTGGAATCAAGCTCATGTGATAATTAACTAAAACTATAAATTTAATAACTTAGATGTAAGTATGAAATTCAACCAAAAATGGTCACATGAGGGTCTATATGCCGAGATTGAACCGTCTCGTGTTCATCTCTAAGAACTAAGTAAAACTTAATACATTTGGGGGACACTGTAGAGAAGATTAAGTTTATTGATTATAATTTAAATGTCTAAATCATTTGATACTAAAAGTTGATAAAAAAGAGTACTCACACAAAACTCTTAATGAATTTCCTGCTAAACCCAACTCTCCCTACTTTCTTAACCAGCTGTTTCTAATCTAAGAAACTTTGATTACTAAAATTAGAACTAAAATCAAAGAATTAATCATTCTTCAAACATCGGTGAAATCAAATACACTTTAATAAGAAAGCACGCCATTCTTAGTGGACGATAAATCTCGGGACTTCACAAACTTATTACTTTAGACCACATGCACTTGCATGTGAGCGCAGACATGTATCCTCTGCATGTGAGCGCAGACATGTATCCTCAGTCTGTTACTACTCTCAGTGCTATGATCTCAAAAAGCCCAATAGAGGAAGAATTTCATAAGTTATGCATAGTCCCCGTGCGTGGTGATATGCTAAGTAAAATGATATCTATGAGCATTGTAGAACCCACATTCTATAGAGATGTCTCCATCTCCCAAACCAAAGATGAAGAATATCTAAAATTTAAATCTAAAATTGAAAGTGGTTGTCGTTTTGACCTTCAGTTATGCAATAACATTATAGCAAGGGGATTGTATCTGGATTCTAAAATCTATGCTACTGTTGATCCTCGTTGAAGGTCATGATTATGGATATAAGATTTATCTAGAAAGTTCAAAGATGTATCAAGATTTAAAACAATTTTTCTGGTGACCTGGCATGAAAAAGTGTGTTGCAAAATTTGTCGCCAAGTGCCACAACTATAGTCTAGTTAAGACCGAACACTAGAGCATAGGTGGACTTTTACACCCATTGGAGATTCCTGAATAGAAGTGGTTCGACATTTCAATGAACTTTGAGATGGGATTGCCTCGCACAAGATCTAGTGTGAACACAATTTGGGTCATCGTTGATCATCATACCAATTCAGCACACTTTGTTACTATCAGTTAGACTGATTATATAGAGAAGCTTGCAAAGTTGTATATTAAAGAAATAGCCAGGCTGCTCGGTATTCCCAAATCGATCATATCTGACAGAGTTAGAAGATTTATTTCAAAGTTTTGGTAGGCGGTGCATCAAGATCTAGGAACCACCCTAGCAATGAGCATAACTTTTCATCTCTAAACAGATGGCCAGACTAAGAGAGTGAATTGAATTCTTGAAATTTTTCTTTGACTCTATGTTCTGAATTTTTTTGGTTCTTGGGATGATCATATTCCTCTGATGGAGTTTGCATACAATAATAATTTCCAATCAAGCATTAAGATGGCTCCTTATAAAGTATTGTATGTAAGGAAGTGCTCTACTCCGTTATCATGGTCTGAAACTGGAGATGTTCAGTTGTATGGGTCTGATCTAGTAGAAGAGACTAACAAAAAAGTCAAGCTCATTCAATAAAGGATTTAAACACCCAAGACTGACATAGTAAGTAATATGACTCTCATCATAATCCTCTTGAATTCTAAGAAAATGATCTCGTATTTCTGAAGGTAAGTCCAATGAAGGGTAGCTACCATTTTGGAGTAGCTGAAAAGCTCAGTTTAGGATATGTTGAACCCTTTAAGGCCATATCCAAGATTGAATCTTTAACCTACAAGCTGAAATTTCTTGATAACTTATCTGTAATGCATTATGTTTTTCATGTGTCATCACTCAAGAAATGCCTAAGAGAACCTCATCACCTTATTTCAATTCCCCTAATAGAGATCCTGCCAAACTTATCATTCATTGAAGAACCTATCAGAATTTTAGGAAAGGATCAAAAGTAGCTAAGAAGTCGATCAATTCCAATGGTCAAGGTTCAATGGAAGAATCGTTCTCTTACAAAATTCACTTGGGAGAAAGAGTCAGATATGCGGTCGAAGTACCCAAGGCTATTTGAGAATCTTGGTAATTCCTCAACTTTTATATTTATGCTTTACTCATTTTATCCATACATTATTCTTCTTACTTAAATGATGTTGAGAATGACATCATTCTTAAGTGGGGAGTTTATAACAACTCAAAGTTCTTGTCCTAATTAATCGGGACTAAACCAAGTTCTGATTTATACTATAACTATGGCTCCCTGTCGCCAATCCATATCAAGATTAGGTCAAGGGTGATGTGCCATGCTGGCAAATCTCTCACTTATCATTAGATTAAGGTGTAATTCTTAATTCACTAATAAGAGAAGGATGTGCCCAGAATAATACAGCAGAATCATTCACTAAGTATATACATTCAATAAAGTACAGAAGTAAGGAACAATAGAAAATGCTATATCCAATTCACCACAATACAAGTAAAAAATAACATGAGTTCAGAATAAGTACAGTAAGAAAATATTCATAGGTACCTATATTATTATAAATATTAAATAAGTTTTAAAATAAATCACTCATCCTCACAAGCAGAATAAATAAGAAGTTAAGCTAAGGATCTCCAGCTACATCATGCTCCTCCTCCTAAATCAAATCTTTAGAAGGCTCGACTATCTTGAATAACTCAAAATCTACCATTATCGATTTCACAATGATAGGGCTCTAGTAAAAAAAAAAGAGAAAATCTTTTTAGACATGTTGTATAAGTATATTTTAAGTTGTTTATATTTATAAATTTTATTATATCACCAATTACTTAAACTATAAAATAAGCAAATTATATGAGTGCAACAAGCATACAAAGGAGTGTGAAGAAGTTATAAATAATTGCATTTATAATTAAACAACATATGAGGTAAACGAATATACCTCTACACCAAAACTACGATAAAGTTAGGCGTATAAGTATAAATAAAGTAAAAAAAATACTGAAAGAAAAGACTCATCCTAAACATGCTTATGATCATATGAATTATGTATGTTTAAAAGAAAATAATTTTACTGTGGCATATATAAATAAGCAGGAAAAGAAATCTAACATCCTGTAAGTATACAAGTAAGCAAGTAATATAAAAACTAATTATAGTAAAAATAACAGTAAAATAGAAAGTACGTGTGTAAAGACTATCATTTCAAAAGAAGGGCTAAACTAGCCTGTTGAACTAAAAAATATAATATCACTTAGCGTCATAAGAGGCTAAGATGAAAAATCACTTAGCGTCATAAGAGGTTAAGACGGAATAACAAAGCAGAACTGAACTAAAGAGGCAGAATTTACAAATACAGTAAGATTTTAATTATTTACTTTACTTCGGTACACGTCCAGAAGTAGCCGATGAGTCAAGCATTGCTACAAGACTAAGCGAGCCCTAATTTAACACCACTTTATTCAATGAGTACGTGTCAAGTAATATTTATTTCTCCTTACCCCTGTTCATTATGGTAAAAGTGCACAAATATGATAAAAAATTGAACCATATATAAATGTTATCCTAATATTTTTATATTTTCATTTAATGCAATAATGTTATCTTATATAACATGTTCAAGAAAAAAATGTACAAAGTATAATGAATGCAAAAGCAACAATAACTCAATAGTAATCATGGGACTCTACTACACATATGTGATATCTATTGTTATCTACTTAATTCATTCTAACTATTCCAAGTTATACAAGTTTAGGATCTTCAAATCTTACTATCAAATATAACTTAGATCCACGGCCTTACGAGTTAAAAAATAATTAGAACTGATCAGGTCTTAATTTAATTCAATCAATAATGTTTAAAAGTTAAGTAATAAATCAATATGTCATATTTGATGAATTTAGATGATCTAAACTAAGAATTGATCAAAATCTTCTAATGTGGGACCGTACTCTCCGCGACTATGCTAATACTGATATTAATATAATCACGATGAGTATGATACTTCAACTGTGGCAACTCCACAATCTAAGTAGAGTCTGGTATAACCCACCCAGCCTTAAGCAGAAGACTTGTCACCTGAAACTGATAATATTTATAAAATCTTAAGGTTTATTCAATGGTGATGATTTAATCAAGGGGGAATTTAGGTGGTTAAAAATGATTTGATCTAAATTTATTCTCAAATAAGACAAATTTATGTAAAATAATAAAGAATAGGCTTAATTAAGTGGTTTACATGTAAAAGCCCCAAAATTTTGGTTTAATTTGGCAAAAAATAATTTTTTTGTATTTTTTAAAATTAAATAAAAATATACCACCAACATTCAAATTGCCTAGTCCAAATTATAGGCTTTAGTAAGAGTGATTCATAGATAGTAAATTAGCCAAGATGGCAAAGTAGTTGAACTATGATTTAGGTTTGAACCCAAACCAATTCGGGCCAGTTGAACCAGATCCAAATCGGTTGAGCCGGTTTCTTCGACGATTTAACACCCATCGTTTTTCTAGTGGACGACGATCTGATCCGTTCATTTGAGCGGTTGAGAATGTGGTCCGTGGGATTGCCGTTAGCAGTTAACGACGATGTCATTGAATTAAATTGTCGATTTTGATCATGATCGTCATATATGATCCAAAAATCGGAACAATCCAGATCGCTCTGATTCGGTGCTCCGTGTTTGAATGGGAACACGAGATCCGTGTCGTCTGATTAAATTAAATTTATGATTTAATTATTTTATTAAATTAATTAATTTCTATTTTTTTAGCATATTTCCTCCATTCTAACTTTAAAAATTATGAATTTTTTGGTGCTAGTTAATTTGATGGCATAGAATGAAAACATCTATAAATATTTTACTTTTAACATGCTTATAATTTTCTTAAATTCTTTCTAAAATAATTGAAGAAAATCAATCATGAAAAAACTCCCAAAAATTTTCTAGAATTAATCTTAATATCATAATATTTTTCTGTTACAAAAATAATTGGTGATTTACTCAAATTTAAATAGGTGATAAATAATAATTTAATTGTTCCAAAAATTTTGGGATTTTATATTGTTGAAGGGTTTGTACTATGTGATGAGCACGGTAGATTAGTGACCATATGTGGCGCACATCTACAAGGCATGTACTCCGATTAATGCTGAGATTCATTCATTCTATTATGCTACTTTGATGGGTCGTTCAGGAGGAGATATTCACTGTGGCTGGCATCATTATAAGTGTGATTGTTTCACTGCCTTTCATTTGCTACGACATACATAGGAGAGAACTTAGAAAATGAGAGGTGTTGCTCACTCTTCGGATTGGTTTATATAGTGTTTTTCTTGTGCCCCACTCGCGCAATTATAGCAGCCTAGGGGATTTTTGTGCTTTTTTTGCGCCCAACAATACAATTTTATTTTGTTTGAGAGGGATGTACTCCTACTTAGATTAATTGAAATCCATACTGTAGAGTTTTATTATAGTTGATCAATATATTGAAATATATATATATATATATAAGCATGAAACCTGCACAACGTGCGGAGTCGATAACACACAGCAAAAAGAAAAAAACAACCCACCCAAAATATATAATTAATCCGCATAACAATACATATGATCAATAAATGTTGGTTCAAATTTATTTGAAGTAGTCAAAAGAGATAAAATGGATTTGAACAACTCATTTTGCCACCCTTAAAATGTAACAAATTTGTAGAGCCTCAAGCATCAAAATCTATTGTTATCAATTCAGCAAAAGCAATTTGTATTTGTAAGGACTTAGGTGTTGTGTAAAGTTTATAGCTTCAACATCAATTTAGAAAATTGAGATTATCACTTTACAGCATCTTCAATAAATCACACAAACAATCTAAAGCAACAAAAATAAAAACAAAAATTATTCATCCAATCATCCTATTCAATGAATGATATTTATAAATTCATCAATCAAAACAACCACATTGTAAAAGAAAAAAATATTGTACTTCAGGCGACAAATGAGAAGACGTTCAACCTACAAAAATGAGATAAAGCAAATTAAGTGTAAATTTAATAGCTAACAATATTGAGATAAAGCAAATTAAGTGTAACTTATTTATTAAACTATAAATATTCTAATTGTAAGAAAATTTCACCCAAATTTTGCAATTGTGGCTTAGGCAAAATTCATGGCCGTTGGGAAAGAATACTCGTGCCGAATTTTTGATCTCCTTATTAAAAAATAAGTTTGATCATGAGCCAGCTCGACCTCGTCAAGTTTATCTCAAACTATAGCTCAAACTTGAATAGCTAATCAAGTCAAAGCCATGGCTGACTCGAGCTCAACTAGCTAGTTTATGCTCTTAAGCATCCAAACTTATTAGAGGATATGGATGAAATATCTTATAAAATGGGCAAAATGAACTACCTTTCAAATCTAGATGATATAAATGGAAGATTATGTTCTTAACAGTCATTTAAAAAAACAATCATTTAAAAAATCTAATATTAAGTTGGGCTGGTATTTTTTTTTTTTAAATGACTGTTAATTTTTTTTAATCTTCAGTTCTTTGTATTTTCTTCTTACTGATTCCAATCTAATATTAAGTTGGGTTGGTATTAGTTTCTGATTAGAATCCTAATTGGGTAAACTCAGTAGGCTACCGATCCCGATTACACTCAATCCCGACTTGGCTGAAATTCAAGTCGACTATCTCCAGTGGACTTGTTAGGGTGATTATACTACTAAACTGCAGTGCGATTAAAGAATAGAGATCTAATGTCCAAATGATTCATTTTATCCTTTCAGTTTATTGTAGAATTCATATCCTAAATTTAAAACCTCAGTCTAAACTTATCTTCAATAGTACTAAATTCAAAATCTACCATTCCTTGTTCACCACGATGACAGTATATTTAATTCAAGTTGTAATTCCTAAGAATCTGCAAACTTAAGTTCAGAACCAAATGCAATAAATTATAAAAAAGTTTGGATACATTTTATTATCCTGAAAATTTATTCCAACTTGTCATATATACATTACTTGGTCAAATTCTCCAAAAATGAGTCTTTCTTGAATTAGGATGAGTACCGAAGCAATGATTATAAGCCTGCACCATAATAATAAAAGTCTTTAAATGTGCTTAAAAGAAATAGTTAGCTAAAAAGTATTTAAAAAAAAATTAATAATAAATGGATTTACTCTTTATAAAAATAAAGAGAATATGCATGGTTAAAGTTTAACTTTATCAAATTTTGTATTCATAACTTAATCTGGCAAACAAGTAAGAAATAAAACTTTATTTTAACTTGAAAAAAATTAATAATAAAATGGGCAAAATGAACCACCTTTCAAATCCGGACGATTTGAATGGAAGATTATGTTCTTAACTGTCATTTAAAAAAAACAATCATTTAAAAAATCTAATATTAAGTTGGGCTAGTATTAGTTTTTTTTAAATGACTGTTAATTTTTTTTAATCTTCAGTTCTTCGTATTTTTTTCTTATTGATTCCATCTATATAAATCTATTATTAAGTTGGGCTAGTATTAGTTTCTGATTAGAATCCTAATCGGGTAAACTCAGCAGGCTATCGATCCCGACTTGACTGAAGTTAAAGTCGATTGTCTCTAGTGGACTTGTTAGGGTCATTATACTACTAAACTGCAGTGCGATTAAAGAATAGAGATATAGTGTCTAAATGGTTCATTTTATCCATTCAATTTACTGCAGAATTCATATTTGAAATTTAAAACCTCAAACTAAACTTATCTTCAATAATACTAAATTCAAAACCTACCCTTCCTTATTCACCACGGTGACAGTAGATTTAATTCAAGTTGCAATTCCATCTGTCAACTTAAGTTTAGAACCAAATGGAATAGATTATAGAAAAGTTTGGATACATTTTGTCATCCTGAAATTATTCCAACTTGTGATATATACATTATTTGGTCAAGTTCTCCAAAAATGAATCTATCTTAAATTAGGATGAGTACAGAAGTAATAATTATAAGCCTGCACCAATTTATCATAGTAGAATACTAAGTAGAATTAGCATTAGCTTTTTAATGTAGTTACAATTATATTAAAACGTGGCATTAAAATACTACAGTTGCAGTTCCTCGAAGATTAAAAATCACATAAAATATAATTGTCATTGATCTAATTAATCATAAGCATATGAATAAATTGTTACAGTTTCTACACTCGAGTTTAGCCGACCCAAAGACTTCATGGAAACTGGTATTACATATCAGATACAAGTTTATTTCAGCTGAAATTAAGAGCTCAAATTCTACTTTAAAGCATAGTGATGTCTGATGCAGCCATAAGTGTAAATCTTAGAACTACATGATTAACATAGGAGTTCATTCGCCCAGCATTCAAGAGATGACTTAACACATAAGATCTTGGATGGTTGTTATCCAAACGAATCGATTGGTCAGATCATATCATAACCTGTTAGCATTACTTAGATTTTTATCCTGAGCTGAATTTGTCAAGTTCATGACAAATCTGCATCTATTCAGTCCCTCCCTTATTCAAAACTCATCAAAATCAGTTGGAATTAACCCACTTACAACAGTTCTCATCCTACTTGGTTCTAGTCAAATTTGATTAGCACGTCTAGTAAGTATTCCTTGATTAAGTTTCAGGTTTTACATAATTGGCATAAATTTGGTCACATCCGGTTAGTTTACTTTGTCCTAAAATGCAAATTTGACCTAGATCAAACCACTTGAGTTTTTTATTTATATATAATAGAAGTATCAATGGCAGATCTAACTAAGGCTCGGGCTGCAAATTGAGACAGCACAGAGCAATGCTTACCCAACATTAATGAGTTATTAAGAGCAATATAATTACAAATAATCTTAAATACATTCCTTTACAACCTTCATAGTAAGGTTAAGATAGTAATTGGAATGGTTAAGAGAAACAGTTATTGATAATTAAGCTCAAGGATTTAAGGAAAGGTACCATTCATATTTGCCGATTAAACTTAGTTTCATTGGAAGTTGAATAAGCATTTCTATCATTCACAAAATAAGATTAGGAGTTGTTTAGAAGATTTTAGTTTTCTTAACATTAGGCCCTATTCTCTGAAGATTGATATCAAATTCAGAAGAATCCTAAAAATAACTTAATTAAATTGTCGATCTTGAGTATTAGAATTCTATTACCTATTGTTAGGTGAATGACAATTGAATATAAGTGTCTTAGACTTTTTCTTAGAACTTCAAATTTCACAATGATTGAAAAAGGAATTAAAAAAAAAAAAAGAAGAACAAAAAAATTTTTCTTTGAAAAAAGAAAAAGTAAAATTAAGGATATCTTACGTGCATATTGATTCGTGAACGCGGCAAGAAGAGATGCGAAGAGACTACCGTTAGGCGTCCGAGTTCGAAGAATAGGCGGTGTCTGTACGAAAAGGAGGAGGCATCCGTCCGAAGAAGTGGCTTGCAATTGAGGAAGACGAAGAGGCCACAACACTTAAAAATGAAAAAGAAAAATTGGAGAGGCCATATGCATGAGCTGTTTTTCATTATATCAATTGTCATTGGTGAAATTGTGTGATGAGACAACTAGATCGTGGATATTGGCCAAATGTGAGGGCGTGGTGCATATCACAATGTAGTATGGTGCAGGGTATGACGTGACGAGCAAGGGTCTCGCATAGGCATGGTGCCCCACACCGACACACGCGTGATATGTGGGCTGATGTATGAATGTGGGCTAATGTATGAATGAGGCACCTTGTGGTGCAGGTTTTGCAACGCATGAGCGGGAAGCGCTGCTTTGATGTATGCTGACTCATAGTAAATGCAGTGTAAGGATATAAACATGCAGGCATGCGCAGGAGCGGAGTGATGCTCCATGCCATTGTGCGACCCAACCTTGAGAGCAAGACGGTGACAATATGAGAGGTATGAGTTGTGCAATATTGATTGACATCTAAGCATATTAAACAAATGAGTATCGCTTAATGGAGGTTAAAATTAAATATTTGATAATGTTTGATTGTTATTTTTTTGAGGAAAAATGATTTCAAATTAAAAAAATAAAAATATACACATTTAAGTAAAGTATATACAATACATTTTTATATTGTCTTGTAAAATGGTATAATTTTCCTTTAAGATATTTGATAATTTTAATTTATGATTAATTTTTTTAATGTTTATTTAGATAAATTATAAACACAGCTTGAATCATAATTTCGCCCGCAATGGGCATCAACCTCGGCTCCTTGCTGGATCACCTGGAGCTTCTCGACGCACAGCCAGCACTTCCCGTCTCGGCCACCTCCTTTTCCTCTTATCTTCCCCACCTCCCGACAAATCCAGAAGTCAAATAGAATCCTTCTCTCATTCCTATTCCTTTCTCCTTAGCGGCAACAAACCCCCATGATTGCGTGAAGCGCCAGAATCGAATGTTATATCTGAATTCATCCGATTGAAGAAAGGGGTAATTCATCTTTTTCGATCGGTCCATGCTCTGACCCAATATTCGCCTGAAAGAGAGGGAAGGCCTTGTCTTGGGTTGGCTGCGGATGCCATACGGTTTCGGCAGGAGCGGAGCACCGCCTCGTGATCCATCGGAGCTCTTAAGCCATCATCATGTGGTTTTCTTTCTGGCGTCCGAGGAACCGGTTCTCCGTCGACGAGCTACGGTTTGTTTCCCATGTCCCGGATATCTCTGTTTTTCTTCTAGGGTTTCTTCTCGACAGAAACATGTGTTTGAGGCTGTTAATACCTTGTTTTTGTGTCACCATTCTTAACGATTTGAAAGTCTTGGCTTTTTGGGTCGAGTTGCCTAAGAAATCTGCTAACAGGATACCCGAATTATGGGCAACTTCTAATTTGGTTCACTTGAACGAGGAAGTCTTAGACATCAGAATGGGGTAAACCTTGCTGCATCTGGAAGTACAATTGAAGTTTGCTAGCTGTTCGAGGGCTTAACGCTTGTGGTCTGGACAATTTTCGCTCAAGGAAGGGAGAATCTTAATGTAAAACATTTAGTTCAAGCGTATGAATGGAAATTATGGAAATTCTAGCAATGCATCCAGCAAATAAATGTTCCAACAGTTAGACCCAAATACTTTGAACCTGGTGATGATATGAGGTGTTCCGTTGCCAGGATTTGGGTTCATCTGCATTGACAATGAGTTCATGCGCTTTTTCTAAAGCTTATTTATTAATGCTAGCTATTTTTTTTCACCTTCAACTAGTAAATTTAAGGGTCCATTTAATCCTTTAAATCTCCCAAGCAGGGATTTAAGATAATTATAAATTTCAGTCAAGTTAAATCCCCATTACCCCTATTTTCACACAAAATTTAAACATGGAAATATCCTATTGCACCCTTAAGATTATCTTTGTAGTCTTAGAAGTTCCATGAGTGTGCAAATCTCCTTGGTGGCTTTTTCAACCTTTATATTTTGCTTAGCGTCTGCTGAATGACATCATATTCATCTCCCATTTAATTAGATCTAGCAATTAGAACCAAATACCTTTGAACTTGGTGATGATATGAGGTGTTCCATTGCTAGGATTCGGGTTCATCTGCATTAACAATGAGTTCATCTGCTTCTTCTAAAGCTTATCTCTTAATTCTAGCTATTTCTTTCCACCTTCAACTATAAATTTAAGGGGCTGTTTGGTAACATGATTTAACTGGATTTAACCATATAAAACCTTTAAATCTCCTAATCGGGGATTTGAGATAATTAGGAATTTTCGCCAAGTTCAATCCCTATTACCCCTCTTCACACAAATTTTCAACATGGAAATATCCTATTGTACTCTTAAGATTATCTTTACAGTTTTAGTAGCTCCACGAGTGTGCAAATCCCCTTGTGTTTTTTCAACCTTTTTAGTTTTTGATTAGTTTTTTTTTGAATAACATCATATGCATCTCCCATTAAATTTAATATTATCATAATATGTTATGGTATTTTCATTCGTTAATAGAACAACCGATTAATTTGCAAGCTTTTTAAGAAATTCCTTTGATGCTATGCCTGGAAGTATTAGGAAAGGACACAAGCAATTATAAGTAATTCTATTAAGATTTTTGTTCTGTTTTTGCATATTCAGTTCTCATGATATTCTATATAATTTATTGATTTGATTTGTAACTTCTATCAATATATTCATTCATTATAGATTCATGATCAGTGTGTTTTGTTTTCTATCTTTATTCAACAATCATGATTCAACACTCATATAATGTGGTGATCTTGGCAGAAAATTTTTGTAGTAAGTGCTGATTGCATATATATTATAGATTCATGATCAATGTATTTGGTTTGTTACCTTTATTCAACCATTATGATTCGGCATTCATACAGTGCGGTGATCTTGGTAGAAAATTTTTGCAGCAAGTGCTGATTGCATATATGTATATATATGTATATGTATGTATATATACGTGTGTTTGTGTGTAGAACTACTCTTGGATCATCCAGTGTATCGTACTTTTTTTTGGATTTTAAAATATGAACTCTGTAATTATATCCATCATAAAATTTATTTTAAGTGCCCTACTGCTATTGATTATCTTGTAATATTAAATGCAGATACCTCACAGAACAATTGCTAAAAGTTAACATTGTGAATGATCTTAATAAGGTAAATCTGATAGATTTTGAGTATTTTGTTATGCATTTGGTTCCTCTCCCTTACACTTTACTTTTCAATATCGAAGGATTTTGTCATCGAAGCTTTGAGATCAATTGCCGAACTGATAACTTTTGGAGATCAGCACGATCCTTCATTTTTTGAGTGAGTTGCTTGCTGATAAGGCAATTTGTTAATTTCTTACCCATCCGTGTTATTTTTCTTAACCTAGTGTTGATAATATTTTCCAGATTTTTCATGGAGAAACAGATCATGGGTGAGTTTGTTAGAATTTTAAAGATCAGCAAACCTGCAATTGTTCCACTCCAATTGCTGCAGACCATGAGCATTATAATTCAGAACATAAGAAATGAGCATGCAATCTGTAAGTATAACACAATGGTTTAGCAAATGGAAACATGCAGCTACTTTTACTTTTTATTTTCTTTTTGTTATAAAATCCAATATATATGTTTGGGATATTTGATGCAGATTATATTTTCAGCAATGAGCACCTTAACTACCTCATAACGTATGCCTTTGATTTTTACAACGATGAGCTGCTTTCGTACTATATATCTTTCTTAAGGCTCGTATCTTACTACTAAATTACTGCCTGCTTCAGGTTGCCATTGAAGGCACTTTATTATTTATCTAGTTTATACCTTTTTTTTTCTTCATGAAGGGCAATAAGTGGAAAGCTAAACAAGAATACAGTACCATTACTTGTGAAGACACAAAATGTATGTCTTTCTATTCTCATTAGTTTCTCTAATACTAATATGTGTCTATATATATTTGTCATCCACTGCATTTGATAGATAATGTTGATATTTGTAATGCTTTGAAACCTTATTTTTATGGGAATGTTAACATTTGGGATATCATCAGCGAATCAGTTTTCTTTTTTAATTGGCCATTTTAAAAAACATGCATTTGTATGCATTCATCTTCATGCACTGATTATGATCATTTATTGCTTCTATTTCAGGATTTTCTTAGAAAAAAACTGCAAATTTAAATCAGGAAAAAACAATACATTCTTCTTCAATACAGATAAATTCCCTGTACTAACTACTTTTTGTCATTCTTTACCTGCATTAATTATGGCTACTAAGGCATTTTTAATGCTAAATTCAAACTGATAGATATGAGAAATATTTTCTTTATTTCATTATCATTGATCTTATATTATTTTTTTCTCGAAATAGCATTATAAATCTCCATCCTTCATTCATTCCTATTGAGTGCAATAAATGTCACATTTTTTGTGCAAATTTGCTTGCATGATGTTTGTCAGATTATCTCATAGTTATCATTTCTCATACCCATCGCTCTTTAACCAATTTAACCTATATACCATATTGCTGCAAATTTTTGTCTTTCCCAAACTATTTAACTCTAAGTTTGTAACTAATGTTAATTATCCAACCATGTTAATACCATTATTACTTAATATTTTGTATTTTCATCTAATTTTATCAATTTAATACTAATAAATAAGTTTTGTGGAGATGAGTTTGCTAAGGTGGATGAAGTGGGCGCTCTTGAAAGGATATGGTGAGAATCATGCACATACATTGCAAGATTGTAGTAAGGATTATCACAAAGATAGTTATCATTAGATGATTTAGGCATGTTATGTGTAGATTATTTGATGCTTTAGTTTGGACACTTGAGTTCATGAAGTTTTCCCATGTTAAAGAAGAGGAAGACCAAATAAGATGTTTAGTATTTTTTGGCTGGTATCTGATTTTAATCCAACTTTACATATACAATTTAAAAAAACACAATTAAATTTGTGCTAATTTGTAATAGAAAGTGTTTCTATCCATTCCAAAAAAGAAATCATTGTGTTCCGCTCTACTAGTAAACTAATAAAATTAGGGAAGAGGGTGATTTATTTATTCATTTAATAAGGAGCTTTGCTAGTAAAATTATGGTATTTGTATTAAATTAAAATTAACACAATGTTTTCAAAATGCAATTTGAAGCATAGTGGCCATCTTCTCTTTAGTGCACAAAGCTCAAAGTGCTCATAAAACTCATAAATTGCAAATCTAAAATATTGTTGAAAAGATCAAAAGACCTTATCTTTAATTATGGGCTCAAGTTTCTTGCTCAAGCATTCAATAAAATATTCATATCATCAAATACTCTATCCCTCTCAATCACATTAAAGAATTGTATTTGACGCTATGTGCCTGAGCTTTGCGAAGAC
Organism: Gastrodia elata; assembly: GCA_016760335.1. Taxonomy (NCBI): domain Eukaryota; kingdom Viridiplantae; phylum Streptophyta; class Magnoliopsida; order Asparagales; family Orchidaceae; genus Gastrodia; species Gastrodia elata. The sequence continues at coordinate 1,740,937 of CM028681.1, read as the reverse complement.
ACTTGCAAAATTGCAATTTCAGTTGATGCGGTTGCAAAGCCATCACTACGATGTGAAGTGGCATTATTTAATTAGTACTATTGGTGTGATTAATTTAAATTTATTAAATATTAAACTAATATACTTCAATTAAAGAATCTGTGATGGAGTTGTTTTATGTGTTCGATCACAATGTGGGTTGCCTATTGATTATTTTGTTACTATTAGATTAATTTAACACTTTACTCCCAGTCCATATTTATTTTACTTAAATTATGAATGTTCTTACTAATGCATTCAGGAGGAGTTCCTTGGTGTTATTTGTAGATAACATTCTATTAATTGATAAATTTTGGGATGAAGTTAAAACAAAACTCAAGTTATGGAGGATTATTTTAAAATTTAAAGGTTTTTGCCTTAGTTGATCTACAACAAAATATTTGGAGTACAAGTTTAAACCATAATAGAAGCGATAATCTTGAGGATATAACTATTGAGGATCATGTGATTAAGAAGAGCGAAAGATTCAAATACCTTGGTTCAATTATTCAAAATAATAATGAAATAAAGAGTAATGTGATTAATTAGATTCAAGTTGGTTGAATGAAATATAGGAATGATTCTTGAGTGTTTGTGCCATTTGAAAATCCCACTCAAATTGAATTAAAGGAAAATTTGCACAGAGCAAATATATGTTTGATCATGTTATATGGGGCTAAATGTCTGCCAATAAAAAGATATTTGCCAATAAAATAATTTTTATATAGATAAGGATGCTAAGGTGGATAAGTGAGTATACTAAAAAATGAGTTCATTCATAGTAAGGTTGGAGTGACTCCAATAGTGGATAAGATTATAGATTGTTGTCTTAAACGGTTTAGGTATATTCAACATAAATTGTTCGATTCCCTTGTTAGAAAAATTAAGTATATGAATTTAGCCTATGTTAAAAGAGGACATGAAGACCAAAATATAACTAGGAAGTAACCACTAGAAATGATATTCTTTATTTGGAATTAAGGAGAGGATTTTATTTGATTGTGATTGTGCGCAATGGATATAAATGATTCATGTAGCTGACCCTTAGTGGGACTAAGGCTTGGTGCTATTGTTGTTGTATACAATCATTAAATTATAATAAAATACAGGTATATATTCAAAACTTGTAAACCAATTGATTTCCAATTTAAATTAGTTTAAGTTTACCTTATCTTTTTTAGCAACCACATAATTTAGTTGGCTTAACATGTTAACTAGACCTAGTTTGTAGTTGTTTAGATTAGTAGGCCTAAGTCAAACTGTGCCTAGATGAAATACGCCCTTAAATTAAGTTCTATCAATTGCATGCCACCAAAAGTAACCATTCTTTATGAAACTTAAAATAAAAGGTTTGGAGCCATGCTGCCTGTCATTAATTTATGATATCTTAATTACCTTTGAAATTCCCTAAAAGTACTTTTCACTTCCTTTAGCACAAATATCTTCTAAGTTTTATTTAAATAAGTTATTAAGTATCCATGTAAAATTATTTTATTTACCTGATTACTTTATTTCTCATAGGTTCTCAAAATTCATGGAACTTATTTTCTACAAAATTTGCAAACTAGGGATCTCCTATTCTTTCTTGGAGGCTGGAACTAACCTTCATCTTATCTTTGTTATGTTTGATTAACCACATACAAGGGGGTGATTTCTGTCATTTGTGCTTCATTCACTATGCTTAATCGAACAAATTCGAAGGTGCATCACTAAATTGCTCTCATTGACTTCTAGACTAAATGCTTAGGCTGTAGCTCATATTCAAAAAGAAGGAATCTTTCATTCCCTCATTCAACATCTAAAGCCCGTTTTGTCTTGATATGTCAAGTTTGGATTAGTTTCATGTTGGGATGGTATGAATATGTAATCTTTATGGTTTCATTTTAGTAGTTCAACGTATGCTTGATTTTTAATAAATGGAATTCAATTCAAACATTAAGCATTGACATGAATTAAAGATTTAATAACTTGCTATTCATTGATTATTTTAGTACAAGCACCAACAATTGGCTATTGTTTATAATTATGTTTTTGTTATCAATGGAAATTTTTTACATCCATTGCATGCGTGTGCACTTGTTGTTTCATCTTTGCATCATACATATGATTATATCTTTTTTATGTTAATCTTGGATCCATATTATCACATATATGATCAATGGCATCATGACTAGCTTTTATAATGTACCTACATTTGATTGAACACAAGGTTCTCATACTCTTAGATAGTCTGTTCTATTTATAAACCTCTTTTAATAACTATAATTTTTCAAATTTTCATAAAATTGATTTTTTTAAATCTAGGCTGAAAGATTTTACTAAATCATATTTGCAAACTATTGATGGAAGCAATTTTAAAGCTGTTTGTATTACATGAATGTGAGCTTAAAGATGAAATCTTATCACACCCCTTTATAAAGAAGTCATTTACTTGAAATTGTAATCTTACTAAAGATTGTCTTTTTCAGTATATTTATGCAAGTTCCTCATTTCTTGTTTTTCATATAATCGCGATAACTTAAATACAAATTCTTGGAGGCTATGCTTTGATTCAAAAATGGCCATATATCAGACATTAAGAAAACAGTAATTCATTAATTTCAACGTCCAGATAAAACAGGCTTTACAAGTGAGGAGAACTTTTTCGACTTGCCAAGTTCAGAGAAAAGTTAATATTTACTCTTTCTCTTGTTTATTTTCCTATTTGATACACCATCATGAACGTGACAAATTATGCTTGAATGCATTAATATTCTTGAAGTTAATGATACTCTTATTGATGGGGAAGACCTTAGATGTGAAATCATGTGTGTTAGCCCTAGCTTGAGACCAATTATGATTTATGCATCATTGACACTGAACTTGAGTGTTTACCTGTGATGCTGTTTAGTGTTTTGAATTTCTTACATCTATCATGTTAAGTTTAACTTTTCTTGATGTCAGATTCCACATTTCCCATTATAACCGAATGGCATGAACCCCCATTTTTGTCATCGGAATGCTTATTGTGTGCAATTAAACTTGTAAAAATGGGTTGATGGGATCGAGTCTGAGTTTAACCCAAAAGTAAGCCAACTCAAACTTGACCTGGTTGCAAAATGTGTCAACATCGTCAACCCGAATTGACTTGTTATTGTTCATGCTGACCTGAACACGAATTAGATTTAGCTTAGCTCTTAGTTTTTGCACATATAACTCAATCTGACTTGACTGAACCCAATCTAACTTGACTCGACCAGAATCATTAAATTATCATCACAGCTTCATAATTTATAAACTTGCAATTTCTAATTAATTGCTGCAACGGCAGAAAGGCGAAGAATTGCTGAAATATTTGGGCATTTGGTATATATTTAAAAACTTTACTCACAAATAGTTATAGCATTATATTTACATCTAATTATAACTCTAAAAAGTTGAAAATATAATTTCACTTAAGAAGCTGAATGTCTAAAAACAAAATATAGTTTCATTAAACAGTTTTAAACATATCCATATGGACCAATGACCATATCAAATGATGTATACATATACAATATACTCAGCCAAGTCAACCCTCATCTAAATTTTGTAACGATACAATATAAGATATTATAATCACATTTTCTCCTCTTTAATGCTTCTTGGGCTCTAAGTTCAACACATGCTGCTTTTCAATTTTTAGCAAAAAAAGAACTAAATAATCTTGATTGTTGGATATTAGACTCAGGGAGTTAGAAGCAATAGCGGAAGTCAAAAAAGTACTCAAATGGATAAAACAATACAACAGGAACATTGTTGAAATAATTGGTTATCCAACATTGGGCATAGGTGTTTTGGCAATAAAGCAGGGTTAAATTCTTATACAAATACACAACTTATACTATATTTGAAATAGTAAGATTATAAATATTTAAATAAACTTCTAATCAGATTTATTGACCGAATTGTCTCCATCTCTTGGTTTATTGAATTTTACATTATACTTCATCACATATGGTGTGAGTTCAGATTTCAATGAAGCTATAACATAAAAAATAAAATAGTTAGGGTATAATGAATTATATGTAATTTAACTTAATCCAAAATTCTCACCTTGATCTCCGAACAACCAATCTTTGGTACACACGAGTGCCTCAATGATTTAATGTTTTATTGATCTTTGATATTGATTAAAAACTTGTCTGCTGTTACTAAATGCACTTTCAAATATCCCTGTTGAGATTGGAATGCACAAAACATTCATAGCCATTGCAGAAACTTGAGGAGATATATATTTATTGCCTTGCTACTAATGCAAGATATCTAACTTTGCTTTTTGATCATGCTTAGGATTATTCAAATATATTTCAAGCTTAGATTTTAAAGCATGCCATTATTGTTCCAAAGGAAACACTTTTTTAAACATGTAACAAAAAATAAAAAATTGCCATTTTATTAATTTAAAACCTAGAAAGATGAAGAATATGATATGTTTATTACATGTAAAAAGTGTGATCTATTTAGAGTTAATCTATGACCACTTGGGTGCTCTATTTGTATTTGGGTTGAAGATAACAACAGAATTTTGCAAAGCTTGAGTCATGCAATGTTTCTTAGAGTAATTCCTAAATAGTGAAAGAAACTCACTTTGTTGATTTCATTGACATAATCGCCCCAAAAAATGTCTCATAGCTCAACTCTATAAAACTATACTTCTCTTGGTTCATGAATAATAGCAATTGCTAATATCATACAAAAGTTTGACCACTATTTTTCAAATTTCATAAGCATTTGCATTGCCATCTTTTTGAAATACTCACGGTCACTCATTTTCTGATGCTTTAAAGTGACACAAGTAGTAGAAATGCTAGGAAAATAGAGATTTGATGTAGAATATTTTATCCCAGAAAAGTCAAGTAATCTCCTAAAATAATATTTAGGAATTGCATGTGTTTGGTAACACTTATAATCTGAATAGCACAACTCCAAATGCAAGAAAGCATGCTTGCATAAATTGTACTATAAAGCATTATAAAAGTAGAATTTTATCTAGTAGGAATATTTTGTTGAAAACTCTTTTATTAACTAGCAAGCTCTACTTTACACATTCAAAGAATGTCTTCTTACTTGAGAGCCTTTACATACTTAATGCTCTCACGAACCCTCACAATCGACTCATCTGTTTCTTTTAGACCCTCTTGAACTAATAGATTAATGATGTGCGCACAACAATGAATATGAAAAAACTCACTTTGCACAATAACCCCTCTTTTAAATTCAAATATGTCCTTAAGAAGTTAATAAATGCATTAATAGTTGATGTATTATTTAATGCAATGCTAAATATCTTATTGTCTAATCTTGGACAAGCTAAAAATGAAAGCACAATATTCAATAATGAAATCCCATCATGTGGTGGTGGAATATACTCAAAATTTAAAATTCTTTTTTGCAGTTGCCAATTTTCATCAATAAATTGAACTATCATGCAAATGGAATCACCAATATTTATCAATGTACATAAATCAATGTTAAGCTCACTCTATTTTGAATTCTCTTCAGCACATCATGGAGATGCTTTTTTCTCAATTATACATGCACATACAATCATTCGTAATAGTTTTTTTTAATACAATTTACAAATTGTTTTTCAAATAAAGAAGCAACACTTTCAATCCCTTCTACTGAATGTTTTGGAAAGGCAAATCATGCATAATTATAGATGTAGTCAACAACTCTCTATATGGTGATCAACAAATTATTTCTCAGACATTATCAACAATGAGTTTGAGTTTGATTGTAAGGTAAGCTAGTGTATATTTACTACTATCCCTTTTTTACAACGTTGAATGTTGCATTTTAAGTTACATTTTTAAAATTTACTATCACATGAATAAACAATCACATATCTTATATTTACATCTTTATTTTCCATTTTTTGCTAATGACATCATTTCAAAGTGGCATATACTATTGATACCATTCTTTTTTTAATCCTTTGCCTTTCACAGTCTCTACATTTCCAAACATTTCTAGGTTATGTATGAGTTCAAAACTATTATTTTTAATTATCATGCTCATATCATTCTCAACATGCTCAAGATCAATAGATTGTATGCTGTGATTTGTGTCGATAGTGTTTAAATCTTCCATCTAATATATTAAAGTAAAAAACCTTTAAAGTAGATGCATCATTCATGAATTAAGCGTAGTATTATCAATAAATAAGTAATAACACACAAACGTAAGATATCTGAATCAGCAATTATTAAGCATTAAAGTTGTTAAGCATTAAAGTTGTTCTATATTTCTAAGTACAAAGGAATGCAGAAGACTAAATAGTTTAAAAGTTAAATTAATAAAATTTGCACTCTATGTTCTTAAGGTATTAACTATTTAACTGACCAACAATTTCTAAAAAGCTCAAACCAAGCAGTATAAAGTAGAAGTATTAAATAACACATTTTAGCTTTAAGTTCAACAGTTGAACATTTGAAACATCAAACATATATTAATCTTGAGGATTAACAATATTTTATACCCCAGCCCAAATAGATCCATACATCACAGTTCAAGTTTAAATTTACCTGGCATAAGTAAAATTGAAATTTGTTACTTTAGAATAATAATAACAATTAACTTTATTTTAAAGACTCAAATAGCATATAATAAATATGTACAAGATGAGACCAAAAACAGTATAATTGAATGCCCAGTAGGTTCAAAAAGGATATTTGATGTGAGTTCCAAGAAATGAGACAATAATATAGAAATTAACTAAGACAAAACAGCCCACCTGGAGCATTAATACCCAACCTAGCCCCACAATTAGTGAAGCCAATTAACCACTCACGCTGAACCAAATTTAGTAAAAAACCAAAGTAGAATGTTCTAATACATCCTGAGAACTCTTGCAAAGGTCCCAAGTCGAGACACATCCAATCACAATAGCACCAAGAACCACAAAAATATAAGATAACAACAATAATAGAACCAACCGGCCAAAGCTTAAGCAACAGCTACAATAAAACCAACTGACCAAAGATTAAACAACAACAACAGTATAATCTACCAGTCAAAACCTATGAAATGACAACAACCATAAACTGTAAAAGGATAACTTAATAAAAACAGCAATTATGAACTTTTCTTTTCAATCATCTGGAAGATTTTTAATTTATATATAATGTGGAAACAATAAATATAATAAAAAGATAAGTTTAGATTAAGAAAGAACAAAGAATTGAAGGTAGACTAGACCAGTAGGCTTGAAGCCACAATACCAGGCTTTAGCCGAAGGATTCAAGCCACACAAGTGCTCAAATAGTCGAATTACACAATGCCGGTCGGCAAAGCCCCAATCCACTGTCAACACACTTAAGGCTGCTAAGAGGTTGACCTCCTCACTGCTTTGCCAAAGACGAATACTTTAGTACCTTACCTAGGATTTTGTCATGCGGTATTGTATTACAGAGACCAAGCGGAAAAATGAAAATGGAGAAGTTGAGGTCGGCTAGAACGAACAGTTCAAGGCATAACTGCATGCCATTATCCTTCTCTATTAGATTGCATTTGAAATCTGCTCGAAAAATCTGCATTTGCATTGCATTTCAATTCCATTTTAGCTGCAATAGAGGAGCGGGCCTGTCCAAAAACTTAGGAAGGATATATGCATTCCACAGATACGTCAACGTTGGGTCACACGGGTTGACGGGTTGACTTGGATCCAATCCGACATTCTTTACATGTTAGCTCTTAGTACTGAACACTACTTATTTTGCTCATTGGTTGACCCAAATATGGATTTGTTCAATAATGAGTCTTCTAATACAAATATTATTTTATCTGCTTATTGTCATAATAAATAAATTCTGTGTATAAATGCTACTATATTTAGTAACTATAGCTCTATCAGGAGATTATACTTTGATTTTAACTCATCTGCACTATAAGATGCTTATTTTTTTTTTTCTTTGATAGCTTAATTTTTTACTGCCATACTGTCACAAATACATATTTTAATTACATTCTATTTTTTATTATTACAATATTTGACTTATGGGTCATGTCATTTTTATATTTCTCTAGTTATACCATATGTTCTCAAGCCTATAGTATCATCTCTAGTTGTTCCCATAAGCCCTTTTGATATGCATCAATTACTCCTGAGTCGGGATCATCAGCCACCACTCTGGGCTTTTTGATTGTTTTCTTCTGCTGTCTTCTGGCCCTTGGTCAGCTGTTAAGATTTGCAGTCTTAAGAACTCCTGTTGATTGTCGTTGACTACAGATAATATTTGATATTATCTTAGCAACATCTGACATGATGTACAGTAACTTGCATTACCATTTTCGCATCCATGGATACAGTTTTTGTTTCTCAACTCATCTTACCTAGCCTTTAAACTTTTCATTGCCTTCTTTATTTGTACTTGTAGTCACTGACATTAATTGGATTTATTATGTAGTTAACCTGTTTTCAAGGGTTATTTGTTAAGAGATTTGTCGTTTGTAAAAGATCAAATATTATTTTGCTTGATTGCTTAAGATTTTTTTTCCCTTTTCTTTGAATGCAAATATTCTTTATAAAAAATATAGAGAACTCGAAATAGAATTTTAATGCTATGAATACAGTAATAATACAAGCATGCTGTCTCCAGTACCTCTTTCCTTTAGGTGACCACTGATTTCTTGTCCTCTTTCGCCTCTCATGTTCTTTTCTCCTCCTTTGTTAATTACCAACCAGTGTCTTCTCTTTCATCTCTGACTTTTTTCATTCTTTCTTAGCCACTCTTTCTTGTTTGATTAACTCAATTCTTTTTTCCGACTTTTGACGACTTTTAATATAAGATTTCATTTTCTTCATTAATTAAGCAAGTCACTCCTATTTTCCCAAAGCCTTTACATATCTCATGTATTAAAAAGAGTCGGTGTCATATTTTGCATCACCACCACATGAACTTTCACTAATTAAGGCTGTACCCATTTCCAACCATGGTGTTTGGGGAAAGCTTAATGTATGCTACTTTGTCTTTGCATTGCAGAAATCACTTACATGATTCAAACTTGTACATATTACCATTGTTACCATTATATTTTGTTTTGAAGTTGTTCACAATAAAAGTGCTTCATACCTTGGAATTTTTAAACTTTTTCTAATATGTATTAGCTGCCCCGTTTGAATTTTTTCTCATTCCTTACTGTAGATTACTTACACTGTTTAGGTAAAACATCACGTTTTGATTGAATTATTACGGTTTAATCTGCATTTTCACTGAAAATTTTCTTCTTGCATTTCTCAAGAATGAAGTGATTTCTTTTCCACTGTATGCTGAAGCGTTAAAGTATGCTTTTCATGATGAAAGAATGGTTCGTGTTGCAGTGCGTGCTTTGACATTAAATCTCTATCATGGTAAGTTGGTAAGGTCTCTCTATGGTATCATGAAAATCACTATGAAATTGACAAGAGTTTCATTTTTTAAAATATTTCCCTGTTTCAGTTGGAGATGATTATGTGAACAAATATGTCTCAAGCATTCCCATATCAGATTACTTTTCAGATTTGGTTAAACATTTCCAGAAACAGTGCATTAGCTTGGATGACATGGTCTCTAAAGTTATTGAGTAAGAAATGAAATTTTCTAAAACAATTAATCTATTAGATTTTTAACTATTAGAATGGATTCAATATATTCCTTTTGTGTCATTTTTTGGTTTGCTTATTTTTAGAAGGTAGCATCATCAACTTGTCTAATTTTTGGGGCTAGATTATTGAATTAGCGTTCTCCAGTCATTTTGGATGTGTTGTATAAGCTTGTTACTTTATTTTGATGCTCTATTTCTTATATTCATGTTACTTTGATTTCCTCTAGCAATTTCACATCGTTGAAAAGTTGACATCATTATGTGTTTTAAGCGAATTGTATTTTTGTATCTCAAACTTCATTTTCTCATCTTTGTGTTCTATCCAATTTATTTGCATACCCATGCAAATTGCTGTCAATAGTAATCTTGTTTTCTCTGCGAACTTACTTTACTTAGACCTCTACATTTTTCATCTCATAAGTGAACCATGCCTATTGATTAGCGGACAGCTTTTTTCTTTTATTTTTTTTAATTCCTGTAACAGATAAAAAGACAAGCTAACTTTCTCTTTTCACTCATGTGTTTACTTTTTCTTCTTCCCATATGTATGCAACTGGTTGATTTTTCAGCAATTTGCAATACTTGAATCAATGCGACTACCTCAAACATCTTTCATAAAATAACTATTTAATTTCAATTGCCTTGCCTTCTATTTGGTTTTTTTTTTTTTGAGTGGAATGTTGAATTGATGTATAAGTTTTCTATAATTTAAAGTAAACATCTGAAATTACAACATTACAGGATGAAATTGTAGTGATAATCCATATACATTCTGAAATAGAAAAACACAATATACTTCACTACCTTATAGAGTTAATTTTGATAAAAAGTTAATCCCCACAAAGGCAATACCCTGTTAAATAATTAAAGAATATTTACATTATTGTGCAAAAGTAATAAAGAACTGTTACAAAAATGTCTAATAGAAAGGGGAAAACCCCGTTTGGTTATAAATTATAAACTTCTAAATAAAGCATTAAAATAGATTAGATACCCAATCTCTAATAAAAGAGATCTTCTAAACCACTTTTAAAGCTAGTATATTTTTCAAAATTTGATTTGAAATCAGGATTTTGGCAAATTCAAATTAAAGAAGATAATATAAAACAACTTATATGGTTCCATTTTGAATGGAATGTAATGCTTTTCACTAAAAATGTTCATTCCAAATATCAAAATATTATGAATTCATTATTTCCATCATATTCAACATTTATTGTTGATTACATAGATGACATAGTAGTCTATTCAAATTCTATTGATGAACATTTCAGTCATTTAGAAAATTTTCGATGGTTGATTCTAAAAAATGGCTTATTAATTTCTTCTTTAAATATGAAACTCTTTGAAACCGAAATACGATTCTTAGGACAATATTACCAATAGAATAATAATTTCAATAAATAGAAGTAAAGAATTTGCATTAAAATTAGTGATTACATTTTAGAAATAAAACAACTTCAAAATATTCCTAGGTGCTTTAAATACGTTGCTGATTTGTATAAAAAATTTACATATAGTTACAATAATATTATATTAATTATTTAAGAAAAATCACTCAAATTGGATTCCAGAACATACACTAGCAGTCAAAGAATAAAATAAAAAGATAAATGGTCCATGTTTAAATTTGTTAGATCCCCAAAGCTCTAAAATAGTGAAACTGTAGCATCAAACATTTCATTTTTAGGCATTGTAAAGCAAAATGAAATGACTCTCTAAAGAAAAATTTGTTAGCTTTTACCCGGGAAAATGGAATCCTACTCTGGAAAAATATTCCACTATTAAAAATGAAAGTTTTCGATAGTCAAATGTATTTCAAAATTTCAAAATGATCTTTTATTGCTTACTAAGAATTGACTGCATAACAATAAAAATTCAAAGGATATGAAAAAATTTAGCATCTAAACAAATTTTTGAAGTATGCCAAGCACAATTATCAATATTAATTTTGTTATTAAATATATATTATCATAGACATGTTCTCTCTCTGATTTTTAACTCCTGAATTCTTACAGTGCGAAGAATAAGAATCCCTACCCGGGAAAAAGAGCCCAATGACACTAATTCTTGAACAGGATCAAGGGTTGCTAGTTTTGGAAAATAGGGCTGAAACTTTAATTAAAAACAACTATGATTAATCTCAAAAATCATATTTATATGATGTAAAGTCCAAAGAAAGAGAAGCATCCGGATCAACAGAAAAAACTATTAAAGAAGTTCTATTGGACACAAATATAAATGGATCATTAAAATAGCTTATACATATTTATTTGAGGTCAACAATGAATACCTAACACAAAAATCTACGTAGGATATTAACGAACGATATTTTGTTCCTGCCGCTTCTCCAATAAAAGTGGGCAAAAATATAGACAGATGAGAATCATATGATTCGCACTATATTGTATTGATATAGCCAAAGATATCGCCTACACAAATGTATGCTCAGAAGAATAATTCTTCAATTGAGCTGGGGGAATTGCATTGAACCAAGAAACCAGCATTGCGACCCTAGCAGGCACTATAAAAGTTTAATTACTGGTATTATGTAGAATGTATATTGAATGTATTTTGCATATTTAAATTAGAAAAAGTCAGACTTGGCTCTTTATAATGTCAATAGAATTAATTAAATCTTTTATCTCATCATAGTTTTTTAGATGGCGGAAGATATTTAGGGGAGATTTATTAATCCTCTCTGACCCAATAAAAATATGAATGCTGAGTAGATTTGTACCCACCATTAGAAGAAGTTACAAATGCAAAGAAGATAGTATGAATTACACTTCTTCACCCAATGCTAGATTCCATGGATATCAACCTAGAGTGTCCCAATTAAAAAATGATGATGTGAATAATGTTTTCCTTCTCGCATCTACAAAGTTAAATAGTTAGATCGAAATATGATCCAGGACAATCTCAAAATTTTCATGGCTATAAGTAAATAATAATGAAAAGCTGATATTCGTTTAGGGAAAACTGAAAAATTTTTCATTAAGACATTATGGGGATTAAAAAAAAAAATTCTCTAGTCTTGGGAGCAGATAAAAATAAGAATTTAGAAATGTGGGAGAGACATTTAATTAATTGTTTTCTTCAAGCAATAAATAAGTCATGACACTACTGAAAGGCGATGAAGAATGATGGCCGGCAGAAAATTTGAACCAGAAGATGAAGAATTCCTTAATCTAATGAAGAAAATGGCTAAGAATTTTCACAAAAAAGGTCCTGCAAGAGCATCATATACAAAATAAAATATATTAAAGAAACTGTCCACGGGACCCACTAATTTAATTATGGTATCAGTTATTAATTAGATATTCTATCTACGCTACATCATACTATTTTTTTTTTTTTAAGAATGATTACAGTAGGTATTCCTATCTGTTAATTAAATCTGTTTGACAGTTTGGAATAAATCTAGAGACTAGTTAGCCTATAAATAACACTCAACTGAGATGAGTTGATATCTATAAAATTTTCATCCACTCTTAGTTTGCTATCATACTACTCTGGTGTGCTGTATTACAATCAAGTTGTAAGCTTTATTTCTGTAAAATCGAATCTTCTTATAATTTGTTCATACGCTGTTATTTTTATTTCTCTTTATTTGCTACATAATAATTGATATCATAGCTTTCTAAATCGTGAGAGGCTAAGTATGTTTTAAGAACTGAAATCATGAACATTATATGTGGCAACATGATTATCATGAGATTGAAAATCAGTAAGTTGCGTAGAATCATATGGTTCTATAAATCATCAGCTGTCTTGAAAGTACTATTTCAAATCCAACTTTGAAATTATCTCTGAGATTCTTCTTATGCTAAATAGTCACTTCGTCTTCAGGGTTGTAAATCCGGTTGATCATTTAGGTTGTAAATCCTCTAAATAATTAACTGTGATTATACAATGAAGTAGGATAAAAGGTTTAATATCAGGCATAGTCCATTTATTTAGATCATTTTCATTAATTGAAAATATTAGCAATTTAGTATTTTTAAATTTAAATTTTGCATAGACAAAACCCTTGATATTGAATTAGAGCTGGATCCTGTCATGAGCTAGATATTTACGAACTAAGAGCAATCTTAGGATAATCATGTTGCTCATATAGTGTTCATGATTTTAGTTCTTAAAACATACTTAGTCGATCATGATTTAGATTGCTCTGATATCAATTGTTACACAACAAATAAAAAGAAATAAAATAGCAACATTAATATAAATCAAATATATGAAGATTTTATTTTACAAAAAATAAAGCTTACAACTTGACTATACTAGTAGCACACATAGTGTTATGATAGCAAGCTAAGGTGGATGAAAATTTTATAGAATATCAACTCATCTCAAATGAATGCTATTTATATGCTAATTAGGCTCTAGATTTTATTTTGGATTTCAAATAGATCTAATTAACATATAGGAATTCCGCATAATGTGGCCATTCTTTATAATAAAGTAGCATGATGCTACACAGCGCATTGATATAATAATTAAATTAGTGGGTTCTGTGAACAGTTTCTTTGATACATTTATTTTGTAGCTGGTGTTCTTATGGGGCCTTCTTCGTGGAAATTCTTACCCTACTTTATCTTTTCTTTTATCTATTGTATTCATTAGATTAAAGAATCCTCCATCTTCTAGTTTTGATTTATTTACAGAGCTTCATTTGTTCGTCACCTTCAGTAGTGTCATCTGACTTATTACTGCTTAAAGAAAATAATTCATTGAATTGCCTCTCACAATTTTAAAATTCTTATTTGATCTGCTCATCAGATTCTATAACTCTTTTCTTTTAAAATATTTCATAATTTGTTTTAGTAAAAAAAATTTCAATTTTCCTCCGAGGGGATATCTATTTTATTTAATATTTTTTTATAGTAAGGATAAATTTGAGATTGTCTTGGATCATAGTTTGATCCCAATATCAAACTTTGTAGATGCGGGCAAGGAAAATATTATTCACATCATCTTTTTTTAAATGGACACTCCAAGTCCATATCCACAAAATCTTGCATTGGGTGAAGAAGTGTAATTCAAACTGCCTGCATTTGTAATTTTTTATAATGGTGGGTATAAATCTACCCAACAGTCAATTTTTCTTTTATTGGATCAGGGATTATTATTAACTCTCCCCCAAATATCTAATAACAGTATATATATATACACACATAACATTCGTTCTATTATGACCCTACACATTACTAGCCATAATACTATATATAGTGTAACCCGCAATCAAATATGTATGTATGCTTGATAGAATAATACTATTAGACCCCCTTGATCCGTCTTCTTCTTGATATCCAATCCTCTCAGTTTCTCTACATAGTATTAGAGCAAGAACCGCTTCTCCCATCAAAATAACCTCCTCTCAGCCTCAACTAGAACCTCTAGGCAACTCTCAGCCCTCTCAACTTCAGCCCTTATTCCTCAAGAACCCAGCCATGGCCGTCCTATTCCCCATATGCTTCCCCCTTTCTCTCCCAAAAACCCTCTCCAGACATCTTCAAGAAGCTTTCAGCCATCAATAATTTAATTCTCCAACTAAAGAACTCAGCATCAACCGCAACTCTGCGTTCAGCCATTCTTAAGAACTGCAAGAACACCAATGATGCATTCCCAATAAAGAACAACAAGCCCAATCAAGAACCACCTCTCTACCTCCCAGCTGAGAATCCAAATAGCATCCCTTGATCAAAAGGAGCAACCATTCCATCAACCAAAACAACAACCTCACCTACCAAGATGAAACCAAGAATCTCAAATTCTTGATGTCCAACATCAAGAATTTAAACCACAACCCTCTAACTTCTGAAAACTGCCCTATAGGGAGAGCACAAGTAACCCAACTATTCAAAGTCAATAACCTATATGACCATCTCGACGGCACCAACCATATCTCCCATAACGACAATGAAAAGTATCAACTATGAACCTCAATTGATCAACACCTTATCGCTGCCGTCTACTCTCTAATATTCCCATCAATCCTTCCCCTACATCTTGAATGCTGAAACATGCTCTGAAGCATGGCACATTCTAAAAAACACCTCCAACTAACAAATCGATAAAGTCATTTGCTCAAGAACAAATTGAACGACATATCACTCAAGAATCGGTCAATGAGCGAATATCTAACGAAAATTAAGTCCCTTCTAGAAAAGATTGGAGCAGCCCTCAAAAATTGATAATGAAGATTTCATTCTTCACACATTGAATGAACTTCCATCCATATATAATTCTTTCAAAATTGCTAATCGAACCAAACTCACACCAATCAGCCTTGATGATCTCTACTCTCTCTTATGCAACGAAGAAATCAATGTGAAACAAGATCTCCACAAAGAAATTCAACTCTCCAACTACCCTTCTACCGACAACAGTCTTTCTCTTACCCTATTCTTTGACAAATTCCGTGGTAGAGGTAGATCCAATAGGGTTTGTGGCCACATGCCAAACCATAGAGAAATATCACACCGAGAAGCTATACCCGTACAAAGATAAGCCAGAACTCTCTCCATTCAATGCCAAATCTACGACAAAACAGGCCACTCAGCCAAAAACTATTGGCATCTGACGAACGCCCATTATAGGAATTTGCAGCAACCCTACACCACCCCTCTGCGCATCGATCTAGCTGTTGATCCCAATTGGTCTAAATTCGAGAGCCTTAAACCATGTCACAATTGATCTCAACAACTTATCGATTGCTGCAAACTATCAAGGAAATGACAGAGTAGCAATCGGCAACGTCCAATCTCTCCAAATCTCCAACATTGGCACCGGTATAATCCCAACACCCAGCTGTAAGTTTCACCTCAACCACTTTCTTCATGCCATAATGTTAATATAATCTTCTATCTATTTACAAATTAATATCTGATAACTCTTGCTCTATCCTATTTGATCCATATGGCTTTACGATAAAGGATCTCCAAATGAGTACTCCCCTTGTTAAAGGTCATTGCGTCAATGGACTCTACACCATCACTCACTCCATCTCCTACATCCTCTGCATTCAAGAAGATTTTGCGGTCAACCTCAACTCCTATGGTCCCTTGGCACTACTGACTAAGACATCCCTGCCATGAAGTTCATCAGCTTCTCCTCAAGCACAACCCCAATCTAAAAAACAGCAACCCACCGTCACCATGCACCAATTGTATCACAGAAAATATCATAAATTGTCGTTTCCCAAATTTACAAATAAAAGTATGATATTTTTGAATTTCTACATTCTGATGTATGGGCCCAGCTCTCTCATATCTAATGAAGGTTTCAAATTCTGTCTTCTTTGTTGATGATCACTCCAAATTATCTTGGCTCTTTCCACTCACACATAAATCCGAAACAATACAAAAATTTCTCTACCTCCAAAAACTCGTTGAAAATCATTTTAACAAATGAGTACAAATACTCCAATCCGATGGAGGAGAACAGAACTTTCCCCTTCTGAAATCTACTCAAAATATTGGCATACACCATCAAATGTCTTGTCCCTACACTCCCCCACAAAATGGGGTAGCCGAACGCAAACATCATTACATACTTGAAACAACCTGTGCTCTTCTTCATACAACTCAACTTCTCGAACAATTTTGAGTTCTCACAGCCCTCACAGTCACCTACCTCATCAATCGGTTACTCTCTCCAAACAAGCAAAATCTCACCCTATCAAATTTTGCACAACACCCCACCCGAGTATTGACACTTAAGAGCATTTGGCTGCCTTTGTTTCCCTTCTTTCACCACCAAAACAAACTAAACTTGGCCCCAAAACACTTATAGGCTTTAACCCCAAACCTCCACCCCTCTAATCTCATGTCACGTACAGTTCATTGAGCATACCTTCCCTTATCCAACCCTCAATAAATCAACAACCTAAAAAACTATGATGGAATATGAGATTTAATAATTTGTACTGCCATTTATAAAGAGTTAAGTGTGCTCTTTCTCATATGAATTATGAAGAATGCACTGAACATACATTCTACATAATCCAGTAATTAATTTTATAGTGCGTTGGGGTTGGCAATGCTAGGTTCCTTGGTTCAATGCCATTTGCCAGCTAAATTGATAAATCATTATTCTGAGCGTACATTTGTTGAGGCGATATCTTTGGCCTATATCTATTGTGGGATATATAATACTTCCTTGTGCATATAATATGAATTCCCACCTATCTTTATTTTGCCCACTTTTCATTGGAGAAGCGGCAGGACCAAGATGTCGGTCAATATCCTATGAGGATTTTTGGGAGCCTTCATTAGTGACTTTTAACTATCAAAGGTTTAAAAACGTCAACATTAACTTGCCTTAGAGACGGAAGATGCCTGAATTAGCATCCATAATGGGAGTAATCAAAACAAGTTTGTCATAGTCCAGTATATTTTGATGCATATCCAAAATTTAACCTGTCTTTATGATATCAATATTTTGAAGCTTGCAAATTACAACTAAAATTGCATGGATATGATTTTATATTAGGATATGAGACAATTGCCTTATTATTTTGAATTCATTTTAAAGTTAAGAATACATTAAAACCAAAAATTAGAAATTTAAATATTACTGTCGATAGAACTACTTTAATGTAAACCAATCTAATTGCTTCTCATGTAGCTACTAATAGGATAATTAAATGGAATAAAGTAGTTTTCCCGGAACAATGGAATTACCAAATGAAGTATTACCAAAAGCAATCATAAATCAAAATATAAGTCGATTACCTTAAAATGAAGATGAGATGCTCAGATTAGATTTTGCACCTAGACGATTCATCATTATACCTAGAATAAGTATATCGAGTACTTTAGCCACTTTGAAAATATCAAATCAAGATTAACAAATAGATGGGGAATCAATAGAAACGCTGATTGAAAATATAAGAATATTAGATAATAGTGTTTTACATCACACTATTATGAAGGGGAATAATTTCTCTTCTTTGGTCTGAGTTAAATTTTAGTATTGATTGATTACGGACCATAAATTAACATTAAAAAATATGCTAATGAGAATTTTCAACCTTCCAAGTATAAAAAATTTAGAACGTGGCATGCCAGAATGTTTCTTGAAAGAATAAGAAAAACCATGTAAATGATTATTTTAATCATTTAAAAAAAAAAACAAACTAGATAAAGGAATTATCACATTTGTTCAATGGTTCATAGAAAAATTGACATCATAAATTAATATAATTTAACGAGATTGGAAGACTCCCAAAGGAGATAAAATCAAATCAATATATTCTCTGGCATAATATACAATTGCAGAAAAAAATAACTTAGAAATACAAGCTTATGAATATGTTTCATCTCTCTTAAAAGGTTTCCAAAGTATAGTAAAATAATTGAACTTTACCAATAGTACTTAAGGTACCATTACAAGTAATTTAATCTCTTTAGGAAAGAAAATTGAACATGATGAAATTAATAAACATATGGAAGAAGCTAAAAGGATAAAAACATCTAATATAATTAAGGAACATCCCTCCTTAAAACCCTCATCTAAAATAATTACCTTTAATTTAGGATCCTCCTTGAAAGATATTGATGAGTTAATTATAAAATGAAGAATACAAGTATTCAAACTATAGAAAGTAATTTTGAAGTAACCTCAGAAACCGCAGTAGAGGAAGAAGAAATAGAAATGCTTAAAGAACATTTTTCTTAAATAAAAGATACTTAGAATTTACAATTATTAAAATGAAATACTCTTAAAGGTCTTGATAGACAATATTATTAGTGACTGACACCCTTGGATATTTTATTTGAAGAACACAATCTTCAATTACAAATAGTCTAATGATGGCAATCATATTTTTGAATGGAATATAGATGAAATTCTGAAAAACAAATTCAATACTTTACGTAGGACGATGATTTATGCAACTGCTGCCAAAACAAAGAAATGCTACTGATTCGCAGATTGCATAGATGATTACTTGTGGGTGCGTATGTTAAAATGCTAGTAAAATAATCATTTATCTGAAGTTTTCACATTACAAAAACAAATGGAAGTGATTATGTTGAAGATTCAGTTTTATATTAATATTAAATATTTTAGAAAATTATATGAGAACCATATCTGACGGGAGAAAAACACAGGCTCTATTACAAAACTTAAATGTTAACATAACCCATTTTAGATGGGGACGTTGTTTACAAGTAGAGTGATGACTCTGAATGATGCTTATAATATTTATTGGAAGTAGAAATTCATAGGAGTTCCAAGACTCTATGCTGAAAGATTAAAAAGAAATTGTAAGGAATATAGAAACCCCAATGTATAACATATGAAATTATTATCGTATGGAAAACTTATAAAGCATGTATAATAGAAGGGTTAGCTCTTTTGAATTTAATTTACGGTATCAAATAAAAAGAGAGATTAGATGAGAATTTTGTGAGCAATTTGCTTACAGAAAACTTCTTCCAATTTCTTTACTATAGTAGTAATAAAAAAAGATCATAAAAAGATTAAAAATATCATAATCATCATAGAACAAGAAGAAAAATGTAGAATTAGAATCTTTACAAAACAAAAAAGAAATGGATGAAAAGGAGAAATGAATAAATGTATAAAATGTGGACGAATTGAACATTAAACAAACTGATGTACATTTAAGAAAAAGATCAATGAATTAAATATTGATGAATGATTGAAAATTTTTATTAAAATTAGAAGTAATTCTTCATGACTCAGACAAAAAATCTGAAAGCTCTGAATCTGTAGCAATTGTTCTTAATAAAATTACTTCAAGATTATAGTAGAAACGAATGATCTATTAACCCTTGACAGATTCCCAAAAAGATGAATTAATAAAAAGTTAATCAGAAGCATCAGGATAAAACCAAATAAAAATTATTAGATTTATTATCAAATGAAAAAGATAAGAAAGAATCGTTTCAAATTTATACTACAATAACATTTAAAAAAGAATGAAGGAATAATCAGAAAGAATGATATACTTTGACCCAGTATTCAAGGCAATAAGTTAGTATTATAAAAAAAGGAAATTGTCTCTTAAAAAAACAGGTCCAAGACCAAAATAGGAATTACACAACTAGAAATTTAAAATAGAAAACAAAATAGAAAAATTAATAAAACCAATGTAATAAAGTTATACTAAATGTTCTAATGAACAAATCAAAGAACCAATTATTGGTGAAGTGAAGAAAGCAACTAGCTTGTGATGCCCCAAAAAAAAAAAAAAAAAAAAAACTCGAATGCCGGAATTACAACAAATACTAATCTGTTTACGACAGGATGGTCATCGCTGATACCAGTTGTGGTGCCCTTACCTAATCATAGTCGAGTTAACAACAACCCCACTAAGATTAAGTGTTGGCCCTTAGTATGGTACCACGTATAGTGCCCCGAATTATTAATCACTTAACATAATAACTCAGATTATTACTATAATAAGCCCCAACTTAGTGCTGGATTGATGTCTTCACTAATCCATCATTAAGCGCAGGATTGTATGCGAAATAATCACAAGTACTAAGTGTAATATATATAACAGAGATGTAGAAGCAATAAGATAGCATTCATACATTAATTCAATCAGTAAAAAATGAAATGAAATGCATTCATCTCAGAACATAAGGGTGCAGTAAAAAAACATATAAGTTCTGAATTATTACCAACCAGAGTTTATAAAAGTATTGAACAAAAATAAAATATTCTCTCTCTAAAGCAAACTAAAGGAACTAAATAGCATTCGCATGATCATTCTCATGCTCCTGCTACTCACCTGATAAGGGTTCTACGAACAACTCTAGATCTGAAATGTCGATTTTATATGCTAGGCCCAGCCAAAAAAAGAGAATCTTATGTTAGATAATTGTCTAAGTATATTTTATGCTGAATTTAATGAATTCTACATCTTTAGGTTATCATATTTAACTTAACATACACCGACTATGGGTGCAACAAGGAAAGCTATAAATCATGAATTTATAACTTATCAAAAAGGAGGTTAGTAAAACACATACCTCGGATCCAGTAGCTGCAACAAAGTTAGGCAATAATACATATAAATCTAAAGTAATTATGTTATGACTAAAATAAATATTTAACATGAATATGATCAAAAGTATACGTGATCAGTAGACTGTAAATGCAAGTAAATAGTGGTACGTATAAGTAAATTAGGTCAAGACTGAAATCAAGATTAACATCCTAACATGTATATAAGCACTAAAAGATTTGCATAAGTAAAAGGAATATGACATAATACGCATGTAAAGATTAAAAGTAAAAGGAAAGTTATAAAATTGTTATATCAGAAGAATTGACTAATAAAGAAATAGAAGTTGTAATTGAAACATATCATGCATAATCATTTAGCTACTCAAAACTAGAGCTGAATTGTATTGTACTGAATTGAAGAGGGTAGAAATACAAAGCAAATGCAATGTTTATTTTAATTATTTTACTTTACTTTTGTGGGCACGTACAAAAGTAGCTGAAGAGTTAAGCACGTCTGCAAGACTGAAGTGAGTTCCCGAACTAGAAACAACTCTCCCCATTGAGTACGTGTCAAGTATTCTTATATCTTCTTATAACCTGCCCATTAGCCATAATGTGTATACACAATCACCTGTCCTGATAAGAACCCAATGCAAAATATTTTTCTAGTTTTACTAAGTTTTCATTTTAATGCATCAAATTTATCTTATATGATATGTTCAAGATAAAATGGCTCAAATGCAAGGAGCCAAAGCAGCAAAAGTCAAGGAATAAGCAAGACTTATAATACAAATATATATGATATTTGTTATTTTCTATTTATTCGTTCTAAATATTCTGAGAAAATACAAGCTCATGATCTCCAATATTCTACTATCCAGTAGTTCTAAGCCAAATCAGATAAGCTCACTTACTTTATTTTAATTATCAAATTAGTCATCCTATATTTGTATTTTCTTTATTACAAAACTAATCTTGATATAATCTATCAAGATTAGGAGAAGAGGTTAAACTCTAATAATATGATTTAAGTCTCTTAACTTAGGATTCTTAAGCTTCTAGAGCTTAAGTGACTCAAATCTAGACTTAATTAGGATTTGACCTAAAGAACTCCCATTGAGTCTACTTAATCTCAAAAGGATTTACAAGCATTACAATTACGGATTTTAGGGTTCTAGGAGGGAACTATGGGTCTCAATTCCATATTCAAAACATCTAAGGTCTAACTTACTCAAATTCAGATATTATCTAGGGTTTGACTTAAAAGGAATTCCATGGAGTTCAATTAGCCCCAATAGAATCTGAAACTACTACCACTACTGATTTGATGCTTGGGGAAGAGAATATGGATCTCTAAACCATTTTCAATTTGCTAAGGTTTAAGCTTACTCAAATTAGGGTCAAAACTAGGGTTTAACCTGAAGGGAATATGATTAAATCTAATAGGTACAATCTAATCTAAACCTAGTACAAACACTAATCTAAGGGTTTAGGAAAAAGATGTGGACCTTAAATATGTTAAGCTATTGGATCTAAATTTTACTCACTTAGGAGCTAACTAGGGTTTAAGCTTAAGAAGGGTTGCTATGATTTAAATCGAATCAAACTAAGATTTTAAGCATTCTATTTACTATTTTAAAGGTTATGGGATCAATCAAGGATCCTAATTTGTAATATTCAAGCATTTTGACTTTTTCCTAATTAAATATCATTATTTTAGTAGTCTTAAAGTTGACTTTAAGAATTAAGGTTCCAATTTGATATTTCTCTATTTCAATAGGCCACTTACTATCTAAAGAGTAAATCAACGCCTAAAACACTTAATTTGGATAAGTATGGATCATAATATTAACTAATCAAGTTTTAACCTAATTTGTAAGTGATTAACAAAATTATTCACTGAACATGGAATTTATTTTATATTTAGGTTCCTTACATTTTTTTAATCAAAATGGTATATAATATTGTAATAAATGGTACAAACGCTGCTGAACACGTTGTAGATCCGCCTCCCTCATTTGACTCCACTTTTCGTGCACAAGGAAAAGCAGCCAATACAATACACGCTTCCATAATTAGCGCCCCCCGTTTCTTCTCCTCATAACAATTTGAAATTCTTCAGTATTTCTTCTGCAATCACTTGAACTGCAACAACCCACGTGAGTAATAACTGCCTGCATCCTCTCCAGCAATCGCCTATAACTCTAATTGCACTAAAAACTGCTCATAACCGCTCGACACCATTGCTATAATTGCCAGCTCGAAACCATAGGCTTCTAATCTATTAAGGTCAAGACCTGCTCATTCGCTCACACCGGAAGAAACGCGATCAGGAAGATAACAAGTGGCCAAAAAAATAGAGAAGAGAAGGAAAAAAACCCCAATAATTTTTTTCTTAGAAAATAAAGGTAGAAAAATTAGGCAAAAACAATCTTTTAGGGTGAAAACAGTCCTAGGATATAGAGCACAATGTGCAAATATGAAAAACTGCATACCATTTCTCCTTGTAGCTAGCCTGGTAATTTTGAAGACCTCGTGTATCGTCACTTCTTATAACCCGCCCAACTTAATTACAGCATCATTCATTAATTTTAGATCTTGGTCAAAAGAGCGTCATATTTTTTAATACTATTTCAAAGTATTATGTTGTCGAAATTTTCTAATAGTTACCCATGAAACTAGTAATATCTTGTATGTTGCCAAAATGTTGTGGTAATATCATCTTCGACTAGTTAAATTAATAAATTTATAAAATTTAGTAATAGAATAGTATTTAATGTATTAATTAATTAAATATTAACTACTAAATTTAATAAAACTTTTGATTTAATTACTGATCTTTATTGAACTCATTAATTAGTTAAAAAATTTAATTAAATAAAAAATATTTAGAGTAATTAATAATAGATAATCATAATTGAATTACTAATTAGTAATACTAAATAAATAAATAAATACTACATAAATAAATAATTAAATTAATTACTCTAGGGATTAATTCAATTTGCAAAGGACACGCTAATTGAGGCTTCTATATGAGACACTAAAGACTAAGTGCAAAATCATATTACTTTGAGGTTAGTTACCACATCAAAGTAGATGGGGATAATCAAGTGCGAGTCAATGATGTCAAAGGAAATTTGTTTCGGCAATGTATTTTAGATACAATACTCATGTGCTCTACCCTTACTCAAATGTACAAACATTCATCTCAGATTCTTACTTTTACTTCTCTGAGTACAAGAGTGTCACTCCTAATACCATCTTTTGAGCGCGTTCCCAAATCTTCTCTTCAGATCATTCTATACTACTATCAGTACCCTCGATCATGTCTGCCTTTCACCTGCTAACTACTCTTTGTCTACCACCCTTTGCTTGTTCCTACACAAAGATAAAAAAAGTTAATCAATATCATTAAAATTTATGAGGGAGTGAAAAAAAGTACAAGTACTGAAAACAGTTGAAAAACACATATGTAAAAGAGCGTGCATGTTAAAAATGCAACAAGGACAACTTAAAGAAAACCTAAAACATGCAATTCTTAATTGACCAAAATGTACTAGTCTTGTTATGACTAACCACATCACTTGATTCATAGTAATTTAATAAATCTTAGTTGAATCAATTTAAAATATTTTAACATCCAAATAATATGACTCATGCAACTTTGGGCTGCCTTGTCTAAATGATAAGATCGTAGGACCCATTATATCAGGCATTTTTAAATTGATGTAAATAATTAGACTACAAGTCCACCTGGGATGATTGAAACATGAGATTTTGATCAGGTTTAGTTCCATTTACCCCCTATTTGATGCTTGATGTAGGAAAATAATTCTCTTTAATTGAGAATTCTCTCATAAATGATTAGGATGGGTAATTAACTTTAGGGGCTTGCTCCTCTATATAATTCACAACCCTAGATTTAACTAAATCCTAAATCACTCGATAGGAAAAAATCTAGTTAAAATTCAAATTTAACCCATGAAAGTTTTTTCTATAAACCTAGTTCAGAAGGTGTAGATTGTCAGCAAATTTCAGGGTGATCACATTGTCAAGAATTTTATGGTACCATCTATGATTTGGAATCTAATTGAAAATCAAAACTGAAACCAAAATCATTTTGTTGAAAAATGAAGTTAGATCGCTTGGAATTAGAAGCTTAAAAAGTTTTGGGTTGCTCTAGTTTGAGATTGTGCTTTGTTTTGCTAGTGAAGCATATTGATAGCTTTACAAGTTGCCTCAAAAGATGTTATTTCTTAAAGCACTGTGGCAACAAACATGATTATTATTTGTGATCTGCTTTGTTACGGTGTTCGATGATTGCTACCTTTCTTACTAGATGATACTACCTATTTTCTTGTGAAGCATTTTGAGAGCTTTGCGAGTCTCTTAAGGCGAAGCCATTTTTTTGTTGAACTCCCTCACAATGGGTAGATGCACAAAACTAGGCGCAATTTTATTTTGTGGCCGGATAGATTTGGGTGTTCAATGATATATGCATTGCTTACCAGTTGATTAACAAAGTCTTGTGATCTCCTCAATACATGCTAAAATTTTGAACTGATGTGTTCTTAATGTTAATATTCTTGAATGGACTAGTAGTGTGAGACTTTAAAATATTATTAATACTAGAGATTTGTCAAATAATTGATGTTGGATAAGCCCTTGTTAATAAAAACCAGAGAACAAAAGGGATCGTTGCGTTTTGTGTTGCACTGTGTTTTGAAAACATTGGTTCTATAGCTTGACTTATAAAAGAAATAGATTTTTAAATTTGTGAATATTTATTTTCTTTTTATTATGGCTCATGAATCATTCACAGTATAACTTGGTTTGATTTCTGTGTGCTTGTGTGTTAATCAAACGTCAATTTCATATCAGACCAAGCATATCGATTATTCAAACATAACAAAACTCTACTGAACTCCAATCACAAAACTATGGTCATCCTTTAAACAGAATCCAAATATTTGTAGTGTTTAGTGGGTCTTCCATGATCTCCACATTAACTCATATCATCTGTCGCTGGTGCAGATACCCTGATTCTCAAGATGCAATTTCTAGCATTCTTGCTGCAGTTGATGAAATAGAGGACAGTCTGTACTATTTTAGTGATGTTATATCTGCTGGAGTTCCAGATCTTGGGAGATTAATAACTGATAATATTTTGCAGCTTTTAGTATTTCCATTGCTTCTACCCTCTATAAGAAAGCAGAAGATCGTAAGTGCATATTGTAATCCTTAATAGAGGCATCAAGTGCTCACTCGATGTTATGCTATATGTATGTATGTATGTGTATATATATATACATATATACATATATATATATACATATATTTCTTTATTTGTAATTATTGGCATTTTTCCTTAATATGGTGACAGGGTACAGAGATAGGCATCACTACTTCCTTTTATTTGCTTTGTTGTGTGCTGCGGATTGTTAAAACCAAAGAACTAGCTAACAGTATTGCTGCTGCTTTATTTTTTTCCCCCGTTCCAACATCAGAACTCACACCTAATGGCACTGTCCTGGAGCAGCAAGTATCTCTGGAACATGGGCAGGAAGAAGTATCTTTTTCACCATGTCAATCAAATACAGTAAGTCAGCATTCACGAGGCAGCTCTTGTTCTTCATGCTATGTGGATTTATCAAAAAATAGCAATGTCCCGATTGTTAGCTTGAGGTATTCTTACACTTGTTCTTCTAATTATTGCTTGCTTTATATAGAATGATGCATTAAATTGTTATTTGGATTATGAAAAATTTGAAATGAGTAATTTATGGGAGTATCCATTCACTGGACCAAACTAAGTTCTATTTCTAATTTAATTATGCTATTTTATGTAATGGCATCAGTTAGTTGTTGCCATATGTTTCTTTGAATGTTGTGATGAGTGCACGGGTGTTATGTATATACAACATCTTTTTGTGGGCTTTTACCTATTTGTTTGTGTAATTGCAATTCATTTGGTGGCCAGTGTTAACTTTCTTACAACTATTGATCACCCTTATGCAGAAGCTAGCTTAGCCACATGCTGGATTTATTTTTGGCTTTACACTATCCATTCTTGTGATTGACCTTGCCCTATGTCATGAAATTGCAGTTACAGTTTTCTTAAATTTTTAGCACCATTCATTTCAGGGGAATGCTTCTGTCTTATGTTTTTAGTGGACAAGATGTTCAGGCTCTTGGCTCATTGTGCTTTTTAGCTACATTGTTGCAAACTAAAGGTGACGATTAATCCTTTTCATTGACTAGGGTTGTGTGTTTACCTTTTCATATTTTTCTTTATTGTTGTACATCATTTTTGTAGAATTAGATGAGTCAATGCTAGATGGACTTGGAATTCTACCTCAGAGGAAGCAGCATAAGAAGCTTTTATTAGTAAGTATCAATAATTTTTTTTGCTCATGTAACTTAACAGTTATTTTCTAGCTTAAATGATACAGCTTTGTGTAATTTACTAGAACAGTTATTTGGCTAAAACAGTGTTTTCTATGCAAGTAACTTATCGTCTTTCTTTTATATCATTTTAAGAAATTATTATTTTGTTCTCTCACATGTACTTCTTAGGGCCAGTTCTGTGAAGCAGTGCAAGATACCTTAATCTTTGGTTATGAACCTATTTATGTTTGTTTTTCTATATATGTAAATCAATTATTAGAATTATCATCATACATGCGCATATAGTTTTAAATATGCTTCTTATATTAAATACCAATATTAAATTTCCTTCTGTAATAGTATTTGTGTATTTTGAAAATATCACGAGTGTGACAAGTCTATGTACGACTTTGTGGCCTCTGTATTTGATATTTTGCATGATTATTAAATTTAAACTTTTCTGCAGCACCACTTCTAAAGATTTGGTTTGGAATTTCTAATGATTTGCTATTATACCGTATACATTGTTTCTCACGGGAGACGTTCATTTGACCAACTTCTTTCTATTTTTTTTCTTATCTTCTAGTACTCTTACTGAATGGCTCTTCTATTCCTTTTCCAGGCATTCTCATTGTGCCATTAGCTATCACATAGTTTAATAAAAAAGAATGTTTGCTGGTAGCACTGCTCTTATGAAAAGTGTGATTATGGAAACCAATGAAACAACTAATGTATTCATAAAATTTATAGTAAATCCTGAGAATAAATTTGCAGTCATGTTTGTAGTAGCAAACTTGTTTACCAAGTTTTACCTGGCGCTTGCAATATGATCTTGGCTTCAGTATCACTTCTTGTGTATTGGTCCTTTAGAATGTTAATTAATTCAGTTTTATGCACCGGTGGATATTTTTTGAAGATTAGATTTTTCTTACATATAGGTGATAGTCTTAGTACCTCCACTAAAATAGAGCATTTTATCTTAGTACCTACATTAATAAACATGCTGGCTCTTCTTTTTCAACCACTCATTTCTCTTCCTGTTCCATAAATGATTTTTTTTTTTGCTGTCCTTAAACGCATCTGGGCACTTGCATAGATCCCTCAAAGAGTTTATACTTTTAGGTGCATCTTAGTACGATCAAAACAAATCTATATTAAAAAGTTAGATGGAAAAGGAAATCATTTGCAGTGAACTAGTTTATTGCATAAAATTCTTGTATTCTAGTTGCTTATTTAATGTCTTACAAAATTGGAAAGCACCAATTGTACTTAAGATCATGTATAAAAATTAGCTGATGCTATATGTATTTGTATTGTGCTAAAGATATTTTCGTTGCTGGCTAGTTAGAATATGCTTTTTAATGTTCCACGCTTAAAATTTTAATGAATGGTGTACATCGTTTATTTTTCATTCTTTTAATGTAATTATTAAAATGAGTTTAGTTGCTCAGTGCTGACAGTAGTGTTCTGTTACATTATTTTAGGAAAAAAGTTAATTTTTAAAATAGGTACAGTTTAGTTTGTATCAGCCGTTATTGGTATATTGCAATAGTATCTTAAATATTAAATTTACGTTTATGTTCTCACAATAATTTTACATTTATAGTGATGAGCTCATATTATAAGATAGCATTGTCTTAGCTTGCTGTAATCTCTGCAGGTTCAGTGAGTGGATCTCACTTTTGTTCTGGAACTCGTATCACTGGCTGTTCTGATGCTTGTAATGTTTATTTTGCTACTGTTTTATCATGATAAATTAGCAAGTAAAATTTTGTTATTACTGCAGCAAGCTTTGGTTGGTGAGGAATCAGGTGAAGAACAGCTATTCTCTCCAAAGATTAATAGAGAGACTGATAAAATATATACTGAACTTGATGTCTATTTACAAAAAACTAAGGTGTGTTTTTCTAACTTTCTTCCATTTGTTTTTGAGCCTTTTCTAAGAATTTAATCCTCGACTGCTGTAAACATAATTATTTTCTTAAGTTTGTAAATCATTATTTATATTTATATTGCAAAATAGGCTGATTTTTTTTTCTTAAATGATGATGTTTTGCAAAGTTTGTGATCTTTGTTGCAAAATGCTTACTATAATTGTGATTTGGCATTATAATTTAAAATCAATGTTTTGCAAAGATTTGTGTGATGTCCCGACGCCGGTTCAGCGGAAACCGTTCCGACATCGGGTGTTCATTTACCGCAGGATCATATTGAGTAATGAAAGAAAGTGACATAAAATCAAGGACATTTCTCATTTATTTCAAAAGTTCATATTACAAGGTTTTTCATCGTACTCCTCGTACAAAAGTGAAATATAAAAAAAATATAAAAGATAAGCAAAACAGCACCGTCGTAGATCCATTGACAGATTGAAAATTTTAAGCATCAATGTTCTTGTTTAAGCTCTTTCAGAAGTAGCTGATCTGGTATTGTACAACAAACAATATCGGAATTGGAATTCTCAGTAATTAGAGAGTACTCTAAGTGCCACAGTAATCAATGCAGTCTTACATTTTATAATAGCAGAGATGCGATTTGCGAAAAAGATGCAGGAAAAATAACGAGGTAAAAGCGCAAATGAAATAATTAATTTCCTACAAAAGATATTAGCACAAAAATGCAGGTTACTATGTCATTTTTTCAGTAACCCATCACGAATGTTGTTACTGATGTCATTTTTCCAGTAACAACCCACGAATGCTATTACCGATGTTATTTTTCCAGTAATTAGCCACGAATGCCGTTACTGATGTCATTTTTCCAGTAACTGATCACGAATGCTATTATTAATGTCTTCTTTCTAGTAATTAGCCACGAATGCTATTACTGATGTCATTTTTTCAGTAATTTGTCACGAGTATTGTCACGTTGGTTCCGAACAATCAACCAAGCTTCAAATTAAAATTTTTGGCTCAAAACAATTAAAAGCTAAGCAGTAGTAACAATACAAAATATAATACTTGTCATATACTGGTACCTTTTGTCTTTTAAGTTCAGATGAGTGACAGTTCGCTCAATCTACATTTAAGTTCCCGATATTTTAGTGTTTAGCTAATGATCTTAGGAATATTATTTTCTTTTAAGGATTTTCTTATATTCTTCTTTTCTGCCCTTTTCTTTTATATTCTTATTATGATATAAGTTCGTATTTATTAAGTCATTTGTTGTAATCATATTTTATTATTATGATCATATTAATGTTATGAAAGAATAAAGATAGAAAATGATCGATTAGAAATAATAGACATTTTTATTACATTTTCACTATTATCCATTATGATAATGTGAACGATGTATTTGAGATGTTAATACTATTACTATTATTATCATACTAATGATTAAGCACAAAAGAAAAATTTTATTTCTTTTCTTTTCCATTTCTTACCTTAGATTAGGATTGCTTGGAAAACGAAGGAAGGCCATAGGCTGCTGTTGGCTGGCAAGGCGGCAGCTGTCTGCTGGCCGGCTGTTGTGGGCTACGGGAGGAGGGCTGGCAGGGCTGAGGAGGGGGAGGTCGGCTGCTGAGGGCTGAAGGCTGAAGGCTGGGGGAGCTGCTGTGGAAGTTGGGGAGGGCTGGAATGGCAGGAGGAGAGGCTGGGCTGTTGGCTGGGAGAGGGAGGAGAAGAGAGGGCTGCTGGCTGGGAGAGGGAGGAGAAGAGAGGGCTGCTTGCTGGCTGTGGGAGTTGGCTGGAATGGAGAAGAAGGAGCTGCTGGCTGTGGGAGACTTGGCAGGGGGCTGCCGGCTGTGGTAGGGGAGCTGGTAGGGGTTGGGCGCTGGTGTTTGGAGAGGAGAAGGGAGGGCTGGCTGCTAGAGGGTTGGTCGGGGTGAGGAGGAGCTGCTGGCTGGGAATGGGGAGAAGAGGGCTGGCTAGCAAGGGTTGAGGAGGAGGATGGGCTGCTATGGGGCTGAGGGCTGGGGGAGCTGCTGGGAGAGAAAGGAGAGGGGAGGTTGCTGCTTTAGGCTGGCTGTTGACAGTTTGAGAGGGATGCTGAGAATGAAGGGGGATAAGGGAGGCTTAATGGAGCGGATAAGGGGCCATTAAGGCGCTAAATGGGCGGAGATGCTTCCGAATGGGAAGAATCGCAGATCAGGTAGGGGCGAAAGGGAAAAGAAAGAATTTTTTTAAAGAAATTCTTAATTTTACTTAAACTCAAATTAATCGTATTTTTTTGCCTTTTGGCTTCCAAATACAATGAAACTTGGCACCGAGGTGTGTTATGACATTATGAACACCTTTGAGTCGAAAATTTTCGATTCAGAGTAATATTTTATTTTATATTAATTTTTGAGTTTAAAAATTTCAAAAATTAACCACGATCAAACCGGCGATCAGAATTTGATGAAATTTTTCGAGCAGTTTTTTAAATAATATAATTAACATAATGACACTGAAAACGATGAATTCGGGCACGTATTTCAGTGTTCATGATTTTTAGAATTTAAATAATTCAGAAAATAAACGGGAGCTTCTGTTATTCGGATTTCTCCCAAACTAGGGCTCTTTGATCTTTAAAATTATTCTTACCTATGGTATTTTTGTAATTCCCCGGGATCCTGATTTCTAAGGCGGGATTTGACCTAATTTGCAAAGTAACGACTTTGGGTCGTTATAATTTGTGACTTGGTATCAATGGCCATTGTGCATTTCTTGCTGCTCCTATGGATCGAAAATGTATACATACACTCATTTTGGAATCGTATGGTATTCAACACTTGTTTAGTCAGCCATTGATCTCCTTGTCATCTACCACTTGCTGAGTTTATGATGACATCTTATGGACTTCCGTAGTTTTCGAATCTACCCGTTATCTCATTGGCACCTATTCAATTCACAGCTCAAGCTGTAGTCAAAATGTGAGCCCTCATAATCAAGTAGCGTGTCTTGTTGCCACGGACGTTTTGTGAGTTTTCTTTTGTCCGCGATATCCTCGTGTGTGCGCTCAAGGTAATTGATTTTATTCAAGATTTAGCTTCTCCCTTGCAACCCACTTCATGTCAAGTAAAGTTTTTGATCTATCATTTAAGCCACGTCAGATGCTCAATCTAGCCCTATATTGCCCATGCGCCCACAATGGCTAAAACAGTTTGACTTTTGACCCAACAAAATTGGTATCCTCTTTTTATCTATAAACATTGAACCTTTCTCTTTCTCATACACAAGATAAAGCCCTAAAATCTTAATCTCTGCCATAACGACATATGAACGATTGGGATCTGATCCTTTTTAAAGCCCTAAATTCTTTGTGATCTGTTAATTTCGAAAATTGTGCCTATAATTTCTAATGAGACCAAAACATGCTTTGGCATTGCAAATATTTTAAATGAAAATTTAATTAAGTAAAAAGAAATTTAAATGAATTATTAATCATGGTTTTCACTTTAAACTTACAGTAAGTATAATTGGATGCCAAATTTTGTCTCAAAGATTTAGGTGTTGAATATGTAAATATTTTTGAAGTCACTTAATGATGCCCAGGTTGAAATGATTATACAAAGAGAATATAACATCTTTCATTTATTTTTGAGTAGGATTAGGTGTTGATAGGTGGACATCAATTATTGAACAATGCAATTACCACTTCTTCCATTTAATATGATAATTGTAATAATATTGTTATTAAAAGTTTCAAAATTGTAAAATAAAAATACAAATAAAAATGAGAGAAGAGTTTGCTATTCAACTATTTTCAAAATTGATACATCATGCAAAAAAGTATTGCTCTATTTTAGTGCTGTTTATATCAAGTATTTAGCATTCATTTGATACTCAAACTTCCAAAGAACTCTTCTTTTTCTTGCTAATCGTACTTGCACTCTAACCGAAGAATAGCCGTTAGTATATTACCAAATACAAAATAGACAGACCTGTAAAAGTAGCATGCACAAATGCAGGAAACCTTTGAAATGCATAAAATGAAAATAATGATCATTCTAGTTGATCACACACATATCCGCTAAAAACATAAATTGCGTCAATTCAGTGTAGCTGTAAATGATTTAGTTAAATCATACTAAGCTATTAGTCCAATACATAGTAGATCTAAGTGAACTTGTTTGAGGCGTTCTAAGACAATTTAATTTCTAGTAAATCCAAGCAATTAGAGTTGAGTCATGCTCATTTAAATGATCTGATTCTTAGTATAACTAAGTGCTCTTATTTGAGTTATGCTAAGTTTAACAAATCACTTTCTAGTAGATGTAAGTGATTCGAGTTGAGTTGCGCTAGTAGAAGCATACTAGGTTAAATAATTTGATTTAACAAATCACTTTTTAGTAGATCTAAGCTATTCTAGTTGATGCATACTAGGTTAAATAATTTGATTTCTAGTAGATTTAAGTAATTTTGGTTGATATATACTAAGTTAAAACTTTGATTTCTTGCGGATGTGAGTGATCCTAGCTAAATCATATTAATTTATATTCTATTTATAATAAATTTAAAATATTCTTTTTAAATCACACTAAGTATTTTTGACTCATAACCGACAACATTATGTGCTATATCAATTCCTAAGAAATTTGAAAGATCTTAATGGACTAGGTTTGAGCTTTATTATGCTTTTATTCTTGATTGATCTAAAGGTTTCTATTGAGTATATGTATATTATATATATATATATATTATATATGTCTTCATTTTTAATCAATATAAGAATCACCTAAAATGTCATATGATATGTATATGTTGGGCCTCATCATCTAAATGTTAAGGTTGTAAGACCTTTGCCACTTGGGCATTCCAAGTTATGCAAACCATGCCTTAAATTTAAATATTGGCATTCTAAAAAATTAAACCCTTTCTATGGTTGGACTTTGGGCTTTTTAAAGTACACAAACCTAGCTCAACCTAAACCTAGTCCAACACCAATGTTAATAAGACCTGTGGCTAAGCAATCATATGTTAACTCATCCCAAATATTAACCTCTGATTAACACTCATAAGCTAGCCAATATCAGAGGATTATATGGAAAAACTCATATTTTTAAGCAAAAAATAATAAAATAAAAATCAACTGAGTAAAGTAAAAAGAAATAAATTTATAGTAGTTTGGGTTAATTGTAAACTATAGTTTATGCTATAAACTTTTGTACTCGGTAAAAATCACCATAGGAATGACATACATATTGTTTTGGATAAGAATTTAAAGGATAATGTAGTGAAACTTAAGAGGTTGGAAGAGAATTATATTCTTAAAACGTATAATTAATGGAATAACTTTTAATATTACAAATATTTATGCCTCTCAAATAGAATTATATATATGTATAAAAAGAAAAATTTTAGCATGATTTGGATGAGTTAGTTCAAAGAATATCTTAAGAGAAAATGCTTTTTATAGAAGATTTAAATGGATATATTGGAAGGATAATTAAAAGATCAAATAACATTCATTGTGGTTTTGATTTTGGAAAGATTAATGATGAAGGAAGAACTATTTTAGAGTTTATTTTAGCTTATGATCTTATGATTGCCAATACTTACTTTAAAAGAAGGAAAGAATGTGTTCACTTATAAAATGGGGTTTTTAAAATTTAGATTGATTATTTTTTCTTTAAAAGAGATTATTTATTTTGTATGAAGTATAAGATTATTCCAAATGATTATTTAACAATCAATATCATTAATTAGTTTTTGAATTTGAAAATAAGGGTAATAAAAGTAATATTAAATCTAAAATATGTTATAAAGTAGATTATGGAATCTAAAAAAATGTAATATAAATGTTTTTAGTAGTGTATTTTTAAAACTTGGACAATGAGATTTTTAGAGTGAAGCCAACGTTATGTGGAATTCAATTTCTAATTGTATTCGTAATCTAGCAAAGATTTACTTTGGTGAATTAAAATGGATTGTATGTTTTGTAAGAATTTTAAGATTATTCCAAATGATTGTTTAACAATCCAATATTATTAATTTGTTTTGAATTTGAAAATAAGGGGTAATAAAAATAATATTAAATTTAAAATATGTTTTAAAATTAGATTGTGAAATCTAAAAAGCAGTAATATAAATATTTTTGAAGTGCATTTTTAAAACTTGGATAATGTGATTTTTAGGGTGAAGTCAATCTTATGTGTTGCTAGTTGAATTCGTAATATAACAAAGATTTTACTTTGGTGAATCAAAATGGAGAGTACCCTATAATAAAGATACATGGTAGTGAAAATAATATGTCAAGTTAAGATTAAAGATAAAAGTGCATGCTATACAGAATTATTTAAATGCAAGCCTTATAAGAATTGGAAAAAATACACTAGATTGTTGTGAATCAAAAATAGTAGTTCGTGATGTTAAAAGTGCAGCATTCGAAGATTTTATATAATATTTTAGAAATTGTTGAGGAAGAGAGACGCTTATATAATATATGTTAAATATATCAAAGACGGTAATAAAAAATTTCTTTTTATGGATGATGTTATTCAACTTAGATGAATGGATTATTTTACTATTCTTTTTATTTTGATTTTATAAAAGTCAAAACCTATTTTTTCAAATAATATACGGAGTCTTATATTTTTTACTTAA
This sequence comes from Gastrodia elata, assembly GCA_016760335.1. Classification (NCBI taxonomy): domain Eukaryota; kingdom Viridiplantae; phylum Streptophyta; class Magnoliopsida; order Asparagales; family Orchidaceae; genus Gastrodia; species Gastrodia elata. Next base: position 1,704,404 of record CM028681.1, on the reverse strand, counting down.
AAGGCCTAACCTTAGGTTTCTCTTATATGCAAGGAACCAGTAATATAACTTCTCTTCAAGAAAGAAAAGAAAAAGATAAGCAATAAGCAGTTTAGGCAACGACAACCTACCGGTAAGTAGATTACGTCTGCCGAAGGGATGGGGGCGTGTATGACCCAAGAGTACTTCTCTAATACGGGAGGATTCTGGAAGCAGCTCAAGTGAAAGATCAGAGCAGTTGACTGGGTGAGCTTATCAAATAATGTCATTTGAACAAAGTTTTACTCTACAAGACCTTGAGATCTTAGTATAGTAGATATATATTCTAACATCACTTGTCGCCTTTTGGGGTAAAGCAACATTACTCAAGAGAGAGTTAATTGATTTTTTAACTTATAGAAATTGAACTTAAAAATAACTCAAATTTTTGTGAGTTTGAGATATTTTAAATAAAAAAACACTTACGAACATAAGCATAAAAGCAAAATTAGAAACTAAAAGCAGAAACATGAAAAAGAACATTTGTAGCCGCATATTTCACATCTACTGTTTAAAAGTTTCACCAGTTTTAAGATTTCACTCGTGAGTTGTCTTCTTGTTGTCCTAGGTAGAGAAGCACGTGCATGACCTCTTTCAATCTATTTGATGTGTAGCTACAAAAAGATCTTCCTTCTCAAAAATGCTCCTTGGTGGAGTTGGCAAGGTCCCTCCTTCACACACTGGCTATGGAGCTGCAAAACTTTTCCTTCTTTCCAAGCTTGTGTCAAGGTAGAGGGCCCGCTATCCTTCATTTGCAAACAATTCACCACAAAGTTGACGAGCCTTCCCGTATTCTCAAAGCTTTGCCAAAGCGGAGCTTTCTCAATCTCTCATTTGCAAGCATTTTACTTGTGGGAGCTTCTTTTCTTGCACATCCCTCGAGAATAGGTTAGAAAAATAAAATAAAATTTCAAAAAGTCTTAATGTGAAACTCTCGAGATTAGTTCTTCCTAAATTTTGAGAGAGTGCTTTGATCTTTCTGAGAGTGCCTTGAACCTTTATTAAGATGCTTATGATGTTGCTAAATTTGTGTTTGAGATGCTTATAGGTGCCTTAAGGTGTGTTGGAATGTTGTCATACGACACCTATTTATAGGTGAGATGAGGGGGCCGGTCTAAAGCAAGATTTTATTTTACTTGCATGAGCACGTGAGCTAGCGATCCGTGATCCAGGCTATTTCTTTATGGATTTTTAAGGTCGGGAGCTATCTAGGCTCATTTAAGCAGACAATTTGGCAGCAGCACGTCATCCTATGGATCAACTCTCAATAATCTGGGCATGCTTAGGCGCATGATTGGAGCACCTGGGAGCGTGTGTCTGGGCTTGAACGCGTAGGAGCAAAAGATGTGCAGGCTAGGCAAAACACATAATACGGATAACTCACTGTCCAAGTGATATATCTTTTATAAATTGCTAATAATAGGCAACTTTGAAGCCTTTGAACTTTCTTGCAGTAAACACTAAATAAAATTATCAGTCCAAAGATAAGAAAATAAATTTATTTTGCGATCATCAAAATCAAACTAGGAGATAAATTTGGACTTAAACTCTAGAGTTTAACAAGTTGATCTAAGATAACGAAACTATGGATCTTGATTGTATCTATTTTAATTTATTTAAACATGCCATCGCATACATGTCCAACTGCTAAGTACACTCAGCTGCAAGCCACAAGCAAATTTTTTAGTCGAAAGTGCTATTCTAAGAATAGGAGGGTATTTAACTATAGGACATGCGCCCATAGGAAGTCCTTGAGATTGGATCTAATCAAATTGCGATTTATTTATCAATGAAGTCTGGTTAATATATCCAAATCAACCTCCGATAAAAGTATACTCATAAAACTTGGGTGTGCGAGACTCCTGCATTTTTTTGAGTTAGCTGCTTAACTTGATATTTACTTAGAATGGCTTGGCTCAGTTCTGTTGTTTTTTTCAAAGGGAAGCAATGCTTGCAGTGCAAGAGATAAGCGGCAACTGAGCTGCTAAGAGATTTGTTTGTGGTTGAATTTTCCATAGCAATTCTTGCCGTATGAATATTTGTTCTTTAACATTCTGCTTCTATTGCAAAAAAAAAATAAAAAGACAATTTTGTTGAGTTGTAATATAGGTCTTTGTTTTTCTGTTTTTTTTTTATTTGAGTTAGGTTGCTCTCTTATTGTTGCTGAACTTGTATTATTTGTGAGATGACATAATGGCATTGTAGAAGTTAAAAACGGATTTAATATCAATGCCAATGTACGATACTTAAGCCAGTTTATATTAGAATTGTTTTGTTATACGAACTTTCAGATCCTGTTCTATTTATTTAACTTGACTTAACACATAAATCCTAATATATACTAAGATTTGAATATTTTCACAAACAAGAAATAACTAGTGCTCACAACAAGTTTTGCACTGATCCCAGACGAACATTGTGCCTTTGCAATTGTGAAGATGCACTTCTCCTATGGATCTATATCAATATCAACTACAGCAACCTTAGCTCAACAACTGTTTGTACCAGATTTATGAATCTTTATTATCATGTGATGCCATTAGAATTTTACATTTTCATCTATAGAAAGAATTATTTTTGGTTGCCTGATGTGAGTTTCTGTATCTCCTATATAACTTTGTATGAGCTACATACAAGCTTAATCAAATAAGTTTTTCTATTATCAACTATTGACTACTTTTAAGATTGTTAATCAAGAGGAATTTCATTAGCAACCGGCTTATTAAATGCTTCCTTTGAGGCTGCTGTTTTGTTGTCTTCTAAAATTCCTTATCGTGGCAGTGTCAAATTTGTCAATTATGCCATTGTAATTAAATTTGAGCTTAATTCCTAAGTTTATTTTGGGTATGATGCTCTACATTGGAGCCGTATTGAACATGCCTTATTTTTATGCACATGCATGCAGGATCAGCATGCTTTATCCTATATCATGGAAGACCCTTCAACAATCTTCAAGAAGCATAGATATGAGGTTAGTTTGTTCCATTTTATTTAATAATGACATTTTAATGCTTCTGTTTATGGTTTATTTCAATAGCGATTTCTTAATAAAAATTGTTAATACTTTTTGTATTATGAAATGCTGAAGAGTGTGGATCAATGGTGGTGCAAGTTGCGTTTGACATACTAGTAATTATACTCATATTTTTTCAAGTAAGATGTGGATAATGGCCTTTCATTTGCTATTTCTATGTAATATATTTTCACATGTTCTGTGAGAAACTTAATCCAATGCTAACATGTGCCTTAATAACCTCATACTTGTATTAGATATCTCCGCAATGACGATCACTTTTGCTTTAAATGAAATGTAATGTCTTCGACTATCATACACCAGGCACACAAACAATTTGAGTTGTGAAATTTATCTGCTTTCAAGTTTTGCTCGAATATGATAGAAGTAAACGATCTGCATGGAGACCATTGAACAAATGAAAGATTTGAGCCTTGCCCAATCGTTGACATTAACATTACTTTTTAGGGTGTATGAATCAATGGGGTTTAGTTGGATTTGGGACACTGCAGATAAATTATCTTTCTACAAAAAGATCGAACTTTTCAGTGCGAGCTAACTTTTTGGGATGCAGAATTAAACCTAACACTGTTATTGGCATTAACTTTAATTAATATCACAAAAACTTGAAGTTTAATAAACAGAAGACTAGTTATACTGCTGAATAAATTTGTCTGCCAGGTGCCAAGAGAACGGGTGGCAAATGTAGAAAAAATGTTAAGATTGATGTGATGAAAATATGAAGAATAGAGCACAAATTTTGGCTTTAGTGATGTGGCATGAGTAGCACCTTTTAGGGGCATGACTGAGTGTAGAATATAAACCTTAGTAAAACTTGTTTTGTTAATCGTAATCCAAATAACAGTATTGTCTACTTGGTACTTGTGTAATCTTTTAAATATGATATTTTTTGTTCGGTGTTGTTTTAGATAAAGCTTACATAGCTATCAGAAGATTTCAACAAGGATTTTTTTTTTCTTCCTATTATGTTGCAAAAATTGAGGTAATTTAGGTAACATTAATGTTGAACGCTGTCTAGATGTTCTTGATGGGGACAATTAAGGTTTTTCAAAATTTTCAAGCTGTTTTTTTTACATTCAAAATTTTAGTAGTACAACATGACATAATATTTATCGAGGGCATATATTAAACTAATAACACCTCAGCAGTTATGACATTTGTAAGAAATTGCTGACGATTCAGCATTTTAACTTTGTTTTATAGATCCATATGCAGGGAGTAAGAAGGAAAGGAGGTGGCAAAGATTATTTGTCTAGGAAGGATGAATCAATGATTGCATAACCTGTAATGATTTAACACCTCTTGTAACTATTGAAAAATGGAAAAGTAAAACTTACAAACTCTGTCGCTTGGGATAAGGCTAACAATGATAATTGAGAAAATTATTGAATCTCTTAATTTTAGGATAAATGCTACAGGAGTATATATTTGTTTTCAATGTGGATATATTCAAGTGATTTCAAACTTCTTTTCTTAACGAATCTATTTATATTTTGTATTGCTTCATTGTTGAAGTTACTGTGGTGGTGTGAAGTTGAAGAACGATTATGTGTGCGTAAATGACTATTCAATTTCAGCAACACGTTTGTGGGTTAAACGAAGTTAGAATGACATGAAATTTTTGGAGGATGTTTTTGGTTGTGTTAAAAATCTATATAAACTATTTGTTTAGATTTTTGTGGTTGTTTAATGGGTTTGTGATCAACAAAGAGAAATAAGGATGAATTTTGTATAGTTCACAACAAGGAGCAAGTTTTCGACGAAAATGGAACAAAGCACAATGGGATGATGGGGAATGGAAGGGAACATATAGAATAACATAAAATAACAATAACACAAATAAAGAGAAAGATAAACTTGATCAAAATCATGCACACCTTGATTCATTTATGATTATACACACCCTTAGCCCACTGTTTATGCACATTGACGGATGTTTCAGTTGTCAACACCAAAACTAAATGCTCTGAAGCAATTTTCTTGAAGCAAATTTCATTAACCATTCAATAGGGGTTTTCAAGAGTATTAATAGCCGCCAAAGCCTAATAACAACTAGCTGCGCTAAAAAAATAGTAAAGGCCCGTGTAATTGTTATTAGCCTATGACATTCTTGACATATACTTATCATGAAAAAATCATAGATGCAGAAAAAACTAAGTTTTATATAAATGTGACAGGTCTGCACAACGCCACATAAAATAACTCATCACACCCTATAACCTGTCATTAAACACGACTCAACCGAGTACTAGTCAAACTCCCAAGCTCCTCAAATATGTGTCATATTGACTATGCTCCCGTGTAGATTTTTGTGCTGCCGTGTAGATTTTTGTGCTGCCGTGTAGATTTTTGTGCTGCATCATATTGACAATGTAATAGTTTGCCAAACCAATACAAAATTAAAATATATGGTTCTACAGGATAATTACTGTTGAAGACTTTTATTAGAATAGTTGTATTATTCTCCCCACGTTACTTAATACATCATTGATTTTGGGAAATTTCTTGATTATTTTAGATTGAATGATTTTACACTGTAATATTTATGTCTGATTTGGTCTCCAAGCATTAAATTTATTATTAGTTTGGGCCAAACTCAGATCACAGTTGAATCAAATTGAATTATTGGGAACAGATTTTGATCAAATTAAATATTTGGAAGACTAAATTCTGCAGTCTTGAACTAAGTTTGTCAGTATTAAATAATTGGGGGGATATTTTGTAAAATTTCTTACGATTGTAGGATTATTTAAATTTAAACTTAAACTTAAAATACATAATGCAGTTTTTCTTTTCGTTACTGTAATTCTTAACCCGTTTAGTAACTTGAGATGGATGCAATGTTTGGAAAATCTGGCATATTCATATAGAATATAATGATGACCTAGCTCTTAATAAATTTTTTATTTTTATTTTTTATAAATAGTAGTTCTTAATTTTGTTTCAAGTTTTACATTGCTCTTAGTTTAAATCTAAGTTGTTTTGAAATATGGCTTTTTAAATCCTAAAGGTATATTTAAAATAGAGAAGCATTAGTAGTGTATGACAATAGCAATGCCTTTCTTTTTATTTATTAAGTCGATGGTAGTGATTTAAGCAGAGAGAAAGATTTGGGAAATGAATCACACCGAGAAGTAGAGAGAAAAAAAAGTCTTCAACAAACTCTATATATCATGGCACAAGTGTACGACGACAACACCAAGTCTTAATCCCATTAGGTGGAGTCAGCTATATGAATTTTTTGTTTCCATTATGCACGATCAAATAGAAGCCCCTCCTAAGTTCTAAATAGAGAAGATTATTCTAATGGTTTTTATCTTCCTCTTTTAATAGGGGCAAAATTTATAGTTAATTTTTCTAACAAGGTATTGTACGGTTTACACTTAATATATCTAAAGCATCTAAGACTCTGCATTCAATAATCTTTCCTTTACTGGAGCCACTCCAACTTTTCTAAACTCATTTATCATTTATTTTTACTAGTATACCCACATCCATTTAAGCATCTTCACCTCTTTAATACTTCTTTTATCAATTTATTCTTTGTTGGCCAATGCTCAATCCCATATAACATAGTTGGCTGTATAACTGCTCTTTAATATATATTTTTAATATTTAGTGAGATTTTTTGATCGTATAATACTCTAAAAGTGCTCCTCTATTTCATCCAACCAACTTGGATCTATTAATCAAATCACTCTCTATTTCACCATTATTTTGCACAGTTGAACCAATGTATTTGAACGTATCGCTCTTCTTGATCATATGGTCCGCAATAGTTATATCTTTGAGATTAGGTCTTTTAATACAGTTGAACTTACGGTCTATTTATTCTATATTAGATTTACTAAGCGATAACCTTTAGATTTTAAAGTAATCCTCCACAAACTCACTCCTAGGAACCTCCTATTGAATGTGCTCGGAAAGAACATATATATTTAAAGCAAAATGTATGGGCTAAGAGCTGAGCCACGATGGTTCAATAGTAGCCGGAAATTCATTAGACAAGCCCCCTTGTGATCCAACACATAACCATATCATGGCACAAGTGTAATGGCATTTGAAATATTGCAATGATTCAGTAGTAGACTTGTGAAAGTTGCTTTTAAATGGGTGTTTTACTCTGAGCAGTAGATATTACTTGATGTTTTTTTATTTTATTAGCCCTTTGTGATTCATTTATTTATTATCTTGAGATATATTGAGCATTTGGTGATTTTTACTTTCTTGTGTTCCTTTTTTTGTACAATAATAGAAGTGTGAATGAACTAAGCCAAGTTATTGTCAACTCATAAGATTTTGGCTAGGCTTGAGCTTGACCTGAACTTTTTGATGGGCTCAAGTTTGGCTCATATAGTTTCATGTGAGTTCAAGCTTGACTCATTTAATTTTATGTGAGCTTGAGCCTTGCTAGTGAGTACAGCTTGATTTAAAAACTTGAGGTTGACTCATTAGGTTTTGGCTATGCTTGAACTCGAGTTGTCGTGACATTTAGAAGTTTTTTATTCAATATATATATATATATATATATATATAGAACAATTTGCTGGCAATTATATTTATGATAAAAAAGAATTCAATAGACGTGGTTGGTAGCCTCCAACAAAAATAGAAGCAAAAATTAAAATAAACTAATAAAAGGAAAAAGTAAGAAATGTAAAACGACCACTAACTCCCCTTGAAAATCTCGCATAGGAGATTTCAGTACAAGCACCCTAGATGTAAATAAACCAATATACGCAACTCCACGCGAGGTATAGAAACTTCAGAAATTTTCAATGGCCTTTCCTTTTTCTGAAGTAATATATAGATATCGATTCTTTACTTCACTTCCTTTAATTTTTTCTATTTTTTAAAATGATATCTTTAATTTTATCAAAATCATAATTCAACATTGAAGAATCCTCCTCTTCGGAACCAGAAATCTCCTTGGGTTCAAATGCCTCCACCTTAGATAATGGAGTGTACTCCTCGGGGAGATGATTGAGGACCGAACTTTTCTTATTTAAGGACAAAGCTCGCTCTCTCAAAACTTCAGTAAATCTAGTGTCATACATTGAAGCATAGCCGTTTTTGCACCCATCAACTCTATTGCTTTATTAACCCGTGCAACAACCCACGAATGGATGCCACTATCTCATCCGGGGCACCTTCTGTTTCAGCTCGCATCTTCAGAAGTTCTTGTATTGTATTCAGCTTGCTTTTAATAATAATCAGTAGAAAAGTTTTCATACACCGCCATTGTCTCCTCTTGCCATGGAATAGTGCTGGGTTCGGATGGCCATCATCCAGCACATCTTGCGCAGCTACAGCACTACCAGGAGAAGGTGTATTCCCCAGTGTCACCTGAGAAACAGTGTCAATTCCCCCACCATCCCTACACGGAAAACATTCCTCAACAGCATCAACTAACCCAGAAGCTGGAGCGTCCGCCACTCCTCACCATGGACACTAAGGATGGCATCCAAGTCGTCCATCACTGCATCTACAAGATCTGTATCCAACCTAGCATGTTCATCTCCACAGAAAGTGTAGACAGATCAGCCAGATCATTTCCTGTATAAAAATTCAGCATTGATAACAATGTTTTCAGCCCCTTCATCCACAATCGAATGAGTACCCATTGGAGCAATTACTTCCAAACACTCATTCTTTTCAAAATTCTCAATAGCACTAGGAGCTTTTTCCACCCCAGCAGTATCATTTCTCTTTGTCATGTATACTAGTTGCTTCTTTTTTATAATATCAGGGAGGAAGACTCATTTGCTTTTGGTTTATCTTTGAGATGTGGATGGAGATGTTAATAATTTGCCCACTTCATGCTCGATAGTTGAACAATGAGAGCAATACAATTCCTTGTTCTCAAAGGTGCATTATTGTAAATTTATGTTCCATTTTCAAACCATATTTCTGACTCAAAATCTTCAATGAGGTTCAGTTCAACCAAAACTCACACATCGATGGATGGAGAAGGTTGGCAATAGCGAAATCGACTTTAAACGACTTGATGAAATAAGACCTCAGGCGAACAAGATTGAATGCGTCATCAAATGAATCTTGAGCAAAGGAAAGTTTATCCAGACAAAGAACAAAGGGAGGTTCACTCCTTGGGTTAATGGATGTCGTCTATTTCAGAACTTTTATATGGAAACTTTCTATAAAATGCGAACTTCTCGCAAATAGTTTAGTGTAATATGCTTAATTTGATAGTTTGATAAGGATATGATGGAAATCAACTAATCCTGCATTAGACTATAAAAAAACTTGCGAATTGCTACCATTGATAGTTTATTGTGACAAATTTTCCCACAAGAGAGCACTCAAAAGATTTTGCCAGCCTTTTAATTTCAACACTAGAGAGTAGGAATGCAGGTATACCTAGTAGATACTAAATAAGTTTGATCCCGGTTAGCTCTCCTTGAGAAGGCCCGGTTAGCTCTCCTTGAGAAGGGGTGGTTTGAACTTCTCGAAAGGATAAAGGTGTTACAGATGCCACCGCTCACTTTTGGTGAAGAAGCGGAATAGATCACATTCATCTAAATTGGCTCCAGGACGTCATTAATTAGATAAATCCTAGCATGAGCGCAGCTTTGAGATAAGAGGATTGGACGACCTTACCTCAGCTTTGGGATGCCGATTCCAGTCGACACTATGTTTGAGTGCTGGCGCAAGGATGGACGCCTCCATTCTAGCTCCGGGGCGCCGGAGCCCGACCGACATTGTCAAGTGGAGGCGGTGAGAGCTGCCCAGAAAACCCTAGATCTACGCCATCACACCTTGTTTGTGCTGGTTTGCATTTTTTTACTCATTATATATATATATATATATATATATATATATATATATATTATGTAAACGACTAGCTTTAGAGCTAAATGTAGGTCATTTTGAGCTCTAGCTCAAGCTTAACATAGCATCCTGACTCATGAACCTTGCAACAAATTGAGTTCTCTCAACTGCTGGCTCCGCTCAGTTACATTCGTGGGCGGATTCACAGTGGGGGCACGTGCCCCCACTAGCCCAAAAAATTTCTTTTATATGCATGTTTGTAAATATAAAAAATTAGTTTTTGTTATATGAATTTATCTATAATTAACTAATTCTATTTCATAATCACACGACCTGAATCTTAGAAAAGGTGAAATTTAAATATTTTTAGGAAGAATAAAATTTTTTTTGCTGCTCTGCTGCTACAGTTTTTTTTTTTTTCCTTATCTTGGTAGCATTTTTCTTTTAGGCCGTAGAATTCTTATGTAAAATAATAAATGCATATTTTCAGATAAATATTCAAATATGTTTGAAACAAAAAGTTCTTTTATGATGTAGCCCTAATTTTTAAGTATTAGGGTTTTATTGTATGAAATAAATAATTTTTTTTATTTAAATATTCAAATAACATGCTCAAATTCAAATTTTTTAGGCAAAAATAATAATATCTTGTTAATATTCTTCAAATAAGGCTGAAATTAAAATTTTTTTTGAGATCTAGTCCCATTTTTTAGATCTTAGGTTTTTCAAAAATAAGCAAATATCTTCATATAAATATTTAAATAATTGTAGATAAAAATTTTATTGACATGATCAGAAATGTTATATTATGATACAATTTGCTAAAATTGTACGACAATATCAGAACGATTATATTATCTAATTTGATCAATTTGTTTATAAGAGTAAAGATTGTGGGTTCAAAACTTATATATGTTCGCATTGACATCGGATATCTCTATGATTGTGCCCCTTTTTTTATTAGGTTCACCTTGTTACATTTCTATTGCTGCTATGCTTTTGATAGTCGATTTAATAGTATATTCTCTAACATAAATGTGCATATTATTTTGAAGAAATAACATAGATTTTTTGTATTTTTGTAGTGCTTGTATTCATGTTATTAGGTACTTTGGCATGAAAAAAGATATTTCCCAAAAAATGTTACCGTATCCTAATGTTGAGTATGTTGGTTTTGAAATAAGGGACCGAGAGGTTCTATGCATAAGAGTTTAAGGTTTTGATCAGTGACACGTGAATTCTTTTACATCCATAGGGACTTGTAACATCCCCTCATGGGATGATCATGAAAGTATGAAGACTCATGATTTGTGGATAAAATTTTGTTTTTAAATTTATTATAAAAATTGCTTGGATGACTCCAAAGTAAAATTATATTTTATTATGGAGAAAATTATCAAAATGATCCATTGTCTCTTATAAAATGTTCAATTTAGGTCTTGACTCGCGCAAAAAAAATTTCGGTCCTTTGAATTTTATGCAAGTGTTTTCTTTTATTCTAGGTTGTTAATCTGAATGGGAACCGTTAAATATGATTATGATAAAATTGTCCTTAGATTTAGCTAAGAAAATTCTTTGGATATGAAGCTTTCATATTTTTTTCTAAATACTAAGAAAAGTATTATAAATGGGTGGAATAAAATATGACCATCACTGAAATTTTTTGTTTAAATTGACTCACCTTTTGAATTTCAGTGGTATGCAAGTCAATAATAAGAGTTTCAGTGATATGCAAGCAAAGGTCTTTTATTTTTACATTTGCAAAAAACTGACCTATTTTTTGAATTTTCGGAGAAAATTATGGTGCTAAATGTTAATAATGCAAATCACAAATTCTCGCACATAATTAATTGTCCATCACAATGAGCATCATCTTTTAGAGTATTTCTCTTCAGAGAGAGTTCACTGAAGTTGCAGTCCTTGCTGATCGAGTAGCGAGTGCTCCGATGCTAGCATTTCACGAATGCCATCAACCCACAAGCGGCCGAAACTGCTGCGACGATACTCAAAGCCCATGGCGCGGATGTGGAGATTGTCTGCACTGACATTGTGTAGGGGATGATGGATGTCATTATTGAGAATCCGGCGTACGTGTCGACGCCGGGGGACGAGGTCGGGCGTGAGGGGATTGCAAACTACTCAGGAGAGATATTATGTTATGCCTTCGGATATAACAGTCACATGGTTGAATTACACTTATACCCTTAAATTCGGAATATTCACGATTGGATCGGACGAAAAGAAAAATGAAGGATAAAAAAATGCTTAACTAAAAGTCACGGGACAAAAAATATTTACAAAAGTCAATGACTAAATTGAACATTTTGCAAGAGTCAAGGGACCATTTTGATAATTTTTTTTATTTAGATTTGACTTTTCTTAGCCTCTGCAAATGTACTACTAATAAAGGAGCTTTTGGTGGTGTAGAGAGGATTTTTTGTATGAATGTGGAGGACTTACCTTAATGCTATAGAACCAAAGAGGCATATAGATGATTTAGTATGTATGTAGGTGCCATTTTAAGGAGCGATCATGCAGAGAATTGTTGGCATTAATTAAGTCATCTGTATGTGTCTTTCTTTTGTTGATTTTACTTCTTCAGAGTTTTATTTATTTGTTTATTTGTTTATTTATTTTACCTGGAGAGATGGTGCATACTAGTTTTGGGCGAGGTGCTTTTGTATCCCTCTTAATTTATACACTTGGCTTCTTCATAGTGAATGTACTTTCATGGATTTATGCTATTGATGTTGTCAAATCATGCAAAATTTAGTGTTTTTTGTAGTATGGTTCCTATATTATTACTTAATATGCTCTTCATCGTATTCAATTTTGCTGAGGTCCTCCACTTCCCTCTTATATTTGATATTAATGTAATAATGAATTCATATTTCCATTTTGCATTATAATCTCTTTTGAAAAGTGATTTTTTATTTATTTTCCATGCTACTTCAAGAACTGTTTTAATGATGGTGTATTGTTTTCACTTTTGGCTTTCAATTTGGAGCCTGATTAGCTGACCATATTACTGCCTGAAAATTTAGTCACAACTAGTACCATTCAATCAATTACTTTATGGAATAAAAGATTTTTGTATTCACCTTTACAGAAGTTGGGTGGCCTACACCTGCTTTTTCGCCAAATTAATTTCTTAACATTGGAAGTAGGAATCCTCTAGCAACGCTTAATCAATTGAACTAATTTATAAGCCTTTAAACTTCTTTAATGAAGATTTGTTTTGCAGAGCTTGCATAATTTATTTATAGATATATTGGCGTCTTTCGTAGGTGTTAGATGCGCTGGTCTGCCTTTTCAGCAGGTGTAATTTATCTTCTGAAACTCTATGGACTGGAGGTTGGCTTTTAAGGCAGCTCCTTCCGCATGGAGAGCAAGAGTTGACTATTGATCATCTTCAGCTTCTGAAGGTATAAACGATAATTAATATTTGTGTGGAATTAAATTCTTGCGCGGCATTTTATGATAATTCAACCTACTCGACCTACTCGGCATGGCCAAGGTTCAACTCTTGTACTATGAGTATGGTAGTTTGAACTCAACCTGGGTTTCTCATGTAGGAGGCATTGCCAATGCTTAAAAATTGTAAGATAAAATAAAGACCATGATCATAATTGGAATATCTTAGATTTGCCTTTTTATTTTTTGGAGAAATAGGCAAATATAGTAATATTCTTGAGTAACTGCACCTTTACTAATGTCAGATGCATCCACCTAAAAGCCCAAATACCCCCAAGTGACAATCTCAAAAATAGTGTTGAAGTTCTAAAAACTTTTGTCTGATTATGGCTTCAATTACTATCTGGTTTTAATCAAATTTATCCTTTTTTAGAATTTTAGTGATGGGTGACATGAATGGGCTGAATGTCTTAATAAATCACCTATAAAACATTACTATGCCATGAAATTGTGAACATTAGTGAGGATTTTGGCTGAATACAATAATTAATGTCTTAGATTTCAGGGGTCAGGCCATATTCCCTTTATTAATGGAAATGGCAAATCCTAGGAAAAAGATCTCAAGTAACATGAAATTACATTTTGAATCAACAGAAAGCTTCTCGGTATGAAATGTAAAATTTGTGTCAAATGCTTTATATGAACGAAGGGTTAGATCATAATTGTAAATCAAAATTATGAAAATATATTACTAGAAATTTACTTGGCAATATTCTCAACACCTTATGAATGATTCTCATCTCATAAGTATGTTTTATGCATTATATTGTCTGAAACCCATAATGGCTTATTCATAACAACAGCAACAGCAAGCAAGCCTTTAATCTCACTAGTTGGGGTCAGCAATTGTTTGATACCCATAATGGCTTATTCATAAAGGTCGTCAAGTATATTGAAAATTGTTTTCCTCTCATCCCTGTTTTAATGTAAATATGATGTTTAGCCACTTGATCTTTTAGAGAATTCATATCATTTTGATTCAAAATGTAGCAGATGCAAATCTATGTATTCTGGAACCATTCTTGATGGTTATCTTGTCAATAGCTCTATTATTTACACACGTGATACTAAAATCGAGTTGATTTCGATAAGTCAAGTTAAACCCAAATTAGATTTTTTGAGTTGAACTTGACTTGAAATTGACTCAAATCATTTCGAGTCGAGTCGGCTCAAATTGAAATAATTAGATTTTGAGCTCGACTTGAAGTTATTCTATTTTGAGCCAACTCGAAATTGGATTCGAGCCAACCTGAAAAAAAAGGCTGAAGGAGAGTGATTTGAATCCATGACCTCTCCTTCAATTATAACACAAACTAATTAAGCTAAGCACTTGACTTAATTAAAAGCATATGAAGTATATTTATTATTGATTTAAGACTAACTCGGAAAAAAAAAAAATTAAATTTCATAGGAGAGGGGATATGAACCTGCTACTTCTCCTTCATATATCATGTTCCAAACAAATTGCACTGCAGTTACAATAAAAATATAAATGCATAATAAATATATTTATAAATAATTTTGAGTTTCAAATCATAAATCAAGCAAGTCGACTTACACTTGAAATTGAATCGAAAATTTTTTTGAGTCCAAGGCTTGACTCAAAATTTTCGATTCGGTTTAGAGTTTCGAGCAAAATTGCCATCCCATCCTTCTTTGGGGTCTAAATTGCATGGTTTGCGTGCTGGTTTAACTTTCTTGAATGTAGTCTTTGCTGTGCCTATGAGTGGTCATTCATGCGGGAGCTCAGTTTGGGAGACATCATCAAACTCGTTAAAAGATCATATATTACACAGTAGGTATGTGGTGCAAATGAAATTTCCATGTAAAGGATATGAAAGAAGGATAAAAAACCATGTCTATGTACACTATAGTGTTGGACTCGCTCGTTTGATTCTTTTTTTCTTTTTTTGAAGAGGTGAGCCTCATTAAGAGGCACTATGATATATAGTCGATGGGATTTGAATTTCATACCTTAATTACGTATCTGTGATTCTTCTCTTTTAAGTTTCATTTTTAAATCGATTTCTATAAGATGAAAATATTATGTAGCATGTTAATAAGAGAGATCAGTGGTGCCAATGAAATCTCCCCAAACATTCTAATGATTCTTCACAGGATTCATACAGGGACTGTAGCACAAATCTTTTTGGAGAGACCAAGGGGGTGTGGTGCGACCTGCTCACAGCGGTTCTGAAGGACGAGTGGAGGAACTGCAAAAGAGGTAAAAGCTAGAAAATGTTTTTTTTTTTCGTTAAACTGCCGCGCTTCTGCGTCTTGCTTCATAACTGATTAGTGATGCGTCGCAGCAATCGAGGCGTCTTCACCTCTTAAAGACCCCAAGTCCATTTTGCTGCCATTACGCCCCCAGTCTTCAGGAGGTTAGACTGAGCTGGTTTGCTTTGTTTTGTGAATCCCTTCTTCCCTTTTGTAGCTTTCATTTTTCATTAGACGAACTTCTGTATCAGCTGAATAGTTTTCCAGGTGAATCATCGTCTTTCACAGCTGGTGAGAGGATGTCTGAGGCGGTCAAGGTTAGCTTCATTAATTTGCTTCCTTTTTTTCTCTCCACCAATTTCTTTGTAAGAATGCTAATTCCATTCAATCGCTTGAAAACTTATTGCGTCTGCACATATTTAACTCTTTAGGATCTTCTTACACATAGAACCATAATCTTAGAATCTTTTAATTGCAAGTAGATAGAGGATGACATACAATTTATCTAAAATTTCGGTATTGAATGTCTACATTATAAAGATTTAGGTGCTATGCATGTAAAACTTCCTCTATTTTAAACCTCTGGTTTGTTGTCATGCACCGAGAATAGTTTAAAGAATAGTTAAATATTCATATTTTTTTTAATTTAGGTGAGTTTCAAATATAAAATAAATGTGTGATCGGTGAGATTTGAACTCTATACTTGAGATAACAAATCATGAATCTCAACTACTGGGCTACAATTATATTGTGTAATACACATTTAAGAAGGATGAGCTAAAAATAATAATAAAATCACAAAAAAAGAACAAGATAATTAATGCTATATTTTTGTTATGATAGCAGAATTCAAAATTAAAAGAATAGAGCCAGATTACTGTACACTAGCTCTCTATCTTTTTCTTTTCTGGTTTCAGTTATTTGTGCTGCAACGCCAACTTCTCATTTTCTCTTCTGGAGGATGTTTAGCTGATCAGCCGCCATTGAACTCTCCTACGAGCTCTGCTGCTGTAGATCATTGCGGATCTAAGATCATCGATTTGGATGATTTTGCCCCAAAACCCGGCAGTGAAATAAACTCAGGTTGGCAATACATACCATCCTCTCTTTTAAATATTTAAAAGTTTTTTTTACATTATGTAGGTTGATATAGCTTTAGCCTACGATCGCATTCGTGTTCGGCTTGTCGAGAAACTGCCGAGCTTGTGCTCGTTTATATGAGTTCATGCTTGGTTTGTTTGTGTTCGTGCCGTTATTGACCCGAGCTCAAACTCTAATATTATATGTATATCTCTTAAATCTTTGTAATAAAACCTAATCTCTTATATGTATAAAAGAAGGTTAAAAGAAGATAAAATTATAATGATCTAATTTTAACTATTGTATTTTGAGTGAAATGAATTATAAAGATTTAAGGTGAGCTTCAAATAAAAAAAATGATCAATGACATTTGAATCTCTGATAAATAATAATAAATTTAAAATTTTAGCTATGAAGTAGCAATACTATAAACATTTTACACATTGAAAGCACCAAATAAAATTAGGCTCATATTATTTGTGCAATTAAATGATATTATAAAGAAGAAAAGAGTGCCAACTATTCAAAGAAATTCTTTTTGGGATATTTACCTGCATTCTTTACATATCAAACACTTAAACGAGTTGCTGATGTTTTTAAAAAGTGTTTCTAATGAGGCTTAAAAAACTAATAAAAGTTAGATTTGATGAATATATTCATTTATGAAACTAATACCTAATGTGGGGGAAAAAACGCAGAAAAGGCGTTGGGGTGCAGAGTAGCATTCGAGAGGGGGAAGGAAAGGCAGCTGAAGTTTCTGGCCATTTCAAAGGGAGTGTCCGGGTGGATCATCCTCCTGGAAGAATCGCCGGCCGACCGCCGGCTCGGTTTGGTCCGAATCACGGCCCCTCTGGCCGGTTCGGATCCGAGAGTCGACGAGAAGCATCCGAAGTGGCTGCACCTGCGCATCCGGCCGTCCAAGCTGCAGCCTAGGACGAGGGTTTTGATCGACGGCAGATGGACCCTCGCCTTTCCCGACGAGCAATCCTGCAGATCCGCCCACCTCATGGCTCTCGATCAGCTCCTCCTATTGCACGCCCGAGTCCAGGACGCCTTGACCCCCCTCCTCCTCCACCATGATCACATCCCCGCGGTCCGATGATCCATCATGATCAGATGGATGGTTTGATTCGCTTTTATCTCCACCCCCGGGCTCCGGCGCTAATCTCGACGCGC
Source organism: Gastrodia elata (assembly GCA_016760335.1). Classification (NCBI taxonomy): domain Eukaryota; kingdom Viridiplantae; phylum Streptophyta; class Magnoliopsida; order Asparagales; family Orchidaceae; genus Gastrodia; species Gastrodia elata. The sequence goes on along the minus strand of CM028681.1, from coordinate 1,686,616 downwards.
TTCCGACGGATGCCGCGATTGGTATTTTTTTCCCTCTGTATATCATTAGGGCCATTCTTTAAAATTTTTTATATTTTTTATGTGCATATCTGTTTTTAACAATATGCCGAGGCTATTCTTGTAAAAATGCCTGCTAACTCTACCCTGCTTCTAGTTACTATCTTCACTTAATTATATGCACAATAAAAAAATTAATTTCTTATATACCCAACCCATATTTCATTAATTATAATGCCCTAAATTACCCCTTGCAGGTATGTGCATGCCAATCTTATATTTATTTATATTTGTCTGTATTTTTTTTTTCGAGTTTTTTGGAATATAATGGGATATTATATATATATTAGATGGTATTGCATGTATAGTTATTAAATTTGTGTGCATATATATGTATTTTCTAAAAGAGTTAGTATAATCGCTCAGGTGGTTGGTCGTTTACATAACCGCTTATGTAACTGCTTGCGTAATTGCACAACCATCAATGGCTATCCAATTTTGGAATCTCAATATTGTCAAAATTTTGTTAGGTGTATCTGTACGACTCACCTTATTGTCAAACTTCTCCAATAAGATGTCACATTGTTCAACAAAACCTTGAAACAATTTTACCTAACATGAAAAATATTGTCAAAACCTAGTTAAATGATCATGCTGCACACTAAGATCGCTCAATAACTATTCATACATAATGCCTCCATCACCTTTGTGACTGCTATGTACTCAGCATAGGGTTGTCAATTTAATTTGAAACTAGAAAATTGTTTGAAAGTCTTTCGAATTTTGAGTTAGTTCTCGAGTTTAACGAGGTGAGTTGAACACAATTCGAGTCAAGTTTGAGTTGAGCTTGACTTGAATCGGTCACTGGAAATATATAAAGTAAATATAAACTTAGATTTATAATATCGCTATAAAAGCATAAGATTATTAGCAACATAGACGGTAAAGTTCTTCGTTTCATCTTATAATTTTTTTTTTGTTAAAAGCACAAATTTGGTTCCGGGTCCCATGGATGAAACAAAGACAACAATATTGGCAGGCCGTGAAATGTTTTTAGCACATTGGATAAGGTATTCTATTTTATATATTTCGAGTCTAACATGAATCATATTTGAGTTGGCTCGAACTCGAACTATTTTGAGTCGAAATTGATTTGACTAACTTGATTCGAGTTCGAGTCGAACTCAACTCAAAAATTTGGAGCTCAAACCTAACCTAATTCTATTGAACTCGAATCAAGTCCAGCTCTAACTCGGCCTTAGTCATAGATAATGCCATTGTAGATTGCAATGTAGGCATTCAACTAATTGGTCATCCTACGTAAGTGAACACATACTCAGTTGTGTACCGATGCCTGTTGAGATCACATGCATAATCAAAATAAACATAACATACACATAAGTCATCAAGAGATGCTTGTTTTTCAAATCTCAAACAAACATCAATTGTGGCCTTTAAATATCTCAAGATCCATGAAGTTTATGCATCTGCGAGTTAACATAACAACCTCTTTGATACCATTTGTTGGGATCACAATAATGCTCTCAAAGAATATTAATTCCCATGAAAATGTATCCTCAAAGCGAGAAAATAATAATCCACAGAAATGCACAAGCACAAATCATAAGAGAAATAATAATTTATGTGATTTGGTGAGAATCAAATATGTCACAATGAGAAGAGGAGAAAAATTCTACTATATGAGCAAACTCTTATAATCTTAAGTCTAAAACCCTGGGGTAATTACTCACACCACTCAAGAAAAGGAACAAAACATACAATCATTCCCAACCTTAAATTTGCTCCAAACACTTCAAAACCGTTCAAGAAATCACAAGTAACCGTTCATGTAATTGACTTATATAACCACACTCTCCAACTTCGCAGTTGAGATTTGAATGTAATGTTCCTTTTTTAAATATTATATTCTTATTTTAGTTTCTCTATTTTTATCTGATATTTTTTATAACTAAGTCACTTAACAATATTTTATTTATAAATATTAAGATTTTTATTTTAATTATGCATGCCGTATATTTCTGTTAAATGTTATATTTAATTTGTCTTACAAAATTTTTGAGCATATAATTAGTAAAAACATTTGAATTTGTTGTTTAGCTTTTCAAATATTTATATTTACATAAAAAAAACATTATAATATCATCCCATATTAAAGTGTTAGAGAATGCATAATATTTTATTCGTAATTCTTAATATTTTGGTGAGATGCATATTCTAGAGATGTGAGAGATGTGTATAGCACATTTTTATTAGAAAATTTTATTTTATTTTTTTATTTTTTTAAATATTTAATTGTATAAACTGTTTTATGTTAATAATTCTATCTCATTAGAGTATTATCTGTATAAACTGTAATTATTTAATTCTAATTAGAAATTTAAACTTAATATAGTAATTAAATTATTTTATAATCAAATTATAGTGTAGTAAATTACTTATATACTTAAAATCTTGCATTTCGAACAACCTCAACTATTTAATTTTTCTAATTTTCTGAATATTTTTTAATTTGTATAAAAAGTAATGATTGTGTGTTATTCTTTATTACTATTTCTATCTCATTAGTATTATTAGATTAGGATGAATATGTTAAAATTAGCTATGTTTGATGTACATGAAGATCAACAATTAAGTGAATAAAATGATGTTGACAGCTTCAGAGCTCAACCGAGGACCCACAATGCATCCCAGAAGTTTAAAAGGAATTTCGATGGTTGCGATGCACTTTTGTGCATTGAATCAGAGAAATTCAAGAATTTGGGCACTAATTGTGATCTAACATTTATTTACATAAAATGTGAATAAATATTAGGCAGCCTAGTGAACCTCTATTTATACATTAAACTACTAAAGGCCTAGGTTTTAGATTATACTCTATCATTAAGGGTGAGGGATCTTAGTTCTTCTGATGAGATTATAAACTTATCTAGGTTTACTTATGACAACAAAAATTCTACTTTTTGGCACTACAAATAATGCAAAAACTATATAGATGAGATACTTATAAGAGTATAGTCCTAATCACGATCAATCGTATGGTTAAGATATCAAACTCCAAGGGCAAATCATGACTTATTTCACTATCCAAGGCTAATTTTGATCATTCAAGGGTTAATTAAAGGCTACTTAACCATCTAAGGAGAGAGACAACAAAAGGTGATTAAATGTGTTAATTCCTTACCCTTGAATGCCAATAAAATATTAACATCCATAACCATAATTAGTTGTCATATCACTACTAACAACCTCTTAATAAGTGACTAAAGAATTGTTATGCCTAATAAAGAGAGAGAGAGAGAGAGAGAAAATTAACGAATTTAAACTATAGATCTAATAGTATAATCAAGTCACTCATGGACTACTCATTCTATTATTTAACGTCTTAACAATAAATTCAAGGAAATAATTACCCTCTTAATTGAGTTTTTTAGGAACTAGCAAGAGGAGGATGGATTAGATTAATTATGCAATTAAGATTTTGTTTAAATTATGTCTAATTGACCAAATGTTTAAATTATAGTCTCTAAACTGTTGAGACAACCAGGAGATCTTCTACTTCGAAAAAATCCCTAAGATCAAGATTTGACCGCCAAGAATCATCGAAACATAACACGAAATGTATATCAACACAAAAAACTGAAAATCACAACGCAAATATTTACAAGGATGCACAAATACAAAAATTTACGAGAAAAACCCAAGAATGGGAAAACCACAGCCACATCACCTCAAGAGCCATAATCAGTACTAGACATGTCACACTCAAGATGGAATTCCGCGAGCACCAGGGAGCCAGACTTTCTGTCTGTTGGGCACATGTGCGCGCCTGAGCACCAGTGCACCTGGGCATCATACTTGTTGTTGGCTTCTATAGATCCGTTCCGAAATCTACTGGACACTGTTTCCACTTCCCTTGATGATTCAATTGGTCTCCACACCATAACAATCCCCTACTTGGACATCAATTGCGATCAATTTTTAATTACCTTGAATTTTCTTCAATTTATCTTACCTTCTTACAATGGATGTGGTGTGGCTCACCCCTCCTTCTCTTTATCCTCCCAGGCCAACTGAAGGTGAGCATAGCTTCAGTTTCTCCGTCGTTATTGATTTTATAAGCATGTAGGGCGGGTTCTTTGTTGTGGAAATCTTCTCCAATGCTAGCTAATCATCTTCTAACAAAGATAGGATGAAACGGTACCACAACTGAATGTGCTTCATCTTGACGTGAAATACAACACTTTTAGATAGCTAGATAGCACTCATACTATCACTATGTAGTCTTACATCCTTTAGCTCCTTTCCCAACTCACCCATGAAGCTCTTTAACCAAATCATCTCCTTGCTTGCTTCAGTGATGGCGACATAGTTTGCCTCAGCTGTGGATAAAGCAACTATCTTTTATAAATTGCAGATCTAGCTCACCGCAACACTACCCAAGGTAAACACATATCTAATTGTGCTCCTCTTGTTGTTGATGTCTCCAATTAAATATGAATCTACATATCCATGTAGCTCCATCTTAGACTTATCAAAGCAAAGTGCTTTGTCCACTGTATTTCTCAATTATCTAAGAATCCATTTAACTGCCTTCCAATGAGGCTTTACAGGGTTCCTCATGTACCTGTTTACTACTCCCACTGAATGGGCAACATCCGGTCTTGCACAAATCATCTCGTACATTAAACTCTTGACTACTAAAGCATAAAGAACATTTTCCAGGCGTTCCCGTTTGACTTCAATCTTTAGCATCTTCTTCTTTGTCAAGCTAAGTGACTTGCAAGGGGAGTGCAAACTAACTTGCCTCTTTCATATTAAATCTCTTGAGTACTCTTTTAACATACTTAACCTGAGTCAACTTCAGTATCCCTGCACTTCTTTTCCTACCGATCTTCATCCCGAGTATTTGCTTTGTCGACCTCAAGTACAAGTCATTACTGGAATAATTAGGACTAAACCCGACTCAAAAATCAAGATCCTGGACGACATCAAAATTAGGACAAACCAAAAATAACGTTAGATAGAATATATTTTTATGATCGTAATGCCCATGTTGAGAGCAATCTAGGCAATAGATACTCCTAAATTAATTTTGAATATTTAAATTTAAAAAATTAAATACATGTCTAAATTTAATAATTTTAGTGCTGTTGGATTAGAATATTATAATATGGTTACACAAAAAGTTTCATTAAATTTGAAGCACCGGATTGACCGTAATTAATTTTTAAAATTTTAATTTACTTAAATTAATATAAAATAAAATATAACTCCAAATTTAGAAATTTTGGTACGAGTGTGCCGTCTTATCGAGATACACTTCCGGATAATTTATTATTTTCAAGTAAATGCTAAGTAAATAAATACAAAGCTATCCATATACTTGACTTTTGACTTTGACACATTTATTAATCTCACTAAGAAAAGGTACCGGATATCTTTCTTAACTCTTGTTTTATATACTTTTGTATTCAACATCGCACAAAATTGAGAGAAGTGCTTTTAAAGTCGCACAAAATGATATATAAAAATTTTGAATAACTGAGTAACTCGGGTTCACTATTGATCTATCTTTAGTCTGATCAGACAACTGTTATGATGGAGTTGTCCAATATCAAGAGTTATAAGAACTTATACTGATAAGTTTTTGAGTGGACAAATATAAAAGGAAGGTAGATTATTATGTAACACTAAATTGAAGCCCAATTTTCTCAATTTTATATTTGCCCAACAAAATCATATTTTTATATCATATATTAAACATTAAAATTATATATTTATTTTTGTGACAACAAATCTTTTTTTATGCTAAAATTTCAGTGCAGTTAAAATATATTTTGTATGGATAAATTGTAAATCTTTTTATTTTCGATTAAATTTATTGATTATTTTGCTAATTATATAATAATCGTAAAATTGATATCCATCAGTACTTAATTTTGCAATTAATTGGTATTTAAATGCACGCACTTTTGAAACGCGTTAAGATCAAGAGCTCGTTGATATCCTAGAATAAAGAGCCAGAGAATGTTGCTAATATTTTTGTTTTCTATATTTTTATATTTTGTTACTAGTATTTTAAGTTTTTATCTTAAAAGATTTATTTTATTAAATTCATATAATAAAACTTATTTTATAATAATGAATTAATATGAATAAATGAGTAAATTTTTACTCATATCATGTAATCTCTTTTAAATTACCCAATATGATCTTACGGCAAGGGATAACCCCACCGATGATGGATAAGCACCCATTAAACCGTCATCGAGTCCCCACATCAAGTCCTACATATCAAATTCCTTTGATTAATGCCTTTTGAGTATTTTATTCCCATCTATATTTGATCCAGCTATCAACATATTAGCTAAATATATAAGTAGAAAGATATAGGAGGTCTCAAACTACTTCACATAACAACAGTGATCCGCCTGACACCTTTTGTATCATGTGTCCGGCATGAACTTGTCAAACTATTGATACCATTGTCTCATTGCTTGTTTTAATACATACATGATTTTCTTGAGCTTGCAGACTAGCTCACTCTTTCCTCAGGTCTCATAATCCTGTGGTTGCATCATGTACAACTCTTCCTTCAGATTACTATGAAGAAATGCAGTCTTCACATCCATCTACTCCATATGCAGATTTTCGACTGCTACGATGTTCAACACTGCTCTGATAGTAATCATCTTCATCACTAGAGCAAAGATCTCACTGTAATCCACGACGTGCTTATGCTGGAAGCCTTTCACTACGAGCCTTGCTTTGTAGCGTTCGTTACTATCTGATTCTTCCTTCAACCTGTAAACCCATTTGTTCTGAAGAGCTTTATTTCCTTCTAAAAGTCTAGCTAACTCTCATGTCTCATTTGACATGAGTGACTTCATCTTGTCATTCATGCCTGACTCCTAATTGATTGAGTCATCAACTTGAAGAGCTTCCTCCTAACATTTGGTTCACCATAATCCATTATCAACAGATAATATAAAGAAGGAGAGTACATCTGTATAGGATGTAATATTATAGTGGATCTCCTCAATTTAGTGGCAGGAGACCGAGGGGCTATCTGCTTTCCAGCATCAAGAGCATTTGGTTGTACCTGCTCATCTTGCTCAACATTGTCATCTAGTTCAATGTAATTTGGCACATCATCTGAAGTTCCAATTCTGTCTTTGTGCATCTCATTCTCATTGAATTTGATGTCTCGAATTATGATAATTTTCTTATTCTGATAGTCCCAGAATTTGTAGGCAAATTCTCCTGCTTCATAGCCAATGAATGTGCACTTGATTGCTTTTGAATCAAGCTTGCCTCTGGAACTTGCATCAATGTGCACATTGGATGAACAACCAAATACATTTAGGTGATTCAATTTCACATATTTGCCGCTCCACGCCTCCTCGGGTATCCCTTCTTTCAAGGGAACTAAAGGACCACAGTTGATTAGATATGCAACAGTATTTATAGCCTCTGCCCAAAATTGCTTGGGCTACCCAGCATGTAGCATCATGCTCCTGACTCTCTCTGTAAGAGACCTATTCATGCAATATGCAACACCATTTTGTTGAGATTTTCTGGAACAGTGAACTCCCACCTAATCCAATTCAAAGCACAGAATTCTTTGAATTCTTTGTCATAGAATTCCCCACTGTTGTCTGGTCTGAGGTACTTGAGCTTCAAGCATCTCATTTTCAATTAAGGCTAACCACTTCTAAAAACTTCAAACACATCAGATTTGTGCATCAAGAAGTATACACATACCTTCCTAGTATGATCATCAATAAAAGTGACGAAGTATGTGGCTCCATCAAGAGAGGATGTGGGAGCTAGTCCTCAAACATCTGTGTGCACAAGCTCCAACTTTAAAAACTTCAAGTCTCTCCAATTCCTTGAGAAGTTGACCTTCTTCTCCTTTCCATACATGTAATCTTCACAAATTGTAACTCCACAAATTTTAGCCCTGTAATATTTCCTCTATATAACATAGAAATATGATCGATCCTTTGGTGTCACAGACATGCATTAAACTGTTATGCTGCTACAATAGAGTCAGACACTTTATTGATTAGATAAAGTGTCTCATCCATACTGTCCTGAGCAACTATTAATGCACCTTAAGTCACCTTTCAAGAATCTCTTGTGAAGCTCGTGTTGTATCGCTCGCGAGCTAACTGCCTAACAAAGATCAAATTTCTCCTCTGATGAGAAACATGTCTGACATCCTTCAACTTCCATACCGACCCGTTCGACAACTGGATGTCCATATCACCCTTTTCAATGATACTGCAAGCTTTGTCGTCTCCCAAATACGCCTTTCTCAAATCACCTTTGGTGTAGTTCTTGAAAGCTTCATTGCTTGAGGTTGCATGAAAGGAAGCACATGAATCCACCACCCAAGTTCAGTGTTAACAAGGAATAGGTTCAATGCATCCTGGTCTTCATCTGTTGAAATAATCACATAGGGGTTCTTATCTTTACATTCTCCTGATTTCTTCAAATCATAGCAGTCCTTCTTGAAGTGTCCAGATTTTCAGCAGTTCCAGCATTGTCTTTCCCTTAGTATGCTTTGGTTTTCCCCGCCTTAAATTAGACATGCTTTTATTGAGTTTATGGTATGTACTTCTTCCTCTGAATTCTGCATTTAATACTGAAGTAGTAGCTTCATTGTTGGACCCTTTTCTTCTTCATTCAACAGCAGCTTGACAATGTCATCAAATTTTAGCTTAATATTTTCAGAAGAATTACTGACTGCAATCACAAGTCCGTCCCAGCTGTTTGGTAAAGAAGACCATCAAAAAGCTCTAACTTTGTCATCAAAGTTGATTTCCACCGAGCTTAATTAGTTTGTTATAATGCTGAACTCATTCAGGTGTTCAGTCACTGAGCTACCATCTGTCATCTTCATGTTAAATAGCTTCTTCAATTAGGAATACCTTAATGAAAGTTAAGGGCTTCTCATACATTCGGGTGAAGGCTACCATGAGATCGATTGTAGCTTTCTCATTCACAATATTAAATACAACTAACGAGGATAAAAAAAGGCGTATCAAACCTAGTGTCGTTCAGTCGAGGATGTTTTATTCCCCTTCCGACATAATTTTAAGTTTCTTATCGACTCATTCAAATGGCAAATACAACTTCTTTTGGTATAGCAAATCATCCATTTGCATCTTCCAAAATGCAAAATTTGTTCCATTGAATTTTTCAATCTGTGTCTCATTTCATTAACCAATACTCCTAGTCAAGCTAACAAACCCTAATGCCAAGAAACAACTCTCTCATACCACTTTTTGAGACAATCAAAAAATCTTATACTCCAAAGAAATTCTTAGGATTGGGGTTTGACCGTTGAGAATCACCAAAGCAAATACGAAAAATTCATCAACACAAATATTAAAAATCACAACACAAACATTTACAAGCGCACAAGCATACAAACACAAAGATTATGTGAAAAACTCAATGATGAAAAAAATCACGAAGACACACCACCACAATAAAATCTAATATAATAAAAATAATTACAGAATTACATTGAAATTATCAATCTCCACGATGAAGAAGAAATTCACCGCTCGAAGTTTTTACTCATTTTTCTCTCCCAAATTTCTCCTTATTCTCACTCTTGGGTTTCAAGCTTCCAAGAGCTCTCACAGAAAATAACACAAACACACTCTCATTAAACTATAATTCAACATGTTATGATTTATATGGGATCCCAAAACAGCCATCAAAATACCATAATCAGTTATGGATACACGACACTCAAGCTGAAATTTCGATATGCGCCTGGGCACGCTTGGGTGTTTGAGCGTGCTTGAGCGTCTGTCTTGCTGCTTCTGAGGAGCAAGGGGGCTAAAATTTCTGTCTACTAGGAGCCTAAGCGCCAGACCTTCTGTTTGCTCAGCGCCTAGGGAGCGTCTGGGCGCCAGTCTTGCTGTTGGCTTCTATAGATCCGTCTCGGAATCTACTAAAACACAGATTGCACTTACTTTAAGAATCTAATTGGTCTCCACCCCGTAACATAAAGCACATATAAAATTGCTAAATACTATGATTAATAATGATTTAAATCATTTAGTAGCTTATTAAGTTAAGAGAGAGAAGGAAAAAGGTTTACATGAAGTTGCTCTCGAGTAGGCATAGCTTGAGGTAATCTGCTCAAATCAGACTAGTTCAATCCCTGTTCTACAAGTTTAGTTACACCTCTAGGCTCGACTCAAATTAGTCTAGGTGATTCCACAAATCACGAAAAAAAGTTAGATCATATGATATTACCTTCACTATGAGTAACCTTGTTAATGGGTCAAGTTTTTTTTCTAAATATATTTGGCATAGGGGGTGGATTGAATGTTTTTAATTTTATAAATTATTTAATATAATTTTTGAGTATGAGATGCTTTGATTTTAATGTAAAAAAAGAAATAAAAATTATACAAAAAGAACTTGGAAGAAAAACTAATGCAAAAAAGTTAGAAGAAAAACTAACGCAAGGAAAGTAAGGAAAAAATCAAAACATTAAGAGCATACACAAATACGGTATGATTTTTATAGAAAAACTATTGCAGAGAAGTAGAGTTCATGATCACACATGACAGCAAAGAAGTCATTTCTCCATGTACAACCTGCTAGATAGCCATGTTGTGAACAAACTCTTTTTTAGCACTAATGCCTAAAGTTCTCTTCAAGCACAAAGACAACTCTAATGTTAAAGCGAAATGAGAAATTTAAGAGCTTAGGATGATAAATTGATTTTAACTATGAGTGAGCTTAGGATGAGAAATTAGCATGAGCAGTGTGATCTCAAAGCTAGCACAAGTCATTTAATGTATGCAATGGCTAGGGAAAATGGCTCTATAAAGTTTCAATTATGCTGACTGAGGTAGAGAAACTTAGATTTGAAAAGTAGAGGTTAATCTCGACCTTTATTATTTAAGAACCTTAGAGGAACCAACATGGAGGAATAAAGGACTTCCGGCCACCCAATTCGTAACTCTAGTACAGGAGTTGCCTAGTAGGTAGACCTGACCAGAGTACTGAATCATTCATGGGTAGACGAGTTCCTAGTTCTCCTAGCTAGGTTGGCGTTAAAGATAGACTAATCTAATATGTGAGCCACTAAAGAATCTATATCTATTAATTGTGAGACGCCTAGTCAAATGCTCTTGGAGTGAGATGAGGTTAGGAATCGAATGTACGAAGGCGAACAAGAAGGGACAAAGCAGACAAGATATGTCATTTCCAAGACAACTCTAGTACAAGAGTTGCCTATCAGTACTAGATAAGGTAAGGGCATTACGAGTTTGTGATCAAGGTTGGGAATCACCAAACCCATCCAAGGTAGTAAAACCAGTACAGTAGAGAGAAACCAAAACAGAAGATTCTCGTCTCACTAAGCTGCCTTGTTGCCTTGCGTCTTTGCTGCTAAAGAAGAAGGGTGCGACGAAGGAGCACATGAGAGATAGGAGACTTTGAGACAATAGTCAAATATAATTTGAGGCTATTCCTCTATTACTTGTATGAATCATATTTCTCTGACTCCGAGTATTGAAAGCAAAGTAGCCCTAAGGAAGGTCGTTCCTTCCCGTCAGAAAGAGTGAGGAGTTTGAAGCCGAGAGAGGAACTCGAGCAACTGAAACTTTACCTATCGGTTCTTCTATGATTCACCTAGCATCTCTTCATTAATTTGATTCGCCCATCGGCTCAAAGTATCCTAATGCGTAGCTGCCCCAGATATCGCAATTCCAATTAAACTAAAGGAAATGAACGATGCTTCAATTCGATTCTACTTAGTAGCCTCGTTTGGAGCCTGTTATGTCCAAAAGAATACTGGAGTCTATATTTGTCCAAGTAAATCCAAGTGTGACCTTAGATTCGCCCAGAAGTTTTTGGATCAAGGTTCAATTGAAATAGAAATTCAACATAAACAGAAGTAGAGCGTATGAAAAGTAGGCTATTTTGAGTTAGGTAGATTAGGTAGCCCGATAGGGCGAAGGAGCGTAGCGTAAAGAGTGAGTCGTAACTGTTCTACTTCAGATTAATGTAATGAAGCGGCTTTGCTATATTTTTATATTATATCTTCTAACTCAGACACTAAGCTTGTACGAGGGTTGTGCGTAAAGAACAAGAAATCTGACTAGATGCTTAACACATGCGAATTCTTCTGCTTCGCACCCTTCTACATCTCTTTCACTTCGCACTATAAGGTTTGATAAAATGAGAAAACAGTTTCCCCCAGGGCGCAACGAAGGAAGCAGAGGGGCTATAATTCCAATAGAAGCCCAAGTGAGTGAGCAGTGAGTGGAATAGTTAGCAGAGTTTTTTAGTAAGTCTAGTCAGAGTCAAAATGAAAAGCCATGTTCTACTCTTGTTCTGAGTTGGGTAGAGATAGGTCACAGTCGAAGACGACGTAGAGGGTTTGTTGTCTGTGTGGAGTGACACCAAACTCAGTAAAAGGGTTGACGGAAACATTCATCCAATGGACACCCACGTCAACGAAGGTGGCTTTTTTCCCTAAATCAATTGGCTTAGAAGATGCTTTCTTTGAGTTTGTTGAGCATGACAAGCTAGTAAGTATCTCATCCTGAGCCTTCTATTTAGTTGAGTTCTAGAAGCTGAACAGCTAGCATGGTTTTGAGGAGCATTCCTTCATCTTACTCTTTGTCTGAAGCATTTGACTCCGAAGATTCCTCTTATTAATTTGATTCTGAATCAAGTCCTGAGGCGTAAGACAACACAACAGTGATGGACGGAAGTGGCCAGAACCGAAATGAAGCGATTAACTTAGATGTACTATGTCGTTCTATATTGATAGATGCGACAATGAGCTTGGGGTGACTTTCATTTATGGGCAGAGGTGTATACCCATAACCGTAAGTTTCCTAGATGAATTGCTTTGAATCTATTCGCCGCGAGACGTAGAATAATCTCAAAAAAGATTCTTTTTAGATGTTGTTAGGCAAACGCATTCAGGTGAATTTAAAGCGAGCCGAGCCAGCGAACAAAGAATAGGCGCTAGAGGTTGAATGATTGGAAGTTGAATGGTCAAAGGCTTAGACAGGTAGGTAGATTCATAGTAAAGGTAAAAAATATGGGTAGGTAAGCCTGGAGTAAATATAACAGGTAGAGGCTACAGCGGATGGATACAGTAGGGAGGACTAAAAGAAGGAAGACTCCCAACTTCTATAAGTTTATCTAAGCTAAGATGATCTAAGAAAAACATAATAAACTTCACAATTTCAGACTCTATATATTCCCCAAGCGTGGGATAACTCAAAACATTGAGGCTTTTGAAACAATCTTTTACTTTTGTTTTAGGTTTCAGCATTATACGGAAGAGAAAGTTTCTGCTAGAGTAGTTGATCAAGTGGATGTCGGGTGTAGTCTTGTTTTCGTAGGGAAGTAAGAAGCCAGCAAGAGTGCAGGCTCACCTCTTTTAGAGCCGGGGAGCAATCAAAGGCTCTAAACTAGAGTGTACACGAGTAGGGGAGACTTTGAGTTAAGAAACGAATCTCCAAAGGCTACGAAGTAGTAAGATGTTAGTCAAATTGATAAGATAGCCCATTCTCCTTCGTTAATACTAGGGATCGGAACAAATTGTCAGCTTTCTGCATTGATCTTCCTCGGTCTCTCATTTACTTCAGTGCTGGCACGAGCTTGCTTAAGAGTTTCAAATTGGAATCACCATCATAAACTCATTCTGGGGCTTCTCGCCAGAACTCCGCTTGCTCCGGATTCCAAACAACTCCTTTCAGTCGCGTAAAGAGCTGGATTTTATCAAAGACGACGGCCGGCAGGGTATTCTTTCTTAGTCAAATTACTAATTACTCAAGAGTTGATAAATGAATTCCCTTCAATAGATTGTGAGACAATTCAAGAGGCAAACAGGATTCTAGGTTTTAGCTAGTCGAACGGTTCTCCTTGGAGTCTAATCAAGCTTTTAACTTTTCTCAGCTCGAAGGCCAAGTCAAGGATAAATGTTCAAAAGGTCATAATTTTTTGCTCTAGAAGTCTCCAAGAGATTCGTCTAGCAACTATTCTATCGGTTTTAAGATGATTGTGCGAGTATGCATATACTTGTGCAAGAATCTATATGGTATCTACTAAAGACACTTGTGCGATTTGACACATTGAGGTCGAGCGAGTTTCAGGAGAAATAGATTTCTAACATTGCTTTTACACTCACTACAACATATGCCTTGCATTCAGAATATACAAAAGACATAAAAATAAATATGAATTTAAGAGCTTGAGTTTTTCAGACACCATCTCATGTAGGTTTTGAAATTATAAAATCTGAAACACTTGATACAACTTAAATACAAAATTGTTTAAAATCTTCTAACAAATTCATGTGTTTGTTATCATCAAATTTCCACCTTTTTATGATAACAAAACACCTAAATTTTATCTTTCAGGCTAGTTAGGTCAATGCTGTCAAAATGAATTGAAGCTGAATGGATTCAAATCGGCTAGAGAAATGCCTCAAAGCTTGTTCAAAAAGCCTCTTCTAACTCCAAAGTTCTGGCAAATGCCTCAAACTTTGCTGCATTGTCCAGCTTAGATATATAAGCCTCAAGCAACCCTGGAACCTTTTCTGCATAAAAAGCCACATACCTGGAAACAAACACATTCTCACAGATAAGAATGAAGGTAGCAGAATTCACCTTCTGCTCCAGTAAATTCTTGGATTGCAACACATTCATAACCATAAAACGAGGGAGCACTCTCTTCTTAAAACTGAAGCTCAGAAGCATCGGCTGTGCGGAGAGATAAGAGGGCTCCAGCCCAAGCTTCTCCACAAAGAAACCGAACATCGTCTTTATCTTATCGATCGATAGAAGCATGCACGCAGGATGCTTCTTGAATGCGGCAATGGTCTCTTCCTCCGACCAGCCTAAGCTGCAATAAGTTCGCATCCTTCTCTCCCAAGAGGAACGGTTGACGGAACACAGAGCACGGATTCCGAGGGGGAAATTAACCTTGGAAAGGTCGAACCCCATTTGCTTCACGGAATGCGTAATTTCCCTGAACTTGGCAGGATTCAGCTGCAAACACCTTGGGTATAACTTAGCCATCATGACGACCCTTTGGGCGCTAACTCCGAGCTCTAGCAGAGGTTCTCATGTTGGGCAGAACTTGGTTTTCCAGATTCAAGGAGAGGAGCACGCTGGATCTGCTGAAGGCAGCTGCTGCCTGCTTGGATCCGCCGAGGAGATCTGTCAGCTGGGTGAAATTGGGGATGATTTTCCTCTCCAGACTGGATTTTAGAAAGTATGGGGTTCCAGTGACGATCTTGATGAGATCGGGAGTCGGTATTCCGGCGCCGATAAAATAGTTTAGTTTTCGGGTGATCTCGTCTGGTTTGCTGGAAAGCAATCGAGGGAACTTGGATACGACGGTTGCGATTTGAGATCTAGTGAAGCCGAGCTGGCTGAGGAGGGCGATGAAAGAGTCGGCTCTTTCTGCTGTTTTGAAATGGATTTTCTTGGCAGTCGAGAGGGCGGCAGCATGGGAGAGACCGCAGGATTCTACAAGATACGAAACGATGGAGTCCGGATCGGAAAGGTTTAGGGCTTGAGAGGCTGAAGAGAGAAGGAGACAAGGATGGATTGAGCCGCCGGTGATCCATGAGCAAGTTCGGGATGCAAGACGGAGCATCAGAGCTTAGGAGATTTGTTCTAAACCCTGAGGGCACACATCTATATAGATATATATATACATATATATACATATATATATATATATATATATATATATATATATATACATATATATATATATAATATATATTCATATAAGAGATAAATTTCGAAAGTAACTCTCCATATCTTAATACCCTAAAACTCGACCCAAAAGTCCAACCCACTTGGCCAATCCTTGTTGCTATTCAACTAAGTGTTGAACCCTACATCTCTCTCACAAGCTGCGATCGATCTCCTCCTTCCCAAGACATCCCCCCTCTCGAGCCTCCATAACTATCAACTTTCATCATTGTTTCCGTTTAGCAAGTCCTCCAATCGACAAAGAAAGAGCCCACCGGTTCTCCCTCTTTCCTTTAGAGCAGCTACTTGAACCTACGTTCCTTCTTCCCGACGATGATCCCCCAACTCTCTCCCTCACACCCAACGCAGTTGCCTTGATCTTAGCTCTTCTTTGAATTTTTTGCTTAGACGAAGCCATTCCTTATGAGAAGAAGACTTGCTGATCGGTAACCTTTGTTTTCATCTCATTCAATCAGGTAAAGATTGCGTTAATGGCTGCATCTTTTTATTGATTGTCAAGAAAATCATTAAGATTTTTTCCCTTTATTGTCTCAATTTCAATGTGATGTTTATTCTCAAGTTAATTAATCTTTGACATTTCTTATGGTCTATTAGATACAAATTAAATTTAATTTAACCTGATTAAGCAAAATTAAATTAAATTAATATAATAGAGTTAAATGATTTAATTGATAAGAAAGTAAAGATGAATTAACCAAAATTCTCTAGATTATTTCAATTTCCTAAAAGAAGAAGAGAATGATCCAAAGTATCTATTTAGCCACCTTCCAATTGATTAAATGAGTAGAGTTGGTTGCAAATTTGTGAAGTAGAAGAAAATTTAGAATATAATTGCAATATTTATACATATATATACTACTTACAAGAGAGTTTCTGTAGTATTTTTCCCCTTCAAATCAATTTTTTCTTAAGAATATTTTTAACATTATCTTAGATAAATGCAAGTTTTATAGAAATATTGTGCATGATGAAATTATGAAATATAGTCATCATGCACGTATATTATTAACTTAGATTGCATGTATAGATAAAAATTTTATGATTGTTCTCTAGCATCTTTCATATGATAGAATATGCTTTGTTTAGCATAGTACAATTATCAGTTCAGATTGCCATATAAATTAAGATTTAGTATTTACGAAACTAACATTTTATCTTTTGAAGCTACATGGAATTTAAGGGATTCAGGAGTTGGAAAAATATTATGAGTTTATTTGTAACTATTGAAATGAGTAATGAAATTATAAAGATTTTAGTGAGGTGTATCTCAACTCCTTTGTATTTTTAGGAAAGTAGTTATTTTAAATTGCCATATAATCATTGGTGTGTTTCATATAATTTAAATGTGATATATAAGAGAGCCATAGGTATATGTTAAATGTTGTATTTATGTATTAGTTCACCAATGTAACGCTTGCACAATAACTCACATGCATATTCTCTTCACTACATTTACATAATAGTTGGAGCATTGATAAAACATACACACACTATTGATTTTATGGGAGTTGTAATAAAGTGATTTGTCATTGAATATAATATTTTGTTAACATATAGTGTAATTATGTTTGAGAAATTGTGTAGTTCTGAACATGTTGTAAGTTTGTGTTCATATTTAATGTACTCATCTTGAAGATGAGTTTTGTATATTTTTACATTTAATGAGCCTATAACTACCTACATATAAAAGATTAGTGACAAGAGCACCCATCTATATCTATATAGAGAGTTAGCCACAAGCTGCGGTTTACAAACCGCAACATATCAAAATTTCTCTTTTTTCTTAAAAAAAAAGGAATTCGAAGAGACGTTGCAGTCTTCTTCGGAGCAGTTGGTCTCTCTATCCCTAAGCTCCATGTAAAAAATTAGAGAGCATCGATCGCACAATTTGCTTAATCCCTTGCCTTCGTTCGACAATCCCACGGATCATTGGCCGGCCAAATCCACAATGGTTGCTCTGCTTTTGTTCGCAGCCGGCCAAATCGATTCCATCCTGTTTGTTACTCTACTGGTAAAAATTTTATCACTCCCCCTTAATTTCTCCACTGCTTTATGATAATTCCGAGAGGTTTCGATCGAGCGCACTCCGCGCGAATCATCCTTTGGGGTTTTCAGATTTGATCCCAGAGATGATTCTTAAGGCGCTGAATGCATCATTCGAATCCGTGAATATTCTGGAGAACGAGAGGCTACAGTAAGGACTCAAGGAGTACTCTAATTGGCCTACATTTCTGCGGCTCTACATTGGCGGGGAATTCTTCGGTGGCTATGATATCACTGTTGGTGAGCTTAGTTCTCCTTTTTTGTTCTCTGCTCTGAGATCACAGTTGTTAAATACTTTAATCCGCTGAACACAATCTGTTTAAAATAAAAATTTTGGCTTAATCTTGAATCCCACTTTGCCATCACATACAACGGTTTTCCTGATTCTTATCGTTTTTAATTTGTTATTATTGTTTTTGCTGGATTACGAATACAACCCACAAATAAGAAAAGAAACTTTGATCCGAAGGAGAAGAGGGATCGTAGAAAGTCGAGCGGAGCGATGATCAACTGTTCGAGCAAGCAATATTTTATTATCGTTTTGAAAGTGATTTATAAGAATTACATTGTTTTATATTTTTTTGAATATCTTAGGTGCATGATTGGACCTTCATTCAGAGGAGTTTCCACTACGTCTGTCTGCCGCAACGCTTTTTCTCTGTGAGCGCGCAAGTTTTTTTTGTAAATTTTGTTTTTTCATGCAATTTTTTTTTGTGTTGCCACGTTCGCAAATTGTGAGTCTTTCACGATATTATCTTTTGTACTTTATTTTTTTTAGTGTGTTGTCGTCGAGTACATTAAGCGGGTTTTATGCTTGTATATATATATATATATATTATATATATTGAGATTGGAGAGAGAAATTCACAAGTGTTTATGAGGAGCTTGCATTTAGAAATCGTGAGTTTTTGTGAGGAGAGAGAAATGTAGAATAAACTTTTAAAAAAAGAAGTTTAAAGTAAATAGAAATGCACTCATCAAGAATCTTCTACATCTTCTTCCAGATTTGCATGACTCCTCCGATTCCACCCCCCTCCTCGCCATCCATCTCATGTTCCCCTCCCATGGCCTCTGCCTCACGATTCTAATCCACCACAACATATGCGATGACTTCAGCTCCACACACTTCATCAAATCCTGGGCTGTAGCCTTACGATTCACCTCCTCTCACCTTCCTTGACAGATCTGTTATCACAGATTCTCGCCAAATCTACCAGCGCTTCTCGGATCTCATTAAAGGATTTCTCCGCCCTCTGCCCATCGGAAACAACTTTAGCGTCTCCATCGCCACATTCACCCTCCATCCCGTCGGCTGGCGGCAGAGGATCAAGCTGCCGATCTCGGCTCACTTCTTTGGGAACTGCTTGGGCTCGAGGTGCTTCCCGAAGGCAGGTGTTGGGGATCTTGCGGAGAACAATGGGGTTCTGATCACATGCAATATTATAAGGAGGAGCATTTATGAGATAGGAGATGATGTGTATGATTGCATGGAGGACATCATCCCCAAGTTCTTGGAGGTGAAGCTTGAGGATCCGCTGACGCTTGCTGAATCGCCCAAGCTTAGGGTCTATGATATTAATTTTGGGTGGGGGAAGCCATTGAAGGTGGAGGTAACTTCGATTAGAGTGCCTTTAACAATGTCCATGGCGGAGAGCAGGAAGGGGATATAGATCAGTATTATTTTTCCTCCTGAACAATTGCATGAGTTCAGCAAAATCTTTTTTGAAGGACTATAGGATATCATTAGATAAAATTACTTTTTTAAAATAATAGATCTTATACTTCTAAGCCTTTGTGTTTATCATTCGATGATTTGTTGATAGTGCCAATAGTAAGAGATCTCTGTTGGCGTAGCTTTTCCATTGAAATTTATTGGAGCGCCAATCTAACTAAGTTATTACATTGCATTTTCTCTTTTTCTGTCAAACTCCATCAATCCCTTCCTTTTCTTGGCAACTGAAGGCAGTTTTGTAGGTAATATTCTCGTGATTTGGGTTTTTACATATCTAAAATGGAAAAGGTGAGAATAACAAAATTATCATCTTATATATTTTTATAACAGTCAATGGACATGTTTCTTCTATTATATTAGTTAAAATTATTGGATTTATCTCAACTTCATATTGCGAGGAATTACTGCCTATTTTACCTTTTGAATACACAAGAATAAGACAAGAAGTCTTCATCAACACAGTTGTTTGAATATATGCTATAATGTATTAGATCTAATTCTTCTTTTAGTATAAGTTATTTTCTTAAGGTTGCTATCACTGTTATTATGCAGGACTCATCTAATGCACGATCGTCTGGAATGTTTGGCACATGTGCATGTGTTTTTGCATTTCATTATTTGGTTTAATCATTTATTCTATTGATTCAATACTTTTCAATTAATCATGTGGCTTTGAGATACTATGCAAAATGCTATGCTTTAATTCTTTTTTAATATTTGCATATTAGAAATCTTTTAATTGCCACTTACATTGCTCTTCTTCGACTTAGCTCTTCCTTTCACTTAATTTAGTTTAGCTATTTGTTATTAAGGAATATATGTTATGTTTAAGTAGATTACGATTTTGTTAACGTTGATGAGTTTGGATGAATCGATTGGTGTCATTTTTATTGGTGAGATTATGTTTGTCAGTTAACATTGTTCGTTTAAGTTTTTATTTATTTTATTAGGTTGGAATTTGTTACACTAATTTTTTTCTTCATAAAGTTGTTTCTTTATTCATAAATGTTTATTTATATTACATTTTCATATTATAAATTGTTAATTATCTGTATAATTACTAAATTTTAATTCTCTATTTTTTTAATATACTTAATTATCACAAATTTTATTTAGTAAAATTGAAAACTCATTTTACATTACTAAGGCTATTTGATTTAGATCTACTTTGACAAATTTAACAATTAATATATAATAATATAAGGGTTGCACCTTATATAACATAAAGCTTTATATTTTTCTACTGGATTGTATCATGATATATAGATTTTGTTAAAATTTAGTTATGTTTAAGAAATTGAAGAACTTGCACAATTTTCATGCCAAATCTTCTTTGTCATGTTGTTCTTGAATTTGATAAAAAATATTGAAGATATCCTATTTTTTCAAGCAAAACTGGGATCTCTTCAATATTTATTTATGTTTAAGTATATTATGACTTTGTGTATATTCTCACTACCTTTGCTCTCATGAGTTTGCTGCATACCTTCTCTTCGCCTTCCTCTTGGCGACCTCCACTCCCCGAGGCTTCATCTAACACTTTAAATCCTCAGATCTACCTCTCCTCCATCTAGCAACAAATCCTTGAGGCTTCGACAATGGATCTGATCATCAAGCAAATGATCATGTGGCTATGAGCTACAACTTCTCCACCTTCCCACCATCGCCTCAACTTTTGGCAATTTTTTCAAGGAGACTGCAGACCATTGGATCACTCATTCCCGTAGAACCGCAGAGGTGCAGAGGTTGCTTCTCAGCCCCCATCTTTTCTTGAATTAAATGAATGTTTTTACAAAGTAAGTTTTACATGTATTTTTAATCAACTATTGAATCTCATTCACTTCTTTAATATATTATTAGATATTTATGAATTTTTTTCTACTAAATCTGTTGTATGTATTTCCTATTTTATTTTTATATTACTATGCTTAGGAAATTCTTTAAATTTTTTTTCCTTGCATAAATGGTAGAAGCAAATTGAAATCATAGTTTTGTTATAACAAAATTTTATTAAATTTTCTTATATAGTTATTATGTAAGCATTAATAATTGTGTTAGATAAATTTTGAATTGCATGTCAAAATTTTTTCATTTAATCTTTGTATAATTGATAGGCATGGTATGGTAAGGTCTTAAATTTTGAATGACATGATTAACTCTTCCTCTACACACTGAACTCTTCCTCAACCGAGCAACTTTAGGCGTACTGCAGATTCTTTTGTTCTCGCTAATATGTATTCCTTCTCGCCAATCTGCTTCAAAATATTTTGAGTTTTATTGCTTTGATTTTTTTTGTTTGCTTTAACTTGAGTTAAATATTATATGATCCACTTTTCTACCTTATTAATAAATAAATTGAGTTAATATTTGACAATCCATTGAAATTTGTTCATGTCACCTTATTTAAAATCATTAACTTTTTGTTTATTTTTTGAAAATCAAGAGTAAAGCTAATAGACGATTCAAATGCTTAATCAACTAAGGAGTGCTTTTACCTAAAGTTCATCTTTAATATAAGCAAATGCTCACATCTTTATAAGTTCATCTTTAATATAAGCAAAATAATTCATTTTAATATTATTTTTCTTTCAATATATGCATGTCACCTTATTGAGCTTGTCGCAATTTTTTTTGTGATTAGAAGCCTCATGTTTCTTTCTCGAGTTAACAATCACTAACTTATGTAACATTAATTTTTTTTTTTTTTTAATTATTTGTATCATGAACTATCATCTTTAATATCAATTGCTTAAGTATTTTATTATTCTCAAATGATGAAATAAGTTTTACTTATATTTCTGCATCACAATTATAATATTTATTGAGGAGTCATTTAATCATGTATAAATGTTTCAGCTCGAGCTAAACAAGACTAGCTATTATGAGAGTCTTTTCATCATTTGTTGCATTATATCGATAAATTGACCCTCCTACAACAATTCATCACTCTCACTTTCATCCAAGCCTCACATAGAACCCATACTACTAATGACATGATTAGAACAAAAAAGAGAGTTATTTTTTTTATTTTTTGTTAAAGGGAATGAAATTTTATATTCAAAAGTTAGAATTATAATTATCAAAAATTAAAAATTATAAATGTAAATGCCTAATGTTAAATATGCGTGAAATATATTTAACATTAAAAGTTGGAATTGGAATTATCAAAAATTGAGAATTAAAAATTAGTAATCTCTTAATTTTTAACAATAAATTAAATAGGTGTGAAGCACGACTCCTTATCAAAATGATCACATATTGTGTTTGTGCGTCTTTCATGATACTATCTTCCCCGCACATTGTGTGGGTTTCATGAATATATATATATATATATATATATATATATATATATATATATATATATATATATATATATATATTCATACAAGAAACATCTACATAATTTCTTTATTTCTCTCATGTTGTGATGCTTCCTCTTTGTATGAAGATTATTTCTCAAAGATTTTTGATACACAACTCCAAACATCTCTTAAGCTTATTTTAAAAATATAAAATAATTTTTTTGTCCCATAAAAAATCAGCATTAAATTCACTTTTGTAAGTGAGATCTATTAAAAATATATATATTTTAAATATAAATTCAAAACATTCTACTTTTTGAAAAGTTATTTGGGAGTCAAAACATTATTGGATTATGTAAATTTATTTAGATATTTTTTTTAGTAAAATTTGAGGGCAAGTATATTTTATCAATTAATATGTGGAAGAGAGAAAGTAAAACTCAAAAAAATTACAATAAAAAACAAAATCCATCAAAGATTAAAAACTAGGATTCAGCTCATTCAAATGAGGCCCGTGCAAAACTAAAGACTCGATGGGGCATCAATCCTAAAAATCAAATTAGAATTTGTTCAAGATATATGACTAAAATAAAGTCACCAAATATCGAATAGGATCTAAGAAAGCATCATAATCCATCATTAAAACCAGTTATTATCTTCAACAAAGCTGCTCCCATTGAGAATCAAAATAACAAGTAGGTCATCTTGATCTTTAAAGTCACATATTTAATATAGCTGGAATAAACAGAGACAGGAAAGGAACATCATCGTCAAATAAAAGCCGTCAAGCAGTATGTTCAAAAGAAAACTTCATCCTTAGCCCAAAAGCAGCAAAATGAAGAGAATCCAATCAATAAATTAGCCATAGTCAGAGTGCACAGTATCCGACAGTCATGGAAAACCAAAAATACATTGACTGAATTTTGAAATTCAACATTAAGTGAAGTTAAGATAATCCTTCCAATTCTGAAATTTATTAGAATTTAAGGAGTGCCGCCACTTACAAATTATCCCAAGGAAACCCTAGTTTTGATGTTAAAAATGATGATAGAGTCACTATTAACAGTATTATTGAAAATATGGGCATTTCTTTCTTTCCAAGTACAATCTATAATCCGTCAATAGCCATAATATAAGCTCTTTTAACCTATTTTTCATAGTTTGAGATGTCACTCACAATTTGAATTAAAAAAGGAGGGAAATAATAAGATAAGCTATTAGGAAGAATATACTTGAGAACATTTAAAGTAAAGTCACAAGAGAAGAAGAGGTGTGAATGATATTCATTACCATGGAGATAAAGCTAACAAGTGGTGTCACACTGAACGCCCTGGTTATTAAGAAGATATACTGTTTTTAGACCACAATTTAAGGTTTTACAAATCATACATTTAATATTTAGCTTAATGCCTTTACTCCAAAGAGTATCAGCCCATGAATTATCAGGTAGGTATGAGAACAAAAGATAATAAGATGTTTTGAAAGTACAACTATGACCATTCTTGAACAATGTGATATTTCTACTATTATCAATGCTAATATGAGGAGCCATAATGAATCTTTTTGATACCAACTGTAACCTTCGCCTCTTAATCATTATCGATTTAACACTAACTCAACTATGATTAAGTGGTGGTCGTCATTAGTATCACATATAATAAACGAGATATCCATGATACTAATTATGAGGTGAGCAAGAAAATGTTAAAAATATAAGTAATAAAGCAATGCGATAAATAAAGAAAAAGGCACTAAGAAAATGTTCACATTTATGCATTCATATACAATACAAAAAATACAGAATAATATGAAAGAAACTCATTTATTATATTGAAATTAAATACGGGCAAAAAGAATTTTAAATTAACAATTTCCTTCGACAGGCCACATACTTTACTTTGATCTTTTATCAGAAGCTTACACCTCAAGCATCGAGTCAAATCTATAACCTAATTCTGTCATATGTACATATATGATAGGGCAAATTCAATAAAGAAAAATCTTGTTAACATATAAAGCCTAACCACAATTTAAGTTGAAAATAATATATTCTTGCATTTAAGAAATATTATTCAATGTAACAGTAAAATAGAAATCAAACTGCAAAAACTAAGAGAAAATTGTAAATGTAAATCTAAACACTAAAACTAAAAGAAAGAAAATTGTAACTATACACATCGCTGAAAAATAAATCAACTAAAAAGGAACTATAAATTGAATAAAACTGAATATAGAACTGTGATGTATGCCATTAAATATGCATCTAAATATGCCACTAAACATACCACAAATAATATGAATTCAATACCACAAGGCATCCCACATTATCTAGGTGAGCAGAACCGCTCCGTTGACAAATCCTAGGTGAGTAGAACCGCTCTGCTAACAAATCATAGGTGAGCACAACGCTCCACTAATGATATGTTATTTTTATGCGATTTATGATATACCAAGGAGTTTAATACAACAAATGCTTTCAAATCATCAAAATCATAAAACAAATGTGAATATCCCTTCTTATAATCTAACTACTTAACCTATTTTCTATAATATCCACATTTACCTTAAATGCCATATAAATAAGAACCCTTAATTGCATACTTTTTCTTAATATAGATTCACTTAACTGAAGTCAATGCTTAACCAAAAACTATACTTCCATAACATTCTAGATTATCACATGTCAAGAGTACACATACATACTTAGTATGCCCTAAGAAAGATAATTTTAAATACTCAATTTGTTTAACTATATTTATCAATGTGCACAAAGATAATGGACAAAATATTTTTGTAGTTTATTTTCTCAAACTAAGTTGTTCAATCCCTAACTTATAGCATACTTTGGACTTGGGATGTTTATCCTGAACTAAACTATACTTATTTAATTAACTAAGATAAGACTAAAAATTTATAGTTATATTCAGGATAAATCAACCAATTCTGTATCCTATTGAATTAAGCCAGTTCTATGGATATGCACTACCATTTCACATGACAATACTAATATTTTCATTCTAACAATCTAATTAAGACCAAGTATTTGCAAGCTTATTGTAACACCCCGTCCCGTCACCGTGCGCAAAAGACAAGTATCATTTTATGGTTCGACGGCGGAACGGTGTGCTACTCGGGAACGGTGCGCTACTTGGGAACTGTGGGCCGTACATGTAAGACCCATCTTCCCGAATAGGCTAGAGAGACGAAGCCATACTAAAGGTCGCTGACTCGAACCCTATGAGTAGGTTCAAGAGCCAATATCCAAGATAAGAATGAAATACTTATCTTGGGTATTAGACTAGTACGTACATAAGGTGCAAGGGAGTGGAGGAACCCATGTACGTTATAAAATATATCATCGTCTCAAGTACGCCGATCACATCACAATACTATGTATAGTAGTATAACAGAGTGCGGAAGCTAAAAGCAAAACATCCAGAAATACATTCATCTCAAGCAGTACTAAATATCCATCTCAGAAAAGAAAAGTAAAAGTACTTCCAGAGTTTTATTACAAACCATAATAATGCAGAAATATAAAGAGTCTAGCTAGAATACTAAAAA
Organism: Gastrodia elata; assembly: GCA_016760335.1. NCBI lineage: Eukaryota > Viridiplantae > Streptophyta > Magnoliopsida > Asparagales > Orchidaceae > Gastrodia > Gastrodia elata. The sequence goes on along the minus strand of CM028681.1, from coordinate 1,660,169 downwards.
GAACTAGAAAGTAAAAGTAGGTGCTCAATCCCCCACAGCTCCAAGTGCTCCTCCTGAGTCTCTAGGACATCCTCCTGACTTGCCTCCAACAACTGCTCAGGATCTAGCAAATTGTCGGATCCCAAAAGTACCCCATATTAGACAAGAAGTCTAACACATCGAAGCTAGATATACAAGCTAATCTAAACATAACAAATATGCAAGAACGTAAAGTAAAAGTGCAGGAAAAACTGTAAAACATCAAATAACTGAACTGTAGGAACTAAGAAAAGAAAAACTGCATCAAAATCAAATACTGAAAGTACATGAAAATGTCGGATGCTCATAAACCAATGTGAAAGGAATGTCAGATGCTGAGAAGGATGCTATAAGCTGCACTATATGCTACTGAAGCAATGCTCACAGATATATTATATCACGGTATATCACAGAACTATCACTGAAGGTTTATGAGTCATACCATCCAATGTGAGCACAACAGTTAGGAAGTCAGTATGGTGACGCAGATGCACCCTAAAATTCCCTAGTCTATGTATATAATATTTCATATCTCATATTGTATCACTGATAATCATGTGTCACAACAGAAGGAATGAGGTCAATTCATGTTTATGCTCATGCTTATGCCATTATATGGTATGAATAGAAAATCTCAAAATCCACAAAGAATATAGTGAGAAACAAAAATGAATCCTAAGTCTCCACCGTGCAAAATCCTGCTAAAAGGATTCTGGCTCCAAATCTCTAGATCGATAATTAGTTAAAGTTGCTTATTTACTTAAAGATCACTCGGTAGGGTGATTGTATATACATATTAAATATGATGCAAAGATAGGACTCTCAACATTTAGTTTGATTACGCCACCCTAATAAAGCGATCTTCATTAGGAGGCACCATCCGATGATGATTTTGATATCTCAAACTAAGCATTTAGTCACTAAACTCACAATCATACCTAGCATCTTAAGGAAGGTAATCCCCCTTTACTTAGTTTTATTTAAGCTATACCTATTGAAGCGATCTTCGTTAGGAGGCATTTATAGCGATCGGGGATCGAAGTTCGAGAGTCTTTAAAGAACAATTCATCTCAATTGGAAATATAAACATTTTTTTATAATTCAAAAAGGATATAATAAAATAAAATAATATAATCCACAGTCCTTTTATACACAGAGCCAAAATATATATGAAAAGTTACAACAGTTTGAATTTTTACAAAATATGAAATAAAATATCTACATTCTTCTGCTTCCTTTAATTCTTCTTCTTTTAACTTTGGTAGATCTTTTAAGCTTTTTAATTATCAAAACCTAAAAAAAATTCAGTTTTACCAGTCAGGTAGGAGTACGCAAATTATCCTTATAAGAATAAATCTAGCATCCTATAATAGGTATGAATCAAATATGAAAATAACTGAAAGACTGCATATAAGTAAAGCAAATTTTCAAATTCAAATTATGCCCTGCAAAATAGCTGTGAAAATCAACATATATGAAATAAAATTTATCAAAAGCAATTGTAACAATAAGTCGAGTCCGGAGACTCCTGAGCCCAAATGGGTAAACCCATAGGCATAATCTGTATGAAGCTTATCTCGCCACCCGTCGGTAGCTTACTCAAATTAGGAACTGATGGTGTGTCTTTCCTCTGGATTTGCCTACTTCCTATAAGAGGCTAAATCCCTCCATATAACTCCCAGGGGCTTGCTAGCTAGCCCAATCTATACAGATTCTAGTTTTGCATTCCACCATCCAAAAATAAACACCACAAAATATATATAAATTGTGTTTCATTCTTTTTGTTACATGCTATTTGATATAAATCTTTTGCAGATTAAAATACGGTAAGCAGTGCAAATAATACTCAAATGAAAAATGGCTTAAACAAGAATACTGAAACAAGACTTATAAGTAAATTTGCGTACCTAACTGTTTTGATAAAATCAACCAATTTAATTTCTTTGATCTGCCAAAATAATGAAATTTATTAATTTAATGTTTTTATTATGATTTGTAGTATTATGTTTATAAATGACTATTTTGATTTATTTGAATTATTTTTATTAAGTTAAATAATTATTTATGCCTTATAAGGTCAAATTGAGAATTTGACCTTATAAGGGCATTTTAGTAATTTTACCCTTAATAAAATATAAAATTTATGTTAGTTTATTATAGATTATGTCCTAAGGTTTTTATAGAATCTGAAATTATCAAATTCTGATTTAAATTGGCAAAGTTATAGCTAGTTTAATTTCTAGGGTTAATAATTAAGGTTTATTATAATTAGAGAGTGATTAGTGATTTTATTCATAGAAATATTAAACTAATTATACATTTAGGTTCTAATTCACTTTATAAGTCATTTAAAATTAAAATCACTTAATTTGGATTATTATATTTGCTAATACTCACTAATCAAGTTTTAGAGTGATTAAGGTTGATTAGGAGATCTAACCATTGGATCCTAAATATTTTTACAGTTTACTGAAATTTAGGTTTTTTTGATCTAAATAGATATTTGGATTACTTAATTTGGAGTTAAATTGGCTAACTTAAGGATATTTGAAGTTTCTAGGGTTAAATGCTTAATTAAGGTTAGGTCCTAATTGTGATTAGTCAAAATTTAATCCAAATAGCAAAATTAATACTTCTAAAATATTCCTTATGATTTTCTGAGTATTTTAAGACCCATATTTGATATATTTGGATAAGCATGTTTAAAGTTATGGCTAATCTAAATTTTGTATTATTTTTGTAATAATTTAAATATTCAAAAAATATCATTATGTTAAGTATTGATCCAAATAAAATTTTGATAGTTCCAAATTAATCTTCTATTTTTGCTGATAAATATAATATATTTAATTAAATTTTTTGAATGTATATTTTATAAGTTATAGATTTTTAAAATTCTAAGATTTATTTATTTAAATGTATTATTAATTTAATTAATCTGTTTAATTAATTAAAAAAATATTTTATCTTCTGTTTTTATTTATTTACTTATTTAAAATTTTCAGTTATATATTATTTTATTTTATTTATTAAACATATTAAAATGTTATTATTATTATTACTTTATTATTTAAATACATTTATATTAATGTTTTTATTTTATATTATATTTATTTATTTTTTAAAATTTCTGTTATTATTATTAATATATATATATTAATAATTGATTTGATTTATATATATATATTTATAATATTTTCTGTTTCAGGTGGGTCCTACACGGCTGACGAGGAGGCAGCCAGTCCACATGTCGCCATTCCATTGGCTGGTTCAGGCGAGTGGGTCCCACCGGAGTTGAATAGTCTGTCAAAGTCTGTCCCGCTAGACACGTGTCCTCGCGGGATTGGTTTGTCATCTGCATGCGTGGCCTGCGTTCTTGAGTGCGCAGAAACGGACAAAAGTCCGTGGAGACGGGTCGGACCCGGGCCGACCCGGCCCGACCCAAAGCCTTCCGCCTTCCTCCTTTCGTCCGCGACATCCTAGGAACTAGGGCAAGAACGATGGCGGTGAAAGCGTCGTTGCTAGGCAGCAACTCGCACACCGTCGGGATGATCTGGATGAGATCGATCGAAGGATGGAGATATTTCTTCATGATAGGTTCAGATTCGAGAGAAATCTAACCCTAGCCGTAACCTAATTGATAAAAATGCTATGATTTTTGCTGAGACCTAATTATGCTTTATCGATTTTGATTGTATTGACAATCACTGAGTAACAATCTTAGTTTAATAATTGAAATAAAGCTCTGAAATTGATTAATCGAATAAGTAGATTATACCTTGAATCGAACGACTATAGATTCGAGCGGCTAAGGACAAAGATCCCGACACTTAATTGACTTCAGCTCAAGATAGTTTGTTTCGAAATTTCTCACTTAAGGGCGTCGACATGGTTGCTTTAACCAGTTCTTACAGCGGTGGAAGCCATCTGGCGGCTATGGCAACGCGTGGAGGTGGGATTCGAGCGACGTGCGTCTAACTCCGCGACACGCGGAGTGCTGAACCCTTCTGGCGGAAGAGATGATCAGATGACCGTTCGATCTTTCGATCGAACGGATCAGATGATCCGTTAGGATTTGACGGTAAATGCATTTAAATAGACGGTGTCAAAGGTCAACTAACGGTAGCCGTTCAAATTTATTAATTAATAATTATTTAATTTATTTAAATCAATTAATTAATTAAACTTAATTTAATAAATATTTTCCAATTTTTTTTTAAAAAAATATATTTCTTAGCTAATTGAGGGCTTTTGAACACAATGGCGCACTCGGATTTTTGATCCGACGAGTATTTAATTACTCGAATTTTCAGATATTTAAATAATATTAAAATATTCGCCAAATATTTACGTCTTCCAAATGCATTCAAAACTTCACCCCTAGCTAAATTGGGGGTGGTGAACGCAATGGAGAAGTCAGATTTTTAATTTGAGGTCAAAATTATTTAAATATTAATAAACAATTACAAATGAGATTTTGGTATTTTACAGCATTGCCCGATGGCAATTGTCCTTCAATAAAACTAAGGAATGGGCACCAATTTAAAACACTCTTAGGATCGATTGATTTACTCTAAATAAAGTTATATTTGTAACAACCCAGATTGTTACTTTGCTCAATTAAGACTAATCTAAGTCTTAATTAAAGTTCTAAGTCACTGATCAAGTGATTTGAAACTCATCTCTGAAACCTAGGTCAAACCAAGAAGTCAACAAAGTCAAAACAAGAATTCTGGAAAATCCCAAAACCTAGAAATTTGACTTTTATCTAGACCTCAGATTGAAAATCTGACTTCGCCATCGCGTCCAGAACACCCAAATTAGCTAGGGGTGAAATTTTGGAGGCATTTGGAAGTCGTTGATTTTTCGTCGAATATTTTAATATTATTTAAATACCCTAAATAATCAAATAATTAAATACTCGTCGAAATGAAAATCCAAGTGTGCCGTTGCGTTCCTCACCCTTCAATTAGCTAAGGGTAATTTATTGAAAATTTTTGGGATACATTTAATAGGTTAAAATTGATTAAATAAATCAGAATAATTTAATTTAAATATTATTATTTAAATTTGGCATTTAACGGCGCCGTCCACTTACATCTAACGCCGTCGCTCCATTATTTTTTTCCGCCGTTCCATCTGACGGATCTCGCGGACCGTCCGATCGAAAGATCGGACGGTCACACGTTTGTCTTCCTCACGAGCGCCGCGGGATGTAGCGCATGTCCTGCATCTGGACACGCGGCGGAGCCGGTGCCACGTGGACCTTCCCACCGCTCATAGTCACCGCCTTAGAGCTTCCATAAGATCCTTAGGACCTCTATTGTGCTCGGTTTCGAACAAGAAGTCCAGAGCCAACAGATCAAGCCTCGTCTATTTGAAGCCGTCCAAACTTAAGGTACCGATTCTCCCTCTATTCTTTATTCTTACACAGCCTTTTCAATTTGAAAACCTATTTCAAGAATTTGATTGTCGATCTATCGGGACCGATCAAACTCTAATGAGTTCGATCGATCCAATTTATCGAAAGTTAAACAGTAGAAACCGTTAAGCATATAGCGTTTCGATAGGGACTCCTAGGGTTTGATATTGCCTGAGTTGTATGTCTTCTCCGGCGGTGCTTGAGGTACCAATCGAAAGGTCTCTTCAAGACCTTTCGATCGGTATGCGGCTCATCGTCTGGCACCGCCGTCTTCGCCGTCGATTTTCAAGCCCTAGATACCAGTTGTCGGGGCTATCGCGTGAAGACGAAGACAATTCGGGTCGGTCGGGTAGGCCCGGGCCCGGCCCATGGCCCGAGCCCGCGGCGCTTTAGCTGCCGCAGCGGGACCCACTGCGTGACGCAAAGCCAATCGTAGAGCGACACGTGGCCTGCGATGTCAGCGGTCTGGCAGTGGGACCCGCCGTTGTCTGCCGCGCCAATAAGAAGCTGCCACGTGTCTGCAGAAAATGATTAAATTAATTATATATATAATTATACGTCATAATACAATAACTAAATTAATTATATATATATATGTATAATATAATAACAGAATAATTTAACTTAAATTTAAAACATTAAAAATTAATTAAATTAATTCTAAACTTTAAACCTTAATAACTCATAAAATACTCATCCAAATTATGCAAAATTATATACCATTGGATTCAGCAAAAATAGAGAAATATTTTGGTACTGTTAATTTTGCATTTGGACCTGTATTTAGCAAAGTGATTTTCAGGGTTTAATTTAATTTAAATTAAAAGTCACAAACCTTATTTAGCTCATAACTTTGTGTAGATTGATCCAAATATACCCAATATGGGTCTTAAAGTGATCAGAAAACCCTAAGGATTAATTTGATAGTGTTTATTTTGCTGTTTGGATTATTAATTGCTTAATGACATTTAGGACCTAACCATAATTACCCTATTTAGCCCTAGAACTTCAATTGACCATAACTTGGTCAATTAAGCTCCAAACTTAATGATCCACAGGTTTATTTAGATCAGAAGAACTTAATTAATAATAATATGTAAAAATATTTTAGATCCAGCGGTTAGATTTGCTAATCACCCTTAATTACCTTAAAAACTTGATTAGTGAATATTAGCAAATCTAGTAATCTAAATTGAGTGATTTAAGTTTTAGAGGACTCCTAGAATCACTTAGAATCTATCTGTAAGGTTTGATTAGTGTTTGAGTGCTTAATTTTGCTAATCACTCACTAATCACTCATAACTTTAATTAGGTCATAACTTAGTCAAATTAGATACAAATTGAGCCTACCACATATCATTGTGATCAGTGAGCTATTTGTAAACCATAACCATTGATTTTGCTAAAATTGGGCACTAATTGGCAAAGTTAGGTTTTTAACTCATAATTAAGAATCCCTTAATTAACCTTAAACCCTAGATCTTGTATTGGCCATAACTTGGCCAATACTTATCAGAATTTAGCAAAATTAGATTCTATGGAAAGCTTAGATAGTAAAGAGCATTAATCTAATGGAAGATTTAACTTTCACTTAGCCAAATTACTAAATTTCCCTTATGAGTCAAATTTACTAATTTGATCTCATATGGCTTAATAATCACTCAAAGTTAATTTAGTTGCTGTCTAATCTTACATTAGATAGTAAGAAATACTTTCCAAAAGAAAATTTCAGAATTTAAGCCCTAGAGCAAAATTTGATCTCTTGAACCCTTAAGTAGGGGCAAAATGGTCATTTTGCCCAAATTTAGGGTTTAGCCTTTAAAAGCCCTAAATTCAGTTTCTAAACACTAAAATCAGTAATTAGAATGATTTAAAACTGAAATTAATCAAAGTTAAGTCTAAATTAAGATTTTGATTAAAATCTCAAAATTTGCTCCTTAAGAAAATTTCTAAGTCCTAAGTGAGTGTTCTCCTTCTTTAATTACTCTTAGATCATCCTTAGGTCTTATAACATTAGTTAGGATGTGTGTCTTGAGAGATACTCTTAGTAATTAAGAGTCTTAATTCTTAAGATTAGGAATAGATCTTAAAGTTAGAATTCATTTATTGAGTAAATTGGATTACTCAATAGGTGAAACCTTGAGTTTACTAGTTTATAGATTTTTCTTAGTTTATTTAATGATTATTTGATCTTTAAACTTTAGAACTAAGAATAGAGATCTATCCTAATGAATTTGATTTATCATTAGGATTTGCCTTAATCTAATCTGTGAGATTTGGATTCTAAACCTTAGACCCTTAGTTATACCTTTAGATTAAGTGATTAGACCCTATCATCTGGAGTCTAATTCTTAATCTTTTCATCTTGGTTTGGCTAATCAAGATGAGGTTGGGATGAATTAATTTACAAAACTAGGTCGATGATTTATTCATTTTTGACCAAATAGTCGTCTTTTGATTAAGTCATGATTAGGACTTGGCTAGTCCTAATTATCTTCAACTTGTAGGATTTGTGATTCTAAGTTACAGAATGTGTAAGAATTGATGAATTCTGAAACTTATGTAACTTAGAGTAGATAGAACGAATAAAGTAGATAACAACGGATATCACCTGTGTTTTAGATAGAGTTTCTTGCACTTTGATTTTGATGCTTCGCATTCCTTGATTTTGAGTCCTATACCTTGGACATATATTATGTACTTAAGATATTTGGTAAATATCTTATGTCAATTTTGAACATTCATAAATAGCATTGTGTTTTGTTTCACAAGTGGTTTGTAAGGTGTAGCTTGATTAGTATACCTCTTCGATCAACTCGTTTGGGGTCGGCTTCTTGTAGGGGGTTTCAGTCCGATAGTCTATGCCATGCCTAGTCCATGGGATAGGATGGATAGACTCTTACCCTACTGACTATAGAGTCAGGATTTTGATATGGTTATACTAATTCAAGTACACTTACATTCAGTTTCTATCTTAGCTCATCAGGCTAAGAGTTTCAGTGATGTTCAGTTCAGAGTTTCTTAGCTCATCAGGCTAAGATTTGCTGAGTTTGTGTTCAGTTCAGGTGACTTATATAGTCACTGTAGTTTCAATTTACAGTTATTGTTTTTCTTGCATATTATGTATCTCAGCACTGTTTTACTTACAGTTTTCCTGCACATGTTATATATATATAGGATGCTAGTTTTACTTACTGTTTTCATATGCTCACATAGGATGTTAGTGTTTTCAGTTTTATACTGTTTAAATTTTGTATGTCACTTAGCATAATCCATTTGATCATATGCATATTTAGGTTGTACTTTCTTACTATTTTACTTTTCTTTTACTTACCTATTTTTGTTGCAGTTGCTTGGAGGAGGTATGTATTACTTCCTATTTGTTTAGTTATAAACTGTAGTTTATAACTTATTACTGTTCTTTTGATATGCTTTTCTGCACCTATTTTGCTCAGTTCTGTTCTTAAGGTAATATCTATTTAACTTAATAAAATTATTTGCCCTAAAATGTACTTAGACACATTGTCTAACCAGTTTTTCTTTTGTTGGCTGGGGCCCTACCATTATGAAACTGATAATGGTAGGATCTGAGTTTGTTGGAGTAGTAGATCCAGTGGAGAACTTACCATTGGAGGAGGAGCCCGTTCCTGAAGATCTGTAACTTTAGTTTTTCTTTCTTTTAGTGAGATTGAGAGTTCCTTTCAGTTCTTTTAAACTTATTAAAATGTTGTAATAATACAGGTTTATATTTCTTTTCAGTACTTTACTTATTCTGTATTGTTGTATTTATACTGTATTGGATGGATGTTATGTTTTATACTTCCGCACTCTGAGTTCATGTATGATCATTTAGTGATAGTATTTTTGGGATGAATGGCAAAGTCCTTAATTAAATTGGATTAGAATGTATGTCTAATCCAATCTTAAGTGGGGACCTTGTCATTTGGTGACCCCTCCACCGTAATCATGTTAACTTAAGGGTTAACAGGACCACGGTGGGGCAGGGCCGCCACAATATCCGCCTAAGCCCGCATGATAGCAACAAAGATAAACCTTACTTAGAGCGACTCAACGAATCCAGAATATTAATGGGGACTAGTAATATGGGTATACTATACTGCACTACCCAATAATCATAATTCAATCAAATCTATTTAATAGCACAAGGATTTATCAAGACTACAAGTCTTAAACTAATAGGTAAGTCGTATACAAGGTTTCACTAATCAAATATGATCAAGGATCACTTACTATGGATTCTACCACAAGGAGATGTATCTCTTCTAATGTCTTAAGTGCTTATTACCACAAGGAGAATAGATCAATTTCTAAGATGATGAGATCTTCTATACTTCTATCACAAGGATTCACACAAGGCCTCCTACCTCATGATATATGAATTTAGGTCTCTTAAATAATTCAAGATGATCTTATGAAGAGAATATCAAGGTCTCTCCTTTAGATGCTGATATTAGACTATTAGGTTCTGGTTCATAATTAGATTTAGAATGATTAGATCAGATGATGGAATCATCTGATCATACTTAGACTAAGATTATGGGGTGTAAATCAAACATATTGTTAAGGATTTAATCACTTGTTAAGTCAACATAGTATTAATGATCTTGTTATGCAGGTTTATTACTTAGAGAAAATCAGGGATCTTAAGGTTCGATTCAGATTGTGAAATCACAAAGGGTTATTACTGACCTTACTTTATCTAATTCAAATGTTTAGAATCAAGAGTAAATTAAATGCATTATTGGAAAATGTTCAATTCAAAGTCTTGAAATCAATAAAATTAAGTTAGGGTTTTTATGGTTTTAGATTTTCCATAAGTAGATTAGGGTTCGACTCCTTCTCAAACCTCAAGTCAAATCAAGTGTGTATTTAAAGATCAATGTCAAATCAGTGGATTAATTATGCATTATTGGTGGCAATCCTAGATCTAGACCAAGTCTTAAAAGCTTGATCCAAATCTCAAGGTTTCTTAAGTTAATTAAGATATTTAAGATTCTATAGTTTTAGATTTATTCAAGTATACTTAATAAGTTTATAAAAGGTGATTTCATTTCATTTAGTTTACTGTTATAAGCCAAAATAATGATTAAAGTTTAATAAACAGTGGTTACTTAGTGCTAACCAAATCCTAATTCCAAGCAAAAAGGATTAGCACATAAGTAAAAATCCAACCATTCAAATTACATGAAATTTGGCATGCAAGTCATAATTAATCATACAAGTAATCAGAGACTGAGTTTACTAAGATCCAATGTGTATAAACCTTAAAATTCACTAATTATGATTTGACAAGATTAGGGCATAACTACAATTACAGAACTCAGAAAAATGTTTTACTTGGCACATGCAATCTAATTAACATCAATGAACTAATGGCATCCTAAACATGCAATTTGGATAAGTACATTTACTAATCTGCCCTAATTAAGATTCATTATAATTAGGCAATAATTAAAGATCTAACCATCAGATGTATGATTTTATTTTATATTTAAGTTCCTGAGATTTTTCTGAATATTTTCATATAAGATATCATGGAATTTTGACCAGTGGATTAAAAGTTATTTAAATAATACATTATGTATTTTTATTTAATCAAAAACTTATGATTTGAATAATTGAATTATTTTCCTTAAGGAAAATAATTCCAAAATTTCAATTTAATTAAATCGGCTCGGACCAATAATCAAAACACGCGGTCGGCCGCGGCCCGGGAGACCCGGCACTGTCGCACCGCGCGGGTCATGGGTTGACCCGGCCCGCACAGTGTCGTCGTCCCCGATCCTTCGTCCCGTGGAAGAGGCCGATTAGGAAAGACCTAATCACCAAATTCCTGCGCATCCAGTCCACGGATCGGCCAGCATTCGATTGCTACACCATCACCATGTCCAGACGCGTCGATTGGGACCTGAAGCCCCTTGTGAGACAGTCTGGATCAACCGGACCTTACTCACCTGAGGATTTCACCATATGAGTTACTGTGGGGAGATAACTCTCCCCACAGAGGCTGTGTCAGACCCCAGGCTCGATCCCTACACCATCAGGGAGGTGAGGCGGATCGAAGCCCTCTGGTCTGGGGTGGCCTGGATCGCCAGGTCCTTACTCGACCGAGGCGATCCAGAAATAAACTAGCCCGATCGATTGAATCGATCCATCGGGGCTAGCTTAGGCCCTAAATATGATACGACTGAGTTCGTATTGACAATAAGCACAGAAACGCATCAAATGGAATATGATTCGAGCCCTATTGACTCGATTCCTACAACTAGGATACCTAGTTTCGACGGACTAGTTCAGGATGCTCGACAGAAGGCTCGGCTGGCTCTAGCCTTGATTCCAATAGCTACAAAGGTTCCTAAACATTAGGAGAGCCTACTATTAGCGGTTCAGAAGCACGGGAGCGCCTGGAAGGAGCTTCGATAATCGGCAATGGCGGCGAATTGCAGAAGATTCGATTGATCATCAAAAGGTCAATTGAAGTGAAGCTGGGGCTATTTATAGCCTTGGCTGAGCTTAAGGAATCTTCTGGAGCCACTGGCTCGGGCTGGGGAGGCCTGAGAGGTCGAGCCTTGGTCGAGCTCTCAAACTTCCAATTTGAGCTCAGTCGGGTCGCTAGGCCCGATCGGGAGCTCCCTGTCATAACGGGAAGGTCCCAACGGCTTGCTGAGGTGGCGCGGGGAGTGGGGGATAAGCTGTACAGCTGGCAGTACGAGGATTCGCCCTGTCGGGTGCTCGATCGGGAGGAAGACGACAATCCACAGTGCGGGTTGCCCTGGATGTCGTCTAATTGATCGATCAGAAGGCGCTACGGCTGGGATCGCTCTGTGACGACCCCAATATTGGAAATCACTTAACTCAATATTGATACGTCACCACAATACCTAATACTAGATTAGAAGAAAGCTAATCCAAATCATCAAGTATTGTGTTTGGCCAAGGATTTAGAAGAGGGTCTTAAGTTAAGATGGAAGGGAAGTTATGAATGGTATTTAGAAATTTGTAAATAAAGATGCAACAATTGGGTTTCAAGAATGAAAGATGGTAGAATTGAACATACTATTTATGAAAGAAGACATTAGTACATGCAAATGTAATCTAAAACAAATGAACTAATTACATTTAATCTTAGACATGGAATTCTAATCATTTATGGGGAAATTAACATGTGACTTATGGGTTTGTAATTTATCTTCAATTAATCTAAGTCTAAATTTTCTTAAAATTTTCGGCAGAGTCTCCTTTGAAAATGGTTAAGGAAACACCTGCAGAAGTACATGCAATACTCCCATTCCAATGGGAGTTATAATTTAAAAGAAAAGACATTCTAATCTTTCATACATTCAATCCATTTAAACTCCAATTCTAATATAGAGTTCAATCCTTTTTTTATGGGATTGCTCATTTCCAATTCTAAATAGAGTTCAATCCTTTTTATGGGATTGCTCATTTCCAATTCTAAATAGAGAAAGGGAGAAAAGTACATGTGTAACAATTGTCTAAACTATGGTTTATTTCATCAAGACATTAAATATTCATAGGAAAATATGCAAAGACTTAATTAATATACAAATTTTATACATTTAATTCCCATTCATCCATTCATTTACTCATACATTCATTCATCACAAGCATTTAAGTATAACCTAAGTTCCAACACGTATAGTAAATTAAAGTAAATGACATTATTACAAAACAACAGTAAACTGAATAAGAAAAGAAAATTTACAGCTCACTTGGAATTCTTAATAAGCTATAATTTATAATATATGATAGGCGGAAGCAAATTTTAGTTTTTAGCGCTTGGTCCAGCTCCACTAGCATCCAAGTGCACCTGATCTATCACATTTTGACATTTAAATATGATAGGGCAAATCCAAGAAAAATAGAAAATCTGGTTAGACTAAACAGTCTAAGCACAATTTAAGATTGGCTAAACATGCTATTATTATAATTGGATATCACAGCTCTAGTTACCATGCAGGCACAAGCATAGGTGCAATATGATAAGCATACAAATAAGTGAAGGAAAAACAAGTGAGGTATAATTGCTCACTTAATCAAATATCCTAGCCTTCAATCAATACAAGGGTGAAGCATCCTAAATAGGCTAGAATGAACTAGTGTGCATATGCAATTAAATGAAATAAAGCATGATATGTTCAAATGAACTTATGCTTAGTAAGGAAAAATAAACAGTGAAGCAATTAAATGGAATTATACAACATTCACTGTAATCTAAATAAACTGTAAATAAGTAAAGTACAGTCCTAAATCAAAAAAAATGCATAATGAAGAAATTGAAGGAATAATCTTAGATTTAAATCTAAGATACACATAGCCTAGGACTATGTAAAGTAGGATAGCTAAAAGCTATGGTGAATCTTGACAATCTATTAGATTGAAGATCTCACATGTTTATTAATTGAAGTTATTTTAATCTGTACTCATTCTGTGGGCATATTCAGAATGAGATGAGGAGTTAAACACGTCTGTTTAACATCTAAAGAAAATGGGGTTCAGACCTAAAACACTCACATTCTCCCTCTAAGAATGCGATGTCTCCTTATTACTCCATTTCAGTCTGCCCTAGACTGGTCCACCATATAGAACCCCTAATAATTTTAGGTGAAAGTTTTATTCATGCACAATATTTTTATGAATGATTCAATGAATAAGGCTCAAAGCTAAGCAAGCCAACAAGGGAAATTCAATATTTGCAACTAAGTGATATCCAAAGTTATCTAATTTTAATGATCTACTTAATGATTGGAGCTAATTGAGCTCTCAATTAACTTTGATTTAATGATCTCAAGTTAATTGTAATATAATAGTAATTAGGATTTTGAAAATTTATAGATTCAATTCGTTTAATATGACGTAACAAAATAATTTGTAAATATAATGATTGTTGTTAGAGACTAACTCCTAACCTCTTCCTAAACCATAAGATCTAACTTAAGAAATTTGAAACTAATGAAATTCTACTACTAATCATTATGGTTTTCTAGCTAGGTTATAGTTTGAATGTTTTAATCAAACATAATAATCTAGGTAAGATATAAGTAATAGTAGAGTTTAGGAATAAGTACTTACTAGACTTAAGAACCACAAGTTCTATGTTTACTATTAATGTATGTTTAAAGAATTCAATAGGTTTCCTAAACTAATCTAAGTAAGTTAAGGATACCTATTACTATATCTTAATTTAACAAATTGGGTTTTAGGGATTAGGATGAATAAGCTAAGTATTGAACTAATCACTAAAACTAGATCTATTTGGTTAACAATCCTACAATTATTAATTCATTAAGATTATTTATTCTTAATGGTTTCAACTAATAGACTTATGATCCAACTATAGATCAATTATAATTCAAATCCTAGGGTTTCTACCTTAGGGTTGACAAGTGAATTATGCACTTGGCAATTAATTCGCATGACTAGGGAATTGAGAACTAAGCTCATAAAAATATTATCTAAGAGCTAAAGGAGATAATAAATGCGACAAGTTAGCTATCCTAGGGTTTATAAGACTTATAGTAAGCTACCTATGAATTTAGGTTAATCACAATAACACTAAGTGAGAGTCAAAAACCTAAAATCATAATTTGTTGTCCAATTGAAATGTTTTACAATTAAATGAATTCCTTATTTCATAAGGAGAAGATTGACACTAAGTTTGTCAATTTTGGACAACTTTAGAAAGTTAGGGTTTTAATGACTCTTAATTAGGTTAAGAAATGATTAAGAAAATTAGGTTTTAAATATTGGATTGTATTCCATATTATTGATCCTCACATTTTTGTGAGTCAAATGGATTATTTGACCTTTTGATTTGAAAATCAATTGATCAAATTAAGTCATAAGAAAGATTAATAAAATTTTAATTTTTATTAATTAATCCTAAATATTGACTTAATAAAATATTTATCAAAACTGAAATTAAATTTAATATTATTGATCCTCAAAATTTTATGATCAAAATAGTATATGAATTTGTATTAATTGGAGTTGTATTTTTAAAGTTATGATTTAAACAATTTATATAATTATTAAGAATATTGATTTATTTATACATTAACCAATAGCCTAAATAAATTATTAAATTAGGTCTGATTCAATAATTAATAATACACAACATTTATTTAGAAAGCAAAATTAATTGGGATATAAAGGTTTATAAATGATAATTGCAAAGATTAAATTATCTTAATTACTAATCTAATTATTTCATTATTAAAATTACTGTGAAGAATAAAACACATCACTGTGAAGAATAAAACGAAGAGGATCGCAGCTGCAGACAATCGCATCAGCCGTCCCGTAAATCGCGAGAGACGCGAGTCGTCACAGCGAGCGGCGGATGGAGGATTAACTGGCCATGAGGAAACGTCGTCGACGCGAGTCGTCATAGACGAGCGGGTGGAGGATCGACTGGCCGGGACGAAGCGTCGTCTCCTTCGCCTTCTATAAGGGGGATGCCGACAGAGGTGCCGACAGGAATGGAGGAGGTGTCGACAGATTATTCCGGAAAGTAACGCTTGATATACGCGTAAAATGGAAGAAGATGAAGACGGACGTACCTGAAGATCTCGCACCGAACGGCTCGTCGACGGAGGCTTAAGGTACGCAAAGCTTCTTCTTACTTCTTCTCTTCCGCACGCGTCAATCGCCTCGAAAGGAATCGCGACCCTACGAAGGAGCTCCCGCAGCGCTTCGGACACAACAGCTCAACAAGTTTTCGGCAAATACCCCCAAAAGCCTCTTAGGAAAGTATTAGAGGGGGATAACGCCACGGGGAGGCCAGCTGGAGAGCCGGACGGTCCTTCTCTGGCAGCCGCGATCGTGCGAAGTGGAGCGTACGCTGGTAATAAGTTAACCGATGGATTTAAACTTAATTACTCTCTTTAAAGCTTAATTACTCTCTTTAAAGGCTTAATTAACTAATGTTTAAGGAGGCTGTTACAGACTCCCCTCCTTAAAAAGAGTGTCGCCCCCGACACACAACCAATAAAAGCAAGGAATTAAAATACACTAAGAAATTCTAAAGAATTTACGACGAGGTTAAAAGAACTAAATTCTACCTGATTAGGAAAAGAACTCTGGGAACTTCTTTAGCATATCCTTTTCATTCTCCCACGTGGCTTCTTCAGCGGGATGATTCTGCCAGTGGACTTTGATCATAGGAACGCTACGGTGTCTTAACTGCTTAAGATCCCATCCCAGAATCGCAACTGGTTTAACGACGAAAGTCAGGTTAGGCTGCAGTTCCATTTCAGGTATCTGAACTTGCTGACTTGAATCTAGCAAACACCTTCTCAGTGACGAAACGTGAAACACATTATGTACAGCCGAGAAGTCTTTTGGCAACTCTAATCTGTAGGCAGATGTTCCAATTCTCTCAATCACTTCAAAGGGTCCCAAATATCTTGGACTCAGCTTTCCAGACACACCGAATCTCTGCACACCACGCATCGGACTAACTTTAAGATAAGCCCTATCGCCTACTTAGAATTCCAACTGACGATGACGAGCGTCATGATATTTCTTCTGTCTATCCTGAGCTGCAGTCATGTTATGCTGGATCAGTTGAACTTTCCTAGTAGTTTCTTCTACTGACTCGGAACCATAAAGTTGAGAGTCTCCTACTTCAGTCCAAGCAACTGGAGTTGTACATCTCCTTCCATAAAGAGCTTCGTAAGGAGCCATACCAATACTGGACTGATAACTGTTGTTGTAGGCGAACTCAACTAACGCTAAATGATTTTCCCATGATCCACCGAAATCTAGGATACAAAGACGCAAAAGATCTTCCAAGATTTGATTAAAACGCTCAGTCTGACCATCTGTCTGGGGATGGAAAGCAGTACTCAACGCTACACTCGTCCCCAAGTCTTGCTGAACAGTTGACCAAAATCTGGAAGTGAATCTGCTGTCTCTATCTGAAATTATACAATTTGGTGTACCATGCAAACGAACGATTTCTTTAATATAAAGCTTAGCTAACTTCTCAACCGGATCTGTCTGACGAATAGCTAGAAAATGAGCTGACTTGGTGAGTCTATCGACTATCACCCAAATAGAATCAGAACCAGATCTACTCTTAGGCAAACCTACGATGAAGTCCATGGAGATATCGGACCACTTCCATTCAGGAATGTCTAAGGGCTTAAGAAGTCCACCAGGCTTCTGATGTTCGGCCTTAACCAAGGAACATGGATGGCACTTAGAAATAAAGATAGCTATATCTCTTTTCATGCCGGACCACCAAAATGATTGCTTGAGATCCTGATACATCTTACAACTACCGGGGTGCACTGCATAGCCAGAGTTATGAGCTTCAGACAATATCTGTAACTGCAAGCCTTTTGGAATCCATAATCTGGTCTTTTGAAATACAACACCTTCGTCATCAAGACGTAATTCAGATCTCTTGCCACCTGCGATTTCGGAAACTAACATTGAATAACTTGCATCTTCCTTCTGAGCTTTAACAATCTTAGATCTCAGGGAATCATCTGACTGAATGGCAAATAGTAAAGTGCCTAAATCAGCTGGATTGATAGGCTCAAGATTCAATCTGACAAAATCTTCGATCAAGGATTTGTTGCAACAAAGGGAAGATAAAGTTGCCTTACGACTAAGGGCATCAGCTACAACATTAGCTTTACCCGGATGATATTGGATTTCTAAATCGTAGTCGCAAAGTAACTCTAGCCACCTACGCTGACGGCAGTTAAGTTCTTTCTGGGTGAAGATGTACTTTAAGCTTTGGTGATCAGTAAACATCTCACACTTAACTCCATACAGGTAGTGTCTCCAGATCTTTAGAGCAAAGACTACGCCTGCAAGTTCAAGATCGTGTACCGGATAGCTCTTCTCATTAGGCTTAAGCTGTCTAGAGGCATAGGCTATGATGCGGCGATCTTGCATCAGAACACAACCAAGTCCTACTTTAGAGGCATCAGTATAAACCTGAAAATCTTTGCCCTCACGAGGTAGCACTAGAACAGGAGCAGAAGTCAATAACTATTTCAACTTCTGAAACGATTCCTCACAGGCTGAGCTCCATATGAACGGAACGTCTTTTCTAGTTAACTGAGTTAGTGAAGATGCAATTAGAGAGAAACCAGGAACGAACCTTCTGTAATAACCAGCGAGTCCTAAGAAGCTACGGATCTCTGTTACAGATTTAGGTTGAACCCACTGTTGAACAGCTTGGATCTTCTTTTGGTCTACTCTAATGCCTTCAGCATCTATCACGTGACCTAAAAATGCCACGGACTTGAGCCAAAACTCGCACTTAGAAAATTTAGCGAAAAGTTTATTCTCCCTTAACAGTTCCAGAACGATACGCAAGTGCTCTTCATGCTCAGCAGTTGACTTTGAGTAAATTAGGATATCATCGATGAAAACAATGACGAACTCGTCGAGATACGGCTTTAAAATACGCTGCATCAGGTCCATGAAGATTGAAGGAGCATTTGTCAGTCCAAAAGACATGACTAGAAACTCAAAATGCCCGTAACGAGTCCTGAATGCAGTCTTCAAAATATCTTCATCCTTGACTCTAATATGATAATAACCTGATCTTAAGTCAATCTTGGAGAAGATCTTTGCCCCGGTGAGTTGATCAAACAAATCATCGATCCTAGGGAGAGGATACTTATTCTTTATTGTCACTTTGTTAAGCTCGCGGTAGTCTATACACATCCGCATTGATCCATCCTTCTTTTTAACAAATAGGACAGGAGCTCCCCAAGGCGACACGCTTGGGCGAACAAATCCTTTCTCCAACAACTCTTGCAACTGCTCTCTAAGCTCTTGCAGTTCCTTTGGAGCCATTCTATAAGGAGCCTTAGACTTAGGTTGAGTTCCGGGGACAAGTTCAATTGAAAAACCTACCTCACGCAGAGGAGGTAGTCCAGGCAGATCTTCTGGAAACACGTCCAGGAACTCTCTAACGGTGATAGTCTCTTCTGGATTATTCACTTGCTTCTCTTCGCCGATTAAGGTTACTAGGATCGCATAGCAACCCTTACTAACGAGACGCTTGGCTTCAACAGCATTTATTAGAGATGCAGTCAAGCCAAGCTTTCCTACGAACACTTCAGGTTTCTTTCCAACCTTAAGTGATACTCGCTTACGGAAACAGTCTATTACGGCGTTAAACTTACTCAACCAATCCATTCCTAAGATTATGTCGAAGTTCGTAATGGACATAACAATAAGTTTGGATTGGAAGAATTGGTTACTGATTGGGATATCTACCAAACAGAACTCATTAGCACACATCTCAGCACCAGACGGCAATTGAACTATTAAAGGATTGCTTAAGCTGAAATGTTGGAGATTTAGGGAAGAGGCACAACTCACCGACATGAAAGAGTGACTAGCACCAGTGTCAAAGAGAGTGTCCCAAATTTGATTTTTAATAATTAGAGTTCCTATAGCAGGGAAAATAAACTCTAATTACACTAATAAAAATTAAAGCAGGGAAATATTGAAATTAAAATTGCAGAAGAAAAATGAAAGCAGAAAATTGAAAATTAAATTTAGAACGTACCGGTAACCACGCTATTATCAATTTGTGCAGCAGAAGATGACAGAGCGTATATCCTCGGTACCGCTGAAGACTGAGCAACGGCCTTGCCTTTATCCTTCCTACTATAGTGTCCTTGCTTAGAAGAAGAAGGTACACCCTTCTGATACTGAACATCTCTACTAGTAGGGGGAGGCATTAAGGCAAGCGCTGGCGCTTGGGTATTTAAGGGAATAGGATTCTGCACAGAACCTTGGCAGTTGATCCTCACCTTATCTACAGTCCAGTTAGCAATGCAGTCCCAATGTTTATGATTGGTTCTGCCACATACGTAACATTTACCACCTGAGTGGTAGCACTTCCCATAAGGATGAGGTCTGTTACATATAATGCCCGATCTCCCTTGCTGTCCTTGCCTGGGATTTTGATTCGGGTTCTGGCCAGCAACAATTTGGAAAACTTTAGGACCATGAGAACGGTTCCGCTTGAAGGGTTCTGATCTTGAAGATTGTGGATTAGAACGCTTCCTTGAATCCATCTGGGCTTGATGGTACTCCACCCTTCGAGCACCTTCTAAAAGCTTTGGAAAACTGTCATGATGTTGGGACATCAAATGACATTTGATGGAATCTCTCAGTCCAGACAGAAATCTGGTACACCTAGCCACTTCATTATGGACTAGGTTCGGGGCAAAATGAGAGAGTTTGCGAAACTCCATCTCGTACGTGTGCACAGAACGATTCCCTTAGGAAAGTTGCATGAAATCGTTCTCAATTATCGTCTGGGCAGAGGGAGGAACGAACTCTTCACGAAAAACCTGTTCGAATTCATCCCAAGGGATGTCTTCCAATTGAACATCAGAGAAGCGGGACTTCAACTCACTATCCCACCAACATTCGACTTCACCACGGAATAGGTAGGTTGCAAGGCGGAGACTCTCGCTCTCCGGACACTTGAAACTTGCAAGTGTCTTTTCTATCTCCTTTAGCCAATCAACGGCTTCAAAGTGGGAGGCTGAACCATTGAAGGTTGGAGGGTTCAGACGAAGGAAAGTAAGAAGGTAGGCATCCACTATGGGGCCTGAAGATGGTTGAGGAACCAGAGGGAGTTCAGAAATAATGGGGGAAGAAGCTTGTGGAGGGGTTGGGCAAATCTGAGATGGAATAGGAGAAGGTTGGGAAATGTTGCAGGATGAAGCCATCCTCTCCGCAGCACGCATCTGTGCTTCAACCATGACCTTCATCATGTCCAACAAATTTTGCATCTGCTGAGTTTGAGAAGTTATAGTGGAAGTAGGTTCTTCCACTATTGGTTCTATTGGAGTATTTGGATTTGGATCCATTCTAAGGAAAAGAAAAAGAAACTAATATTCAAAAATTGAATAAGATAAGAAAGAAAATTTTTCATTAAAATTTAAAACATTTAAGAAATTACAATTCTTTGAAGAGAAAGAAAGACATAAGTAAGAAGAAACTATTTACAAGCTACTAGAAAGAAAGAAGATAGAACAAAGGAAAAACTAGTGCTACTAGTTACAAAATTTTACATAAAATATGCTTTTAAAGTCTTCATAAGTGGGGGCACGATGAAGATGCCCACAACCACGAATGAGTACTCTATGAGCATGACACCACCAATCTATGGCATAGTCATCGAAGAGTTCATCCAAAATTTGGAGGCATAGGTGTTCGGGGCATTCTATGGCCTCAAATACCGTGGTAACACGGGAAAGCCATTCCCTGGCTAACTAAGGGAAAGGATTGCCTCGAAACACACAAGACCACAAAATTTTATTTAGAACTTCACCTCCTGCTGCAGATACTCCCAAGTAAACTCTGCCAAACGTTGACCCATACCAATAATCGTACTCCCAATATTGGAAGAACAATTTCGTATAAAGTTTTAGTTCAGCATTAGGATCTGCCATTTGAAAATTTAATTAAAGTTTAAGTTAGAATTTAAATCAATTATTTGATTGAAAATGCGTTTACTGTCCTAAGATGTCATTCATTTACTTTTACTATACTGTGTTGTCTGCTTTTGGATGAATGAATGTGTTTGTCTTAACTTAAAATTCTCAACTTGGCTCTGATACCAACTGTGACAACCCCAATATTGGAAATCACTTAACTCAATATTGATACGTCACCACAATACCTAATACTAGATTAGAAGAAAGCTAATCCAAATCATCAAGTATTGTGTTTGGCCAAGGATTTAGAAGAGGGTCTTAAGTTAAGATGGAAGGGAAGTTATGAATGGTATTTAGAAGTTTGTAAATAAAGATGCAACAATTGGGTTTCAAGAATGAAAGATGGTAGAATTGAACATACTATTTATGAAAGAAGACATTAGTACATGCAAATGTAATCTAAAACAAATGAACTAATTACATTTAATCTTAGATATGGAATTCTAATCATTTATGGGGAAATTAACATGTGACTTATGGGTTTGTAATTTATCTTCAATTAATCTAAGTCTAAATTTTCTTAAAATTTTCGGCAGAGTCTCCTTTGAAAATGGTTAAGGAAACACCTGCAGAAGTACATGCAATACTCCCATTCCAATGGGAGTTATAATTTAAAAGAAAAGACATTCTAATCTTTCATACATTCAATCCATTTAAACTCCAATTCTAATATAGAGTTCAATCCTTTTTTTATGGGATTGCTCATTTCCAATTCTAAATAGAGTTCAATCCTTTTTATGGGATTGCTCATTTCCAATTCTAAATAGAGAAAGGGAGAAAAGTACATGTGTAACAATTGTCTAAACTATGGTTTATTTCATCAAGACATTAAATATTCATAGGAAAATATGCAAAGACTTAATTAATATACAAATTTTATACATTTAATTCCCATTCATCCATTCATTTACTCATACATTCATTCATCACAAGCATTTAAGTATAACCTAAGTTCCAACACGTATAGTAAATTAAAGTAAATGACATTATTACAAAATAATAGTAAACTGAATAAGAAAAGAAAATTTACAGCTCACTTGGAATTCTTAATAAGCTATAATTTATAATATATGATAGGCGGAAGCAAATTTTAGTTTTTAGCGCCGGTCCAGCTCCACTAGCATCCAAGTGCACCTGATCTATCACATTTTGACATTTAAATGTGATAGGGCAAAGCCAAGAAAAATAGAAAATTTGGTTAGACTAAACAGTCTAAGCACAATTTAAGATTGGCTAAACATGCTATTATTATAATTGGATATCACAGCTCTAGTTACCATGCAGGCACAAGCATAGGTGCAATATGATAAGCATACAAATAAGTGAAGGAAAAACAAGTGAGGTATAATTGCTCACTTAATCAAATATCCTAGCCTTCAATCAATACAAGGGTGAAGCATCCTAAATAGGCTAGAATGAACTAGTGTGCATATGCAATTAAATGAAATAAAGCATGATATGTTCAAATGAACTTATGCTTAGTAAGGAAAAATAAACAGTGAAGCAATTAAATGGAATTATACAACATTCACTGTAATCTAAATAAACTGTAAATAAGTAAAGTACAGTCCTAAATCAAAAAAAATGCATAATGAAGAAATTGAAGGAATAATCTTAGATTTAAATCTAAGATACACATAGCCTAGGACTATGTAAAGTAGGATAGCTAAAAGCTATGGTGAATCTTGACAATCTATTAGATTGAAGATCTCACATGTTTATTAATTGAAGTTATTTTAATCTGTACTCATTCTGTGGGCATATTCAGAATGAGATGAGGAGTTAAACACGTCTGTTTAACATCTAAAGAAAACGGGGTTCAGACCTAAAACACTCACATTCTCCCTCTAAGAATGCGATGTCTCCTTATTACTCCATTTCAGTCTGCCCTAGACTGGTCCACCATATAGAACCCCTAATAATTTTAGGTGAAAGTTTTATTCATGCACAATATTTTTATGAATGATTCAATGAATAAGGCTCAAAGCTAAGCAAGCCAACAAGGGAAATTCAATATTTGCAACTAAGTGATATCCAAAGTTATCTAATTTTAATGATCTACTTAATGATTGGAGCTAATTGAGCTCTCAATTAACTTTGATTTAATGATCTCAAGTTAATTGTAATATAATAGTAATTAGGATTTTGAAAATTTATAGATTCAATTCGTTTAATATGACGTAACAAAATAATTTGTAAATATAATGATTGTTGTTAGAGACTAACTCCTAACCTCTTCCTAAACCATAAGATCTAACTTAAGAAATTTGAAACTAATGAAATTCTACTACTAATCATTATGGTTTTCTAGCTAGGTTATAGTTTGAATGTTTTAATCAAACATAATAATCTAGCTAAGATATAAGTAATAGTAAAGTTTAGGAATAAGTACTTACTAGACCTAAGAACCACAAGTTCTATGTTTACTATTAATGTATGTTTAAAGAATTCAATAGGTTTCCTAAACTAATCTAAGTAAGTTAAGGATACCTATTACTATATCTTAATTTAACAAATTGGGTTTTAGGGATTAGGATGAATAAGCTAAGTATTGAACTAATCACTAAAACTAGATCTATTTGGTTAACAATCCTACAATTATTAATTCATTAAGATTATTTATTCTTAATAGGTTTCAACTAATAGACTTAGGATCCAACTATAGATCAATTATAATTCAAATCCTAGGGTTTCTACCTTAGGGTTGACAAGTGAATTATGCACTTGGCAATTAATTCGCATGACTAGGGAATTGAGAACTAAGCTCATAAAAATATTATTTAAGAGCTAAAGGAGATAATAAATGCGACAAGTTAGCTATCCTAGGGTTTATAAGACTTATAGTAAGCTACCTATGAATTTAGGTTAATCACAATAACACTAAGTGAGAGTCAAAAACCTAAAATCATAATTTGTTGTCCAATTGAAATGTTTTACAATTAAATGAATTCCTTATTTCATAAGGAGAAGATTGACACTAAGTTTGTCAATTTTGGACAACTTTAGAAAGTTAGGGTTTTAATGACTCTTAATTAGGTTAAGAAATGATTAAGAAAATTAGGTTTTAAATATTGGATTGTATTCCATATTATTGATCCTCACATTTTTGTGAGTCAAATGGATTATTTGACCTTTTGATTTGAAAATCAATTGATCAAATTAAGTCATAAGAAAGATTAATAAAATTTTAATTTTTATTAATTAATCCTAAATATTGACTTAATAAAATATTTATCAAAACTGAAATTAAATTTAATATTATTGATCCTCAAAATTTTATGATCAAAATAGTATATGAATTTGTATTAATTGGAGTTGTATTTTTAAAGTTATGATTTAAACAATTTATATAATTATTAAGAATATTGATTTATTTATACATTAACCAATAGCCTAAATAAATTATTAAATTAGGTCTGATTCAATAATTAATAATACACAACATTTATTTAGAAAGCAAAATTAATTGGGATATAAAGGTTTATAAATGATAATTGCAAAGATTAAATTATCTTAATTACTAATCTAATTATTTCATTATTAAAATTACTGTGAAGAATAAAACACATCACTGTGAAGAATAAAACGAAGAGGATCGCAGCTGCAGACAATCGCATCAGCCGTCCCGTAAATCGCGAGAGACGCGAGTCGTCACAGCGAGCGGCGGATGGAGGATTAACTGGCCATGAGGAAACGTCGTCGACGCGAGTCGTCATAGACGAGCGGGTGGAGGATCGACTGGCCGGGACGAAGCGTCGTCTCCTTCGCCTTCTATAAGGGGGATGCCGACAGAGGTGCCGACAGGAATGGAGGAGGTGTCGACAGATTATTCCGGAAAGTAACGCTTGATATACGCGTAAAATGGAAGAAGATGAAGACGGACGTACCTGAAGATCTCGCACCGAACGGCTCGTCGACGGAGGCTTAAGGTACGCAAAGCTTCTTCTTTCGTAAGAGGATCCCTTCAATATGCTTTATTTGAGGATATTTTTATTTGATTTAAATCAGGATCATAATTTTCATCATAATTTTGTGTAGCATTATTTTATTATTACAAATCCAAAGGTACCAAAATGTTTGAATTTGGATTTATATTTTATCTTCCTAATTTTATATATTTAAAAACTTCAAAAATTAATATATGAGCCGTTGGTCGGATCGCCTTCAAATTTGGGCATTTCTATCACAAAAATATACTTTTTTCAATGATATATTTTGTTTGGTCTAATTTGAAAGTTGACAAAGATTCAAATGGGTTGGCAAATTGACCATTTAGGATTTGGGCTGCTACATATAGAGTAATAAATATCCAACATATTAACTTCATTGATGCAGTTATTAAAAGCATTTAGTCTAGGAAAGGAGGGAGAAGCCTCGCCAATTTTTTCATGAGCATAACAAATACAATTAAAGTCACCTATAACCATCCAAGATTTGGTGATGTTGACCTTTGGCTATCTCAAATCATCCTAAAGAGTGGGTCTGTCTTTATCAAGATTTGAAGCATAATTGAAAGTCAGCCAACAAGTATATCCGCTTTGAAGGAAATTGCCATGAATAAATTGAGATTTAATAATTCTAGGCATAAAAGAAACTTTATGAGAGTTCCATTTTATCTAGATCCTACCAATTGATGCATATTCAAAATTGCTAAAATTGTTCTAATTATTAAAAATCGTATATTTATCCACAGGAAACATAGAAGCAATATCAAAGTTTTTTATTTTGGATCCCAATAATATCAGGTTTATGAAGTTTAACATGATACTTAAGATCAGAAATACGGGTGTCAGAGTGAAGCCCTTTGACGTTACAAACCATCAAATTTGGTTTAATAATAAAAATAGAATAATAATTACAAAACCAAACTCAAAATGTGATGATGATGATGATAATAATTTATTTAGATTCAGTATTTTGTTGTTGCTGATGTGATATGATGATGAGGATGAGGTTGTGTGGTGGTGATATTATGATGGTAGGGACATGATAATGGTGATGTTGATTATGATGATGAGGTGATGAAAAGATAAAAAATGTGATGGTGATGATGATACTCAAATGATGTGATATAATATCAGTTAAGTAATAGTCCAAACATGAACTCAAAAATCAAATTATTGGCTTTTTAAATTCATTATGTATGACAATAAATTTTTGATGCATGGATTCATGCAAGCATTAAGAGAGCATTTCTCAACTTCTAGATAAATACTAAGCAAAATACAGTTAGGCTTTTCTAAGAGAAAGGGCTTGCTTGGTGGGAACTCAGAAGGCTAGAGGCACCACTCGCCTTTCGAATAGTCCAGCCTTCCTAATAAGTGTTCACATTTTCTTATTTGTACATATTCATGCAATTGCAATCGCATGACGAACAACAGTATTTTCTTGCCCAGCATAACAACTTCACCTTTTCTTAGGGAGAAGCTTGTAGCTAGATTGTCGAGAGGTGTTTGATCCAGGTTGACTGTATATGTTAACTTTATGACATTTATATTTAGTCTGCATCTAGGCACTAGTTAATGTGTTACACATTAATATACACTAAAATATATAAATAATATATCAATCTAATAAATAAATAAATTATTGATTGAATATACTTTTTTATAAAACATATATCAAAAATTAAAAAAAAAAAATTCTATTAATCCTAAATATATTTAGTATATATTCTTTATATAAAGACAACATTTTTCTAAAATTTATTCTATCATTTTTTAAAAGTCATGCAGCTTTTCATTTTTTAGAATTTTTTGAATTAAAAATTAATTTAATGAATTTTCATTTTAATGATATATCCAAATCATCCTGCTTTGTTTTCTACAATTATTTGCTTGTATAAAAACTACAAACATCTCCAAATAAGGGACAATAACATATAAAAATATAAAAGAGAACAAAATGTACAGAAGGAGAAATATGGCCCTCTGGCCTCGAGCAGCATCAACCAAACGCGTTCTTTACAGGCCACACTGCATGCAGGTCACAAACAAGCATCATGATAATGTAACTTAATAAATGCCCAAAAATTATTCTTGCCGCTCCAATATGCATGTATAAGCATGGGATCCACACAATGTCAGACAAAAATATTGTACTTTAATCACAGAGGCAAAAAGCAAGAATGAAAAAAAGAATCTGAATCACAGATCAGTTTTTTGAGAGTTGTCACTTTAAAGCATTCATCTTAATTTTTACCTTCTTAAATTCAAAATTAGGCATTAGGGCAGAGTAATTATCCCTCTTGACTCATTATTGTCCGTAGAAACCTTCTTGAATTTCTTTGCATTTGGTTTAACCTTCAACTTATCTGTGTGAGTAGTTAGTAGGTAAGCTTTGGCCATACGGCTGCAGAAGTTCCCTTTGTGTCAAAGTTTTGCGGAGGCTAAACTTTCTGAAGCCCTCTTGCAAACCACGCAATAGTAGGAAAGAAAATAAAAAAGAGATTTAAATGAAATTAAAATTTGTTATTTTAAGGTAAAGTCTCTGAAATAATCCTACTATAAATTTGAAAGCTCTTTAAGAGCGATGATCAGAGAATATTAGAAAAGAGCTTTACTTTTTTTTTCTCCAAAACTCCTTCAGCACCTTAAAAATCAAGCGAAGATCATCCCTCCCTTAGTGAGTCTCCAAGGCATAAAGCCAAGATCCCATGAAAGCACACACAATGTCCATTATCACTCAACTTTCAACAACAATGACAACAACACAGAGCCTGACCGCTACATGAGTTATTTGTTTCCATTTTGCACGATCAAATAGAAACCCCTCCCTAAGTTTCAATAGAGAAAATTCTTCCTAATAGTTTCTTCCCACATCTTTTTTTGGCCTTTCTCTTCCTTTTTTAATATGGTAGAAATTCATAAACTTAATTTTTTTAATAGAGACATTGCACGTTCTACTCTTAATATGCTTGAACCATCTACGTTGGCATTCTCTAATCCTATCCACACTTGGAGACACTTCAACTTTGCTACGAATAAACTCATTTCTAGTTCTATCTTTACAAGTATACCGATCATCCACCTAAGCATCCTCATCTATATAACACTTATTTTATCGACAAATATCATTTTTGTTGGCAACACTCAGCCCCATATAACATCGTTGGTTAAATAGCTGTTCTATAAATTTTTCCTTTAATTTTGAGTGAATTTTCAAATCACACAATAAAAGCTCTCCTTTAATCCATACAACCAGCTATGAACCTATTAATTCCATCACTCTATTTTGTCATTATTTTGAATAATAAGACCAAGGTACTTGAACCTCTTTCTCTTCTTGATCACATGATTCTCAATAGTTATGTCCATAAAATTAAGTTTATAATACAATTGAACTTACATTCCATATATTATGTTTGAGTATTATTAGAGAGGGCAAAAATTTGATAAAAATTAGGCTTATGAAGCAACATTGCTTGTGTAAGAATAAGATGTGTGATTAACTTTTGCTTGTGGATCATGAGTAATTCTCCCTCTTACTTTTTAATAACTCCCTAAATTTTTAATAAATTTTTATTAATTCTTGAGACAAATATTTCTCATTATATTTTAGATCTACTAAGATGAAAGTCTTTAGATTCTAAAGTGGTCCTCCATAACTAAAGTTTTGCTTTAACTCCATCCTTAATCTTGTCAA
Organism: Gastrodia elata; assembly: GCA_016760335.1. NCBI lineage: Eukaryota > Viridiplantae > Streptophyta > Magnoliopsida > Asparagales > Orchidaceae > Gastrodia > Gastrodia elata. The sequence goes on along the minus strand of CM028681.1, from coordinate 1,630,550 downwards.
TTAAAATAATATCATCTACAAATAACCAGCAACAAAAAATCTTTTTTGAATGTGCTCAATAAGAATATTCATAATTACAGTAAAAAAAAATGGGTTGAGAGACTGAGCCTTAATGTAATTCAATAGTAACATGAAGATCAATAGACAGGCCACCTTACGATCGAACACATATTACAACCCCATTTTATATATATATCTATAGTAACATCAATATAGGCAACACAAATCATTGTTCTCTCTCTCCAAAGCTCTCCAAAGCTCTCCAAAAAGCTTCTCTTGGTACTCTAACATAAGTCTTTTCAAGATTAATAAAAATAAAATAAAGATATTTTACTCTTAAATTTTCAATCAAATCTCTTAATATATATATAGCTTCCGTGATAAATTTACCTTTGAATAAAAACAACTTGATTTTAAGAAATGCTAGTATGCTTTCATAATATATAATATTCAATTACTATTTCCCAAAGCTTCAAAGTATCACACATTAATTTGATTCCATTAAAATTAGCATTGTCTTGAGCATCATTTCTTTTTAGTTTCTCAAATAATATTAAATAGCTTAGTAAGCCAAGATATTCCTTCCTCCAAAATATTTTTTTACATTGACAAGGATGCCATATGATCCTATCACTTCTACTCTTCGTCATCTTTAAAGCACTCCAAGTCTCAGCTTTACTATCACGATGATTGAGACTCTTTTTATAACTATTAAACTCACTTATAAAAATTGTATTGGTACAACCTTATTAAAGAGTTAGCAAAATAATTCATCCACTTATATTGAATATCTTCAACCTTAAAGATAATATTTTGATCATTATTTTTGATATGTTTAACATGAGTCAATCTTTAATTCTTCTCTTAATTTGGATAACTTAAAAATGTGCGTCTCTCGCTCTAGATAATATCTAATTTATTATATAAATACTTGAATGATGCACTCTTAGTATCACGAACTGCAACTTTGGATTCACGATAAGCTAATTTATATTTTGACTAATTCTCCTTAGTCTTAAATTTAAATCATTCTTTATAGCACATACTTTTATCTTTAACCCTAACTTGAGCATCTTGTTTCCACCATCAAGCATCATTATAAATGGGGTACTCACTTTTTGATTCACCAAGTAAACTATTTGCTACAATGCAAATACAAATAGCAACCAAATTTCACACAAGGTTAGCTTCACCTTCAAAATCTCATTTTCCTATTTTTAAAGTTTCACTTAAAATTATCTATATCACTCTTCTTAAAATTTCACCATCTAATTTTATGATTTATTTTAGATTTAATACTGCTTTTAGTACCTCTAATTTTTAAATCCCAAAACCAATAAATAATGCTAGGTTACAAGCAATCCTGAAATAATCTCACAAATCTTACAAAATAAATAATCTCTTCTTTAAGAGAAAATAATGAATTTGAGTTTTAGAAGTCTCGTTTTTAAAAGTGATATGTTTCTCCATTTTCTTAAAATGCTAAAAATCATAAAATCATAAGCTAAAGAAAAATCCAAAATTATTAATCTTTCTTCACTAATCTCTCCAAAACCAAAGTCACCATAAATACTATTAGATTTTTTAATTAACCTTCTAATATTCTCATCTAAATCTCCTCCTATAAAAAAAATCTCTTGAGATGTTCCTTGAACTAACTCATCCAAATAATGCCAAAATTTTTCTTTTATACATCTATTCAATCCTATTTGTGAGGCATAAACATTTACAATATTAAAAAAAATTCATTAATTATAAATATTAAAGATATAATTCTATCTCTCGAGCTCTTAACTTCTACTACATTAATATTTAAATTCTTATCCATAATAATACTTACACAATTCTTATAGAGATTCTTACTAGAGTATCATAGTTAAAATCTAAACTATCATATTTTTGCTTTCTCTTCCACTATGTGATTTCTTAATAGTAAAATGTATTAAGCCTCTTATTTATCGTAATATCAGCTAACTAAGAAACTTATCAATGAGTGTGTCAATATTCCAACTATTTATTCCTTAACAAGTCAAATACTAGCTTTTTTTATCCGCATTCGTCCATAATGCGGAAATCTTTATTTATTTGGCACTAAACCTAGGCGCCGATGTAGCGGCCTTTGCATACTTTTCATCATTTTTCAATATTCTAAGAAAAAATTCTCATGGCACTTATATCAAATATAATTTTTTCTTTCTCTAAGTTTCTTCATCAAACCTCTCGTCAAATACATGGCTTTTATAGTTAACATGCCTAACTTACAATCAATATGCTTCTACAAAATACTAATATCTCATCACAATATAATGTTCAATTAATCTCTCTCAAAATTTTATAGTATAATTCATAAACTCAATTCCTCTAAATTTTGTATAACTAATTGCCTTTTCCTCATAAATATATATCATATCACTCCCCAATTAACATATTTTTTGTCTTCAAAATTGTATTAATTAATTTAGTAAGAAGAAAAGCTCCTTTCTCACCCAAATTTCCAACATCTAGTTTTTGAACATTTTTACTTGAACACTGTTTTAACAATCATAATATCATAAACTAAAGCAAATTCCAAAAATATTTTTAATTCTTCTTTAGTCTCATAAAAATAATGGCCCTCTATATACATGCATATTGAAGAACGGTTTGCAATCACGCAAGTGCAGATGCTCTACATATAAGTATTGCAAAACCTTCATTTAGAAAATTGCTTATAAAGTAGATATGGCATATTGAAAAGTTGTCATGCTCACAGATCCAGATTTGTAAGCTTCGGCTGATTTCTAAATGAAAAATTGATTTGTCAACAAAAACCAGATGACAATTAAGTAAAAAAGAAATGAATTAAAGTTTGTAGAGATATATAATGATTACTATGATATAAAAAATTTAGTTATACATAGTACTTTACTATGATATAACTCCATATTTCAAATTTAATCACAGCACTAATTAATAAATAAGAGATTGAAATCTCAAAACTTACTGATATTTTTCTCAAATGAAACTAGCTAGTAAAGCATGCACAGCAACCCAATACATAAGAAATGCGAGTCTCAGAGTTGGTTGTCTCATTAGCAGCCTCTCGGCAGACACCCTGAAAAAATTCCAATGTAAAAACAGTGTGTTCGGTAATATTTAAGAAGACAAGAAAAAAATAGAATTTTAAAAAGTGCCAACCATATTCCATCAATCCTATCTGCTATAGGCCGAGTAGCTCTTGGGATTAGCCGGGACATGGTTAGCGGCTTGAATCCATGCGCTATGAAAGGATAAATACTCGAATTAAATTCAAAAACAATATTTTAGGTTGTCAAAGAAAAAAACAAAAAAAATAATAACGCATTCCCTAAAAACTTCATTCAATCTTTTATATTTATATAAAAATATTTTCATTTCCTCATTTCTGAAGTGCACGACACCGAAATAGGCAAAACCAAAGTATTCTATTTGTAAATATTAATATTTGGGTGGTGGATATGGATATTATAATGGTTTAAATGGGTGGTACGTTTGTAATAAAACAAACCTTTGTCATCATCTTCATCTTCTATTTTGCCCTCAACCATTTCGGGGTCAATAGCTATTGATATTTGGTCGCTGTTGACTTTACGCCCGCTTCTTATAATGGTAGACATTGGGCCTGATGATAACTTGTTTCGCACCTAGAATACCGCAACAATGAAGAAAATATTTAGTACAAAAAAATCAGATGATAAATATAAGAAATTTATTATTAAAAAAGATATAAAAAGCAGTGCAAATACAAAAAGCATGGGTTTCCATTAATAATGATCATGGGAAAAAAACACTACAACAAAGGAAGGAATGAAATTGAACCAAGCAATAATAGCAGCTACTCTATTACAAAAACTTCTCTAGTTTACAAAACAAAAAAATTAAAAAAAAGTAAAACACTTTAGACAACCTAATATCTCACAATAAAATGGGATCATTTACCATTTGTTCAGAGTCCAAAGTTTCAGAAGATTTACTGCTGCTTTGCTGCTCCAAAACTCTACCTCTTTTAGGTTCCTCCGACCTTTCAATTCTGTGCGGAGAACTTTCAAGATCTTCAACTCTAAATAAAAGCTCTTCAACCCTACGTCGTTCAGTTTCAAGCAAAGCATCTTTGCATTGAACTTTTTTACGTAGGTCTTCAAGCTCAGTAATAGCTGAGGCAATCTTCTTGCCCAAGATGTCAGTGCGCAAATGAATCTGACTAGCTTCCTGATCATTAAACTGCACAGGAGATTCTCCAAAATGAGAAATCATGGCATTTATCCAGGCAAGCAACTCATGTAATTCTGATGAATATTTTTTGTTGTTCTCTTGAGAGACCAAAACATCATTTGTGCACCTAGTCACCTCCTGACGCAAGAAAGAAATCTCCGATTCTCGTTCAGATAACTGTGACTGAAGATTTTCTACTTCTAAAAGAAGGCTTTCTGAAAGATAATGCAATTCATCAAACTTTTTAATCGTTGTTGAAAGCTTGTCTGCTGTCTTTGAATGGGAGGCTTCAAGATTCTTGAATTGCAGATCACTTTGTAACACTAAATTTTCCATATTCTTATTTTTGTTTTCCAGTGCTTCCATTTGGGTTTCCTCTTCATCAAGAACTAGCATTAAGGCTTCAATCTCTGTATAAACAATAAAGGATCAAAATTTAAAGCTATTAAAAACCTGAGTACATGAATTTGTCTTCAAAGAACATTTCTAAGTTACCTTGATCTTTAGCATTCACAGTCTCGGAAAAAGAGATGATTCTCTCCTGCAATTGTTTTGACAAAGCCTCCACATCTTGTAGCTCCCTCAATCTCGCCTCCAATAAATTTCTAGAACTTTCCATTTCCTCTGCTTTTTTCTCTAAGTTGGAGAACTGGGACCTTGCCAAGTCAAGCTCAGCCGTTGACATTTCAGCAACTCTCTCGGCATCCTTTATCTGAGAAACAAGCTCTTTACAAACCCTATTCATTTGGATATCCTTCTCTTGAAGTTCTCTCTGCAATGCTAAAATTGATGATTTTAATTCTCTCTCGGTTCTCTCTATCAGCTCATTCGTAGAGCTAGTGTCCCTCACAGTTGATACGATATACTCAGCCATCACTTTGACGTATTCATTTATGGAATGAACATCTTTATCTTCTTCAACTTTAGCATAACTTGGCAATGTCATGACAATGCCCACATTTCCATTATCTTCTCCAATAGTTGCGCTATTTTTAGTAATTAGGGATTTCCTCTTCACGTACTCCATAACTGATGTGCTGCAAGCTTCATAAAGCAGAGTTAAGTTTTTATAAATTGAATTGATCTTGACGTCGGTCTCCGTGAGTTTTGATTCAAGATGTGCAGTATTCCTCTTTAATGATTCTGAACTCTCTTTCAAAGACGAATTTTTTCTTTTAACAGCATCTATGGTTTCTGACAAGTGCGCTATTTTATTGTCAAGAAATATAGAATGTTTGCTTAAATGTTTTCTCAGCTCATTACAATAACCCACACATTCAAGCAATGCTTGGTCAGCATGCGTAAAATGCTCAAAAAGCGAGGCTTCATCCATAGGTTGATGCATCTTAGTTTGTGTAGCATCAGAAACAAACCAAGATATCCCCTGAAATAACATCATAATTAAAAGAAGAAAATATTCATCTTGATATCCTGATAAAAAATTTTACCCAATAAATATGAGGCTGCATTATTTTATATAAAAACTTGTTTGTCATTATTTTGTTAAAATTTAATCAATATTGTTTTTTAATTTTGAAAATTACCTTGAAATTAGTTAAACAACTACCTGAGTACAATTTTTGTTAAGTGTGATAATAACAAGCATCAGTCAGCATTATTAAAAATAGTAAATTTATTTATGTACCAATGAAATCTATATATTTACAGAGTTAATGATCAAAATAATCACTTAACTTGAAATGTTATCTATTTTAATGTTGGACTTATTAAATTGTCTAGTCCCCAATTTTTATTAAAGTGTTTTATTGTCCCAATATTATTTAACAGTTGCATTTTTCGTAGAAGGATAAATTTAGAGTTTCAAGTGGGTAGGCTTTAAGCAAGCGGGACGAATAATACAGCCCTGCTTGATTTTTATTCTCCCCTAACTCCAGTCATTCCTACATGATATTTTACTTTCTCCCTAGCTCCAACTGTCGTTGCATAATGGAAAATTCAGCACTTCCGCGGAAGGGAGCACACATTCGTGATGGAAGAAAACAACCCTTCCAACAACGATGCTTCCAACGTCAACGACGCTTCCGAAGCCTGTATTAAAGACTATGGATCCCAGGCCCACTAGATGAGTTTATGCTTACAAACTCAAGGTAAGTGTTTCATGCCAATTTTTGATAGATATTTAAAAATGTTTATTTTTTGGGAACACTTTTTAAATGAAAATGTTTTTTTGAGAAATGAAAAACTATTAACTGTTTTGGTGGGCTCAGAATGAAAAAGTTTTAAAATAGTGTTTACAGTATACACTGTAAAATAAACTAATTTAGAACAGGGAAATCAAAATATGGTAGGTTCAAGTTGATTTCATTAATTTAATTTTTTTAGTGATTCCCATTATTAACATAAATTAAAATCTGGTTTTTTTTCTTTTTTTACTCTTTTGCATCAGAGATTCCCAATAGACCATATCATCATCCTCAATATAAAAATTTAAAACTCTGTCAAGTTGTAGAATTCACCGTGAATAAAAAATAGGTAGAGCAGCCCCCACAAAAAGTAGTTTTCACTTGGCTAAACTCTACTAGTCGTTCCATATCTGATGCGCTAGGTAGTATTGAAAATTAGCCTCGTGTATTTAGTTCGTATTTAATTTTTGGTTTAAATCTGTTTGAATGTACTCGAATATATTCTCAAATAAGTTGTAATAATTGACAAATATTTTTTGCATTGTACAGTAATACAAATGTCTCAAGCCAGACTCAAAGATCAAGCTAATCATCTTTTTCTCTAGGAACAACAATTATTGTCAAGAGTTCTCTAAGTAGATTGAGAGTTCTTTTGTTACATCTTAAAGCACATAATTAAATTGCACATGTTATTGCCAATGTTGCTTGATTATTATAAAAGTGTAAGAACATGTGTATATCCATTATTAAACAATGAATCTGTAATCATATATGCTTCTTTAAGAGTTAAGAAAAATGAGTAATTGAATAAATTCAATGTGACTAAGAGTGGAAGATTTATGTTTTTTTTATTGGCTTGATAACTCAAAATTTTCCAATTGTGTTAAAGTACAAGTCTGGTGGTAAATGAGATTATTGGGAAACACACAGATATTGGAAATTTTGATGGTCGTGAATCTAAAAATTCAGATGAGAATGCGAAGAATTTTTTTAATGTAATTTCCTTATGGGAGAAGATGATGTATTATCTTAAGAAAATGTTGATTCATTGATTAGAAGATCCTTTTTTAAGATTGAAACTTTTCAAGTTAAGAATAATGATATAAATCATGAGTTTAATGATAATGCAAGTGTTCATAGTAGTGGTGCGAAGGAAACAATGAAATGACCAACTTGTAACTCAACAATAAATATTCAAAATGTTAGTTTTGAAGTGGGGATGATATTTAGCAGCAAATAAATATTCAAAGAGGTGATTAAAAATTAGCATGCAAAGAGAAAATAGATCCAATTTGTTAAAATTAGCAAAAATATTGTAAATTCATTTTGTCGAAGGCCCAATTGTTGGTATTATATTCACATTTTGAAGCGCAAAGGGGTTGACATATAATAACTAAGATCATCGCAGGAGCATACTTGCTTTTGGACATATCATAATAAAACAATAACTTCTTCAACTATTGCAAAAAAGTTGTATGAACAAAGTGAGAATCAATTCAAGGGTACTGATGAAAGTTTTTAAGAAAGAAGTCATAGATGATGTGAGGAGCTATGCACGAGCTCATAATCTAGGATGATAATAAAAAGGCTTCAAGAAAGGTGCATTAGAAAAAAAAAATCAATAAAATTTGGAATTGTTGTTCAGAGAATGCATAAACTAATCCAAATTCAACAATCTCTATTCAAACTACAAGTAATCATGATATAAATGGTAAATGACATTTCGAGGCTTTATATGTATTTTTCAACATCAAAGAAGATTACAAGTCAGGTTATCGACCCATAAATAAAGTGATAGGTGTATTTTGAAGGGGCAACAATGTATTTTTCAACAATCTCTGTAATTTATCTGGATGCATCTAGTATCTATCAGATGACATAGCTGTTGTGGAATGTGAATCAAGACATAATTAAAAATGGTTCTTCAATATGCTTACCAGATATTTAAATAAACTTGATGATCATTCATCACATTTATTTTCGATGAACAAATGAGTTAGATATATGCATTTTTAAACATGTTCCATGATGCTACTAATCAATTATGCATTATGCATTTCCACCAAAATTTTAAGATAGTAGGATTCAAGGGGAATGCACTTAAAAATGCTTTATAGCAAATGGCCCGTGCAATAACTAAGAATCAATTTAGTGCTATTATGGCAGATATAAAGCATTTGGCAAAAAATATTTAATGACTAAATGGCAAAGATCGAAGCACTTGCTCAAATCATTTTTATCAAGCACAGCTATGTGTCAAACTTTACTGAATAATATGCATGAATTTTTCAATGTATTTATATTGGATGCAAGAATTGCAAATTGTTAGTTGTTGGAGTCAAATAGAAATTGTTAGTTGTTGGAGTCAAATAGAAATATTTTATGGATCCATGAATACATGCAGAAAGTAAAAAATGGACAACATGACTGTCCGATTACTGAAAAATTGGCTAGCAATATTTATTAAGTCATGATATGCATTAGAGTGAAGACGGAAAACAATAGCTTTTAGTAACCGCAATGCATAGAGCATAATTTACTGTTAACATGGAAACACTATCATGTAGTTGCAGGCAGATAGAATAAAGTGGAAATTTTTGTTGTCATGTTTGCATGGCTATCACTATACAAATAGAAAAGCCACAAGAATATGTTAAAACTTATTATTCGGTTGAAACATATATGAGAACTTAAAATTATGTTATTATGCCAATTAATAAGTCAAAGGAATTGCCACAAAGCAATAGAGAACTGCATTTACCGCTGTTATATAAAAGCTTATGCGAGGGAGACCACCAAAATTGGGAAAACACCAATGGGATAGAAAGATAATTAAAGAAAAGGTAAGAGAAAGCCAGTTAATTGTATTCTCCATCAAAGAATTATAAACAAGTTAGTCACAATATCATATATTGTAAGAAGCAAATTAAAAGAAGAGTTTAATAAAAAAGCAACATGCAAATATTGGGCATCAATATATTAGGTATATCAACCATGGAAGCCGTACATATATTGAGATTTGATAAATAAATTTAGAAAAAAATTTATTTAATTTTTATTGATCTTGAAAAAGCTTATTTGTAAAGCTTTGGAAAACTTTGGAGAGAAAAAAGATATGGGTAGCATATAATGATGTTACTAGATATATGTATAATGGGGCTATAATATGTGTTTGATCACATTGTGGCTTGTCTAATGAATTTTTTGTTACTATTAGATTACATCAAGGCTTGCTCTCGGCCCAAATATCTTTGCTTTAATTATGGATGTTGTTATTGAGTATATTCAAGAGGAGGTTCCTTGGTGCATTTTATTTGGAGATGACATTCTATTAATTGATAAAACTATAGTTAGAGTTAAAACAAGACACTAGTGTGAAAAACTACTTTATAATATAAAAAATTTCATCTTAATAGATCTAAAACCAAAATATATATAGTGTAAGTTCAAATGTATTGGAAACTCTAATCTCGAGAAAATAACTAATGAGAACCATGTGATAAAGAAGAGCGGGAGGTTCAAATGCATTGATTCAATTATTCAAAATAATGGTGAAATAGAGAGTAATGTGGTTAAAAAATCAAGTTGGTCATAGATGAAATTGAGAAGCATTTCAAGAGTGTTGTTCAATCGAAAAATCTCACTCAAAGTTAAAGGAAAATTTTACAAAGAAGTCATACGACTAGCTATGTTATATGGTGCTGAATATTGGCCAACAAAGAAGAGATTGATCAATAAAATTAGTGCTGCAGTGGTGAGGATGCTTAGCTTGATAAAGTGGGTATACACGTAAATATATAATTAGAAATAAGTATATCTGTGGCAAAGTTCGAGTGGCTCCAATATCATGTAAGATTAGAGAATGTCACCTTAGATGGTTCAAGCATATTAAGCGTAGATCATTCAATACCCATGTTAGAAAATTTGAGATTATGAATTTTGCCCAGGAAGATCAAAAAAGCATGAGAAAAAACCATTAGAATGGATACTCTATTTAGGCTTTAGGGAAGGGCTTCTAATCATACTTTCACAGAATGATAGTTTTTCGATATTTCTTGAGCCAAATCATGACATTTTGGAATTAAAAACCTAAGATGACCTGAAGGATGTATGAATTCGACATTTATATAATAAGTTAGTCATTGGTAATTACATTTATCTTTGTGCAAAAGATAATATTGAGGTATATAATGAAAAGCTACTGACAATAAATAAACATTTAATTATCTAAAGGGTGATTTTAATTATTTATTTAGTATAAAAAGTTGAAAACAGTTACCCAAAATTTATAAAATAGAAAAGAAAATACATGAATTAGAGAAAGAGATTAAACTTCAAAATATTAAGGGAAAAAAACACCTAAAGCAAAATATATTAAATTTGTTTAATTTGATTTGCATAAAAACTCAAAAAAGATTTAACAAAAACAATTGAAAATGAGAAATCATAAATCCTCCCCAAAAGAATAAGGTTACATGATGAATGAAAATCAAGATAATTCAAATATGATAAGTACACTTTAATATGTATTACTTGTGAGTAGCGTCTGCACTTCATAAAACCAAACAAAAAATATACTAAAGATATTCAAGAATAAAAGTTGATTGCATGCAATATGCGAGAATGTGATGAAAGCCAATTGCTAGTTCATGCACAAATTTCAAAAATTATATCTAAAATTTGCAAGGTTTAAAGGAATAAGCTCAGCACATAAGCACATGTAAGAGTGCAGACTGCAAATGTATATCTATTTTAAAGGGACAATTCTGTTGTTTGTCATGTGCAATGTTTTTGTAATAACATGCTATTGAGATAACATCATTCAGACTGCTTGGTTCAGTATTATTTGTATGCTATGTGAGAATATTTTGGATAATATTACCCTCTAAAATATTATCTATTTTTATTTATTTTTATTATAGGTAAGTTCACCTACTGAAAAAAAGACAACAAAAATCCGCAATCAGTGACTTTCCGACCCTCACACGCGGAGTAAATAAAGATGAACAGGTACAATGAATGTGGGCGTAATAAAACACCAATATGACGCCCACGTAACCAATAATGCCTAATCTCACAAAATTCTCTAATGACAATGGAAACAAAAGCGTCAAATGAGATCAAATGCCATTCGAATGCTGGCACTTTTGAGATGTTAAAAAAAGGAATAAAAAAATAACAAAATTGTAAATAAAGCTAGCTACAACTAACATAGCATTGAACCAAACAGTTGTTGATTGGATTTTATAGGTGAATAACGTTATTTTACACTTCAATAACACCCAATCAAATGCCCCTAAATCACACAAAATTAAAACACAAAAAAACAACACAAATGTTAAGATTACCATATTCTTTGGATCAGTTGGTGAAAAAGCACTGCTTGATAATAACAATGGTTGGTCATTCCTAACTGGGCTGAAAAACCCATCCAATGTAAGCTTCTTCAAATCCTCAACAAAGTGAAAGAGGGCACCATCATTACTTTCGATTTCAGACAAAAACCTAGAAGACCACAAGAGACCTTCTCTCATCTGATCAATGCTCAACATGAAATTCGCCAAGTTCTTTGCAAGTCTAGTTCTTTCTTCAAAATGAACTAACATGATGTGTTCAAGGCGTGTAAGAGAATCATTCTTTTGTTTAGAGCACTCTGTAAGGGAACTTTCTGCCTTTACGAGCTCATCCTGAAGAATATCATTTCTTTCCTGAACATCATTCAACTCAGTTAAAAGTAATTCAGCCGTCCGTTTAGATTTGTTTGCATCACTTTCAGCAGCTATAACTGATGAACGCAAATCAAGAAGCATCTTACTGATTGCCGTGAGCTTTTGAATTGGGTCAAACTCATTAGCCTCACTCTCAAAATCAATAGCATGCAATGCTGTTAATAATCTACTATAACTCTGGTTGGTAATTTGAAAACTCATTTCCAAGTCAGCAAATCGGTTCATCAACAAAGATTTTTCAGATATCAAGACTTCTATCTGTTGTCTGTGATCAATCTTTAATTGCTCCACCAAAGAAGTCATTTCATCAACAGTCTGTTTCAGGTTATCCCTTTGTTGCACCACACCCTTTCCTTTTCTCACAGCAAGATTTAACTTTTCTTTTACAGAAGCAATTTTTTGCTCCTCGTGAGCTAATTTTTCTTCTAAAGAATCTCTCTGTTTTCCCATTGCATCAAGCTCCAACTCCAAAAGCTGATACTTGTCAAAATATGCACTATTTTCCACATTCAGTAAGTCAATTTGAGATTTTAGACCCTCTACTTCTAACATTAAAGACTGGCACTTGGTAAAAATTGTATCCCTATCCTGCTCCATTGAAGCCAGTTTATTGGAAGTTTTGTCTAGCTCTAAACTTATTGAAGCCAACTTTGACTCTTTTTCGTGCAATGTTTCTTCAGGAACCATTTTACGATGAACTTGGCAACTTTCCTCTAGCACTATTTTACCATGATCTGAGCAGCTTTTATCCAACAAAGCCTCCTTAACTCGAACCATGTTGCTAGATATTTTTAAGTCAGTATAATTCTCAATCATCCTTTTTAAAGATTCTTCAAGATGCTCAACAAGACTACCACCAGAAAGAAAATGAACTTCATCACTCTCCATTAACGTACTATTAACCAAATAATGCAGTTTTTGCAACTTTTTTTCCATATCCTCCTTATAATGCCCAAACTGAGCATTTTCAATCAATATGACCTGCAAATCATCCAGTTCTTTTTGCATATTCTCTTTATCTTGTTCTTCTATAACAGCCTTTTCAGAGAGCGCAAAATATTCAAACCTGAGCTTTTCAAGACTTTCAGAAAAAAATTCTTTTTCAGATTTCACAGCAACAACTTCTGCAGCAAGTTTGGATATTCTCTTATGCGATTCTTCTGTATCAACTATGAGCATTTCTGAAGATGTTTCCAGATTATCAATCTTAAATTGCAAACAATCCCTTTCTTGGTACAATTCTGAAAGCTCTTTTTCTAACCACTCAATCTTATCTTCATGTCTCATAGTTTGCACATGCGGAGGCAAGCCAATTCTGCCCAAAATTTCATCCCATTTATGCATAAGTTTATTTCTCTCCAACAAAGATTGTTCAAGCATATCATTATGCTCAGCTAAGCCATAGAACTTGCCTTGAAGCTCCTCATGTTTTCGCTTCAATTCATCAAAATCTGAGTTAGAAAGAGGCCACATACAACTTGTATTTCCTTCTATTACCGAACACTCTCTTGCATCAGAATGTGTACGTTCCTCTAAGCTTTTCTGTTCCAAAAAAGTCACAGTTGAAGAAGGATGATCAATAGCAAATCTTGCAAGTAACTCAATCTTTTCTAAAACACCTTTGTCACGAAAATCATTTGGTAGTTCCAAATCTTCAAAAACTTCTTCAATTCTCTGAAGCACCGAATCTTTTAGAAGAAACGAGTCCCTCAATGCAGTTGCAGAATTCCGTATATATGAAAGCTCAGATTCTAAAGCTTCAATGCGTTCCTCTTCAGATGAGGAGTTGAGTTTTTTCTCAAGCTCATCTAGCACTGCTTCTTTTAACAGCAAATCCTGTGCGGACTTCTCAAGCTCACTATTTTTTTTTAATAAGGACTGCTTAAGACTATCTCTTTGCACTATAAGACCTTTTCCTTTTGCAACAGCTATGCTAAGCTTCTCTCTGACAGAGGAAAGTTTTTGCTCCAACTGTTCTACTTCAGATGTTTTCAATTGAGTTTCTTGACGAGAAGCATCAAGAGCATCTTCAATATTTCCCATACCCTCCTTCAAACTTTGAATTTCATTTTTTTTCTGTGCATTTGAGACAGTCAAAAGCTTCAGCTCTTCATAAAATTTTATTACCATAGGGATGAGCACTTGACTAAGCATGGTCGGCAGAGGCAAGGATAAATCATCAGCCGATAGTTCCATTACCATGTTTGCTTCTTGTAAGTGCTTCATTAACAACATTATGTGCCGAAAAATTTCTTTATGGTTAAGAAGGTGAAAAGAAACCAACTCTTCGAGCCGTAATACAAGAGAGCCGCATGAACTATCTATAATATTAGCATCTTTTGAGGCAACTATGTCACCTCCTTCACAGAAACTATTATAAGCAGAGGCATTTAAATCCTTACATGATTCATGGTTCTCCAACTGATTGACCAAAAGAAGGCACCTCCTCTTTAACTCTTCAATTTCATTGGTTTTATTTAACAAAGTAATTTCAAGTTCATCTCTAATATTACTTCGATGTTCAAGCTCCTTACATTGTGTATTCAACTCTTTTATTTCTTTCTTTCTGGCTGACAGCTCCAAGCAAAGTTCAGTATTTCTAGACAACAAATAAGCCCGCTCACTCAATAGTTTCTGCAAATATTCAAGAACAACTTGACAAGTTTCAGGAAGAAGATCTAGCACATTTTCAACATTTGCACGAATTGCTGCATCCCCAACTTTTTGTTGAACTTCCTTTGTAAGCTCCACGAGATCATTATAAAATATATAAAAATGTTCAGTGGTAAGAGCATGACTTGATTTAATGTCAGAGTAAGATTTTTTCAGTTCATCATGTGAATCATTTAGAGTAATGTAATTTTGATTAGTTTCTTCAAGTTTACAATAAAGTTTCTCAATTTCTACAATGGCAGCATCAACTGATGCCATGACATGTGATTTAGTGTCGAAGCCTTCAAAAGCCTTCAGCCCAGTAAGTGCATCGAGCTTTCCCACAGCCTCTAAAATCATGCCAAAAATAGCATCCCTTTCTTGCTTCAAAATAAATAATTCTTCACATACTTCTCTTTTCAACAACTCAATCTCTTCAAGAAATCCAGATGCCTCTTCATTGGCTCGTTTATGAAGCTCATCTATACATTGAGGCATTTCATATAGTTTAGACTCATAGTCAACCACCTTTTTAGCAAGCTCGTGAAGTACAACTTGTAGACTGCTATTTTTATGCATTTGAATTTCACAATCCATTTTACACATTTTCAAGGTTTCTGTGTACTGCTGGTTGTTCATTATATGAATCTCAACCTTCCCCAGTTCTAATTCCATTCTGTCAAGAATATTTCTGAGACATATAGTATGCTCTCGTGAAAAAGCGTATAAATTTGTCATGTTTTCGCCAACAGTTTCAGGTGCCTCATTAATGCCACTAATAACGTGCTGGCCTTTTGACTCAAAGGCTTTAATTAGTTTTGATACCCCAACATGGGTTGATATTCCACTTGGTTCACTCGAGGAAAAAAACTGATTGTGTATTACATGTACAGATTCCTCCACATCCTGCAATTTAGTTTTTGCCACTTGAAGCTGCTCCTTCAATACCTTAAACAACACATAGTTGTCAGATTCTTTCTCATATATATCATAAACTAAAGAGTCGCGATCTTCGAAAAGAGAGTTGGATTTCAATATATTGCCAGAGGCAGCATTAGCATTTAATTCTCTGTAGACTGGCTCGGACATATCAAGTGTACAATTGATAAAATCTACATTGCAACTTTGACCTTCTTGACCATGACAAGTTTCCTCAAACTTCCAGACCTCTATCTCCTTAATCTTAGCACTGTAAATATCAAAATTGCAAGAAAGGTAAAAGTTATCCTCAACAAGCTGTTCCAAATATAACGCTAATTCTCTCAGACTATTCTGCAGCTTAGCTTTGTTCTCTAATGCAATCTGTAGTCTCTCTTGTTTTGATGTTAACTCGAATGAAAGTTTAATATTCTTGGTGGAAAGGGACTCTCTCTCCTCTGTAATCTTCTTCCTTGAAGCAGTTTCCTCCATGAGAGCTGCAGTTAGCTTCAATTGCTCGTTAGAAAGGAACTCCACCTCTTCAGCAAGTTTCTTTCTTGAATTAGTTTCTGAAAGAAGACTTGCTAATAAGTTTGTATTTTCATTCTGCAAAGCATCCACAGAGCCACGGTAAATGGCTAGTTCATTAGAGACATGTAATAAGTCTTCATGGGACTTGTGAAGTTCACTTTTCAAGTTGCAGCACTTAATATGTTCCAGCTCTATTTCCCTTCTAGCAATGAGACAGTCGGATTCAAATTCATCCTTGGTAATAGCCAAAAATTCAAACTCAGACTTGCATTTCACAAGCTCTTCAGTTATAATATCTTTGCTTTCTAGAGACTTCATAACCAAATTAAGAAGTCTGTGCACTTCATAAGAAGAATGTTGGTGAAGATCTTCATTTATGCAGGTTTGTTCAATCAATTGCAACTTGAGAATACCTTTTTCAATAAAGGATAGGTATAAATGCCTCATAACACTCTCAAATTCATCAGTAGAGCTTCCCTTCATAAATACTCCATCTTGCTCAATCTTCCCCCCTATTGAAGAGCCCATCAATAAATATTCCTGCTGAAGAAGTTGTTCTTTGCGAGCATCTACAGCCATCTCCTTAACTAAAACAGCCTGTTTTGGTTGCGTACCATGACAACCATCATCACTAGAAAGGAAGTCCGTCAAAAAATAATGTTTTATGCTTCCCTTATTAGTTCCTTCCCCTGATTGCAATTGAAAAGCCACATCATTCACTGAATTTTCTTGAGAAGAGGCTGTGACTTCCATTTTTTTCTCAAGGGAAGAACCTTGATTAGATTCACAAGAAAGATTCATGCCCACAACCTTCGATTCTTCAGGTGGATCAAAGAATTGGCTAGTCTCTTCACCTATAGTTGCATCAGTTGGTTCAACACTAATTTTCAGTTGTTCTTCAACTACTTGTTTCTCCTGATCCTCTGCCTTTTCTTTATCAAATGGCACCCTTTCTAACACCACGCCAGAAACCACAGGACCTCCGTCATGCCTACTTGCATCTGCTGAGCATTGCATTTCAGATAAAGCAGAATCTCCCAAATTTTGATCAGGATATATACCTTTCTCTATTTCCTTGGAAAGATTGCAATTGAAACCTGGGCCTTGAACTCCATCAGCAAGAACAGAAGATTCATTCGCCACTTGCAATCTGACAGGTTCATGAAATACACTGGAAGAAGTTTCCCCTGGCATGTCTCCTTTCTCCACCTGATTGTTGCCTCCATTCTCTTTCTCTAAAAGTTCTGCCTGCGAATTCACATAAGATACTGAAGGATCTCTGTCCCTCTCATATGCAACTGACGAAGACGAGGCCCCAGTAACCTTATGATCTATACCCGAATGGGATGTCCCATTTAAATCATGGCAACCTCCTGAGCTGAAGAAATTCGATTTTTCCAACAACAAGCCATGAGCTTCCTGCATTGCCCCTACCCAACAACAAATGAGAATAGAATTATGCATCACCCACTAATCCATATTTTAATCCCTGCCATCCCAATTTTTCAAACGAAAAAAGCATTGATGTTCCCTTACCTGGCTATCAAAATCAACAGAACGTTGATCCATACTTTGAAGAGATCTTGAAGACGAAACGTCCGACCGATTCACATCTGCCACATCAACGGACAAATCTGAAATGTCTTGACCCAACATTAAGGGTTCGTCTCTCTCGTCCTCATTCCCATGCTTGGACACTCTGCCTGAGATCTTTGATTGGCTGCCACCGCCCTTGTTATCCTTCTTTTGCCTGAATTGCTGGAGCTGTTGAACCAACAACGAATTTCAAATATTTAACCGTAATTTAAAAAAAAAGATAATAAATAAATAAAAGTTACAGGGATGATTTGTTACAGTGACATGATAGAAACATTAAACGCAAATGAATAACTGCGAAAGAGAACCTTCTTGCGCCCAGCGGCAAGCATATCCGTTCTGTTCTTGCTCTTATCCATTCGGACCAAAAACCTAAGAAGACGACCTCTGACGATCAGATGAGCTTCATCGGCATCAATCACAGTAAGCGCAGGCAGATCTCACAGGCAAAACACCGGTCGGAATTGGGAAGCAGAAAACCTTGCGATAGATTTATTTAATAAATAACAGATTAATGAAAAATTGAATCATTGGAACGATGAGAGACAGCGATTAGGGCTTTCCGACGTTCTTCTTTTTGCTTCGCTTCGTTGTGTCTGTTTCTCTTGCTTTTCCGGCCCGAGTTTGGCTTATTGAGTCAGCCCCTAAATTTTCTCCGTGTTCTGTTTTTTTTTTCCTCATGATTTATAGAATTTGCTGCAAATGAACACTTTTACATATTTTATTGTTTATGAATAAATTAAAATATATTTTGAAATATGTTTTAAAAATTTAGCTATTGGCTAATTATATATCTAAATAAAATAAAAAGGGAGAGCTATTTTTGCAATCTTTCTAAATATAACAAAAATGTTATTCTAAATCCCAAAATATACAAAAAAGACTCTTCACAAGCAAATAAAGATGCAAAATTCTACAAAATATTATTATTTTTATAATTGTGTATGAAGATACTATTTGTAAAATTATAAAAAAAAAATCAGATTTGGGTAAAATTATACAAAATACTATTTGCAAATGAATTACTTCATGTAATCTTTAAATTAACATGGAATAATTCAAAGTCAGATTTGGGTAAACCAGCATGACCCGTGTAACTCGATAATGCTTGTTTATAAGCTATTTTCTATGTCGACAAAGTTCCATCTCTGATGAAATGAATGTAAATTCTAGTGTGAGATGCAAATGAAATGACAAATGCAAATTTATCAGACGAGGACCAGAGGTGATTTCATTTTCTGGCACTCTAGCCTCTACTTTTTTAAAATATTCATTCTTCTGCTAAGTTCTTGACTTCTCTCCTTTTTGTGTCTCACCTCTCGAAGTTCTCGATCATCATTGTATTCATATTTTGTCTTTCTTGTCTCCTCGAGTCCTTGACCTCGAGTTCTTTGTTTTGTGGTAGATTATATGAATGCATTGTACAATATACAATAAACTTTTATTTTCATTGCTAAGAATATTTTAAATTTGCAAAAGTTGTTGAATGTTTAGGGGTTGATAGTGTTAGGTCGGGTCAAAACAAGTCATGTTATTACGAGTTATGTATTAAATGCTTCAAAATGGGTTAAACTGAGCTGATTTCGGGTTGAGAGTTTGGATTTATTAAAAAAAATGGATTGGGTTCAAGCTAATTTGCATTGACTCAATTTAATTCAAGTCAAACTCATACCTAGCCCAACAACAAGGATTAACAGTAATAGTTTAAGGTTCATGTCAAGAATGGTGATCATACAACCATTTTAGAGATTGATTGGTTCATATAAGGGTTGACCCTCTAAACATGATCCTTGAAATCAACACCATAAACCACATTGTGCACCGATGAATCAGGCATCAAGTGGCTTATCCTAAGAACCACGTGGCCAAATGATGCTAAACAAATCGTCTCTTTAATAGATTTTCCTTGTATCTCTAGATAATCCATACAAAAAGAGAATTGATTGGGTGCTCTAAAACATGTTCAAATGTTGAGAGCAAATCAGCATAAATACCATCATTAAAGTTCTATTTGGTAGTGTTGAGAAAAACCCCAACCCTTTGCAATGAGTCTCCATGTTGATGAATCACTCTTAATGCTGAAATCTCAACCTTTTTTGCCATATTTTAGTATCATGAGTTGCATTCATATGAGTTGCTTGTAATTCAATAACTCTAATGTATAACAAGCTGTGAGTATCTTTAAGCAAGTGTTTTCTTTGTGCCAAGACCGTCCACATGCTTGGGTTTGTAAATCTTGACCCAAGTTGCATAACCCATATTATTATGATTTGCTCTGCTTCAAAGGAATGATATCTTGATCTTCTCAATGCATAGGAGGAATTAATATAGATTGGCAAAGTGTATTATCTATAAATAGGGATCGCCACTATGACATAATTAATTAAGTAAATTCGATCAGCCAGGAGTGCTCATGGTTGTTTCAAACATCAAGCCTATTTCAGATCTTATCAATGACTTGTTGGAAGTCTTATTCAAAAGGATGCTTACCTAAATTATAGCACCATATAAGTGATGGTTGACTACAAGATACTTCAACAATACTTTTGTGAGATTTACTATTATATCAAATTTGGGATTTGGTTAGGTTGACTAATTGTTGCATTCATTTCCCGTACTCTTCAACCACTCCAACCATATCCTTAGTTGCTAAAATAGTGTCCATGGAAAAAAGAAGCACATTATTTGCATGCAGCATATGAGAGACAACCAATCTATAGTGATTAAACTTGACTCATAAGGGTTTACCTTTGATTTAACTGTAAAGACCCACTTAAGTAGTAATAAGTGAAACTTTTAAACATCAAGGCGCCTTTCAGATAATGGTGGAGTTCCTGATAAGAACTCCAAAGTTAAGCATGCTCATGTGGGAGCACTCTCAGGATGGGTAACCTACTGAGAAATAATCTTCTGAGGGAAAAAGTATTATGCCTTTTAAACTAAAGCGAATAATATCTTAGTGCTTAAGAGTTTGGGGGCTATTTCAAATGGTATCAGAGCAGGCCATATGATGTCAAATAGAAGCTAAGTACCATACATGGTAAGGTATCACTTCATGTGAGCAGCTTATTAAACCCATGATAGTTAAGATGCTACATGGTTGTGGGTACCTATTGTGCCTATAGGGGTCACCTCTAGTCCTATCTACCCAATGGATGGTTCTTAGATATGTGTGTGGATACTAATGAGGATGTCATTTACTTAGGTTGGGAAGATTGTAATGACTCACTTAAGTAGTAAAAAGTGAACTCTTAAACATCGAGGCACCTTTCTAAATAACAATGGAGTTCATGATAAGAACTTTAAAGTTAAGCGTGCTCATGTGGGAGCACTCTCAGGATTCGTGACCTACTATAAGTTATCTTATGAGGATAAAATTATTAGATCTTTCAGGCCAAAGTAGACAATACCATGATGCTTAAGAGTTTGGGCTATTGCATTAACTATATTGAATAGCAAGAGATAAGGTAAGAACATATAGTCAATAAATATAGAAGGGGACAAGTTGGTGGAAACCTCTATGAGTTGTAATCCATGGTAGTCTATCCTTGTTCACCAATATTCCTTATATAATATCATTGATGCACTTCATAACCCAATCAATCCATAATCTTACAAAGTCATACTTCTAAAGAAATAATTTAATTATTAGAATTGATCTCTGAAGATTTAGAGCAATTCGAAACTCAATCGAATAATTGAATTATTTTAATAATATTTAATTAATTAGAATTTGAGATATTTAATTTGACATTAAAATTAAAATTCGACTTCGCAGTTACGTTCAACACCCCCAAATTAGCTATAGGTGATATTTTGGAAGTATTTGTGTAGCGCCCCGCCCCGTCGCCGCGCGCAAAAGAATCAAGTACAATTATATCGGCGGCGGAGTGGTGCGCCACTCGGGGAGGAATATCCCGTCTCTTCGAAATAGCTGAAAACTAAGCCCATCTGAAGGGCTGCTGACTCAACCTCAAGGAGGGTTGAGAGCTAATACTTAAGATAAGGATAGTATCCTTATCCTAAATATTAGATAAATACATATATTAGATTTAGAATACAATAGGAACCCAATATATGTATAAGATGTCAGCATTTCCAATATGTTGATCACATCACAGTACTAAGTACAAGTAGTATATAATAGAGTGCGAAAGCTTAAAGCAAACATCCATAAAACATTCATCATAGAAGATGTATGAAAATATGCATCTCAGAAAAAAAAAGAAAATACATCCAGAATTATTACAAACTGTTTACTGAAATAGACATAAAACTGAATTGAAAATGATAAGCAGAAAATAAAACTAGAGGAGAGTCCACTAGTGCTCCACGGGCTCCTCCTGAATCTCTTAGGTGTCCTCCTGACCTAGCTCAATATAGTGCTCAAGATCTAGCAAATTGCTGGATCCCAAAAGTACATCGTGTTAGACAATAAGTCTAACACATCGAAACTAATCTAATAGTTCTAGTTATTCATTTAATATTTACATGATATGATTAAATCTGCAGAAGTACTGTAAAGATAACTAAAAGCATAAACCTATATAAAACTGCACAAAACTGAAGCAATGTAAAGTAAAACTGAACTGTAACTGAATATTGAAAAAAATCAAAATAGTACAGAATCTAAAACTGAGTAATCATATGTACAACTATGCTGTATGTCACTGAAACTGTGCATCTGAATATGCCATAATACTGTATACTACTGATATTCCACCAAAATATCACTGAACTGTTATGAGCAGTACGGTCCAATGTATACATACATCCAGTTGGGAATACTGTCTACTGTGATGCTGATGCATCCTAGCTATACTAAAAATATAGATGAACGATAGGGTGTGCAGAGTAAATGAAAAATAGAGCAGCATATTTTATATCTTAGAGAGTTGTAATGGCTTGCATACTTAAATATGGCTATCTAGAGATGCAATAAGCATAGTAGCAAGATGAATTAGATAAGGAGAGAAGCAAAGGGGTACCTTTAACCTATTGAAGGAGTGGGGGATGAAGACCTCTCTACTTTCTTTAGGACTTTGGAGGAAGCTTCTTCAAGGTACAATAATGGAGCAGCAATGGGAGAAGGGGAGGTGAAAAAATTTCAGCAAGACAAAGAAGGGGGGCTGAGCTTCCCTTTAAAGAGGGAGGAGGAGGAGATAGGCCATCATGATTGGCTATAGAGCTAGGAGGTGACG
Source organism: Gastrodia elata (assembly GCA_016760335.1). NCBI lineage: Eukaryota > Viridiplantae > Streptophyta > Magnoliopsida > Asparagales > Orchidaceae > Gastrodia > Gastrodia elata. The sequence goes on along the minus strand of CM028681.1, from coordinate 1,607,549 downwards.
GGAAGGCATGGGAGGGAGGAATGGCGCTCAGCCATTCCTCTTGTATGCAAAATAGGGAGGGCGCCGAATGAAGTACCAGCTAGGAGAGAGGGAGGGGGAAATTGCAAATTAGGTATTACCTAATTACTTATTTATTTTTCCTAATTATTCAAAAATTCTGATTCTTGAAATGCCCTCCGAAAATTTCCAAAAATTCACCCCTACCTAATTTGGGGGTGAGGAATCCAACAGCAAAGTCGGAATTTGATTTCGATGACTATTTAATTATGATAATTTTTGGGGTATATTAATTATATTAAAATATTGACGAAAAATTTGACGACTTCTAAATGCGTCCAAAACATCACCCCTAGCTAATTTGGGGGTGACGATCGCAACTGCGAAGTCGGATTTCGATTTCAATGTCAAAATAATACTTCAAATTTCTAATTAATTAAATATTAAAATATTGGATTCAACTCTGAATTATTTCAAACCTCCAGGGTTTAGTTCTAATGATTAGATGAACTTAATGGATTGATAATTACGATATGATTAGGCTAAAATTAAGCTGGGTAACAATCATGGGTTGTTACAGACTCCCCCACTTAAAAACGATGTTATCCTCGACATCATTACTAAGAAGGGAAGAATATAATGCAGAAAATTAAGAATAGAAGTTTTGAATCTTAATAGTACCTGAATTATCAAAGAGGATTGGATATTTTTGTCGCATATCAGTCTCTTTTTCCCAAGTAGATATATCAACAGAACGATTACTCCACTGAACCTTTACCATAGGGATAGAACGATGTTTTAGCTGCCTTTGATCACGAGCTAAGATTCTGATAGGCTCTTCCATATAAGAAAGATCCGGCTGAAGCGATACTGGAGGAAGTTGGACTAGATGAGATGGATTATGAAGACACCTCCATAGTGAGGAGATATGGAATACGTTATGAACTGCAGAGAAATCTTCAGGAAGTTTTAATCTATACGCTGCAGAACCAATTTTCTCTATTACTTCAAATAGTCTGACGTAGTGAGGACTGAGCTTCCCGACTACACCAAAATGAAATACACCTTTCATTGGGCTTACTTTGAGAAACATAAAATCTCCAATGCTGAATTCCAGAGAATGATGATGGGTATCATGATATTTACTGTGGCAATCTTGAGCTGCTTTAATTCTCTACTGGATCAATTGCACTTTCTTATTTATTTCTTCAACTAAATCTGAGCCATACAATTGAACACTACCTGTTTCAGACCACGCTAAGGGCATACTGCATTTTCTGCTGTACAAGACTTCATACGGAGCCATGCTGATACTTAATTGAAACTGTTGTTATATGAAAATTTGACTAAGGGAATATGATCTTCCCAACAACCTCTGAAATCTAAAATACATATGCGAAGAAGGTCTTCAAGAGTTTGATTGACTCGCTCAGTTTGACCATCTATTTGAGGATGAAAAGTAGTGCTCATTGTTAGGGTAGTTCCCAAGTCTTGATGTACAGCTTACCAAAATTTAGAAGTGAATCGATTGTCACGATCAGATACAATAGACCTTGGAATCCCATGAAGTCTGACAATTTCCTTGATATACAGCTTCGCCAATCTCTCTACTGAATCGGTTTGACGTATTGGAATGAAATGTGCCGATTTGGTCAGTCGATCGACAATGACCCAAATTGAATCAGCACTAGATCTTGATTTGGGTAAACCTATTACGAAGTCCATGGAAATATCAAACCACTTCCATTCAGGAATTGATAGAGGATGGAGAATTCCTCCAGGCTTCTGATGTTCAGCCTTGACTAGATTACATGTATGACACTTTGATACGAATTCAGCCACGCTTTTCTTCATTCCAAGCCACCAGAATAACTTTTTCAGATCTTGATACATCTTAGTACTACCAGGATGTACTTGGTAACCAGAATTGTGGCCTTCCACTAAAATTTCTTGATGCATGGATTTGGGAATCCATAGGCGATCCTCTTGATAGATTACATTTCCTCGCAACTGCAGGTCGAATTGACGACCACTTTTGATTTTCCTTTTAAACTTCAGATAGTCCTCATCTTTTGTTTGGGAGATGGAGACATCACGGTGAAATACTAGTTTTACAGTACTCATATATTAATTCACTTAGCATAGAACCACGAACTGGCCTGATATCAAGCCTTTTAAATTCTTCCTCTTAAGGGCTTGAAGCTATTAAGGAGGAGAGTGTAGCATGACGATTGAGTGCATCGGCTACAACATTCGCTTTCCCCGGATGATATTGGATCGATAAATCATAGTCACTTATTAACTCGAGGCATCTTTGTTGACGACAGTTGAGCTCGCGCTGAGTGAAAATTTACTTTAAGCTCTGATGATATGTGAATATGGAACATTGGATGCCATAAAGATAATGATGCCAAATCTTCAAGGCAAAGACTAAGGCGGGTAACTCGAGATCATGAACTGGATAATTCTTTTCATGTGGTTTCAATTGGCGTGACGCATAGGCAATAACCTTTCCTTCCTGTATTAGCACACAACCCAAGCCTATCCCTGAAGCATCGGTATAGACTTGGTAGTTCAAACCTTATTTCAGTAAGGCAAGAACTGGGGCAGAAGAAAGAGCATTTTTTAATGATTGAAAGGCCTTCTTACATTCTGGACTCCAGACGAATGGTACTGCCTTCTGAGTTAACTTTGTGAGAGGAGAAGCTATCTGCGAAAAGCCTTTGACAAATTTTCTATAATATCCTGCCAGACCCAAAAAGCTTCTGATATCAGTCACAGACTTTGGCTGCGACTAATCTTGAACGGCGCTAACTTTATTTTGATCTACTTTAATTCCTTGCGCATCTATGACATGGCCCAGAAAAGCGACCTAGTCAAGCTAAAACTCACACTTGGAATATTTTGCATAAAGCTCATGATTTCAGAGTTCTTGTAGAACCAATCTTAAGTGCTTCTCATGATCAGCACTATTCTTTGAATAAATCAGGATATCATCAATGAAGATGATGATAAATTTATCTAAGTATGCTTTTAATATTCGCTGCATTAAGTCCATAAAGATGGACGATGCATTTGTTAATCCAAATGATATTACTAGGAATTCATGATGTCCATAGCGGGTTCTGAATGCAGTCTTTTCTATATCCACATCTTTAACTCTTAGCTGATGATAACCAGATCGCAGATCGATCTTGGAAAATATCTTAGCCCCTGACAATTGATCAAATAGATCATCGATTCGTGACAATGGGTATTTGTTCTTGATAGTTACCTTATTCAATTCTCTATAATCGATGCACATTCTCATCGATCCATCTTTCTTTTTCACGAATAAAACTGGTGCTCCCCAAGGAGATGAACTTGGCCGAATAAGACCTTTTTCTAATAGCTCTTCCAGTTGCTTGTTTAACTCTTACAACTCCTTAGGCGCCATATGATACGGAACTTTTGATAATGGTTGGGTTCCTGGAATTAATTCTATAGTAAATTCTACTTCTCTAATGGGAGGAAGACAGGGTAGGTCTTCAGGAAAAATGTCGGGAAATTCACAAACTATTCGGTTCTCCGAAATAGGCATGACTTCTTTCTTTTCTCCCAACATTGTTACGAGATACGCATTGCACCCTTTCCTGACTAGCTTTTCTGCTTCCATGGCATTGATCAACGATGCTTGAGTGCTAAATCTTCCAACGAAGGTTTTTGATTGGCTTCCACTACCCAAAGTGATTTTCTTCTTTTGGCAATTTATGGAAGCACCATGTTTACTTAACCAATTCATGCCTAGAATTATATCAAAGTTTGCGATGAGCAATATAATTAATTTAGCTCCATACTTTTGTTCACCGATAGGAATTTTTATGTTACAAAATTGTTGAGATTACATATGGGCTCCGGAAGGTAACCCGATGCTCAACGAGTTTGCTAATCGATATGTTGGTAGCTTAAGGGCCTTCACCCAGCTTTCCGATATGAAGGAATGATTCGCTCCAGTATCGAAAAGGATATTACAAAGTTTATCATTTATTGATAAGGTGCCTATGATTACAATAACATAATAAGAATTGCTATTCAATCATTTGAAAATAATGGAACAATAATGACTGAATTATGAAACAATAATAATTGAATAAAACTTTAATTTAAGGCATACCTGAAACGACATCATTGTCTTCAGGTGCAGAGGCGGGTGTTAGCATGTATACCCTTGCAGGAGCTATAGGTTGTTTGCCCTGGGGCAGCTGGCCTTGACGATTATAGGCCGGCTTCTGTGCAGGTACAATTGACTTAGCATGTGAAGTGGGTGCTGACATTTTAGCAGAAGCATGCTCTTGGTTGTTCCCTGGCTGAGCACGGAATGCTTGCTTTTGATGGGAGTGATCGATCAGCACTCCATCAATTGTTGTCTTAGAATTGCATTCTAAATAATGGTGTCCCTTCTGACCACATGCAAAACATCCACCACTAAAGTGGTAGCATTTCCTATATGGATGGTATTTCTTGCATTCAGGGTGCTGGGGTTGGGATTGTTCAACTTCGATATTATAAACTTTAGCCATCTTGTGATGACCAAACTGCTCCTTCCTTGGCTGCGCAAATGCAGCCTTGTAGTTTCGGTCCATCTGACCTTGAAATCCTTCTTAGAGGCGAGCTACCTCGATTAATTCTGCCAGAGTTTTGATTTGGCGAGACACTAGGTGAGCTTTTATTGAGTCTCTTAGACCCTTCAAAAAATGATGGCATTTAGATGCTTTCGTTCTAACCAGATCCGGAACGAAATGAGACAACCTCCGAAATTCTTGTTCATATTCGAACACTGAGTTATTGCCTTGAGTGATGTGGAGGAGCTCATCCTCTAGGATTGCTTGAGACGATGCTTGTATGAACGCCTCGCAAAACGCTTCCAAAAACATATCCCATGGGATATCTTCTATTTCATAATCGATGAATTTTTTGGCCCGCTCATTCTCCCACCAATATTCGGCTTCTTCTTGGAGCAGATGAGTTATTAAGCGAATAGCTTCAGAATTAGGGCACTTAATACTAGTCAAGTTCTTTTCAGCCATCTTGAGCCAATTTACTGTGTACATTGGGTTCAACGCTCCATTGAATGTGGGAGTTCTAAGGCGAAGGAAACTGTGTAGGATTCCATCACCAGTATAATGTGAAGATGATGGGAACCCTGATGGCGGTGCAGATTATTGCATGACAGAGAGAATTAGAGCACGTGTTTCTTGCGCTTGTTGCGCATTGCTTTCTATTAGGGCTTTCATTAGACTCGCCATTGCATTTGGTTCTTTGGGTCCGACAGATGACGAGACCACATTCTTAATCAGGGTAGGAGCTGAAGGAAATCCTTGGATTCATGATTGTAACAAAGCATGAACTTTAGCAAATGAGAGAAAGGTCTACTATTTTTTCAATCATCACTTTCTCAAAAGAGAAGTTACATAAGTGGACAAAAGGATAAACTAATACGAAGGCTAGATATGATATGAAACCTAAGGACATCAGCTATAATACTCTGCCATAAAAGAGGCACAAAAATCATCAAATGTTACAAATCGATGCTTCCTAAATAATCTTCTTTCTGTCCAGTACCACCATCTATCGGTAGAACCACCAAGCAGAAATCCCAAAATCTGGAGACGATAGTTGTCAGGACAAGCTGTCTCTCAAAACACGGTGGTCACACGGTTTAACCACTCTTTGGCAAGAGCAGGGAGACTAGTACCTCTGAAGGCCGGACCAACTAAAATCTTGTCTAGCACTTCTACTCCATGAGGAGATACTCCTTCTACGATCCTTCCATAGATTTTGCCATCTTGGAGATCATTTGCCCAATATTCATCGAATAATCTAAGGTAGTAGAAGAAATCGAACTGCTGATATTCCATCCCTAAAATTTCATTCAATTATTAGTTCTGATTTCCAATCATTTCAGTTACAAGAGTTAAATTTGTATATGCTATCGCTTTAAGGTTCGTTCAGACCCTAAGATGTCATGTGTTATATGCTTTTAACATTTAACCATATTTTACTCGTTTTATGGTTCGTTCAATTTCTAAGGTGTCATTTCCAGATATTCTTAGCTTCATTTCTGAGATTTCAGTAGGATGAACTATGGATGCTGCTTTTCTTACCCTTAGTAATTGTGATCATATCCGCTGCAGAGAATAGATCATAAAGTAGATAGGAACATTTCCTTATCTGACATTTTATGATATTTCTCTGATACCAACTGTAGCGCCCCGCCCCGTCACCGCACACAAAAGAATCAAGTACAATCATATCGGCGGCAGAGCGGTGCGCCACTCGAGGAGGAATATCCCGTCTCCTCGAAATAGCTGAAAACTAAGCCCGTCTGAAGGGCTGCTAACTCAACCTCAAGGAGGGTTGAGAGTTAATATTTAAGATAAGAGTAGTATCCTTATCCTAAGTATTAGATAAATACATACATTGGATTTAGAATATAATAGGAACCCAATATATGTACAAGATATCAGCATTTCTAGTATGTTAATCACATCACAATACTAAGTATAAGTAGTATATAACAGAGTGCAGAAGCTTAAAGCAAACATCCAGAAAACATTCATCACAGAAGTTGTATGAAAATATGCGTCTCAGAAAAGAAAAGAAAATACATCCAGAATTATTACAAACTATTTACTGAAATAGACATAAAACTGAGCTAAAAATGCTAAGCAGAAAATAAAATTAGAGGAGAGTCTACTAGTGCTCCACGGGCTCCTCTTGAATCTCCTGGGTGTCCTCCTGACCTGGCTCAATATAGTGCTCAGGATCTAGTAAATTATCATATCCCAAAAGTACCTCATCGAAACTAATCTAACAGTTCTAGTTATTCATTTAACATTTACATAATGTGATTAAATCTGTAGAAATACTGTAAAGATAATTGAAAGAATAAACTATATAAAACTGCACAAAACTAAAGCAATATAAAGTAAAACTGAACTGTAACTGAATACTGAAAGTAAATCAAAATAGTACTGAATTTGAAACTGAGTAATCATATGTACAACTATGCTGTATGTCACTAAACTATGCATCTGAATATGTCATAATACTGTATGCTACTGATATGCCACCAAAATATCACTGAACTGTTATGAGCAGTACGGTCCAATATATACATACATTCAGTTGGGAATACTGTCTACTGATGATGCCGATGCATCCTAGATATACTAAAAATGTAGATGAATGACAGGGTGTGTAGAGTAAATGAAAAATAGAGCAGCATATTTTTTATCTTGGAGAGTTGTAATGGCTTGCATACTTAAACATGGCTATCTAGAGATGCAATAAGCATAGCAACAAGATGAACTAGACAAGGAGAGGAGAAAAGGGGTACCTTTAACCCGTTGAAGGAGGGGGGAATGAAGACCTCTCTACTTTCTTTAGGACCTTGGAGGAAGCTTCTTCAAGGTACAATAATGGAGCAGCAATGGGAGAAGGGAAGGTGAGAAAATTTCAGCAAGCCAAAGAAGGGGAAGCTGAGCTTCCCTTTAAAGAGGGAGGAGGAGGAGATAGGCCATCATGATTGGCTATAGAGTTGGGAGGTGAGGGGAAGGCATGGGAGGGAGGAATGGCGCTCAGCCATTCCTCTTGCATGCAAAATAGGGAGGGCGCCGAATGAAGTACCAGCTAGGAGAGAGGGAGGGGGAAATTGTAATTAGGTATTACCTAATTACTTATTTATTTTCCCTAATTATTCAAAAATTATGATTTTTGAAATGCCTCCAATGATGAAGTCAAAATTCGATTCCGATGACTATTTAATTATGTTAATTTTCGGGGTATTTAATTATATTAAAATATTGATGAAAAATTTGATGACTTCCGAATGCGTCCAAAACATCACCCCTAGCTAATTTGGGGGTGACGATTGCAATGGTGAAGTCGAATTTTGATTTTGAGGTCAAAATAAATACCTCAATTTTCTAATTAATTAAATATTAAAATAATCCAAAATATTAGATTCAACTTCGAATTATTTCAAACCTCCAGAGTTTGGTTCTAATGACTAGATGAACTTAATGGATTGATAATTATGATACGATTAGGCTAAAATTAAGCTGGGTAACGACCATGGGTTGTTAAAATTTGAGAGTCGTCGAATTTTCGCAAATATTTTAATATAATAAATACCTTGAAAAAATAGAATAATTAAATAATCATCGAAATCAAAATCTGACTTTGCTGTTGAGTTCCTCACCCCCAAATTAGCTAGGGGTGAATTTTTGAAAATTTTCAAAACCTATTTATTCATCCAAATTTAATTAAAAAAATTTGAGTAATTAGAAATTAGAAATTAATTTTTTTATTTTAAAAATTCATTTCCTTCCTCCTTACTTTCGCATGGGACCCACTCCCCTCTTCATTGTTTGGCTCCCCTATCCTTACCTGTGTACGCAAGGGGCCTCCTCTTGCTAGCAGCTAAAGAAGAAGAAGAAGTTTCTCCTCTCAAGCCGTAAAAGACGTAGAGCTCGAGCTTCTCCAAGCCAAGGTACCATCTTGTGCTTCTTCCTTGCATCTCTTCTTGTACCTCTTTGGTATTTTCATTCTCAATGATTCAGTTCAAATGCTTTGCATTCATCCATTGTTTATCGTTAAGATTGATTGACGAACCTCAATCAGACTTGCACGAGTTCAATCGAAGTTTGATTCGTAAATTTGAAACCTCTGTCAACAATAAAATTTTCTGCATAGGTAGTTAATGCATCTTTATTTATATTATTAAAATAATCATTTCTTGCTGATTTTGGTATCAATAGAAAGGCCTTAGAAAGACCTTTCCATCGGTATATGGCACCGCACTTAAGGTGCCCAAAATCAAGAGTATTTGGGTGCCAAGGGGACATGTTTCAATTTTCACACATGCAAAATCACCGTCGAGCGCTACGCGCATCGTAGCACTTGGCTCTCAGCCAGGAGGCGCTGCAGCACGCCACAGCACCTGCATCTCGGGTTGGCTATGCCGTAGCGTGCCACAGCGCGCCCAACGCTTGGGAAATATGGCGTCGTAGCGCACCACAACGCCTGATTATGTCGCAACGCATCTCGGCGTTAAAATCCGTCGCAATGCTTGAAAGCAATGTGGCGCGCCGTAGTGCCTGGCTCTCTACTAAGAAGCGCTACCACGCGCCGTAGTGCTCAGAACTGTTCGAAATTGCCAAGATTTGAGATTTTTTGCATTTAAATGACTCTAAAACCCTAATGGGGCTAAAATATATCAAAATGAAAATTGAATTTAGTAAAATTATGTATTGTATGAATATATAGGTAATTTTTAATATGAATTCTATCTTTTCATCATTAATGGCATGTTCTAAACCTCCTAAAGATTCGCTTGAATATTTTGTGCCAAATGAAAATGTCATAATCCTTAATTGCTTGCATAAATGAGTAGAACCTAATAACCAAGTTACATAAAATTTAAGTGCTTTGAATTTGTAATCAAGTGTTAGTCCCTTTTAGTTTGATTTAAGTTGATTAGTCTTAATTAATTGTTATTTTAATTAATATGATGTCTATATGTTCCATTAACAGTAATATGCATGTTAGAGAATTTAAATCATGAATTGAACACTTTGAATGTTTGATTGGATGCTAGTGAATTTCAAACTCTAAGAATCCTAAAAGATGATTAAGTTAATTAATAATTGATCTTGAACTTGAAGTGGACACCAATAATGCACCAATAATTCACTGATTTGTCATTGATCCGTAAACTAAACAATTGATATTGATTTGATTAAGTTAGGAGTTAAACCATAACTTGTCTTAATTAAGATCTAAACCTTAATCACCTTAATTAAGTCATCTTGATTGAAAGATAAATCAACTTGTATAATTTAAATAATACTTATTGATTTGACATTGATCTTAAACAATTAAATTAGAAGTGCTAAGGTCTTTAATAAAGTCACGTAATTGAAGATTTGAATACTTACCTTTAACTCTTTGATTTTCTCTTATATAAGACCCTTAGCATGAGATAAGGCATAATCCTATATTAATTTGCAAAATGACCAATTCCTAATAATGTTCATGATTGAAACCCATAATTACAGTATAGGTAGTGATAGGATGGGTTTACCTATCTTATCTGATCAAATCAAATCTAATGAAGTAAGAACTATGGAATTAGTGTAAATCATAGAACTTATATTATATTTTATGCTAGAAGTGCAAGATCTTTATGATCTTACTTTAGTGTTAATAATTCAACAGTTACTAAGTCTTATTAATAGATGATCTATTATAGTAGAAAGAGCTTATTGTTTAATCTTGAGGTAAAAGTTTAGATAAATCCCACATACCTTTAGATTCTAATTTTAGATTCTTGTAACCTAAAATAACTTAGCATGCGATTCTCCCATGTAGTAGTAACCTAAAATTGAGTGACTTTTATGTCACATCCTTGGAACCTTATGTAGGATCCATTCCAATGGAGTAAAGATTCATTAGTTTGATAATCCTTATTTATTAAATAGATTTGTTGAAATTAGTAGATTGCCAGTAAAATATAATAGTGTATATTCATAATGCTGAATCATTTCAGTAAAACTTGGGATTGGATGAGTCACTCTAAGTAATATTGTAGAGTCTCAATCTTATCTTATATGATTGGATAAGTACAGTCCAGCTTAGAGTAAATTTCCCAAGCCTAAGTGTTTCATAATTATGTAACTTGGATGCTTAGTTTGATTGAACAAACTGTAACCAGGTTCTGCCCCTTATCGTCCTGCGCTTCGATAAGTGCAGTTAAACTAATTAAATATCTCAAGTCATCCTTCTTAGAGCACTAAGTATGGTTATAATTAGGGTATTTAATAGCTTAGTTTAAGAGAATAAACTATGACCGAGTTTTGCCCTTTATTGTCGTGCACTTCAATAAGTACAGTTAAATAAACTAACTGTTAAATTTACCTTTCTTAAAAACATACCAACTATATATATACAATCCCTTCAGCTGATGATTATGTATAATCTTAATTAAGATAATTCAGTAAATTAGAATTAGGACTCAGAATTCACTTATGTGAATTCAGCACAATGGAGATGAATGGAATCAGTGTTTGATATTGAATTGAATTCTGGATATTGATAATTTAAAGCGTACCGTCATTAAGGTATTGGCATATTATAAATGCATAAGTCATGTCAGCATTAGTGGAGCATTTGCTCACCTTAGGACTCTGTTAGCGGAGCGTTTGCTCAACTATGAATCTGTGAGTGTCTATGAGACACCAAATCAGCATATCAGTGGCATATATTTCTGTGGCATATTTAGATACATAATTATACATTTTGTGACATACAGCACAATTTTAAATCAGCATTTATTCAGTTTCAGATTTGTTTACTGTCTCGCCTACATTTCAGCAATTAGTTGCAGTTTTAAATTTACTTACACTTTTCCCTACATTTCAGTATTTAGTTTGCAGTTTTAGCTTTACTTTCAATCATGCACAGTTTATTTTCAGTCATTTTAGTTACAGTTTTATATTATTTTATTTTCAACTATTTTAATATTTTTTTGCAGTTTTGTTTAATCACTTAAATGTTAAATGTTAGAAAACTATAAATGTTTAGAATAGCTTTCAAAATATTAGACTCATTATCTAACACGTGGTACTTTTGGGGTCCGATGATTTGCCAAATCCAAAGCAGTTTGCAGTGCCAGATCAGGAGCTAGTTCAGTACTTAGTTTCACAATTAATTGGTATTTAAATAACCACACTTTTGAAATGTGCTCATATCAAGAGCTCATCCTAGAAGAAAGGCTCTAATGATCAAGCAGTACTGTTATTGCTACCTGTTGATTTATTACTTTTAAGTTTATTTAAAGTTTGTAACTTTTTTTTTATTTAGATTTTTATTATCAATAATTTATGATATTTCTAAATTAATGAATAAATGAGTTATGTTTGATGCCTATATATTCTATCTTTTAAATCACTTAATATGATCATGCGGCTAGGGGACTACCCCTAAAGTGGTGTTGTATTAATTCCCACTAACCTGGCATCGGGTCCCTACACCCAGGATCCTGATTTTATCCTAATTGAGTTGAAAATTTGACCCTTTAAGATTTTGTTTGTTACACTACAAGGGAAGCTGCACCTTGCCAAAGAAGAAGGATGGAGTTGCTCGACTTGGTGAAGGGGCTTTCATGGAATGTTGCCTCATTTGGTGGGTCGACACTCGATCGTCAGGACGAAAAGGAAGCGGTTGAGCTTGCACGGAGGGGAGGCGTATAACAACTCAAGTGTTGTTGCCCATTAAATAGTTGCTAAATCAACTTAATTTATTTTCCACTGCACTTATAATAGTGTTAAGAGTCTCCACATCAAGTTTTGTGCGATTTAGATATCATTTGAGACTTTCCAATATTTCCCAATTTTCTGATATTCTAAGAATGTCTATTTTATTTAGACCTCAGAATCTAAATGGAGTCCTCCATTGGATTCGTCATCCCCAAATTAGCTAGGGGTAGTATTTTGAAAGTGTTAGGAAGTCGTCGAATTTTCCCCGATTATTTTAATATTATGTAAATACTCAAAAAATTAGGATAATTAAATTGTCATCCGATCAAAAATATAATTGCATTTTTTTTAGTTCCTCACCCCTCAATTAGGTAAGGGTGATAATTTATAATTTTTCAGAGTCTATTTGAGTATTTAAATTTAAGTAAATAATTAAGGATAATGTATATATTAAATAAAGCATTTAAAATAATTAATATACATATATAATTTATTCTTATAAAATGGATACTACAAAAAAGCGAAAATCCACTGTGCTGGACAAAATACGAGACAAATGTTCATCTTAATCAAGACTGTTCTGCTTTTAAAGAGCCAAATCTAGCGGTTAGGAAGATTCAATCTGATTAGATGTAACAGATCTAGCCGTTCGATCGACATATCAAACGAATGATCAGAATAATTTTCTATATATCTTCCATCTTCCCTCCATCATGCACCTGCAAATGTACAGGCCGATCTGCCATCTTCTTTAGCTGGCTTTTCCTATACTCAATTAAGCTCATATCCTTCTCATTTCTCCATCCTACACTTACCTAAAGCGAGAGGCTGCGAGCAAAGGAGTTAAGTGCATTTTTGTGAACCTTAATTTTAAGCAGACAAAGGTACAATTTTCCCAATATTTTCTATTCAGCATTTACTTGATATAACCATTTGGTTTTCTTATAATCATTAGTATTATCTATTGGAGCCTAATTGAGCTCAAAGAAATGTTTAGGGCGACTCCAATATGCATGTTACTCCCAGTTAAGGTTATTAACCTTTGACAATCTCAAGAATACTAAACTATGCCATAAACTAGATCTAATTTCTAGCTTCATATGGATGTTCTTTAAATGTACTGAAATCTTCTCCTTATGTTGAATTTTTGAACCTTAAAATTTTATTAGGGTTTCTTTTGCTTGTTTTTGTCTCCGTAAACGAAGGAGGAGATCCTGGGCCTGTTTCTGCAGCCCATGTACGGGCCCGTGAGTTAGGTACTTTCTGCGACGGACCCTAGACAAGATTCTCAGCCCATCAATCATGCTTGTATCCCGTCTGATCCCGTTTCCGCTGGCCCGTTTAACCCGAAATGGTGCCCAGTTGCTGCAAGTAGTATTAATCAAATGGAATATAATTTTATAATAATAATAATTTAAATGATACAAATTTTATTTATTGAATAATTATAATTTAATTTATCCAAATTACATGTTATTATATATCATTTCGATCAGAAAAATGCGTAAAATAATAATACGCCATTTAATTTTTGTTTCACTGATTATTTTTACTATTCATGTTTTAGGTAAAATTAATTAATTACAAATTTAATCCTAAACTTGTATGTGACATAACTTAATTAATTGATCTCCAAATTTAACTTTCCAATAGTTCATTTCAATCATAAAAATGTGTAGGATAATAATATAAAATTAGATTTATATTTTGAACCCTAAATTTTTTAATGACTTCTTAACCCTAATTAGGGCCCTCCAAACCCTAAAATCTCAAAGTTGTCTAAATTTGACCTAGTTAGTATCATTCTTTTCCTTATGCTATAAGGATTCCATATTTATGTATATCAATTCATTTGGCTCTTCAAATTGGGTAATTTTGTAATTTCATGATTTCCATTTATACATGTTTTAGGTTTATTGAACAATAAGACAACAAACATGTCTCATGTTAATTACTTCCCATACACTTTTGGTAACAACCCAAGATTATTACCCAGCTTAATTTAAGCATAATCATATCATAATTATTATTCCATTAAGTTCATCTAGTCATTAGAACCAAACCTTGAAGGTTTGGAGCAATTCAGGAGCTCAATCAATTATTTTGGAATATTTGGAAGTCGAAATTGAAATCCGAAATTGAAATCAAAATCCGACTTTGCCGTTGCGATCGTCACCCCCAAATTAGCTAGGGGTGATATTTTGGACGTATTTGGAAGTCGTCGGATTTTTGCGAATATTTTAATATAATTAAATGCACCGAAAAATAGAATAATTAAATAATTGTCAGAATCAAATTCGACTTCGCCGTTGAATTCCTCACCCCCAAATTAGCTATGGGTGAATTTTTGGAATTTTCAGAGTGCATTTTAAAAATCTGATTTTTTTTTTATAATTAAGGAAAATAAATAAGTAACTATGCAGTCTCCAAATTACAATTTCTCCTAATTTTTATTTGCTTCCTGTTAGCCTCCCTTTCATAGCCGGCGCCCCCATTCCCCCTTAGGCTCCTTCATGATGGCTCCCTACTCCTCCCTCTCCCTAGGCTCATGATGGCCTAGTCTCCCCTACTCTATCCATCTTCTTCTCCTTTATTAAGGAGAAGCATAGCCTCTTCTTATCCTTGCTGAAATTTTCTCATTCTTACCCATCCATTGATCCCTTGTGCTGGAAGAAGGAGCTCCTCCCCAAGGTCTTGAAGAAAGCAAATATCCTCTTCTTCCTCTCCTAAAGACTAAGGTACCCGTTTGCTCACTCTTCTTGTTCTCATTTGGTCCTCTATTATGCTTGGATGAATCTTTAGAACTCCATGAGCATGTATGGAAGGCATTAAGGCCCTTAAAAGCATCACATTTCTTGAAAAAAAGTTGCTCTGTTTTTCATTTATTCTGCACACACCTGCATTTATCACCATTTTTTATATAGTTAGAATGCCCCACTTGTGCCAATTTTGGTGTCAATGAAAAGGTATCGGAAATAAATTTCCATTGATATATGACACCGCTCATTAAATACTCTGGATTGAGAGTATTTGAGCTCGAAAGTAGGCCCCTACGGATTTCACACTTGACGAAAATACCGTATGGCGTTGCAGTGCCCAAGTTGCAGAGTTGGACCACTGCAGCGCGCTGGCGCGCTGCAGCGGGTTGCACCAGTATTTTGGGGAAAATCATATAATATCCATTATTAAAACTATTTAAACAGTGAAAATCACAAATGGACCGCTGCAGCGTGCCATAGTGCGCTGTAGCAGGCTATAGTGGCATTTTAGGAAAACTTTAAGGAATATAAAAAATAATAGTATTTTGCAAGTTGAACCGCTACAGCGCGCCATAGCGCGTTGTAGCGGGCTGTAGTGGCATTTTAGGAAAACTTTAGGAAATCTAAAAAATAACAGTATTTTCGCAAGTTGGACCGCTGCAACGCGCCATAGCGTGCCACAGTGGGCCGCAATGCCAAAAGCGCTGCAGTGCGCTGTCGTGCCAGAAGCGCCACAGCGCGCTACAGCGCCAGAAGTGTTGCAGCGCGCCGTAGCGCCTGACTTGCGAAAATAAGGCGCTACCGCGCGTTGTTGCGACAAAAAAAATTTAGAAGTGTCCATAATTGGCTGAAATGGCCAAAACTTCTCCATTTTCGCATTTTAAGGTCCCTAGGACCCTAGTGGGACTGAATTATATCAAATGTGAACCTATTTTAGTTGAAATTGAATATTGCATAAAACTCTATATGAAAATTAAGTTTGAAACTTTATACCTTAAATGTATTGTGCAAATTGCTAGGTAGCTTAGAATTTTAGTGCATACAATAATCTAAAATAATATTTAGGTTTTGTACCCTAGAAAAATTAGAAATGACCAAAATACCCATAACCATAATTAGGTCATAACTTGACCAATTGAAGTCTAATTTGGGTCTACTCCTAGTTAAAGTACTTAGTATGATATAGAGAAGCTATAGCCACTGAGTTTGCTGAATTTGGATACCAAATGGAAGAGTTAGCTTTTTGACCCTCTTAGCTTAGAAAATTATTAATTTACCCTTAAAAATTTAATTGGCTATAACTAGTTCATTAGACCTCAGAATTTAGTGTTCTTAGACTCCATGGAATCCTTGAACAACAACCAATAGTAAACTATATAAAAATTTAGATTTCATTAAGTGTAATTTACTAAAATGCCCCTTAGGTCAAAAACCCTAGTTTGGACCTATAGGACCCATTTCTTATCTAAATTTGATGTACTTACTGTCTATCTTCATGTTAGATAGTAAAGAATCATTTGACAGTAAGAGATCCCAATTTGTAGCCCTAAATCAAAAGTAATTTTTTAAACCCTTAAGTAAGGGCAAAATGATTATTTTGCCCAAAGTTTAGGTTAAGTATCTTTAACTCCTAGATTATCTCTTAAGTTAATAAAACAAGTATTAAAACTATGTTAGAATCCTCTAAGTGAGTAAAATCGACTATTATGCCAAATTTGTTAAAATCCCAAAATTTCTCTAAGTCTTTTCCTTAGGAAAGTCAACACCTCACAATAAGATTATCCCTAAGATTAGGGCTAGATCATAGGATATATTTTATTCATCGAATAACAAGGTTATTCAATGAATGAATTCTTAGTTTTATTAGTTTCTAGATTTTATAACTTATTTCGATTATTTTATCTTTCAACGTTAGATTTAGGATAGGAGATTCATCTATTAAGTCTGGTTTGCTTAATAGGATTTGTCTCAATCATTAGTTCACATTTAGATTTAACCTATATCGTATGTCTTATCCTTTTTGGATTATGTGATTAAGTCCAATCTCGTGGTATTTAATCCATAATATATAATTTAGTAGATCTTGATTAAATCTTAGGTAGAATGTTTAAATCCATCTAATTAGGACATTGTGATTCATTTCTTAACCTATAGTCGTACTTGATTGAATTAGATTAGAACCTGATCAATTTTAATCCTTTTAAAACTTATAAGGTCGTGCTTCTAAATTATACTCGATAGTAAGAATTGGAGATCCTGAACTTGTGTAGCTTGGAGTAGTTAGAATGGTTAAATTAGACAATAAATGATATCACCATGCTTAGTAGAGTCACTTGCTTACTATTTGACTTTATGATATGCATTTCTTGAATTTTGTGCTTATTTTCTTTAGACATTTCATATAAGAGAAATGTTGTTGCATGAAAGTGAAACTTAGAATATTAGGAGAACATTTGCATTTGGGTTCAATTTATGGTGGATTATGATGCACATTTACTCCAATGGATAGGGATAAGATGAGATCAGGATGCTTAACATCACTCATTGAGAAGAGTGTGTTAAGCTTAGGACTCGTTTAGTCTTACAGATATGCTTGACTTCTTACTTGTTTTTAAAATTATCCACAGAAACAAAAGTAAAATAACTAAAAGATATTTGCATAGTATTATCTACCTTTTCAGTCATATGGTGATATATTATTGTGATATGTTTGCCCTAGCTCATAAAGGCTATGGGGTTGGATATATATATATATATATATATATATATATATATATATATATTGGGTCAGATTAGCCAATTCTTTCTTATATGGCAGTTATATATTTTCTTTAGTTTTCAGCTCACTATTTATTATGTTGATGACATGTATTATTTCAGTCAGCTATAGATATATTGTTTTACCTGCTCACTTGTATAGATACATGTATAGGATGCTAGAATTTACTGCTTATTATATGTACCATTTTTAGATTAATGTTTTAAATTAACATATATTAATGATCATCAACATGTTTAGGTTTAGATTTTTTTTTTTAGTATTTTCACTTACTATATTACATATGTATGCCCTACTTTGTTTAGTTCACTTGAGGTATATTTTTGCCTCAATTCTTGCTTAGTTATAAATATTACATTTATAACTTATCCTCATCCCTTTGTATGCTTACTTGCTCTTATGCTAAATAGATGTTTTATTTGGTTTAGAGTAAAATGATGATATTAACAAATGCTTAATAAATTACTTGCCTAAAATGAACATAGATATTTTGTCTAACAAGAATTTTCTCTTATTGGCTGGGGCCCTGGCATTATGAAACCGATAATGTCAGATATTGAGCA
Source organism: Gastrodia elata (assembly GCA_016760335.1). Lineage (NCBI taxonomy): Eukaryota > Viridiplantae > Streptophyta > Magnoliopsida > Asparagales > Orchidaceae > Gastrodia > Gastrodia elata. The sequence continues at coordinate 1,589,152 of CM028681.1, read as the reverse complement.
GTTTGAGGATCCTGCGCCTGAGGAGGAGCCTTACGTAGAGGAGGTGCAGCAGCTTGGACCAAAAGATACTTAGTTCCCTTTTTTCCCATAGTGAGGATGAGAGTTATTTATCTCATTTCATAAAATTTATTTAAAATGTTGTAATAATACAGGTACTGTGACTGTGTTTAGTTTCTTCACATTATTATTTTCTGAGCTATTTCATTTTTATTTCATGTCTGATGTTTGGTGAATGGATATAATGTTTATCTCATTTTGCTTCCACACTCTGTATATATTATAGACTTAGTGAATGATCCTCTTTGTTATTATGTGCACATCCTTACCTCAGTAGTGAATTGTGGATCTCACCTAATCCAATAATGAGTGAGGGATTTGCCAGAGTGGCACATAGCTCCTTAATCTAATGATTGTGGACTTAAGGAGTGGGGCGCCACACTTTTAATTGTATGTTTGAGACTTATGTTTCATATATTTGATAATTGGAACATTTAGAAAACTTTTGAATCAACCTTTATCCTTAATTGAATGGCCATATAAGTGGATTGAAATCATGATTTTCTTATAAATCTTTAGAGCTAGATTTATTCAAATTAATGTTGATAACATTTACACTCATGTATTTGCAATGTATGAAACTATTAGGATTGATTCTTAGTTTATAGAATGAATCTTATCACACTTTTATATTAGTTATTGTTCTTTTTTAAGTTCCCAATTGATTAAATTGAAAATTCTTTAATTTCCTATTATAGTGTAGTTAACATATCCCATGCTAATTGTATACTAATAGTGTACCTAAATTCATAAAGAGAACTTTATAGAACTAGTATATTTTAATTTGAATGAGACTTAGTGATAATCCCATAACTTCTAGATCTAACCTTAAGTCCTCTAGCAAGTTGACTATTACTATACTAGTAGTATACTTAATTTCATTAAGTGACCTTAATAATACTAGTGCCCAACTATTGATTGGAATCTTAGTATACATTTTCCCTTAGCTTTTAATTTCATATTAAGGCTCTCCAATGATTTATTTAAGAATCCCTTAGCTTTCAAAAGTAATTAAGATAAACTTATAAGCTTCATTTAACCTAATAGTCTATCTTTTTCCTTATGCTTAAACATCTCCTACCAATTGATCCTAACTATGTTAGTGAATAATTTGATTGGAAACCTTTCATTCTATAAACTGATTTGATGAAGTTAGTAGGTTGTGAATTAACCTTTACTTCAAATATTTTAGCAAATCTTCAATTTTATTCTTTCCTACTAGTTTCTTAAACTTTAATCATTAATCAAAATAATTTGATTAGTATAGAATTAATGTAGAATAAGTTCCAATTACATGAATATAATTATAAATTATTTTTTTCATTCCATAAATTAAATTAATCTGCTATTTTCCAAAACTCTTTTAATTTTACTAATACTTGCAATTGACTTAAATATAAATATCAATAAGTCAATTGGGAGCTCAATTAGCTCTAATCAATAAGTAGATCATTAAAATTAAATAACTTTTGGATATCATTTAGTTTACAATTACTTGAATTTTCTTGAATGCTTGCTTAGTTTTGAGCCTATTCATTTGAACATACATATAAAATTTTTATGCATAAATAAACTTTCATAAAACTATAGAGGTTTTACTATAGAGGATAGCTAAGGGCAGGCTAAATAGGAGATATAAGGTGACCTCACATTCTTAGAGGTTGAATGCGAGTATTTATTTTTATGAAACCCTAATTTTTCTTACTAGTTAGACATGCATGCTTAACTCCTCACTTCATTCTGTATGTACTCATAAAATGAGTATTTTCATAAAATAATTTTAATTAATAAAATATGAGTTTTTTTACAATCTTATTGATTGTAAGATCTCATCATAGCTTTCAAACTATATTACTGTAATAACTTAAGTTATTACCCAAGCAAATTAGGACTAATCTTAGTTCTACTTTAATCTTAATGCGCTAATTAAGTCATTAGGAGTTCACCACCAAGACCTAATCCAAATTAGGGGTCAATTGGACCAATCCCTAATTTTTAGGAAATCCAAAAACCCTAGAAATTGACATAATTATTTTGACCTCAAATTAAAAATTGGACTTTGCCATTGCGCTCATTACCCCCAAATTAGCTATGGGTGATATTTTGGTGGCAATCGAAAGTCATCGAAAATCTGTCGAATATTTTAATATTTTAAAATACTTCAAAAATTAAGAAAAAAAAATACTCGTCGAAACCAAAATCCGATTACACCGATACGTTTCTCACCCCTTAATTAGCTAAGGGTGAATATTTGGAATTTTTTGAATACGATTAATTGTTTAACTTTAAATAAGAAATTAATTAAAATTTTAAATAAAATATAATATTTAAATGTTCAAACTAACGGTGCCATCCACCTCTAGCTCGTCGTTATCGCATCCGCCATCTAGATCAGACAGCAGATCCAAGTCGTCCGATCTAGGATCGGACGGTGCGCTTCCATCGTCCTCATCTTGCCTTCCGCTTGTCACACCGCGTGAGGTTATCGCCGCGGTTGCCATTCACCACGCGGTCCCTTGGGGAGTTCGTCGGGACCTCATTAACTCTCAGGAGGTGTCCTCTCTGCGCTATCGAGCCATAGCTGTGACGGAACTAGTATTGAGTAGTAACTAAACCTAATATTGGCGCGTCACCACATCATCTAATATTGGATTAGAAGAAAGCTAACCCAAATCACTAGGTGCTGTGTTTGGCTAAGAATCATGAAGAGGGTCTTAAGTTAAGATGAGGAAGGTAATGGAAGAATAATATATGTATAAAGAATGTGAATTCAAATGGATGATAATTAAAATGATTACAAATCAATATGATCAAACTAGTTACAATCGTATGTGTGAAAGAAGAAAAGAATCACATAATAAATGTGATTACAGATGCATGTATGAAAATGATAATTGTATGTATATATATGTGGAAGCAAGTAATCACTTATTGATAAAAGTAATTGAAATCAAAATATGTACAAAGGGAAGAGTGACATGAATTGATAATATATGCAAGTAATAAAAATACTTGAACAGAAATGATTGCAATTATGACTAAAAGGATATGAAACATGTGAATAGATATACTTATAATCACTTGAATTAAAAGATAGTTACAATTATAAGTAGCAATAAGAGTTGATTGTCACATACATGTGAAAATAACATTTGCAAGTAAGAGTAGAAGTAAACATTCACATATAATATTAAGAGATTTACAATTAGGAGATGCATATACAAATATGCCACGAGTAGGGATGAATGCAATTAATTACATGTAGTAAATGATTTTATGAGCATAATGAAATGCATGAACAATTATGCAACAATAAGGGTAGATGAGTATGACATATTTATGAAATTCATTCAAATATCCATCTAAATTTCCATTTAAGTATCCATTTATCCAAACCAAGCATTTAAGTAAAAGAGAACTAATTCCAACATAAAATAAGTAAAGGAAACAATTATGATTAGTTATTACATGCCATAAATTTAAACAATAAGTAAGAGACAAATAAATATAAACTCTCTCATATTTAACACAAAAGCAAGAAAAGCTAGAAAATGCGGAAGTAATTAAATTTTAAGCGCTTGGTCCGGCTCCACTACATCCAAGTGCACCTAATCTATCATATTTTGACATTTAAATGTAATAGGGCAAAGCTAATAAAAAGAAAAATATAGTTAGACTAAATAGTCTAAGCACATGTAAGATATGGCTAGACATTTAATATTCAATTTGGATATCACCATTAGTTACATTTTAAATAAAAGCAACGGTGCAAAAATGAAAGCATATGTATATGGAAGGAAAAAGACAATTGTAAAGAAAAACAATATTAAGAAAAGAGTAAGAATACTCACGATTTTAGACATTGTAGCCTGCAAATAAAGTAAGGGTAAAAGCATCCTAGATAGGCTAGAAAGGTACTAATGTGCATATGAAAATAAATAAAATGAAATATATATATGTTCAATGAACTTATGCTAAGTAAAGAAAAGAAGACAATGAAGCATTTAAATGGAATTATAGCAATATTCACTGTAATCTAAAAGAATAGTAAATGAAGAAAATCTTAGACTATAAGTCTAAGATACACATAGCTTAGGACTATATAAAGTAAATATAGTTTGAAGCTATAGTGAGGTCTCACAATCTATAAGATTGTAAAAGAACTCATAATTTATTACATTGAAGTTATTTTATGAAAGTATTCGTTCTGCGGCAAATACAGAATGAAGCGAAAAGTTAAGCATGTCTGCCTATCAAACAAATGAAAGAGGGGTCAAAACAAACAACACTCACATTCATCTTCTGAGAATGTGAGGTCTCCTTAATACTCTTAATTAGCCTACCTTTGGCTTAACCAAAATTATAAACCTCTATAATTTTAATGTAAAAGTTTTATTTATGCACAATATTTTATATGAATGTATCAAATGAAATAGACTCAAAGCTAAGCAAGCATTCAAAGAAAATTTAATAATTACAACTATGTAATATCCAAAGTTATCTAATTTTAATGATCTCCTTAATGATTTGAGCTAATTGAGCCGCTAGTTAACTTTGAGATATTGATCTCAAGTCAATTGTAATTAATATAAGTAGTTGGAGTCTTAAAAAATAATAGTTTCATTTTATTCTATGAGATGACAAAATAATTTAAAAGTTTAACTATACTAAAATGAAACTATTCCTATCCTTATCCTAAACCATAAGATTTAAATAAGTTAGCTAAATCAAAGCTTAGGAAACTAATTAGGAAAGGGTATAGTTAAGTAAGCATTATAATCGAAAAAATTAAGAGTTAAGGTTTTATACACTAAACTGGTCTAACTAAGCTAAATTTAGAAGGATCTTATTTAAAATCAACTACTAATCTAGCTAGGTTAATAATAAAAGGAAAGGCTTAAGAGAATAGGAAAGAAGGATTTGAAACTATAAACTTTATGTTTTCTATAAGTTGAAGATAAGGAAAATCAATAGGATTTCTGAACTATTCTAATGAATATAGGAATCCTAATACAAGTCCTTAAGGGACTTAAGTGAAGACTTGAGAACAAAGGTGAAGTGAGCTAAGGACCCAATCTAGTTTTCTTAAGATTAATATTAATTGAATCACAACTTACAAATTATACAAACATTAAGATTACTATATTTAATTGGGTATCTTACAACTTCTAGGGATATAAGCAAAACATAATATAAACTCAATCCTAAGGTAACTCTGCTAAGATTGCAGGTTGAATCAATCAATTTGCTAAACATAGAAGCATCTAATATGAGAAAGTTAAGCTCTAAACATGCTATTAACATAATATGGGAAGTAAATAAAAGTGACAAGTTAGCTACCCAAAGATTTAAATATATATAAAATGTAAAATTTTGAAATTAGAAGAATTATCAAAATTATCATAATTTAAGAGTCAAAAACCTAAAATCACTAAACATTGTCCAAATTGAATAATATACATTAATATGCAATCCTTATAGCACAAGGAGTAAAATGACACTAACTAGGTCGAATTTGGATAATGTTGAGATTTTAGGGTTTTTCGGGACACCTAATTAGGGTTAAAAAGTGATTATAATATATAGGGTTCTAAACTTACATATGATTACATATTAATATTCCTCACATTTTTGTGAGTGAAATGGATTATTTGATCATTTAATTTGGATATTAAATGATCAAATTAGGTCACATAAAATGATGAAATCAAATTATATTTAATTAATTAATCTAAATTAATGATTAAATTAAACATTCATCAAAATAGAAATTAATTGACATATTATTAATCTATGCATTTTTGTGATAAAAATGGTATATAATATTGCATTATTTGGATGTGTATAATTAAAGTTATGTTTAAAATGAAATCTATAATAATTAAATATTAATTAAATTACATTAATCACTAATTTATGATTATGCAAGAATTAAGAGCAGCACGGATGACAATGGCGCTGAAAATGGGAACCTTCAAATTGAGATGACGGTTATCAGCTGCACAGAAAATAGCACGGTGCTAAATACATGGCGTCGTCACAACATGCCGCAACTCCAGCGAGTGCCACGTGGTGACGCGGGGCCCGCATCCTAAACGACCGCGGCCCGCAGTTTAAGGACCAAGCCGGTCCAGTTTAAGGATAAAACCCGGACCGAAATCATCCCACGCTCGACTGCTTTGTCCCCGCGAGCAGAGACAGAAATCTAAAATTAGAGTTTCAAACCCTAGTCTACTCGATACCTCTCCTAAGCCGAATCGAATGCCAATGAAAAGGTAATGCCTTAGGCAGCATGCTGAACTCATAGGCTTCGTCAATTATCGACATGAAGGCCGAAAAGGATGATGCCCTAAATACAGCAAAATGCTGCTTGTAGAGGAGTTCAATTTGAATCCAAGTTCGATTCGATCTCAATCTACTCGCAGGAGGTCAATTAGTTTGAAGGTCTGAACATGATAATTTCGTAAATGAAATTAGGAGTAAATTAGGGAATGGTACTTGGAGGAAAAATGCCGGCCAAAACCTAGGGCTCCTTCACAGCTCACCAAATGCGAATTCCAGAGTCCTTTCGCAGCGTAGGGTTTTCACAAAAGCTTTAGGATAATGCAAATGGGTATTGAGGAAGATAGAGTGCTTATTGCATTGAAAATGCTAGCTGAAGGAGTCATACTCCCACCTTGCCTTTGGCATGGTACGACGGCAGAAGGGAGTGGAGGACGTACAGTAAATCAATTACGGTCGTTGGATCAGGCGAACGATCCGACGGTTTGATTCGATTCAAGATTAATCACCGTCAGATTTAACTTGAAATGGGTTCGACAATTCAGATTGCATAGCATTGATATTTGGTGTTTTGGTCCAAACAGCGGATTCCCGCCATTTGATATCTGCTGGCCATATTTGAAATAAATGCATATAATTATTAATTAAATTTAAATGATTTATTTTAATATTAGAATTATCCCATTTATTTAAATCAAAATTAAATACTTAAGCGCACTCCGAAAAATCCCAAAATTTCACCCTTACTAAATTGAGGGGTGAGGAACTCAAAAATGCAAATGGATTTTGAATCGGAGATCAATTTAATTATATTAATGTTCTAGGTATTTAAATAATATTAAAAATATTTGGGAAAAATTCGATGACTTTTGTACTTCCGAAATACCCCCCTAACTAATTTGGGTGTGGTGAGTCCAATGGCGGACTCTGTTTTTGATTCTGAGGTCTAAATAATATAAGCATTCTCAGAATTATCAGAAAATTAGGAAATACTAAAAATTGCCAAACGATCTCCAAATTGCATAAAAATTGAAATAGAGGCTCTTAATACTATTATAAGACTAATGGAAGTAAAATATAGTCAATTAGGTCACTAATTGACGGGTAATAACTCTAGGGTTGTTACACTATCACTCACAGAGGAACCCGGAGTTTGCATGCAAGTCCCAACTGTCCAAAATCAGGTACCTCAATCAACTCTATTTCTTTATTACATTTCGATTAATAGAATTTACATCTCTATTTTACATGCCTGATTGATGATCAATCATATACGATCACCATAAAACTCGACTGATCGATCGAATTAGGGCTAAGTCAAACAGTACAAACCATTAAACTTATTCTCTCAAACCCTAGATCTATGGCTTAATCGTGCCGCCACCTCAGTGCACCCCGCCGTTGATCCACCTCAAGTTAGGTAGAGGAGGTCAAGCTCTACCCAATTGTGTGCAGGCTGAGGTATCACACCACTAATTTGGCCTCCAATCGGTGAACCATAGTCAGCTCGTGTCGGGACCCCCTCGGGAAGACGAAGGATTCTTTGGGTCGGGTCGGGTCAGCCCAACCCATGTCACTTTAGGCCACACAGATGCTGAGCTGATGGGCCTCATAGTCCTTGTGTCATGACCTTCTTATTTGATCGCGGAGAAGTGTGGGCCCGCACCGCGTCAGCGGTCTCTGTCGACCCCGACAGTGGGACCTGCTCGTACGCCCTGTCGCGCGAGGTGCTGCATGCGTCCTGCTGGGCCCCATGCCGTCTACAACTACATGCTGGTGGGTCTCTCCATGGGCACACGTCCAACCTGATGCTGTCACTTGTCTCTGGTGGGGTCCGCCTGTTAGTAGCTGCCATTTTATTTTATTAAATGCATTCTAATTAAATTAATTCAAATCTAAGTGTCTTTTATTTAATTGCATAATTATAGAAACTTTAATCATGTATAAATTTTAATTCATAAGTCTAAATATATCAAATATATATCTCATTTTGCTAAAAAAATAAGAGAAAATTATGGTAGTATTAATTTTCCTATATAGCACCTGTTTAATATAGTGATATTTTAGGACCTACTACACTTGTAATAACCCTAGGTTATTACTCTAGCTAAAACTGGTTAATTAAGCTAAACTAAGGCTTGATTTTGATTCTATTAGATTCAATGGGTCATTTAAAACTAACCATAGAAGTTTGGAATCATTTGGAGCTAAAATAGAAAATTTGGTATTTTTGACTATTTTTAATCCCTGAAAATTACCTAAATTATTTTGATCTCTAAATTAAAATCTGATTTCATTTTTGAATTTACCACTCTAAAATTAACTAAGGGTGAATTTTTGGGAATTTTTGGAGCTCATTTGGTCCTAAATTGGATTTAGGATATTTAAGAATAATTATATATTAATTAATTAATTTTATTTATATTTAAATTAAATTTTAATTAAAATTAAATCGGCGGGATTCGCTGTCGGGACCGCGGCAGATCCGCTGTGGGGTCCCGACAGTGGCGCATGAGTGTAAGCCACCCGATGCGCTATCACGCATCTCAGCGTGTTTAATCAAAGGGCTCGCATACCGTGCGCCGTGATCTTATCCCATCCGCTCGATTGGCATCTCAGATCCGACGCCCAGGATTTAATCCGCAGTTTGGTTAAGTAGAAGCCGCATCAGGCCGTTTATCCCCAATGGTCGCTCCATCAGACGGCGGAGACGAACCCGAGCACTGTGGATCGTCTTCCTTGCCTCGCCCGTCTGCGGCTGGTCCCCCCCGATAGCCAGGATCCTCCCTGACGCTTGGCAGTACGGGAAAATCACCAAATTTCCTCTCCTGCCCTCGGCGCATTCGTCTGGCCTGCTGCCTTCTCCCAAAATTACCCATAGCCGTTGGCCCAAGCCATTTCCTTCGGCCCAAGCCTCTCGCCATTGCCTGAGCTCTGGAAACCACCCCCGTAGCCCCCTTGGCCTATAAATACCCCCAATGATTCACAGTAAGTCCCTTTGCTCATTGTGAACCCTCAATTTCCTCAACTGAAGCCTCTGGAGCTCCCGTCTTCCTCGGTAAATTTCAGCATTTCCAGAGCTTAGAACCACTGATACAGGGTCCGTCTGGCGTTCAAACCCCTTGTGAACCTTCGTCTGTCCTTCACGAAGCTCAGGAGCACTTCCTTTCCCCTCGGCCAAGCCCGTAACCCTGATTTCAGGTACAGCCTTCCTCCATTCACTTTTCCTTAAGCTCATTTCCATTCTGTCCTCTGGATTGAACCCTGGATGTCGTCTAGGTTACCTTAGCCATATAGAAACCCAATGTGATTGTCGCATGGTGCTAAGCTAGAATATGTTTAAATACTCCTTAAAGCTTGGAAATTTTAGTAAACTATCCTAAGGTAGATTAGAAATGTTCTCTGAACCCTTAGACTAATAGTAATGTTAATGTGATCATTAATTCAAGAAATCTCCACTTAATCTCTAATTAAGACACTTAGATCTTAAGTGATCCTATAAGAGTCATTTGGCATTAATCATTGAATCTAATAATTAAGATGATTAAATATCATCTTAATAAGTTCAGTAAAGTTAACCTAAGAGTTAAAACTTAAAAGAAATATAATTGGTAAAGTCTAAGTTAAAATTTAGCTTAGGGTCTAAAGTAATCAAATATCAGATCCTTAGATCTTAAGTAGCCCTAAAAAGGTCAATATGAGTTTAATGTTAGTCTAATGCTTAGAATTGTCAATTTCAACCTTAATAAGCTCCTTATAGTTTAATTATGAACTTAGATTCTAAAAGAATCACAAATGAAAGCTCTTAAGATAAAACTCTAATATAGAGATCTAAAGTGATCAAACGTCAGATCTTTAGATCTTAGATCTTAGACTTAGATCTTCAATTTGAATCAAACCATCTCAAATTGGAATTCTTTAAATGATTGATTATTTAATCTCTTGAAACCTTCCATGTGGGTATAGGATGATTCAATCGATAAGATAATGAAATTATTTTAAAGATTGAATATAGATCTTAGATTCTTAAGTTCTTAATTGATTATTTTATCTTATAATCAGTAAATAACCTTTCAATAAGTTCTTAGTTCCTGGATCCTTCAGCTTATAAGAATATATACCTGAAATTTAGGGTTGTAAATGTGACCCTAGATCCTAGTTAGGCCATTACCTTGGATTTGGGATTTGAACTCAACATAGGGTTAAGTTCTAAATCCTTAAATCTTAATTTATTTAATCAAGATTTGAGTAAGAGAGTAAAATATTAATAAATTAGGTCATTTATTTACTTACTTAAATCCTATAGTCATCACATGATTTTAGATTAGAACTTGTTAAGTTCTAATATTAATCTTAAGGACGTAAATCTAAGATTCTACTCGATAGTTGGATATTGGAGATCCTAAACTTGTACCTTCTCAGAGTAGTTAGATTGGGTAATTAGATAACATCAGATGTCACATAGTCTAGATTGAGTCTATTGCTTAGTTTGATTAGATTGCTTTGCTTACCTTGGATATTGAGCCTTATTCCTTGAGCATAATAGAAAAACTTAGGATATTGACGATACATTCTAAGTTAGTATTTGAATTGCATATCATTCAATTTTATCTTGTTTGTAGTTGGTAGAGTATGTATTAGCTTAGTCTGCCTCTTCAGTAGTAGTATTGTATAGATTGGACTCAGACCTAGCATATTTAGATAGCTAGGCTGGGATTAATTGATTGATATTGGAGGCCTTGTATGGCCTATTGGCTGGTATGACAGTACTATGTCTTAGGCTTATTGCTACTTTAGCTGGATTATATTGTTTTTCTGATTTGCTTTGCCACATACTTCAGTGGCCTTATTTTTAGTATTTGCTCGCTTTTCCACATGTTTCAGTGGCTTCATATTTCATAGATTGCTTGCTTTTGCCACATGTCTCAGTAGCTTTTATGTTCTTTTCTTATTCTTAACTAGCATGTTGTATGTATACTCATATGGCTTACTTATGTATATTGGCATGTTTAGGATGCTAGAATTGCACATTTTCAGTACCTATGCTTCTTTTATATACTCAGCATATGTTAACATGATCATAAGCATGTTAGGTTTAGAATTGTATTATAATTGCTATGTCTTTTAGCTTTTAGTCTCACCATATTTATTTTTGCATTGTATGCTGGTTATAAATGAATAGTTTATAGTTACCCGTTTCTTTTATAGCTTGTTGCACCTTTACTGCTTGCATGTGTAGTTAAGTTAAAATGTGATATCTTTGAATGTTCAGTTCATTAAAATAGCCTAAAATGTACTTAGACAATTATCTAACTGTAACCTTTTTATTTTGTTGGCTGGGGCCCTGGCATTTGTGATACCGACAAATGTCAGATTCAGGCGTGTTCGTGGGCAGTGTCGCCAAAGAGGAGCAGGTTCAGGAGGAGGATCATGCTGCTGCTGAATAGATAGTTATTGCATTTTCATTTGCTTTAAACTTCAGTTTGTAATAATTAATTATGGATGTATTTTATTTCTGCATTGTGATGAGTTACTATATTGCATTTTCTTTTCCTACTATGTATGCTTGTGGATGTTACTCTATTATTTATTGCTTCCGCCACTTTGATATCAATATATTGATGAATGGTATAATACTTGGTGACAAGTCCTTGGCTTAAGGCAGGTTGGGTTTACCTAACTTTACTTAAGTTGGGGATTTGCCACAATTGGAGCACCGTACTTCCTTGTTGTCAGTACGGGTGTGGCGCCCCGCACCCTTAATCCACCAAAGGATTAAGTTAAGGATGGGGTGTCACTCTGTCTAACCCCTCACTTACCATTGGATTAGGATAGACTCCACAATCCATCTGATTAGGGAAGGATTAACACAGAATCAATCTAACAGTCACTAAATAAGTAAACATACAGAGTGCGAAAGCGATTAAAGGATGTAAATCATCCAAGTGTCACAATATAAATATCAAAATAGAACTCATAATATATAAGCATACAATCCAAATACACAGTTAATGGTACCTGCTTTATTACATCATTTAAATGTTTAAATAAAAATAGGATGTAAACCACTCATCCTCACTCGAAGTATAAAGGAACTAGAGGACAGCTTCTTCCATGGGCTCTTCCTCTGGGTAAGGCTCCACACCTAACTCCTGCTCGTCTAACTGAAAGGAGTCTGCCATTGTTGGTTTCACAATGTAGGGCCCCAGCCAAAGAAAAGAAAAATCTGGTTAGACAATTGTCTAAGTACATTTTAAGCTGATGAATTATTATATGTGTTAAGTAATATCACTATTCGACAATATCTAAGCGACATATATATATGTAAAGGAGCAGCAAGCAGTACCAAAGAAAAGGGAAAGCTATAAATCATCATTTATAACTTAAGCAAAGAAAAGGAAAGAGGCTGAGACATGTCTCGCATACAAACTAAACAAGGAAGGGCATATAAATATATATAACTAAACAAGTGCTGTAAGAAAAGTTCTACATCCTAAACATGCTGGTGATCAACAAAAAATATACCAATTAAAATAAACAACTCAGTAGTGGTACATATAAATAGCAGTAAGATTCTAACATCCTAAATATATATAAAAGTAGTACAAGGAAATAGCTGATTGAATAAGAATACTGAAAAGTAAATAATAATAACTGCATATAAAACTATACGTGTACAATCTGCCATACAGAAAAGAGCTACTTAGCTCACTAAAGAGGGCTGAAGATCTTAGCACCAGTATGGCTAGGGCGGTTCCTAGTACGATACGGCTAAGGCACCAACAGTCAACGAAAAAGGCCCTAACACAGTACGGCTAGGGCGGCTCCTAGCACGATACGGTTAGGTCACCCACAGTCATACTCGAAAGATCCTAGCACCAGTATGGCTAGGGCGGTTCCTAGCACGATACGACTAGGGCAACAATCGGTATGAGCAAAAGAACATTGAGAGGCAGCTCAAACACATCAAATCATTATCTTCTCATTAATTACTTTAATATTTTCACAAGGAATCTAAGGAGTCTCCATATTTTTCTAACATTTTATTCATGCATCAAATGTCTTATATGATATGTTTAAGGAAATATGGTACAAAAATCAAGAAATGCGTAAGGAACAAAATATCAAAGTAAGCAAGGGACTCTACTAAACATGGTGATTTTATTTGTTTTCTACTTAACCATTCTAACTATTCTAAGTTACACAAGTTCAGGATCACCATTTTCCTCTATCGAGTGTAACTCATAAATTCATCCTTATAAGTTAAAAAGGATTAGAACTGATCATGTTATAATCTAGATCAATCAGATAGACGACTACGAGTTAAATCAATAAATTATACGTCCTAATTTTGTGAATTTAGACGTTCTAACTAAGATCTGATTAAGATCTTCTAAACCTATAAATTATGGATTAAACACTATGTGAATTAGGTTTAATCACATAATCCAAAGGATAAGACCTAAGTTATAAGTTTTATTCTATAAGTGATCTATTAGTAAGGCAAATCATATTAAGTAATCAATCTTAATAGGATGAATCTCCTATATTAAATCTAAGGTTAAAAGTTAAAATAATCAGAATGAGTTATAAAATAAAAGAAAGTCTAGAAACTAATAAAACCAAAGTTTCACCCATTGGGTAACCCAATTTACCCAATGAGTGAACTATAACATATGATCTAGTCCTAGTCTCAGGAAATGTCCTTAAGGTGTAGTGCTTAAAACTTATCAAAATTCTAAAATTTGACCTAACTGTGAATTTTACTTACTTGAATGCTACTAATAGGGTTAAAATGTTAGTTTTAGGATTTTAAAAGATTAATTAAGGGTTAAAGGTGTTTATCCTAAATTTTTGGCAAAATGATCATTTTGCTCGCACTTAAGGGTCCAAAAAGTCAACTTTTGATTTAAGTGTCCAAAATGAAATTTCTCTTTTCCATAAGATTTCTTATTGTCTAACTTGAAGATAGACAGTAAGTATGTCCAACTTGGACGAGAAACGGGTCATACAGGTTCAAATTAAGATTTTTAACTTAAGGGCATTTAAGTAATTTTCACTCTACTAAAAACTAAGTTTTTATGCAGTTTATGGTAGGTTATTGTTCAAGGATTCCATAGAGTCCAAGAACACTACATTCTGAGGTCGATTGACTAAGTTATGGACGTTCTAAATTCGAAGGGCAGTTTGGTAAATTCGAGTCGGTCAACGGGTGACAAAAATCAAATTTTTTTGTTTGAAGTCCAATTTCAACAAACTCAGTTTCTATAGCTTCCCTATAATGTACTGAGTATGCGGGTAGGGAGTAGACCTAATTTGGACCTCAAATGGTCAAGTTATGACCTAACTAAGGTTGGGGGTATTTTGGTCATTTTCTAAATTTCTAGGGTTCCCTAAATGTTATTTCAGTTTATTGGTGACATCAAAATTCTAGGTTAGATAGCTTCTTGAATTTTTGAATTTGGGGTTGATTTGACCAAGTTATGGTCATTTGAACTCCAAGGGCAATTTGGTCATTTTTCACTAAAGTCAACTCTAAGTTATAGGGTTAACTTTTTATCCTAATATTCGAATGAGAAAACTAATACTACTACAGTGATGGGGCCGCTCTCCTGAGTATTTTAAGACACATATTGACTATGTTTCGATAACCGGGTAAAAAGTTACGAGGCTCTAAATAGGTCTTAAAATATTACCTCGTTATACGTACCTCGAAATAAATTTTTACATTATGTTATTTGATTTTTTACATTTTTCTGAGTATTTTAAGACCTATATTGGCTATGTTTGGATCATCTTATAAAAAGTTATTAAACTTTTAAGATTTATATTCAAAAATACAATTTGAATTATTTTATTGTTCATTTATTCAAATTAAATGATTTTATTGTTCATTCCAAAAGTTTATTTATATGTTTCTGAAATTATTGATAATTAATAAATCTATCATTAATTAGAATTTAATTATTAATTAATTCATTAATTAATTTAATTATAAATATTATTATTATTTACTGTTCATATATTTAAATGATTTGATATCTAAATTTTTAATTTATTTACTTGAATTAATATTACCCTAATTGATATAACAGATATTAATTAATTTAATTAATACTAATCTAATTAACATTAAGAGATTTTAATTATATACTTAATCAAATTAATTTACTTAATTAATCTAATTATCATTAATTATTAATTAACAGATTCTAGTATTATTTATTTTACTTCTAATTTAATATTAATGATAGACTCTAATATCAATTAATTCATTTTAATTATTATTAAACCAGTTAGCCTAAACTTTTCTCAATTAACATTCATCTAATTTAATATTAGTTAAGTTCTAATCATATTCTTAATATTAACAGATTATCATATCTAATACTAATATAATTATAACTAACTGATATTATATATATTTATATATACATATATTATATTTATTATATATATATATATATAATTATTATTATTCTGCAGATATGATAGCGGCGGGGTCCACCACAGCCACGTGGCAGGCTGCCATTGGCCGAGGCAGAGGGAGCGGGGCCCGTCAGGACACGTGGCAGGGCACGAGGGGGCGCGGCTCAGCGGGGGGGGGGGGGGGGGGGGGCGCCTGGCGGATCGGATGCGCGTGGGGCCCGCATGACGCGCGTGCGACGCGTGGCCGGCCCGCTGGGATTCGCGCAGGCGGGACCGACCCGGCCCGGCCCGCAGACGCTTCGCCTGCCTCGCGGCACCCCGAGGGCTTGGGGCTAGGGCACACCCTTTCGCTGCCCTCCCGGCGACGACGACCCTCGGCCCGCATGCCGTTGGACAGGGCTTGACGATACCTACCTAACCAGGGTCGGGGCGTTCGCAGAGGTGGATCGAGGCGGCCATACGGTCGAACCCTAAATCCTAAGCTCGGTGAGGAAGAGATAACGGAAAGCACTGTACATCGATCGTGAAATTCGCTCGATCGAGCAGGCCTAAGAACGATCGGATCCATCCAGGTCCTAATCTAAGGTGTGGAATAGCCATGCGAACAACAATCATTGAATAGAAGAAGAAATCGAGGGTT
The DNA here is from genome assembly GCA_016760335.1 of Gastrodia elata. Lineage (NCBI taxonomy): Eukaryota > Viridiplantae > Streptophyta > Magnoliopsida > Asparagales > Orchidaceae > Gastrodia > Gastrodia elata. The sequence goes on along the minus strand of CM028681.1, from coordinate 1,572,744 downwards.
CGGGGAGTACCGGAAGTCCGACGGTGCTGGTTCGCTCGGGGTCGATCCGCGGCTCCTAGGATTTTTCTTCGCGAGATCATAGCGAACGGGCCTTATGGAGGTCGACGGCGGAGTTGACGAGGCTCGGGGGACAGGGACTGGCCGAGCAGGGCGGCGTTGGGCTGGCCAGATGCGGCGGCGGCTCGCGTGCGGACCGCGGGGACGAAGAGCGGGGGCCGTCTGATCTTCGATCAGACGGTCTGGAATCACCGTTTGCGATGGACGGCGTCCCCGACCGCACGCGAAGGGATGGAGGAAACGACGTTACCTAGACTAACGGCGCCGTTAATCCACTTAAAAAATATTATTATTTAATTTAAATTAATTATTTTCTTATTTCAATAAAATAATTAGATTATATAAAATAAAAAGAAAAAAAATTTAAACATGTTTTCCTAACTAATTGAGGCGTGAGGAATGCAACGGTGAGGTTAGATTTTTGATTCGACGAGTATTTTGATACCTTGATTTCCGAGGTAATTTTATTATTAAAATATTCGTCGAAATTTCGACGACTTCCGATTGACACGAAAACTTCACCCCAAGCTAATTTGGGGTCAATGAGCGCGATGGTGAAGTCCGTTTTCTAATCCGAGGTCAATTTAAATAGGTCAAATTTTAGGGTTTTCTAGATTTTTCAGAAATTAGGTTTTGATCCATTTGACTCTTGATTTGGACTGGATCTCAGAGGTTGACTCCTATTGACCTAATTAATACTTAGGATCAAAATTAAGATTGAGATTAATCTTAATTGATAGTGGTAACAACTTGGGTTGTTACAGTTACTTGTGAGGACGAGAACAAGCAAAACTCATCTTCCCGAATAGGCTAGAATACTAAACCACACTGAAGGTTGCAGGACTCAAACCTATGATTAGGATTGAGAGTCAATACCTAAGATAAGAGTAGAATACTTATCTTAAGTATTAGACTAGTACGTATATTGGATTTAAAGAAACAAATAAGAATCCAATATACGTTATCAATATATCAGTATTTCCAGTAAACTGATCACATCACAATACTAAGTATAATAGTATAATAGAGTGCGGAAGCTAAAGCAAAATATCCAGAATACATTCATCACAGAGCAGTATGTAAACATTCATCCCAGAAAAGAAAAGAAAAAATATACATCCAGAGTTATTACAAACTGTTTTAAAATATGAAATGTAAAGTCTGTATAATATGCTGGAATAAAGTAGAAAGTAAAGGGTGGCAGACTGATCCCTTAAAACTCCACATTCTCCTCCTGGATCTCTTGAACGTCGTCCTGCCCTGTCTCCACAAGCTGCTCGGGATCTAGCAAATTACCGGATCCCAAAAGTACCCTGAGTTAGACAAGAAGTCTAACATATTACAACTAGCTAAGCAATACTAAAGTAAATGCAGTAGACAATAAAGTAAGGAAACTGAAGAAGGGCTGAGAAAAATGCTGAGTAACTGAAACTATAAAGACTAAACAAAGTAAAACTGCATCAAAATTGAATACTAAAAGTGAATGAAAATATCAAATCCTCAGAAATCTATGTGAAAGGAAAGTCATATGCTGTGCTATATGTCACTGGAATGATGCACTCAAATATGTTATATCACGGTATGCCACAGATATGTAATAGAACTATCACTGAAAGACTATGAGTAGTACAGTCCAATGTATATATAGACCCAGTTGGAAAGACAGTACGGTGATGCAGATGCACCATGAAATTCCCTAGTCTGTGTATGCAACATTCCGTAACCCATACTTTATCACTGATACTCATGCGTTACTGCTAAAATGATGCTTCAAGCTTATGTTCATGCTTATGCCCATGCTACTATTCTATATGAGTAAAATCCAGAAAATTCATGAAATCTTGAAATGCCGATGATGAATTCTAAGTCTCCACTGTGCAGAATCCTCCTAAAAGGTTTCTGACTCCTAGCTTCTAGAGCGATAATTGGTTAAATTTGTAGATTACTTAAGGATTAATAGATGGGATGACTGTATACACATATTCAGCACATTTGCAAGAAAGGTGATTCTTATCACTTAATTTAATTAAGCCATCCTAATGAAGTGGTCTTCGATAGGAGGCATCGCCCGTATGTGATTTTGTATCTCAAGCTAAGTTGTTAAGGTGCCCTAATCACAATCACACTTAGTGGAAATTTATATTTCAATCAAACTAAGGAGTGAGTACCCATTTAATACGCTCTTAGGTTTGAATGAATTATTCTAACGGGACTGTATTTATCTAATCCCATGGGATAGAACCTGCTCATAAGTCCCCATTAGAGTGAATTGACCAATCCTGAATACTGCCAAAGAACCAGTAATATGGGTATACTATACTACACCACCCAATAATCGGAGTTCAAACAAGTCTATTTAATGAATCAAGGAATTATCAAGACTATATAGAGTCTATACTAAATAGGTAAGTCCTATACAAGGCTCCAAGAAGATGTGATCAAGGATCACTCAACATAGGTTCTACCATAAGAGAAAGTATCATTCTAGTGTCTTAAGTGCTTTCTACCACAAGGGGTTAAGATCAACTTCTAAGATCAAGGGATCATCTAAGCTTCTACCTCAATGAGTCATACAAAATTCTCCTACCTCAAAGTATATTTAAATTAGATCTTTTAAATGTTTCATAGACGATCTTGTGATGAGATACTTAAGATCTTTCATTCTAAATTATGATATTAACATCTTAGGTTATATTTCATAGTTAGGTTTAGAATGATCAGATCAGATGATTAAGTCATCTGATCACAACTTAATCTAAGATTATGGGATTTAAATCAAGGATATTGTTAAAGTTTTAGATCAATTGTTCAATCAATATGATTTTATTAATCTTCTTATACTAATAATCTTATTTAGGTGAAAATCAAGGATCTAAAGTTTGGATTCAGATTAAGCAATTACATAGGTTTGTTATTAGCCTTAACATGTCTAATTCAAATATTAATGATCAATACCAAATTAGATGCATTATTAGAAAATGTCAAGTTAATTATCTTATAATCAAATCCATTTACTTAAGGTTTAGGCGTTTGGATCTTAATTAAGTAGATTAGGGTTTGACCTACTCTTATCCAATTAAGATAAAGTGTTTGTTTATAAATCAATGTAAAATTAGTGTGTTAAGAGGGTATTATTGGTGGCAATCTCAGACCTAGATCAAGTCCTTAAAAGCTTGATTAAAGTCTTAAGATTTCTTAAGAGTAATTATAAGATTTAAGTTCTCTAGTTTTGATTTGTTCAATTTTCACATCACAAGTTTGCATACATAATTTCAATACATCTAGCTTACTATTATAAATCAAATTAATAGACAAATTTCAGAAAACAGAGAGTACTTAATGCTAATCCAACCCTATTCCAATCCAAAAGGATTAGCACATAAATACAAATCTAACCATCAAAATTTCATACAATTTGGCACACAAGTTCTACACTAGCATACAATCAATTAGAAACTGAGTTTGCTAAGATCCAATGATTACAAACTATAATTTTCACTAATCATGGTTTAACAAAATTAGGGCATAATTTAAAATATAGAGATCAAAAAAATAACTCACATAGCACATGCATTCTACTTTGAATAAGGAGACTAATGGCACCCTAAACATGCAATTTAGCTAAGTAAAATTGGTAATTCACCCTAATCAAGATCTGCAATGATTAGGTAAAAAAAAAAATTTAACCATCAGATGTGCAATATTATTTTATATTCAGATCCCTATTGATTTTTTGATCATTTTCATATATGATATCATAGGGTTTGGACCAGTGGATTAAAAGTTATTCAAATAATAAATTCTGCATTTTTCTAATTTAATTAATCTATTTTCCTTAAGGAAAATAATTTAATATAGATTTTAATTTAATTTAAAATAGCCCTGACCCAGTTATAAAATGCACGGGTCGGCTTTGACCCGATGGCCCGGCACTGTCGCACAGCGCGGGTCACGGGTCGACCCGACCCGCACTATGCATCGTCTTCCTCCTGACGCCATCCCGAGAACCAGCTGATTAGGGTATCCATAATCGGCTAAATTCTCATCTCTTCGACCACCTCACAGTCTCCAATGGATCAGGGTCCCATCAACATATCAAGATGCACTGGAACCCAAAACCCCCATCCGGGAGTGACTAGAACTCCGGGGAGCTACTAGGCCAAAAACCTCCCTCAGCCGATACTGTGGGGGATTGATACTCCCCACAGAGGGCTTGCCAAGCTCGGGGCTCATTGGCTACACCTTCAGGGAGACAAGGCGCACCCAAACCCTAATCTGGCTTGGCCTGAGGACCACTAAAAGCGTGGGGCATTACTCGGGCGCCCGGCTGCTCATGTGATGGAGTCCAATCGATCGATACGATCTATCGGGCTGACCTAGTGCATTTCAATCGCCTAGACTAAGAGTACAAGCAGAAGGCATTGGAAGGAGGAGCCAAGCATATTCAACTCTGTCCAAGGCAAAAGGGGTACCTAGACAAGAAGGAGAGCTGGATTTGCTGACTGAGGAATACAAAGATCGATCCAAAAGCTGGAGTTGATGCAGATGAGTTCCACCGACCCAACCGAAGCTATAGGGAGATTGAACACCAAGCTTAACCCTTAGACTGGGCTGTAATTGGAGCTGGATCGCCGACAGGTTGCAGAGGAGCTCTAAGGAAAACTAGGGGCAATTCAAGTGACAGGAGAGTTTGTAATTGGCAAAAAGAGCCTCCAGGGACAATTCCCAGGATATTTATAACCTAGGGGAACAGATGGAAGCTTGGGAAAGCCTAATGGTAGGCCCAAGCTTGGACTGGTTGGGCTTGGGACAGGCAGGGGCAGACTTGAAAGATGGAGGTGCTGAGCCGATAGGGATCGAGTGGTAGTGGGGAGCAAGAAGGATCCCCGTACTGCCATGCCAGCATTGACAGCAGAGGCTGTCGGGATCCTTCGGGAAATTTGGGGACGACGATCCACAGTGGGTGATGGCCCCGGGATCATCCGATCATGTGTTGGTTAGAAGTAAACAGTCTAATCCTAGCTCTGTCAATGAACGAACGAGAAAAGGATCGTGACCATTCGATCCTTGGAAAAGATCAGACGGTAGATTGGCTATATTTAGACGCGGAATCGGGACCGCTAGATCAAAGCGCCAAGATTCGTGCAGCGCCATCCATGCGCCACAATTGCTAAACTGCAGTCGAGGTCTTGCAGCAGATCCTCCGCGGTCCCGACAGCGGATCTCAACTGTTAGAAGGTATAAGTGCAATTTAAATTTGTTAGGAGCCCTAGAGTGCAATTAAACCATTTTAATTAAATATAAATTATGGTCTATATGATTTCCAAATTGCTCTAAACTTTCACCCCTAACTAATTTGGGGGTGAGGAATTCAAAAATTCTATCAAATTTTAATTCAGAGATCAAAATATTTTAGGTTTAAGTTAGGGCATCTAGAGTGATCAAAATTTTATTTTGGACTTAGGGAGGCCTATGGACTTCAAATTTTCAATATAGAATTCATTTGATGTTCTAAAAATAATGGAATAAAAAATAATGACTACTTAGGCTATAATTTAGTAGAGTAACAACCTAGGGTTGTTACAGACTCTCCCACTTAAGAACGATGTCATTCTTGACATCATTTCAAGAGAAGAAAATCATGAAGAAATTTGAAGAATAGAATAAAATTCAGAAAGTTAATGGGTACCTAGATTTTCAAAGAGTCTGGGATACTTCCTTCTCATATCCTCCTCTTTCTCCCGAGTAGATTCTTCTAAGGAGCAATTTTTCCACCGAACTTTTACCATTGGAATTGAGCAATTCCTCAGCTGCTTTTGATCATGAGCTAAGATCTTAATTGGCTCTTCCGCATAAGAAAGATCCGATTGAAGAGATACCGCTGGAAGTTAAATTAAGTGAGAGGAATTATGAAGACATCTCCGCAGAGATGAGATGTGGAATACATAATGGACTGTAGGGAAATATTCATGAAGCTTTAATCAATAAGCTGCAGAACCAATCTTTTCTAATATTTCAAAAGGTCCGACGTAGCAGGGACTTAGCTTTCCGGCTATGCCAAAATGATATACGCCTTTCATCAGATTAACTTTAAGATATGCAAAATTTCCAACATCAAATTCTAGAGTACGATGATGAGCATCATGATACTTAGTATGACGGTCTTGAGCTGCTTTGATTCTTTGCTGGATCAGTTGAATCTTTCGATTCGTCTCCTCTACTAAATCAGAACCATAAAGCTAAACACTGCCAGTTTCAGACCACATTAATGGAGTACTGCATTTTTTTTGCCATATAGAGCTTCATATGGAGCCATGCCAATACTCGCTTGAAAACTGTTGTTGTACGCGAATTCTACGAGAGGAATATAATCTTCCTAGGAACCTCCAAAATCCAAAATGCAGAGGCGAAGAAGATCTTCCAAGACTTGATTGACTCTTTTCCTTTGACCATCGGTCTGAGGATGAAAAGTGGTTCTCATGGCTAGAGTAGTCCCCAAGTTCTGATGCACTACTTACCAAAATTTAAAAGTGAAGAGGCTATCTTGATCAGATACGATAAACCTTGGAATTCCATGGAGTCTGATAATTTCCCTGATATACAACTTTGCCAATTTCTCAACTGAATCGGTTTGGCACATAGGAATAAAATGTGCTGATTTGGCCAGTCGATCGATAATAACCCAAACTGAATTAGCACCGGATCTTGCTTTAGGTAATCCCATAACAAAATCCAAAGAAATATCGAACCACTTCTATTCAGGAATTGCTAGAGGATGAAGAAATCCTACAGGCCTTTGGTGTTCAGCTTTGACTAAGTTACAAGCATGACATTTTGCTATAAATTTTGCCACACTTTTCTTCATTCCAAGCCACCAGAATGATTTCTTCAGATCTTGATACATCTTGGTACTGCCAAGATGTACTTGATAACCAAAATTGTGACCTTCTACTAGAATCTCTTGATGCATGGATTTGGGAATCTATAGACGATCCCCCTGATATATTACATTACCTCAAAGTTGAAGATCAAAAAGCGACGACCACTTTCGATGCCCACTTTAAACTTCAAATAATCTTCATCCTTGGTTTGCGAGATAGAGACGTCATGATGAAATGTAGGTTCAACTGAACTCATGGATATTAGAGTGCTTAGCATAGCACCACGCACTGGCCTGATTTTGAGCTTTCAAAATTCTTCTTCCAGAGGACTGGATAGTATTATAGATGACAGAGTAGCATGGTGACTGAGTGCATCTACTACGATGTTTGCTTTTCCTGGATGATACTGGATGCTTAGGTCATAATTGCTTATTTACTCGAGCCATCTTCGTTGTCGGCAGTTTAACTCACATTGGGTGAAGATGTACTTCAAGCTCTGATGATCGGTGAATATAAAACACTGGACGCCATAAAGATAATGACGCCAGATTTTTAGAGCAAAGATTATTGCTGCTAATTCAAGATCGTGGACAGGATAGTTCTTCTCATGTGGTCTTAGCTGATGAGACGCATAAGTTCTAACTCTCCCTTCCTACATCAATACACATCCCAAACCTATGCCAGACGCGTTGGTATAGACTTGGCAATTCATGCCTTCTTTAGGTAAGGCAAGAACTGGTGCGGAGGAAAGAGCATCTTTTAGTGATAAGAATGCTTTCTCACACTCTGGACTCCAAACAAACGACACTGATTTCTGCGTCAACTTTGTGAGTGGAGACGGCATTTGTGAGAAGCCTTTGACAAATTTTCTACAGTAGCCTGCCAGTCCTAAGAAACTTATAATGTCGATCACGGATTTTAGTTGTGGCCAATCTTGAACTGTGCTTACTTTATTTTGATCAACTTTGATTCCCTGAGAATCGGCAACATGACCCATAAAAGCGACTGAGTCAAGCCAGAATTCGTATTTAGAATACTTAGCGTATAGTTTATGGCTTCAGAGCTCTTCTAGTATTAATCGCAGATGGTCCTCATGATCTGTTTCACTTTTCAAATAAATCAGGATATCATCGACGAAGACAATGATGAATTTGTCCAAATATACTTTCAACACGCGCTGCATCAAGTCCATAAATATGGACGGCGCATTTGTTAAACCAAAGGACATCACTAAAAATTCGTAATGCCCATAGCGGGTGCTAAATGCTATTTTCTCAATATCTGAATCATTAACTCGTAATTGATGATATCCAGATTGCAAGTCTATCTTTGAGAAAACTTTAGCTCCAAATAACTGATCGAATAGATCATTAATACGAGGCAGAGGGTATTTGTTCTTAATAGTCACTTTATTTAATTATCTGTAATCAATGCACATTCTCATCGATCCATCTTTTTTTATCACGAACAAAATTGGCGCTCCCCAAGAAGATGAACTTGGATGAATAAGAACTTTCTCCAACAGTTCTTGAAGTTGATTGTTTAACTCTTGAAGTTCTTTTGACGCCATACGATGCGAAACTTTTGACAGTGGTTGCGTTTCGGGAATTAATTATATAGCAAATTATACTTCTCAAACTGGAGGGAGACCGGGTAGGTCTTCAGGGAAGACATCAGGAAATTCACAAACTACTTGGTTCTCAGAAATAGGCATGACTTCTTTCTTCTCCCCAACATTGTTACGAGATATATGTCGCATCCCTTCCCGACTAACTTTTCTGCTGTTATCGCATTGATCAATAACGATTGGGTGCTAAATCTTCCAACAAATGATTTTGTTTTACTTCCACTGCCCAAAGTTATTTTCTACTTTTAGCAATTTATGGAAGCACCATGCTGGCTTAGCCAATTCATGCCTAGGATTATATTAAAGTTGGTGATTGGCAATACAATTATCTTAGCCTTGTAGTTTTGTCCCCCAATAGGAATATCTAGGTTGCAGAATTATTGGGACTTCATACGGGCTCTGGAAGGTAACTCGATGCTCAAAGAGCTAGCTAATCGATAAGTTAGTAGCTTACGAGTTTTAGTCCAATCTTTCGATACAAATGAATGACTCGCTCCCGTATCGAAAATGATGTTACAAGATTTGTCGTTTATTGATAAAGTGCCTATAATTACAGTAACTTAATAAGAATAGATACTAAAACATTCAAAATATTGAAATGGTAAAGTCTGATTACTGAAATAGTGAGAACTGAATAAAAAGCTTAATTTAAGGTGTACCTGACACCACGCTATTATCCTCAGGAGTAGAGGCAGGAGTTAACATGTATACCCTGGCAGGTGCTGAGGGTTGTTTATTCTGGGGCCTTTGACCCTGACGGTCATAGCTTAGCTTTTGCGCCGGTACAATTGCCCTTGAGTTTGAAGTTGGAGCCGACATTATAGCATGAGCAGGCTCTCTGCGGTTCACTGGTTGAGCACGGAAGGCTTATTTGTGACGGGAGTGGTCGATGGACACTCCGTCGATTGTGTTCTTTTCTTTGCATTAAAAATAGCGGTGGCCTCTGCAACCATAGTAAAACATACACCACCAAAGTGGTAGCATTTTTTGTATAAATGCATCCTTTTGTATTCAGAGTTCAGAGGTTGGGGTTGTGTCGACTCCATGTTGTAGACCTTTGCCACCTTATGATGGCCAAAGTGTTCCTTCCTCGGCTGCATGACTATTACTTTCCTTTTCCGGTCCAGTTGACCTTGGAATCCTTCTTGTAAATGGGCAGCCTCAATCAATTCAGTCAGAGTCTTGATCTGATGAGATACTAAGTGTGCTTTGATAGAGTCTCTCAGACCCTTCAAGAAATTGTGGCACTTCGATGCTTCCATCTTGACTAAATCCAGAACGAAACACGACAATCTCCGAAACTCTTGTTCGTATTCAAACACTGAATTATTGCCTTGCGTGAGATGGAGTAGTTCATCCTCCAGAATTGCTTGGGCTGATGCTGGTATGAACGCTTCACGGAATGCTTCCAGGAACATGTCCCATGAAATGTCCTCTATTTCATAATCAGCAAATTTATTGTTTCACTTATTTTCCCACAAATATTTCACCTCTTCTTGAAATAAGTGGGTTACTAGGCGGATGGCTTCAAAATTAGGGCACTTGATACTGGCCAGATTCTTCTCAGCCATCTTAAGCTAGTTCACTGTGTCCATTGGATTCAGTGCTCCATTAAACGTAGGAGTTCAGAGATGAAGAAAGCTATGCAGGATTCCATCGCCCGAATAATGGGAAGACGATGAGAATCCTGAAGGGGGTGTAGATTGCTGTATAACCGAGAAGATAAGAGCATGTGTCTTTTGCGCCTGCTGCGCATTACTATCTATTAATGCCTTCAATAAATTGGCCATAGGGTTGGACACCTCAGGTCCGCTCGATGACGAGACTGCATTTTTGATTGGAGTAGGAGCAGATGGAGAGCCAGGAAACATGACTGTAAATGCAAGTATGAATTTAGAAACATAATAGTTTTACTATAATTTCATTCATTTTCTTTTTCAAAGGAGAAGATACATGGATCCACAAAACATATAATTGAGATAAGGAAAATGACATAATAAGATTTTTTAAAATCCTAGTTACAATACTCAACCCAAAAGGCAGTGCAGAATTCATCTTATGTGACTATGTGGCTCCTCCAAGCTAATCTCCTATAAACCCAATACCACCAATGACTCACTGATCCCCTCAGTATGATCTCTACAATATTTAGACGGTGCTTCTCGGGGCAGGCTGTCTCTCAAAGCACGGTAGTAACACGATCCAGACATTCCCTGGTAAGTACTAAAAGGCTAGTACCTCTAAAAGATGAATGAACAAGGAACTTGTCCAGTACTTCAACTCCATGAGGCGACACTCCATCTACGATCCTTCTGTAGGGTCTGGCTATGTCGAAGGTCATCTATCCAGTAGTCGTCAAACCACCTAAGGTAGAATAGAGATGCTGACTGCGAATATTCCATTCCTAAAATAGTTCAATCCATAATTATTTTATTATTACTTTCAAAAGTTCGTTCGAATCCTAAGATGTCCATTGTAAAAGGATTCATAGTTTTTTTTAATCAAGTTATTATGTGCGTTCAATTCATGGGGTGTCATTATTCTAGACATAGTTATCCTTTTCCTTTCTGAGGTAGCTTAATAAACATTTGGATGTTCATTTTTCATTACACTTAGTAAATCATGATCTTGTCCTGAGACAGAGAATAGATCATAAAGTAGATATGGACAAATCCTTATCTGACACTTTACGATACTTCTCTGATACCAACTATAGCGCCCCGCCCCATCGCCGCGCACAAAAGACAAGTAGTAAAATTCAGCGGCGGAGCGGTGCCCTACTCGGGAGGACAAGAATAAGCAAAACTTATATTCCCGAATAGGCTAGAATACTGAGCCACACTGAAGGCTACATGACTCGAACCTATGAGTAGGATTGAGAGTCAATACCTAAGATAAGAGTAGAATACTTATCTTAAGTATTAGACTAGTACGTGCATTGGATTTAAAGAAATAAATAAGAATCTAATATACGTTATCAATATATCAGTATTTCCAGTAAACTGATCACATCACAATACTAAGTATAATAGAGAGTGCGGAAGCTAAAGCAAAATATCCAAAATACATTCATTACAATGCAGTATGTAAACATTCATCCCAGAAAAGAAAAGAAAAAAATACATCCAGAGTTATTACAAACTGTTTTAAAATATGAAATGTAAATTCTATCTAATATGCTAGAATAAAGTAGAAAGTAAAGGGTGACAGACTGATCCTTTAAAACTCCATGTACTCCTCCTGGATCTCCTGAACATGGTCCTGCCTTGTCTTGACAAGCTGCTCAGAATCTAACAAATTGCTGGATCCCAAAAGTACCCTGTGTTAGACAAGAAGTCTAACACATCGCAACTAGCTAAGTAATACTAAAGTAAATGCAGTAGACAATAAAGTAAGGAAACTGAAGAAAAGCTGAGAAAAATGCTGAGTAGCTAAAACTGTAAAGACTAAACAAAGTAAAACATCATCGAAACTGAATACTAAAAGTGAATAAAAACATCAAATGCTCAGAAATCTATGTAAAAAGAAAGTTATATGCTGTGCTATATGTCACTGGAATGATGCACTCAAATATGCTATATCACGGCATGCCATGGATATATAACAGAACTATCACTGAAAGACTATGAGTAGTATAGTCCAATGTATACATACACCCAGTTGGGAAGACAGTACGGTGACGCAGATGCACCATGAAATTCCCCAGTATGTGTATCAAATATTCCGTAACCCATACTTTATCACTGATACTCATGCGTCACTACTGAAATGATGCTTCAAGCTCATGTTCATGCTCATGCCCATGCTTCTATTCTATATGAGTAAAATCCAGAAAATCCATGAAATCTTGGAATGCCGATGAGGAATTCTAAGTCTCCACTATGCAGAATCCTCATAAAAGGATTATAACTCATAGCTTCTAGAGCGATAATTAGTTAAAGTTGTAGATTTACTTAAGCATTAATAGATGGGATGATTGTATACATATATTCAGCACATTTGCAAGAAAGGTGATTCTTATCACTTAGTTTGATTAAGCCATCCTAACGAAGTAGTCTTCGATAGGAGGCATCACCCGTTGGCAATTTTGTATCTCAAGCTAAGTTGTTAAGGTGCCCTACTCATAATCACACTTAGTGTCTTAAAGAAGGTGAATCTCATCACTTAGTTTGTTTGAGCCACACCTATTGAAGCGGTCTTCGCTAGGAGGCATTGCCCATTGGCAATTTATATTTCAATCAAACTAAGGAGTGAGTACCCATTTAATACGCTCTTAGGTTTGAATGATTTATTCTAACGAGACTGTATTCATCTAATCCCATGGGATAGAACCTGCTCATAAGTCCCCATTAGAGTGAATTGACCAATCCCGAATACTGCCGAAGAACCAGTAATATGGGTATACTATACTACACCACCCAATAATCGGAGTTCAAACAAGTCTATTTAATGAATCAAGGAATTATCAAGACTATATAGAGTATATGCTAAATAGGTAAGTCCTATCAAGGCTCCAAGAAGATGTGATCAAGGATCACTCAACATAGGTTCTACCACAAGAGAAAGTATCATTCTAGTGTCTTAAGTGCTTTCTACCACAAGGGGTTAAGATCAACTTCTAAGGTCAAGGGATCATCTAAGCTTCTACCTCAATGAGTCAAACAAAATTCTCCTACCTCAAAGTATATTTAAATTAGATCTTTTAAATGTTTCATAGATGATTTTGTGATGAGATACTTAAGATCTTTCATTCTAAATTCTGATATTAACATCTTAGGTTATATTTCATAGTTAGGTTTAGAATGATCAGATCAGATAATTAAGTCATCTGATCACAACTTAATCTAAGATTATGGGATTTAAATCAAGGATATTGTTAAAGTTTTAGATCAATTGTTCAATCAATATGATTTTATTAATCTTCTTATGCTAATGGCCTTATTTAGGAGAAAATCAAGGATCTAAAGTTTGGATTCAGATTAAGCAATCACATAGGTTTGTTATTAGCCTTAACATGTCTAATTCAAATATTAATGATCAATACCAAATCAGATGCATTATTGGAAAATATCAAGTTGATTATCTTATAATCAAATCCATTTACTTAAGGTTTAGGAGTTTGGATCTTAATTAAGTAGATTAGGGTTTGACCTCTACTCTTATCCAATTAAGATCAAGTGTTTATTTATAGATCAATATAAAATCAGTGAGTTAAGAGAGTATTATTGGTGGCAATATCAGACCTAGATCAAGTCCTTAAAAGCTTGATCAAAGTCTTAAGATTTCTTAAGATTAATTATAAGGTTTAAGTTCTCCATTTTTTATTTGTTCAATTTTCATATCATAAGTTTGCATACATGATTTCAACACATCTAGATTACTGTTATGAATCAAATTGATAGACAAATTTCAGAAAATTGAGAGTACTTAGTGCTAATCCAACCCTAATCCAATCCAAAAGGATTAGCACATAAATACAAATCCAACCATCACAATTTCATGCAATTTGGCAAACAAGTTCTACATTAGTATACAATCAATCAAAAATTGAGTTTGCTAAGATGCAATGATTACAAACCCTAATTTTCACTAATCATAGTTCAATAAAATTAGAGCATAATTTGAAATACAGAGATTAGAAAATAACACACCTAGCACATGCATTCTACCTTGTATAAGGAGACTAATGGCACTCTAAACATGCAATTTAGCTAAGTAAAATTGCTAATTCACCTTAATCAAGATCTGCAATGATTAGGAAAAAATAGAAAATCTAACCATCAGATGTGCAATATTATTTTATTTTCAGATCCCTATTGATTTTCTGATCTTTTTCATATATGATATCATAGGGTTTTGACTAGTGGATTAAAAGTTATTCAAATAATACATTCTGCATTTTTCTAATTTAATTAATCTATTTTACTTAAGGAAAATAATTTAATATATATTTTAATTTAATTTAAAATGGCCCTGACCCGATTATAAAATGTGCGGGTCGGCTTTGACCCGATGGCCCAGCACTGTCGCACAGTGTGGGTCACGGATTGACCCGACCTACACTATGCATCGTCTTCCTCCCGATGCCATCCCGAGAACCAGCCCATTAGGGTAACCCTAATCGGCTAAATTCTCATCTCCCTAACCACCTCACAGCCCTTAATGGATTGGGGTCCCATCAGCATAAAGATGCACCGATGGAACCCAAAACCCCCATCCGGGAGTGACTAGAACTCTGTGGAGCTACTAGGCTAAAAACCTCCCTCGATTGATACTATGGGGGATCGATACTCCCCACAGAGGGCTTGCCATGCTTAGGGCTCATCGGCTACACCTTTAGGGAGACAAGGCGCACCCAAACCCCAATTTGGCTAGGCCTGAGGACCACTGGAAGCATGTGGCCTTACTCGGGCACCCGACTGCTGATGCGATGCAGTCCAATCTATCGATATGATCGATTGGGCTGACCTAGAGCCCCTAACCTAGTGCATTGCAATTGCCTAGACTAAGAGTACAAGCAGAAGGCATTGGAAGGAGGAGCCGAGCTTATTCGACTCGGTCCAAGGCAGAAGGGGTACCTGGACAGGAAGGAGAGCTGGATTTGCTGACTGAGGAAGACAGAGATCGATCCAGAAGCTGGAGCTGATGCAGACAAGTTCCACCGACCCAACTGAAGCTATAGGGAGCTTGAACACCAAGCTTAACCCTCAGACTAGGCTACAATTGGAGCTGGATCACCGACGGGTTGCAGAGGAGCTCTAAGGAAAACTGGGGCAATTCAAGTGACAGGAGAGTTTGCAATTGGCAAAGGGAGCCTCCAGGGACAATTCTTATGCTATTTATAGCCTGTGGGAATTAATGGAAGCTTGGGAAAGCCTAATGACAGGCCTAAGCTCAGGTTGGTTGGGCTGGGGACAGGTAGGGGCAGACCCGGAAGATGGAGGTGTTGAATCGATAGGGATCGAGTGGTAGTGGAGAGCAGGAAGGATCCCCGTACTGCCATGCCAGCACTGACTAGTAGAGGCTGTCGGGACCCTTCAGGAAATTCGGGGACGATGATCCACATTAAGTGATGGCCCCGGGATCATCCGATCATGCGCTGGTTAGAAGTGGACGATCTGATCCTAGCCCTGTCAATGAACGAACGTAAGAGGGATCGCGACCGTTCGATCCTTGGAAAAGATCCGATGGTGGATCGGCTATATTTAGACATGGAATCGGGACCGCTAGATCAAAGCGCCAAGATTTGTGCGGCGCCATCCATGCGCCACAATTGCTGAACAGCGGTCGGGGTCTCGTAGCGGATCCTCCGCGGCCCCGACAGCGGATTCCGACTGTTAGAAGGTATATGTGTAATTTAAATTTGTTAGGAGCCTTAGAGTACAATTAAACCATTTTAATTAAATATGAATTATGGTCTATATGATTTCCAAATTGCATCAAACTTTTACCCCTAACTAATTTGGGGGTGAGGAATTCAAAAATGCCATCAGATTTTAATTATGAGATCAAAATATTTTAAGTCTAAGCTAGGGCATCTAAAATGATCAAAATATTATTTTGGACTTAGAGAAGTTCTATGGACTTCAAATTTTCAGGATAGAATTCATTTGATGTTCTAAAAACAATGGAATAAAAAATAATGACTACTTGGCTATAATTTAGCAGAGTAACAACCTATGATTGTTACATAGTTAAAGGCCACAATTCTAGGTATTAAATGCATCCAGGAAGCTCAAAGATGTATCGAGATCTAAAGCAATCATTTTGGTGGCCAGGTATGATGAAAAGTATAGCAGACTTTGTTACAAAATGTCATGCTTGTAGCTTAAATAAAGAAGAACATCAAAGACCCGGTGGTCTGATTCATCCACTTGAGATCCCCGAATGGAAATGGTTAGATATATCGATGTACTTAATTATGGGATTGCCTCATGCGAAGTCTGAAGCTGATGCTATCTGGGTCGTAGTTGACCATTTGACCAAGTTCACTCATTTTATTCCTATTCATCAAATAATTTCAACAGAGAAACTTCGCCAAGCTTTATATAAAAGAGATATTCAAGTTGAATGGAATCCCTAAAATAATTGTGTCTGATAGAGACAACCGATTTACTTTCAAGTTTTGGCAGGCAGTACATCAGGATCTGAGAACCACCCTAGTAATGAGTAAAGCTTTTCATCCACAAATAGATGGTCAGACAGAGCGAGTAAATTAAGTTCTTAAAGATCTGCTTAGATTGTGTATCCTTGACTTTGCTGGATCTTGGGAAGGTCATCTCCCGCTGGTAGAGTTTACATATAATAACAGCTTTCAGGCCAGTATCAAAATGGCTCCATATGAGGCCCTATATGGCAGGAAGTGCAGCACTCCATTAGCCTAGTCTAAAGTGTGAATTAGTGGAAGAAACTAATAAGAAGATTTAGTTAATTTAACAAAGGATCAGTACTGCTCAAGATCATCAGAGTAAGTACCATGATATGCATCATCGTCTCATAGAATTTAGCGTTGGAGATTTTGCATACTTAAAGGTTAGCCCAATGAAGGGAGTTCTTAGATTTGGCATAGCTAGGAAACTCAGTCCCCGCTATGTCAGGCCATTTGAGGTAACATAAAGGATATGATCTTCTGCCTACAAATTGAATTTACCCGATGACTTTGCAGCTGTTCATAACGTATTCAACATATCTTCATTAAGAAAATGCCTTAGGGATCCCTCTCACTTAAATTACTTCTCAGAAGTACAAATTTAGCATGATTTTTCCTTTGCTGAAGAACCCATTTGAATCTTGACCTGAGATAGAAAATGGCTGAGAAGTCATTCTATTGATATGGTAAAGATTCAGTGGAAGAATCGATCCCAAAATGAAGCCACTTGGGAGAAAGAATCTAATATGCGATCCAAGTACCCTAAGTTATTCGAAAGCTCGAATACCTTCCTAACTCTTGTCATTTCAATTCGTATCCTTCAACTGCTCTACCTTCTTTTCACATGAGTGATGTCGAGTACGGTATCATTTTTAAGTGGTGGAATCTGTAACAACCCAAGTTGTTACCCAAGCAAATTAGGACTAATCATAGTTCTGATTTTGATCTTAGTGCGCTAATTAAGTCATTAAGAGTTCACCACTAAGACCTAATCCAAATCAGGGGTCAATTGGACCAAATCCTAATTTTTGAGAAATCTAGAAACCCTGGAAACTGACTTAATTATTTTGACCTCAGATCAAAAATCGAACTTCACCATTGTGCTCATTACCCCCAAATTAGTTAGGGGTGATGTTTTGGTGATAATTGTAAGTCATCGAAAATTCGTCAAATATTTTAATATTTTAAAATACCCCAAAAACTAAGAAAATAAAATACTTATCAAAACCAAAATCTGACTTCGCCGTTGCGTTCCTCACCCCTTAATTATTTATTTTTAAATAAGAAATTAATTAAATTTTAATAAAAATATAATATTTAAATGTTCAAACTAAGGGCGCTGTCCACCTCTGGCTCGTCGTTACCGCATTTGCCGTCTGGATCAGATGGCAGATCCAAGCTATTTGATCTGGGTTCAGACAGTGCGCTTCCATCATCCTCATCCTGCCTTCCGCGTGTCACACCAGGTGAGGTCACTGCTGCGGTCTCCACTCACCACGCGGGGGAGTTGCTCGGGGAGTCAGTCGGGACCTCATTAACCTTCAGGAGGTGTCCTCTTTGCATTATTGAGCCCTTGCACTCACAGAGGAACCCAGAGTTTGCGTGCGAACCTCGATCATCCAAAATCAGGCACCTCAATCAACTCCATTTCTTTATTGCATTCAAATTAATAGCATTTGCATCACTATTTCACATGCTTGATTAATGATCGATCGGATCCGATCACCATAAGACACAACCGATCGATCGAATTAGGGCTAAGTTAAACAGTACAAACCGTTAAACCCATTCTCTCGAACCCTAGATATATGGCTTGACTATGCCGCCACCTCAGTGTACCCCGCAATTGATCCACCTCTGGTTATGTAGAAGAGGTCAAGCTCTACCTGATGGTGTGCGGGTCGAGGCGTCACACTGCCAGTTATGCCTCTAATCGATGAACCCTAGTTAGCTCGCGTCGTGTGGCGACTGGGGACCGAAGTTCGAGAGTCTCAAAAGAATGATTCATATAATTGGAAACATACATTTTCTATATATGAAAAGAAAATAATATAATTAATGTTCACAGTCCAATTATACATTTTAAAGATAGAGCCAAACATATATAAAATTACAACAGTTTAATATTTATTAAATAAATTTAATATCTTTACTTCCTCACATCTCTATCTCTTTTCTTTTTCTTTTACTTGGCAGATCTTCAAAGCTTTTAATTATCAAAACTTAAAAAATTTAGTTACCAGTCAGATAGGAGTACACAAATCGTTCTTATAAGAATAATTCTAGCATCCTATAATATGCATTAATCAAATAAGAAAAATAACTAAATATCTGCATAACATTTATAGAAAAGCAAAAATTTCAAGTTGAAGTATTGCCCTATAAATTAGCTGTGAAATTCAATATAAAAAGCATGAAATAAATAATTTTATCAAAAAGCATTTGTAACAATAAGTCGAGTCCGTAGACTCCTAAGCCCAAATGGGTAAACCCATAGGCATAATCTGTAGGAAGCTTATCTCACTACCCGTCGGTAGCTTACTCAAAATAAGAATTGATGGTGTGTCTTTCCTCTAGATTTACCCATCCCTCCATATAACTCCCAGGGGCTGCCAGCAAGCCCAATCTGTACAGATTATCAGTATTGCTTTCCATCCTCCAAAGACAAACACCACAAAATATATATACTATTTTTCACCTTTTTGTTACATGCTATTTGATAACATTCTTTTGTAGATTTAATAGCGGTAAGTAGTTTAAATAAATAGTGCTCAAATGAAAATGACTCAAAATAAGAATACTGAAATAAAACTTATAAGCAGATTTACGTACCTGACTGTTTTGACAAAATATCAACCAATTCAATTTCTTTTATCTGCCAAAAATAATTTAATTCATTAATTTAATATTTTTATCATGATTTGCAATATTAGATTTTTATAATAATAAAAAAAAAATGAATATTTTAATATTTAAATTATTTTATTAAGTTACTTAATTATTATGCCTTTTAAGGTCAAATTGGGAATTTGACCTTATAAGGGCATTTTAGTAATTTTTTTACCCTTAATAAAATATAAATTTTTTTTTTGTTAGTTTATTGTAGATTATATTCTAAGATTTTCATATAACCTAAAATTATCAATTTCTGATATGTATTGGTTAAGTTATAGCCAATATAATTTCTAAGGTTAATAATTAGGGTTTAATGTGATTAGTGAGTGATTAGTGAAATTAATTACAAATTATTAAACTAATTATATAGCTAGGTTTTAATCTTCTTTATAAGTTCTCTAAAATTAGAATTACTCAATTTGGATCATTAGTTTTGTTAATATTCATTAATCAAGATTTAGAGTAATTAGGGTTGATGAGGAGATCTAATCGTTGGATCCTAAACATTTTTGTAGTTTAATGTAAATTAGATTTTTTTGATCTAAATTGATATTTGGATCACCTAATTTGAAGCTAAATTGACTAACTTATGGCTAATCAAAGTTTTAAGATTAAAGGGCTTAATTAGGGTTATGTCCTAATTGTGATTAGTCTCAATTTAATCCAAACAGTAAAATTAATACTACTAATATATTTCTTAGGGTTTTCTAAGTATTTTTAGACCCATATTGGGTATGTTTGGGGTAGTGTGTGTAAAGTTATGGCTAAATGAATTTTAGTGGCATTTTTGTAATAATTTAAATACCTAAAAATATTATTATGTGAAATAATAATCTTACATTCGAATAATTTGCATCATTAAATTCTTCATATTTTTTTGATGAATTTAGTATATTTAATTGTATGATTTGGATAAATATTTTAGGAGTTATTTAAGTTTAAAGTTTGATAATTAATTGAATAATATTATTATTAATATGTAATTATTAATTATTTCTTATTAACATTTTTAATTCTGTATTAATTATATTTGTATAATTAGTTATTTATTTTAATTATTTTACTTTTATTTTTCTGTTTATTTAATTGTACACACACACACACACATATATATATATATATATATATATATATATATATATATATATATATATATATAGATATATATATATATATTAAGTAAATTAGTATATATATAAGTATTGTAAGAGTTATTATATGTATTTATTATAATCTTTTTTTTTTATCAAAATTTTTATTTAATTTATCATTCTGTTATTTTATTTTAATAACTAATCTATTTTAAATTATCTATTTGCATAAATAAATATATACTTAACTTATATTATTATAATCTAATTAAATATATATAACTAATTTATACTTTTATCTTAATTATACTAATTATTCTTTTATAGGATGAAACGGCAGTTGACAAAGCAGAGGCGGGCCCACAGCCTTGACTTCAGAGGAAGACACGCGGCATATGTGGGACCCGCCCTTCGTCTTCTCTCGGTGGAAGGAACCCGCGATGCTTGCTAAAGACGCGTCTAGGGCTCGGGATTCAAAGATCCATTCGACCCTGCTGTAGGCCGAAACGTATGTTTGAGGGTTGGGATTTATGAGTTCTTTCCTTTAGCACTAGAAACATGATCGGGGATAACCGGAGTCGCCATCTATGACCAGCCCTAGAATTTTAGGGTTTAGGGTTTGCACTGTCATTTTTGATCGGAGAAAAGTCCAACTGAAAACGTCACAATTAAATCGATATTTATCGATGAACCATCAAGTTAAGGTATTAATTTTGCAATTACAGATTGATACTTGAACCTTGGATGAGTGAATAACATTAAACATACAATTAGCTATGAATCGGTAAAAAGAATTTTGCATTCCATTGGATTAAATTAATCATCGCAATTCGCATAATACCATACTCGAACGTATTGAATCACTGCAAAACTGAAATTGAAAAACTGAATTTTGGATGAAGATTGAACCTTAGATTACCGGTGAGGAACTAGGGTTAGACAGGATCTTTCGAATCTCAGCTCGATTCTTTCTCTACCAAGATCGAATGAAAAAATCGAAGCTTAGAAATGAGCAAAGATTCTTAATGGGGTCTTTATGGTTTGGAAGCGGCGAGGATAGCAGGACACGCGACGACTTTCGCCGCGTGTACGCCACGCGCTGAGTGCACGAGACTCAGTGAAGACGATGCCAAACTTCCGTTGGATCAGATCCTAATGATCCGATCAGACGGTTCGAAGGACTAACGACCGATGATGACGGCGTCTAAGGAAAATGAACGACGCCATTTATTTATTTAAATAATAATTATTATTTAATTATTTTATTTTAATTCATTATTTGATTTTTAATTAAGTAAACCTAATCCTAAAATTATAAGTAAATCATCCCTAACTAATTGAGGGGTGAGGAATGCAACGGTGCACTCAGATTTTTGATCCGATGAGTATTTAATTATTCGATTTTTCAGGTATTTAAATAATATTAAAATATTTGCCAAAAATTTAATGACTTTCAAATGCATCCAAAACTTCACTCCTAGCTAATTTAGGGGTGGTGAACGCAATGGCGAAGTCAGATTTTCAATCCGAGGTCAAAATTTATTTGAATATTAATAAACAAATTTGAGAATAATTTCTAGTATTTATCGGGACCCGCTCAGGAAGACGAAGGATTCTTCAGGTCGGGTTAAGTTAACCCGACCTGCGTCGCTTCGGGACGCACATATGTCGAGTCGATGGGCCCCACAGTCCACATGTCACCTTCTTGTTCGGCCACAGAGAAGCGTGGGGCCCTGTAGCAACCCGAGGTTGTTATTTAGCCTAATCTTAGTTTAATCACAGCCTAATTATCATTCTATTGAGTTCATCTAGTCATTAAAACCAATCTTTGAAATTTTGGGTGATTATGAGCTCAATCGAATAATTGAAATATTTTAATATATTTAATTAATTGGAAAACTGAGGTATTTAAATTGACCTCGAAATCAAAATATAACTTCGCCGTTGCGATCGTCGCCCCCAAATTAGCTAGGAGTGATATTTTGGACGCGTTTGGAAGTCATCAAATTATCGCAAATATTTTAATGTAATTAAATGCACCAGAAAATATAATAATTAAATAATGGTCATAATTGAAATCTGACTTTGCCTTTGAATTCTACACCCCCAAATTAGCTAAGGGTGAATTTTTGAAATTTTTTGGAGCGCGTTTATTGAATCTGAATTTTTAATAAATTAAAAATTCGAAAAGAATAATTATTTATTTATTTAAATCCATTTTCATATTTTCCATTCTTCATTTCTGTGCCTGCCCCCTTCCCCACCCCCACATCCTTGCATTCGGCGTCTTACCTCCTCCTCTCCTGCATTCGCACGCAAGGGCTGAAGCCTCCTCTCCTTCCCTCCTTGCTGATGTGAAGGCTCATGATGGAGCCTTCCCCTCTTCTCCTCCTTTAAGAAGGAAGCTCAACTCCTCCTCCTCCTTCCTTTGCTCTCAAGCAAAATTCCCTTCTTCCTCCCTAAGCTTCATTCTAAGTTGAAGGTTCTCTCATTTTAAGACCTGAAGAAAATTGAGCTATCTTCTTCCTCCATTCTTGCAAGGACAAAGGTACCCATTAGCTTCACTTTTCCTTGGCTACTTTATTCATAATTTATCAAAGTATTGTGAATTCCATTTCAATTAGTTATTATATGGAAGTTAGGTATGATTGTCGAGCCTCAATCGGACTCAATGATTGTAGAGCTCTCCATCAAAATTTATGTCAAAATACCGAATGATTTCTGTATATCTGTATTTAGGGCTCTATTTTCTAATTGTTAGAATAATTCATTCTTGCCAATTTTGGTATCCATGGAAAAGTCTCAGAAAGGGCTTTCCATCGGTATAAGGCACCACTTTTGAGGTGCCCAAAATTGGGAGTATTTGGGTGCGAAATGAGGCCCATCGTAATTTTTGCATAGGCGAAATCACCATCGGGCGCTGCAGCACGCCGTAGCGCCCGAAGTTTCAAATTGAAATCCGTCATCGTGCAGTAGCATGCCACAGCACTCCGCGGTGCGCCGTAGTAGCATATAAAGTTGATGAAATTAAATTAAATGTGCCGAAGCACTGAAATCTGCCACAGTGCCTGGAAGCGCTGCAGCACGCCGTAGCGTCTACACCTCGAGAGAACAGGCGCCGCAGCGCCTGAAAATGCTATGGCGCACCGTAGCGCATAGCCTTCAACTATACAATGAGCCATAACTTCCATAAATGTCCGAAAGTGCTTAGAACTATCCGAAATTTCCCGAATTTGTTATTTTTCACATTCTAATGACCCTAGGACCCTGATGGGGCCGAAATATATCAAAATTGAACCTGAATTTAGTAAAATTAAGCATTGTATAAAATTGGAGGTGAATTTCAATTTTCAAATTTATCTTTTACTCTAAAAGGGCATGTCATAAATCTCTTAAGTATTTACTTAATTATTTTTGTGCCAAATGGAAATATTAGAATGTTTGATTACTTGTATGACCAAGTAGAATTTAATAACCAAATTGCATGAAAATTAAGTGTTTTAGATTTATAATTAAGTGCTAATCTCTTTTGGTTTGATTTAAGATTTGGGTAGCCTTAATTACTCATTATTTTTAATCAATATAATATTTATGTATGTTAGAGAACTTTAACAATGATTTGGACATCTTGATTTACTCAATTTGATATTAAACTATATTTGAATATAAGAATCTTAAGAACTTGATTAAGTAAATGATATTTAATCTAAATCTAAAATTTGCCATCAATAATACCAATAATGCATTGATTTATCATTGATCTATAAATTAACTATTGGTCTTAATTTGGTAAAGCTAGGGGTTAAACCTTAACCTATCTGATTAAGATCTAAATCCTTAATCACTTAATTAATCAATTTGATTGGAATACAATTCAACTTACATAATTCTAATAATACATCTGATTTGACATTGATTTAATAAAAACATTAAATTAGAAGTACTAAGATCATTAAGGAACTTATGTGATTTATTATTTGGATATGTACCTCAAGATCTTTGATTTTCTCTTATATAAAACTCTTAGCATGAAGATAATTATAAAACTATATTGATTTATTATAAGATCAAATCTTAACGATACTCTCGATTATACCCAATAATTGTATTATAGGTATTGTTCAAATTTGTTTACCCATCTGATCCGATCAAAATAAGCTTAATAAATAAAACTTATGAATTTGAACATAGATGTTGAATATGTAAGATATTGATGATCTTACATTAAGTTTTATATGGTAATAATATTAGCATTAACAAATGTTAACACATTGAGATAGAAAGGACTTATTGTGACAAATTGAGGTAGGAAGGTGATCCTCCTTAACCATAGAAGATTGATCTTAGATCCTTGTGATAGGATCACCCAAAGTACTTAGAATA
This sequence comes from Gastrodia elata, assembly GCA_016760335.1. NCBI lineage: Eukaryota > Viridiplantae > Streptophyta > Magnoliopsida > Asparagales > Orchidaceae > Gastrodia > Gastrodia elata. The sequence continues at coordinate 1,547,661 of CM028681.1, read as the reverse complement.
AGAATTCTCCCATATGGTAGAAATCTATATTGAGTGACTTTTTGGTCATACCCTTGGAACCTTGTGTAGGATTCACCCTAATAGAGTCTAAATTCATATCTTTGGTGATCCTTATTGATTAAATAGAATTCATTGAACCCTGATTATTAGTTGAGTATAGTAGTGTATACCCATAATGCTGGATTACTTCAGTAGTATTTAGGATTAGTTGATTTACTTTAATGTAGGACTATGTCTGTATTCTATCCTGCGAGTTTAGTCAGATATAGTCACACTTTGAATAAATTATATAATCCTAAGAGTGTTATAATTAGGGACTTAGATCATTAGTTTGTTTGAATAAAAATTACCATCGAGTGATGCCTCCTATTGAAGATCGCTTCCATAGGTGTGGCTTCAAACAAACTAGGTGATTTAAGTCACCCTCTTTAGAACACTAAGTATGCTTGTAGTTAGGGTATTTAATAACTTAGGATATAAATTGCTATCGGGTGATGCCTCCTATCGAAGATCACTTCAATAGGTGTAGCTTAAACAAACTAAGTGTTAAATTCACCTTTTTGGAAGCATGCTAAACATGTGTATGCAACCTTTCCAATTTATAATTTTAAGTAAAATCCTAATTAAAACTAATTATTATAATTAGGACTAGGAGTCAGGATCCATTTAAATGGATTCTGCACAATGGAGATATTTGATTTGTTATCTGATTTTAAAGTATTTTTTGGATTTCTAGATTTTAAGACATGTAGTGTAAGAGACATGAGCATAATATATTAGTATCAATGATGATTTATGGGTTACAAAATATTGCATACATTGACTGGGGAATTTCAAGATTCATCGGCATCACAGTAAACTTTATTCCCAATAGGATGTATGCAGAAATTGGACCGTACGACTCATAGCACTTTAGTGATATTTTTGTTGTATATCAATGGCATACAGTATCATGGCATATACAAATGCATAATTTTAGTGGAATACAGCATAATTTTACATGTTATTTACTCAGTTTCAGATCATACTCTGTCTTTATTCTTTTTCAGTATTTAGTATACCGTCAGTTTTACCTTACTTCAGTTTTATACAATTTCAGATATTCTGTTACATTTATAATTTTTATGTAGCTCTGTTTTACATTATTTAAATGTTATATAAATAATTAGAATTGTTTAGATTAGTTTTGATGTGTTAGACTTATTATCTAACATGTGGTACTTTTAGGATCTAGCAATTTACTAGATCTAGAGCCGTTAGTGGAGCTAGATCAGGTGGATACTCAGGAGATCTAGAAGGAGTTCATGGAGTACTAATGGACTCTTCTCCAACTTTACTATTTTTCTTAGTTATTATTCTTTGTTCTTAGACTTTTTTTCAGTATTATTTCAGTAAACCGTTTGTAATAATTTTTAGATATATTTACTTTTCTGTTCTTAGATGAATATTTTTATTTAGTTTCTATGATGAATATTTCTGGATGTATGCTTAGCTTCTTCACTCTGTTTATATATTACTTATACTTAGTATTGTGATGTGATTAGCATACTGGATATACTGATATTTTATATATATTTTGGATTCTTTATATTGTATTTTAAATCTAATGTATGTATTTATCTAGTACTTAAGATAAGGATATTACTCTTATCTTAAGTATTAGCCCTCGACCCTCTTTTGGGGTTGAGTCAGCAACCCTCAGTGTTAGTTTGAGCTATTCGGGGAAATGAGAAATTTTTTCTCGAGTGGCGCACCGCTCCATCACCGAAATTGATTATGTTATATCTTTTGTGTGTGGTGACGCGGTGGGGCACTACAGTTGGTATCAGGAAGGTATCATAAAGTGTCATATAAGGAGTATGTTCCTATCTACTTTATGATCCATTCTCTGCAGCGAATATGATCACTATCACGAAGTGTAAGAAAAGTAGCATTCAAAGTTCATCAAGCTTATCTCAGAAACAAAAACTGAAGATATCTAGAATGAGGACATTCTAGGAGTTGAACGAACATAATAACACCGTTAAAATAGTGGATAATAAAATATAAACTAGACATCCTAGAATTGGATCAAACTTTAAAGAAAGAAACAGATGTAAATAAAGTACTTATAAGACTAAGCCATCTCTTAAATAAAATTTTAGGTATGGAGTATACACAGTCAGTATTCTTGTACTATCTTAGAAGATTTGAAGATTATTGGGCCGATGACCTCAAGATGGCAAGATATACGGTAGAGTCATTGAAGGAGTGCCATCTCGTGAAGTAGAAGTGCTGGACAAGATCTTAGTTTGTCTGACCTTCAGAGGAAACCATCTTTCTGTCCTTACCAAAGAATTGTTGGACCGTGTGACCACTTCTTTCAAGAGACAGCAGGTCCCGATGACTACCGTCTCCAGATCCTGAACATTTTACTTAGAGGCTCTACTGATAGATGGTGGTATTGGATTTATAGAAGATTAGCTAGGAAGCATTGAATAGTAATATTCAATTATTTTTGTGCTGCCTTTAGGGCAGAGTATTATAGCTGATGTCCTTAGATTTTATATCATTGCTTTCGTATCAATTCATCTTTTGTCTATCTATGTAACTTCTCTTTTGAGAAAGTGATGATTGAAAAAGATAGTGGATCTTTGTTTCATTCACTGAATTCGTGCTTCTATTTCAGTCATGATTTCAAGATTTCCTTCAGCTCGTACACTGATTAAAAATACAGTCACATCTTTGGGTGGACCCGATGAGGCAAATTCAATGGCTAGTCTAATGAGAGCCCTGATTGAAAGTAATGCACAATAGATGCTAGAAATGCATGCCCTTATTTTAAGCATTCCTCAATAGTCTACCCACAGATGGGAGCTCCATCTTCCTCTCATTTCTTAGGATATGGAATCCTTCATAGCTTTCTGTGTATTAGACACCTACCTTCAATGGGGCACTAAACCCTATAAATACCATTGGCTGGTTGAAGATAGCCGAGAAAAATTTGGCAAGTATCAAGTGTCCAAACTCCGAAGCAATTCATCTAATCACTCATCTATTCCAAGAAGAGGCAGAATGCTGATGGGAAAATGAGCGGAATAATAAGTTCAATGATTACAAGTTAAAAGATATCCCATGGGATATGTTCTAGAAAGCATTCCATAAAGCATTTTCAACATCGGCTTAGGCAATCCTGGAGGACGAACTCCTCCATCTTACTCAAGGAAACAAATCCGTGTTCAATTACGAATAAGAGTTATGGAGACTGTCGCATTTTGTTCCGAACTTGGTTAGAATTGAGCTTGCTAGGTGCCACCGATTCTTGAAAGGGCTAAGGGACTTTATAAAAGCTCATATAGTGTCCCTCCAAATCAAGAATTTGGCAGAATTAATCGAGACAGCCTGTCTCTAGGAAGGATTCCAAGGTCAGATGAACCGGAAGCGTAAGACTGCATTTGTGCAGCCAAGGAAAGAGCACTTTGGTCATCGCAATATGGCAAAAGTCTATAACTTCAAAGTTGAACAATCCCAACCCCAGAACTCCGAATGCAAGCGGTACTATCTGTATGGGAAATGCTACCACTTTGGTGGTGTGTATTTTACATGTGGTCGAAGTTGCCACCGTTTTTTTGACTACGATTCTAAGACAACAATCGACGAAGTGCTCATCGACCAATCTAGTCATGAGCAAGTATTCCGTACACAACCGAGGAACAGCTGAGAACATGCACTGGCTATGATGTAAGGCCCTGCTTCAAATACTACGGCAGTTGTACCTGTGCAGAAGTCGACCTATAATCACCAAGGTCAACGGCCCTAGGGCAAACAACCTACAACTCCTGCAAGGGTATACATGTTGACTCCTGCATCTGCAGTTGAAGATAATGATGTCATTTCAGGTATGTCTTAAATTAAGTTTATTCAATCTTTAATGTTTCAAGTATTTTTAAATGTTTGAATAGTAATTCTTATTAAACTATGGTAATCTTAGGCACCTTAATGATAAATGATAAATCTTGTAATCTTCTTTTCGATACTAGAGTGAGTCATTCCTTCGTATCGAAAAGCTATATAAGAGCTCTTAAGCTACCAGCCTATCAATTAGCAAACTCATTGAGCATCGGGATACCTTCTGGAGCCCGTATGCAATCCCAACAATTTTGCAACATAAATATTCCTATTAGTGAACAAAAATATGGAGCTAAATTAATTATATTGCTAATCTCAAATTTTAATATAATTATGGGCATGAATTGGCTAAGCAAATGCGGTGCTACCATAAATTGCCAAAAGAAGAAAACCACTTTGGGTAGTGGAAGTCAGTCAAAAACTTTCGTTGGAAGATTTAGTACCTAAGCGTCGTTGATCAATGCAATGAAAGCAGAAAATTTAGTCACAAAGGGATGCAATGCGTATCTCGTAACAATGTTGGCAGAAAAGAAAGAAGTCGTTCTTATTTCTGAGAATCGAATAGTTCATGAATTTTATGATATCTTTCCTGAAGACTTACCCGATCTTCTTCACGTTAGAGAAGTAGAATTTGCTATAGAATTAATTCCGGGAACACAACTGCTGTAACAACCAGATGTTGTTACCCATCAATTAGTGATCTAATTGACTTTAAATCTCTTCCACTACTCTTATAATAAAGTTAAAAGTCTCCACTTCAAATTTTATATAATTTGGAGACTATTTGGTAATTTCCAACGTTTCCTAATTTTTAGATAATTCTGAAGATACCTAAATTACTTAGATTTCAGAATAAAAAATGGAGTCTGCCATTGGACTCAGTAACTTCAAATTAGTTAAGAGTGTTATTCTGGGAATTTTTGGAAATCATTGATTTTCCCGGATTTTCTGCTGAATTTCGATAGCTCAAAAAATTTTCATTAAAATTAGGATTCCAATTTAAGTCAAATAAAAATGTAATAAAAATATTCTCTTATAATGCCTATTGAAAGGATTCTACTGCAAATATTTGAGCGCGTTTGAGGTCCCGGATTGTCCTAATTTATAAAGTTTAAACTTCAAAGGCTAATAATATGAAAAATATAAATTGGAATTTGGAAATTTTTGTAAATCTAAGTCAAGCATCATTTGAGGATGCTATGTTTCAAGTTTCGTTAATTTTCAAGTTTCCGATTTATCATAATTAATTTTCCATATTTTTCACTTAAAAATTAATATAAAATAAAATACTTGTCTAAATTCAATAATTTTTGGATGCGTGCGTTCGTCTCATTGAGATTGTCGTTTTGATATCTAGTTTGTAATTTTTGGAGCTTAATGACTCCATATCTTGGCTCAAAAATTACAGCCATTTATTTTGATCCAATGGCTAATATAGATCCTAGATTTACTTATATATCTCTTCAAAACCTAATTCATCCTTATCTAATTCTTCTTCTCAGCCGAAAATTTCTCTTCCTCCATTCGCACGCGCACGCCTCCTCCTCGTCCCGAGAACCTCTCCCATCCTTATCCTCCTCGAGACGCATCCTTCCATACGCACGAAGGACTCCAGCTGTCCAAATTTGGCGATAAGCACCGCTCCATCCTTCAACCACTACTCATCATTTTGGGAGTGACATTAAAAGGAGGACAGGTATGTGTAGTCGAACACCTCCCCTCGCCAAACCTTAAGTTTCACCGAACCTCTTCCAAGTCGAGCCTTTCACTCACCGACGCCTCCCCCTCCACTCGCCGAAATCTCTCCTTTCCCCGAGCCCTCTTCTCTTAGCTACAAAGAAACAAAGGTACTCCATCTGATTTTACCTTCAAAAATTGTGTATATGAAAGAAACAAAGAAAATCGTTGCTTGGTCCAAAATAGAGAAGATCCTTTTGATTTTAAAAATGTGAGCTTTACTTGATGAAGATCGAGATATCAGATTTTAGAACAAGTTTGATTAGACTACCACACACTCTTTACGACATCAATAGAATGTGTTCTTTTTCTTCTACACTATCGATTGTCATTTAGGGAACATAATGAGTTTCATAAGTCTGCAAATCAAACAACTTTATGTATTTTATATACTACACAAACCATACATATTATGATATCAGGAATGTATTATTGTCAGTGCTTCAAAGAATAACAAATTAAATGCATATAATATTTAAAAGGATATTGCACATGCATTTGTAATTAAACAATTAATTTGTTTTTGATCATCTTAAGAGTAATTTATTTGTAATCTTATTATATTAATCACATGATAATCTTGATATAGAGCATGCCACTATTGAATTACAATATGTTGATAAAGGTGGATCAAATATAAATAGATCTATTGGTCTTGGTCTCGTGCAAGCTAGAGAAAATTTGTTATGGTATTAAAGTTTGCTGTTGGAACAATGTATTCTGAATTCAGATTAAGTATTCATAAATAGCATTGATAAGACTATAATAGAGCAAGTATGTGAGGAGAATTTATGGCTTAAAGGCATTAATAATAAAGGAAAATGAATCACTATTATATTCAATGCTTTGCATATTAATTTTCCTGTCACTTCTTTCATAATAAAATACCTTGATTATTATTGATGCCTTGTGTAAAATAATAACTATTCTTTGTGACGATAGATATGCTAAGTGATAAAGTATTTATCCAAGTGATTTCAACAATAACAAGTTTAAATCAAGAAATAACTCGTTGAGTAGGGATACATGGTGGAGATCCCATTACATGTTTCTTTGTTTTGTTCATATTATTCAGCTTTATAATTGAAGTGCTTGAAATTCTTATTAATGATATCACATCAGTTGTGCAAAGAACATATTCTAATACTCTATTGATCTCAATTAACAAGTTTGAAGTTTTCTTTATTTTCTATTTGATGAAATTTGTTTGGAAATTAGAATTGAATTATCACCAAAGTTATATAATTCCAATGTTGAATTATTTTATATTGTGGTATACAATGTGGTAAATAATAAATTTGATAAGGTAGGCATATAAATATTAATCTGCACATCATTATTAAATTCTTACAATGCTTTCTTAGCTTTGAATAAGTATCGTTTAATTTGGCTTGCACAATTTTACCTTATATACTTTTCTAAGTTGATATTGTTGCAACAGGCCTTTGCTTTAATAATTTTATTGCCTATACAAAAATTAAATATCTTAATATGGAGCTAAAAGAAATTAGTGATCTTACTCGATTTTTAATGGAGTCTAACTTGCATGAAGCTTAACATCAGATTATTTACTTATAAAAACTTAGAAATTGTAAATTAAGTAATTGATAATAAAATACAAATAATGCCCAATCGCTCTACTGAACTAGTGATAGTTTTAATGTAGATGTTTTATTTAGAAATAAGATTATTATGTTATGCAATTGTATTTTCAACTATACCTTAGCATAATTGGTCTAATTCCATGTTTAGAAATGCATTCGACTTCTTTGTTTTTTTTTGAAGTTTAATATCATGTGATGCATTATTTTGGTTTCATACTCAAATCTAGATTGTTCATTACTATTGAGTGTATTTAGAAAAACTTGTATTTTCTCTGAGGTTAGCTTGGGAAGTCTAGAAAGATAAAAGAAAACTAACCTTTGAGTTTATACCAATTAAGAAAAGGCATGCTAGAAAATATCAAAAGCAGTTCTATGAATTATAGCTTATATAAAATGAATTTGTGTAAAAATCGTTGATGACATTTGTAAGGGAGTAAGTATATGAGTTTGATTGTGATAGGTCAATTGAATTTTCTATTTAAATCATTTATTTTATACAATTGATACCATTTAGTTATAAGTGATGTCATGTAAATAAATTGGAATACAACCATTATTTTAATAAAATACTAGTTGCTGCTATTCATGCTACCCATATGCTATTATCTATTTTTTTTTAAGTTGCTGCTATCTACTTTATAAAATTAAAATGATGTCATACAAATAAATTCAAATGCTGTCCTTCTTTTATATGTAACCAAATGGTGCCTTTAAATTTAATTAATCCTTATTTCTTTTATATTTAAATGCTAACTTTAATGGTAATTCTTTGCAGGATAAGTTGTAAGAATAATACAGGAATGCTAAAATAAATGCTATGTGTGAAATACAACATAAAGCTGCTCTTATAAATGCTAAATTTTATTTCTGCATTTCCTTTTTTAATTGATATTTTATATAGGATATATAAACTGTTTAGTTTAATTTTATATATTTGAAACTATAGTAGAATTGGAAATGAGTAATCCTATAAAAAGGATTAAACTCTTTTAGAACTGGACATACACTCTATTTTAGAATTGGAAATGAACAATCCTATAAAAAGGATTATTTTAGAACTCGAAATAGTCAATAGATTGACTTATATTTGATTGTGAAAATTGTTTATTTGAACAAAAACAATGGAGACTCCGCCGAAATTTCTAAGAATTTTAAGACTTAGAAATTTTTCAGAAAATTTAGTATTCAATTCAAATTATCCATTTCAATGAATCTTAATTCTCAATCAATCTAATTGAAAATAATAGTTCCTTTTCTTTTTAAGTTTTATATAAGCTTTTCTTTTATTTCAAATTGAGTTTAATTTATCTTTTTTCTAATTTCAAGTTTCATAAAAATAAACTTACATTCATTTTAGAATTGACTTAAGATCAAATATCTATAAGTCAATTTGAAGTTTAATTAACTCCAATTATGAGTAAATTATTAAAAGTTTAGATAAACAAGAAGATATCACATACATTTATAATTTTTTTTTTTTGCAATCTATTGAATGCTTGCCTAGCTTTGAGCATCATTCCTTGAACATTCATTTAAGATCATTGTGCATAAAATAAAGATTTTTCTTAAAATTTTTAAAGGGGAATGCCTTACGGCAAATTGAGTACAAAAGAAAGCGCTTATTTTGGGACTTCACATTTTAGATGAGGGTAAATGTGAATGTTCAACTTCCCCACGGTATCTGGTTAAGCAGACGTGCTTAACTCCTCGCATATTCTATTGTGTACTCCTACAAAATGAGGTAGTTTCTAAAATGTAACTTTAACTAAAGATATAAGAGATATTTTACAAATTGTAAGATCCCTTCATAACTTTTAGTTATGCTTTCATATCATAGTTCTATACTATGATTGTCTTAGATTGAGAATATAAGATATTTTCTTATTATTCTTGGCTTTACACTCTCTATTTTCAATATTGTGTATTGATTATTTCAGTTTAATTTGAATACAATGTATGTTGCTTAACTTCAATTAATGATTCACTGTATGTCAATTGCTTACTTAGCATATATTCCAATTGATTATATATTGCTTTTATTCATGCACATAGTAGTTTCTAACCTTTAAAAATGCTTTCCCTTACCAATTTTCAGTAATAGGTTAGAACTTTAATAAAAATGAGTATTTTTACTCAATTGATTTCATGCTGTTTCCCTTACAGTTATGCTTATTCATTTTTCCATATTTTACAGCCTTATAGCACCGCTGCTTACTTTAAATTAAAAATTAAAAATTGTGATATCTTGTTAATCTAAAAACATAGTTAATTTTAAAACATGCTTAGACTGTTTAGTCTAACTACACTTTTTCTTTTTATTAGCTTTGTCCTATCATATTTAAATATCAAAATATGATAGATCAAGAGCCCTTTTATTCAGGTGATGCAGGTCCAAGTAATTGAAGGGCTTATAAAGAATTATGCTTCCGCTTAATTTTAAATAATTTACTTGTATAAGTGAGAGAGAGTGATTTACTTATTACATTTTTCTCTTACTTTTAAAATTTATAATAAACTATCTAAGTTACTTTTGCCTACACTTTTAATTTGTGTTGTATCTTCTATGTTTAAAACTGCTTGGGATGAATGAGTGGATTAATAAAATTGCTTGGATTATAAATACTTGCATTATTACATTTATATTTTTCTTTTCTTTCATTTTAACTTAACAACTACTCATAAAGTGACTTGGCCACTTAGCATCAATCACTTGATTTATTTTCTTCTAATCAAATGTTGAGTACTAAGGTAACATCCCAATAATTGGATTAATCTTCTATCCAATTATTGGGGTCGTTACAACCGCTGTCAAAGGTTCTATATCGCATGGCCCCTAAGGAGTTGCAAGAATTGAACAAGCAACTGCAAGAGCTGCTAGAAAAAAGTTTTATTCGATCGAGCTCATCTCCTTAGGGAGCGCCCATTTTATTCATGTAGAAGAAGGATGGTTCGATGCGGATGTGCATCGATTATAAGGAATTGAATAAAGTAACTATCAAGAACAAATACCCTCTGCCGTGTATCGATGACCTATTTGATCAATTATCCGAAGCTAAAGTTTTCTCTAAAATCGATTTGCGATCAGATTATCACCAGTTACGAGTTAAGTATTCATATATTGAGAAAACAACATTCAAAACTGTTATGAACATTACGAATTCCTGGTGATGTCGTTTGGCTTAACTAATGCGTCATCCATCTTTATGGACTTAATGCAGCAAGTGCTGAAGTCATATTTAGATAAATTTGTCATTATCTTCATCAACAATATCTTGATATATATTCGAGAAGTAATGCTGATCATGAGAAGCACTTAAGAATGGTGTTAGAAGAACTTAGAAACCACGAATTATATGCCAAGTATTCGAACTGTTAATTTTGGCTTGACTTAGTTGCTTTTCTGGGTCATGTCGTAGATGCCGAGGGAATTAAAGTAGATCAAAATAAAGTTAGTGCTGTTTAAGATTAGTCACAACCAAAGTTTGTGACTGATATCAGAAGGCTTTTGGGTTTGGCAGGGTATTATAGAAAATTCGTCAAAGACTTTTTGCAGATAACATCTCCTCTCACAAAGCTGACTCAAAAGGCAGTGCTGTTCATTTGGAGTCCTGAGTGTGTGAATGCATTCTAGTTATTGAAGGATGCTCTTTCTTCTACCCCAGTTCTTGCCTTACCTAAAGAAGGTTTGAACTACCAAGTCTATACCGATGCATCTGGGATACGCTTGGGATGTATTCTGATATAGGAAGCAAAAGTTATTGCCTATGCATCCCGTCAGTTAAAACCACATGAGAAGAATTATCCTGTTCATGATCTCGAATTAGCTGCCGTAGTCTTTGCTTTAAAGATTTTGCGTCATTATCTATATGACGTCCAATGTTTCATATTTACAGATCATCAAAGTTTAAAGTATATGTTCACCCAGCGTGAACTCAACTGCCATCAGCGAAGATGGCTTGAATTAATAGGTGATTATGATTTTAGTATCCAGTATCATCTATGAAAATCAAATATTTTAGCTGATGCCCTTAGTCGTCATGCTACACTTTCCTCCTTAATAACTTCAAGCCCTTTAGAGGAAGAATTTAGAAGGCTCAATATTAGGCAAGTTCGTGGTGCTATGCTAAATAAACTGATATCTATGAGTACAGTTGAACCAACATTTCACTGTGATATCTCTATCTCCCAAATAAAGGATGAATAGTATCTAAAATTTAAAATGAAAATTGAAAGTGGTCATCGATTCGACCTACAATTACGAGGAAATATAATATATCAAGGAGATCGCCTATGGATTCCCAAATCCATGCATTATGAGATTTTGGTGGAAGGCCGCAATTTTGGTTACTAAGTACATCTTGGTAGTACGAAGATGTATCAATATTTGAAGAAATCATTTTGGTAGCCTGGAATGAAGAAAAGTGTGGTTGAATTTGTAGCGAAGTGTCATGCCTGCAATCTGGTCAAAGCTAAATATCAGAAGCTTAGAGGACTTTTTCATCCTCTGGCAATTCCTGAATGGAAGTGGTTTGATATTTCAATGGACTTCATAATGCGTTTACCTAAATCAAGGTTTGGTGCTGATTCAATTTAGGTCATTGTCGATCGACTGACCAAATCAGCATATTTTATTCATATGCGTCAAACCGACTATGTGGAGAAATTGGCAAAACTGTATATTATGGAAATTGCCAGGCTCCATGGAATTCTGAGGTCAATCGTATTAGATCATGACAGTAGATTTACTTCTAAATTCTGGCAAGCAGTGCACCAAGACTTGGGAACTACCCTAAGCTATGAGCCTCGCTTTTCACCTCAAATAGATGGTCAAACAGAACAAGTTAATCAGATTCTAGAAGATCTTCTTCGCCTCTGTATTCTGAATTTTGGCGGTTCCTGGGATGATCATATTCCCTTAGTTGAATTTGGTTATAACAACGGTTTCCAATCAAGTATCAGCATGGCTTTGTATGAAGTCTTGCATAGTAGAAAATGTAGTACTCCCTTAGCTTGGTTGGAAACAAGCAGTGTTCAACTGTATAGTTTAGATTTAGTAAAGGAAACGAATAAGAAAGTACAATTGATCCAGTAGAGAATCAAAGCAACTCAAGATTGCCAGAGTAAATATCATAATGCTCATCGTCATACTCTAGAATTTAATGTTGGAGATTTTGCATATGTTAAGGTCAGTCCAATGAAATGTGTATATCATTTTGGTGTAGATTGGAAGCTAAGTCCCCGCTACGTTGAACCATTTGAAGTGATAGAGAAAATTGATTATGCAACCTATAGATTGAAACTCCTTGAAGATTTCTCTGCAATCCACAATGTGTTTCATATCTCTTCACTGTGGAGATGCCTTTGTAACCCATCCCACCTAATCCAACTTCCAGCAGTATCTCTTTAGCCGGACCATTCTTATATGGAAGAGCCCATCAAAATCTTAGCACGTGATCAAAAGTAGCTAAGAAATCATTCTATCCCTATGGTGAAGGTTCAGTGGAGGAATCACTCTGTTGAAAATCTACTTGGGAAAAGAGGCGAATATGCAACAGAAATATCTAAGTCTCTTTGAAAATCCAGGTATCGTTAAAATTCTAAATTCCAGCTCTTAATTTTTCCGTGCTTTATTTTCCCTTCTCAGTAATGATGTCGAGGATGACATCGTTCTTAAGTGGGGGAGTCTATTACTTAGCCTAATCTTAGTTTAATTGTAGCCTAATTATCATTCTATTGAGTTCATCTAGCCATTAGAACTAATCCTTAAAATTTTAGAGTGATTATGAACTCAATCGAATAATTGAAATATTTTAATATATTTAATTAATTAGAAAATTGAGGATATTTAAATTGACCTTGAAATCAAAATCTGACTTCGCCGTTACGATTGTCACCCCCAAATTAGCTAGGGTGATGTTTTGGACGCGATTGGAAGTCATCAAATTTTCGCAAATATTTTAATGTAATTAAATAATCGTTGGAATCAAAATCTGACTAATCCTTTGAATTCCTCACCCCCATCCTTGCATTCGACACCTTACCTAATCCCCTGCATTCGCATCCAAGGGCTAAAGCCCCCTCTCCTTCCCTCTTTGCTGATGTGAAGGCTCATGATGGAGCCTTCCCCTCTTCTCCTCGTGAAGGCTCATGATGGAGCCTTCCCCTCTTCTCCTATTTTAAGAAGGAAGCTCAGCTCCTCATCCTCCTTTCTTTATTCTCAAGCTGAAGTCCCTTCTTTCTCCTTAAGCTCCACCATAAGCTAAAGGTTCTCTCTTTTCAAGACTTGAAGAAAATATAGTTATCTTCTTCCTCCAATCTTGCAAAGTCAAAGGTACCCATTTGCTTCACTTTTCATTTGCTACTCTCTTCATGATTTATCAAAGTATAGTGAATGTCATCTTAATTAGTTGTTATATGGAAGCTAGGTATAATTGTTGAGCCTCAATCGGACTCAATGAGTTTGATCGAAGCTCAAGTTTTCCATCAAAATTTCTGTCAAAATACCGAATGATTTCTGTATACCTGTAGCTAGGGCTCTATTTTTTGATCATTAGAATAATCCATTCTTGCCAATTTTGGTACCCATGGAAAGGTCTTAGAAATATCTTTCCATCGGTATATGGCACCACTCGTGAAGTGCCCAAAATTGGGAGTATTTAGGTACGAAATGATACCAGTCACGGTTTTTGCATAGGCGAAATCATCGTCGAGCGCTATAGTGCGCCGTAGCTCCCAAAGTTTCGAAATGAAATATGCCATGATGCACCGTAGCGTGCCATCGTGCGCCTCAACAGCATATAAATTTGATGAAATTAAATTAAATGCGCTAAAGCACTGAAATCCATCGCAGTGCCTGAAAGCGCTGTAGCGCACCGTAGCGTCTACACCTCGGGAGAACAGGCGCTGCAGCGCCTGAAAGCACTGTAGCGCACAGTAGCGCCTCCCCTTCGGCCAGATAGTGCACTGTAGCGTTACTGTCCAGAATTGCCTAGATTTGTGATTTTTCACATTCTAATGACCCTATGACCCTAATGGGGCTGAAATATATCAAAATCGAACCTAAATTTAGTAAAATTAAGCATTGTATGAAATTGAAGGTGAATTTAAAAGTGAAAATTTAGCTCTTACCATAAAATGGCATATCCTAAATCTCTTAAGTATTTACTTAAATATTTTTGTGCCAAATGGAAATATTAGAATCTTTGATTGCTTGTATGGCCAAGTAGAATTTAATAACCAAACTGTATGGAACTTAAGTGCTTTAGATTTGTAATTAAGTGCTAACCTCTTTTGGTTTGATTTAAGATTTAGTTAGCCTTAATTACTCATTATTTTTAATCAATCTAATATTTATGTATGTTAGAGAACTTTAACATTGATTTGGACACATTGATTTACTCAATTTGATATTAAACTATATTTAAATATAAGAATCTTATCAACTTGATTAAATAAATAATACTTAATATAAATGTGAAAATTGCCATCAATAATACACTAATAATGCATTGATTTATCATTGATCTATAAATCAACTATCGGTCTTAATTTGGTAAAGCTAGGAGTTAAACCCTAACCTATCTGATTAAGATCTAAATCCTTAATCACTTAATCAATCAACATGATTGGAAGACAATTCAACTTGCATAATTCCAATAATATATCTAATTTGACATTAATTTAAAAAAAAATATTGATTTAGAAGTGTAATAGCCCAAACTCTTAAGCACCAAGGTATTATCCGCTTTAGCCTGAAAGGCCTCACGATTTTGCCCTCAGAAGATAACTTCCCAGTAGATCACCCATCCTGGGAGTGCTCCCACCTGAGAACACATAACTTTGGAGTTCTTATCAGGAACTCCACCATTATCTGAAAAGGCACCTCGATGTTTAAGTGTTTAGGCTATTGCAAATGGTATCAGAGCAAACCATAGGGTGTCAGATAGGAGCTAAGTGCCATATAGGGCAAAGTACTACTTCATGTGAGCTGCCTCTTAAACCCATGATGGTTAAGGTGCTATATGGTTGTGGGTACCTCTTGCGCCTATAGGGGTCACCTCTAGTCCTATTTACCCAATGGATGGTTCTTGGATCTGTGTGTGGATACTGACGAGGACATCAGTTACTTAAGTTGGGGAGATTGTGATGACCCACTTAAGTAATAATAAGTGAAACTCTTAAACAATGAGTCACCTTTTCAGATAACGGTAGAGTTCCTGATAAGAACTCCAAAGTTAAGCGTGCTCATGTGGGAGCACTCCCAGGATGGGTGACCTGCTGGAAAGTTATCTTATAAGGGCAAAACCATGAGACCTTTCAGGCCAAAGTGGATACTACCTTGGTGTTTAAGAGTTTGGGCTGTTATAAGAAGTACTAAGATCATTAAGGAACTTATGTGATTTATTATCTAGACATGTACCTTAAGATCTTTGATTTTCTCTTATATAAGACTCTTAGCATGAAGATAATTATAAAACTATGTTAATTTATTATATGGTCAAATCTTAACAATACTCTCGATTATACCCAATAATTATAGTATAGGTTGATCAGATGTGTTTACCCATCTGATCCGATCAATAATAAGCTTAATAAATAAAACTTATGAATTTCAGCATAGATGTTGAATATGTAAGATCTTGATGATTTTACATTAAGTTTTATATGATAATAATATTAGCATTAATAAATGTTAACACATTGAGATAAAAAGGACTTATTGTGACAAATTGAGGTAGGAAGGTGATCCTCCTTAACCTTAGAAAATTGATCTTAGATCCTTGTGATAGGATCACCCAAAGTACTTAGAATAAGAATTCTCCCATGTGGTAGAAACGTATATTGAGTGACCTTTTGGTCACACCCTTGGAACCTTATGTAGGATTCACCCCAATAGAGTCTGAATTCATATCTTTGGTGATCCTTATTGATTAAATAGAATTCATTGAACCCTGATTATTAGTTGAGTATAGTAGTGTATACCCATAATGCTAGATTACTTCAGTAGTATTTAAGATTGATTGATTTACTTTAATATAGGACTATGTCTGTGTTCTATCCTGTGAGTTTAGTCGGATATATTCACACTTAGAATAAATTATACAATCCTAAGAGTGTTATAATTAGGAACTTAGATCATTATTTTGTTTGAATAAAAATTGCCATCGAATGATGCCTCCTATCGAAGATCGCTTCCATAAGTGCGGCTTCAAACAAACTAGGTGATTTAAGTCACCCTCTTTAGAACACTAAATATGCTTGTAATTAGGGTATTTAATAGCTTAGTTTGAGATATAAATTGCCATCAGGTGATGCCTCCTATCGAAGATCACTTCAATAGGTGCAGCTTAAATAAATTAAGTGTTAAATTCACCTTTTTTGGAAGCATGCTAAATATGTGTATGCAACCTTTTCAATTTATGATCGTAAGTAAAATCCTAGTTAAAACTAATTATTATAATTATGACTAGGAGTCAGGATCCATTTAAATGGATTCTGCACAATGGAGATATTTGATTAATTATCTGATTTTCAGCATAGATGTTGAATATGTAAGATCTTAATGATCTTACATTAGGTTTTATATGGTAATAATATTAGCCTTAACAAATGTTAACACATTGAGTAAGAAGAACTTATTGTGACAAATTGAGGTAGGAATTTAGCTGTTCCTTCTTAACCTTAGAAGATTGATCTTAGATCCTTGTGCTAGGACCACCCAAAGTACTTAGAATAGGAATTCTCCCAAGTGGTAGAAACCTATATTGAGTGACCTTTTGGTCACACCCTTGGAACCTTGTTTAGGATTCACCCCAATAGAGTCTGAATTCATAGCTTTGGTGATCCTTAATGATTAAATAGAATTGACTAAACCCAGATTATTAGTTAAGTATAGTAGTGTATACCCATAGTGCTTGATTACTTTAGTAGTATTCTGGATTGATTGATTCAATTTAATGTAGAACTATGTCTGTATTATATTTGGGAGTTTAGTAGGATATAATCTCACTTAGAATAAATTATCCAATCTAAGATTGTTATAATTAGGGACTTAGATCATTAGTTTGTTTGAATAAAAATTGCTATCGAGTGATGCCTCCTATCGAAGATCGCTTTCATAGGTGTGGCTTTAAACAAACTAGGTGATTCAAGTCACCCTCTTTAGAACACTAAGTATGCTTGTAATTAGGGTATTTAATAGCTTAGTTTGAGATACAAATTGCCATCAGGTGATGCCTCCTATCGAAGATCACTTCAATAGGTGCAGCTTAAACAAACTAAGTGTTAAATTCACCTTTTTTGGAAACATGCTAAATATGTGTATACAACCTTTATAACTGATGATTTTAAGTAAAATCCTAATTAAAACCAATAATTATAATTAGGACTTAGAGTTAGGATCCATTTAAATGGATTCTGCATAATGGAGTTATTTGATTTATTATCTAATTTTAAAATATTTTCTGAATTTCTAGATTTTAAAACATGTAGTATAAGAGAGATGAGCATGATGTATGAGTATTAGTGATGATTTATGGGTTATGGAATGTTGCATACATCGATTAAGGAATTTCATGATGCATCGACATCACAGTAAACTGTATTCCTAACTGGATGTATGCAGACATTGGACCGTATGACTCATAGCAGTTCAGTGATATATTAGTTGCATATTAGTGGCATACAGTATTATGACATATACAGATGCTTGACTTCAGTGGCATACCTCATAGTTTTACATGTTATTTACTCAGCTTAAGATCATACTATGTCTTTATTCTTTTTTAATATTCAGTATACCGTCAGTTTTACCTTACTTCAGTTTTATATAGTTTCAGATATTCTATTACTTTTATAGTTTTTCTGCAGCTCTGTTTTATGTAATTTAAATGTTAAGTAAATAATTAGAATTGCTTAGATTAGTTTCGATGTGTTAGGCTTATTATCTAACATGTGGTACTTTTGAGATCCGACAATTTGCTTGATCCAGAGCAGTTAGTGAAGCCAGATCAGGTGAATACTCAAGAGATCCAGAAGGAGTTCATGGAGCACTAATGGACTCTTCTCTAGCTTTACTATTTTGCTTAGTTTTTATTTACAATTCAGTACTTAGACTTTATTTCAGTATTATTTCAGTAAACCATTTGAAATAATTTCTGGATGTATTTACTTTTTTGTTTTGAGATGAATGTTTTTATTCAGTTTCTATAATGAATATTTCTAGATGTATGCTTAGCTTCTGCACTATATTTATATATTACTTATACTTAGTATTTTGATGTGATCAGTATACTGAAAATACTGATATTTTATAGATATATTGGATTCTTCAAATTGTATTTTAAATCCAATGTGTGTACTTATCTAATACTTAGGATAAGGATATTACTCTTATCTTAAGTATTAGCTCTCGACCCTCCTTTAGGGTTGAGTCAGCAGTAGTCCTTTAGTGTTAGTTTGAGTTATTCATGGAGATGGGAAATTCCTTCTCAAGTAGCGCATCGCTTCGACACCGAAATTGATTATGTTTTCACTTTTATGTGTGACGACGGGGCGGGGTGTTACAGGCCCGCACCGCGTCAACGGTCTCTGTCAACCCCGAGAGTGGGACCCGCTCGTACGCCCTATCATGCTAGGTGCTGCCACATGTCCTGTTGGGTCCTGCACCATCTGTGACTGCCTGCTAGTGGGTCCCTTCGTGCGCATATGTCCAACCTGATGCTGCCAAGTGTCTCTGGTGGGATCTGCCTGTCAGCAGTCACCATTTTATTTTATTAAATTCATTCTGATTAGATTAATTCAAATTTAAGTATCATTTATTTAATTGCATAATTATAGAAATTTTAATCATGTATAACTTTTAATCCTTAAGTCTAGACATATCAAATATATATCTCATTTTTCTTAGAAAAATGAGAGAAATATTATGGTAGTTTCAACTTTTTTGTATGACACCTATTTAATGTGGTAACATTTTAGGACCTCTCACACTTGTACCAAAATTTCCATTAGCTATAACTTTGTACATAATGACCCAAACCTAATCAATATGGGTCTCATTTTAATCGGGAGAGTGTCTAGTTTGCCATGATAGTATTAGTTTTGCTGTTGGACTATTAGTTTGACTAATCACATTTGGGTACCTCATTAATTGCCCTAATTAACATAAAAATTGAATTGACCATAACTTTGTCAATTGAACTCCAAATTAGGTCATTCAAAATGCTGTTTAGATCATAAAATCCTAACCAACAGTAAACTAAAATAAAATTAGAGTTTTGACCCTCTATAAACCCTAAGTTAACTAAACTATAGTACTCAGTGTGATATAGGAAAGCTATAGCCTCTGAATTTACTGAATTTGGATCTCAAACAGAAAAGTTAGGTTTTTGACCCCTCTTAACCTTAGAAATTACATAAATGCCCCTAATATTGGAACACTCATAACTTATCCAATAGATCTCAGATTTTAGCGTTCTTAGACTTTATGGAATCCTTTAATAGTAAACAATAATAAACTGTACAAATTTTTAGACTTTACTAGGTGAAATTACTAAATTGCCTCTTAGGTCAAATTTATTAGTTTGGACCTATATGACTCAATTCTCATCCAAATTGAGTGTAATTACTATCTATCTTCATGTTAGATAGTAAAAAATCAGTAGGTATCAAGAAAATCTAATTTGGAACTATAAATCAAAAAGTAGCTTTTTAGACCCTTAAGTAGGGGAAAAATGATCATTTTACCCAAAATTTAGGTTAAGTGCCATAAGTCTCAAAAATACCTTTTAAGCCATTAAAAATAATAATAAAACTAATTTAGAATCAATTTAAGTCTTAAATCCCATAATTTGAATAAATTGGCTAAAATCCCCCCTTAAAGGCTTAAATTCCATAAGTAAAGATAATGTGCCTTACTTAGTTAAAATTCATTTTTAATTTTCTTAAAAAGAACAAAAATAGCAAATGAAGTTAAATTGAATTAAATTCCATCAACTCCTAAAATCTCTTTAAGTCATTTCATTAAGAGCTCACTAGTAATCTTCACTTCACTTTAGGACCTTTCCCTAAGACTAGGAGTAGATCCTAGGTCAGACTTCATTCATTAGATAAAGTGCGTTATTCAATGAATGAAACTTTGGCTTTACTAATTTTTATATTTTCATAGTTTAATTATGATTATTTTATCTTTCAACCTTAGATTAAGAATAGGAGAATCATCCTATTAAATTTTATTTTGTTTAATAGGATTTGCCATAATCATTAGTTCACTTTTAAAATTAAAAAAACACCTAGATCCTTAGACTTTATCTTTGGATTATGTGTTTAACTCCAAATCATGGTGTTTAACTCATAATTCCTAGTTTTGTAGGTTTTGATCAGATCTTAGTCTAGAACGTCTAAGCTTATCAATTAGGTCATGTTGATTTCTTATTTAATTTACGTAGTTGACTATGATTTAATCATATTAGATCTTAGCTAGTCCTAATATTTTATAACATATAAGGTCATATTTTTAAGTTATACTCGATAGTAGAAATTAGAGTCCTGAACTTGTGTAACTTAGACTAGTTAGAATGGTTAATTAGATAATAATAATGTCACTATGTGTAGTAGAGTCCTTTGCTCAATATTGATTACTTATGCTCACACATTCCTTGTATTTTGTGCCTTAAACCTTGAACATGATATATAAGATAATATTGTGCATAAAATAAAAACTTAAAACAATTAGGACAACATTTGCATTGGGTTCAGTATTCAGGTTGATTCTGGTGCACATTTAACCTAATGGACAGCGGTAAGAAGAAATAAGGGATAACTTAGCATTACTCATTTAGGAGTATTGTGTTAAGTTTAGAACCCAAAAAAGTCTTGCAAGTATGCTTGACTCTTTAGCTGCTTCTGGACGTGTTCATAGGAGCAAAAGTAAAATAACTAAAATGAACTGCATTTGTATTTTCTGCCTACTTAGTAATATACCGTACTATTCTTCCCTAGCACTGAAAGGCTTGGAAGTTTCTATTCTGTCCAAGCCCAGAAAGGTTTTGGAAAAATTATGGGCCTGATTGGCCAATTTTTAATATGGCAGTTTGTACATAGTTATTTTTTATTTACCATTTTAATGATGCATGTTACTTCAATCAGCTTTATTTTACTTTACATACTTACTTACTTATATGATGTTAGTTTCTACTACTGCTTACTATACATATCATAGATATATTATTTATTTTTAATTTGTATATATCATATGATCATCAACATATTTAGGATTAGACTTTACCTTTAGCACTTTTCTTACTATAATTATATATTTTAGCTTATTTTGTTGAGGTATGCTTTTTATCTCATTATTTTATTTATAACTTATTACTTCCTTTGTATGCTTGTTGCTCCTATATTAGTTATTTTGTTTAGTGTAAGTAAATGGTGATATTAATAAACTTAAGAAAATTTATGAGTCTAAAATGTACTTAGACAATTGTCTAATAAGATTTTTTTTTTAATTGCTGGGGCCCTGACATTGTGAAACCAACAATGTCAGAATTAGATTATTTTGAGAAGTTTGGACCTGAAGAGGAGCCTTTTCTTGAGGAGGAGCAGCTGGGTGAAGTAGAAGCCACTTAGTCCTTTTTTTGCTTATTTTGTGAGGCTGAGAGATTTTCTATTTCCTTTCATTAAACTATTTATAATATTGTAATAATACAAATACCTTTAAATTGTGTTTTTCTTACTATATTATTTATTCTGAGCTGTATATTGCACTTTTCTTATGTATTGTTGTAAATTAGATGTACTATTTACTTATTTTGCTTCCATACTCTGAGTTTATATTTATTTAGTAATTGATTCATATTGTATGTATTATGAGCATATCTCTCCCTTAGTGGATTGTGGATTATACCTAATTTAATAATAAATAAGGGATTTGCCAGAATGGTACACCTCCCATTAGCTTAATATTGTAGATTTAGGGGCGGGGCGCCACAATTACTTTCCATAGTCTTAGGCTATGTATATTTTAGATTAAGAGGCTAAGATTTTCCTTTACTTACTATGCTATGCACTTTCTATTTTTAGTACTATACTTTACTTACTTACAGTTCATATAGAATGCAATATATGTTATTTTAATTTCATTTAAATGTTTCACTATTTTTCTTTTCTCTTTTTAGCATAATTTTTATTGAATATATAAATGTTTCTATTTTATTTACTTTCAAATATACTAGTAGTTTCTAACCTTATTTAGGATGATTTTCCCTTATTTTTTTGATTACAAGCTAGAATGATTATACATGTGAGTATTCTTACTCATCTTATTTTTAACTATTCTTCATTACAGTTATGTTTATTTTCCTTCCATACTAGTATGCTTTCAAATATTCCACTGCTTATATTAAATTATAAATTAGCTTGTGATATTCAATTAAACTTCTAAATGTTTAATCAATTTTAAAATGTGCTTAGACTATTTAGTCTAACTATTCTTTTTTTTTTCTTAGCTTTGTCCTATCATAATTAAATACAAAAATATGATAGATTAGGAGCATTATAATATAAGTGGAGCTGGACTTAGCACTTGAAGATCTTATAAAATTTACTTCCGTATTTTTCTTATATTTACTACTTGTGAGAGATTGATCTTTATTTTAATTCTCTTTCATTTCAAGGCATGTAATAATTTGCTAAATTTTTTGTGATGGTTTTACCTATTCTGTGCTGAGTTTATCTTCTTATATATGTTTGGATTGAATTAGTGGATAAACTTTGCATATTATATATGCACTTGTTCCTTATTTTTCATATTATTTCCATTACAAAATATACTTGGTCACTTGGCATTTAATGTTGGGTTAGTTTTCTTCTAACATAGTGTTAAATGCTAATGTAACACTCCAATGTTGAATTGAGTTCCTATTCAATATTGGGGTCGTTACAAGGCGCTCGGCCACAGAGATGAAGATCGACTCTCGACAGTGAGGAAATCGGTGCTCGATAATGAGGAGATCGACGCTTGACATGGAGAAGATCGGCACTCTCCACAAAAGAAATGCGGAGGGAAATTTTGGCTGAGAGAAAAAAAAATAGGTCTTCTCCTTAGGGTTAAATGAGAGGATAGCTATATAGCAGTCCCAAATTATTAGAAGCTTTATATTGCGATCGAGAGGCTACCAATTCTTGAAACTACCACACTTTGATCAATCACCGGCTGAACTTCAAAAATTAGAAACTTCAGACCGATTCGAGTGTCTCGACAAGACGAACACACACGTTCAAAAATCATTAAATTTAGATGAATATTTTATTATATATGAATTTTTAAATGCAAAAATTTTAAAAATTCATTACGGTTAATCCAGAGCTCAAAAATTGACAGAATTTGAAATATAGCACCCTCATTTGATGCATAAACTAAAACTATAAAAATTTATAAATTCTAATTTATATTGATTTTCTATCAAATTTTGAAGTTAAAACTTCAAAAATTAATTTATGATGATCCAGGATCCCAATTGCACTCAAACTTTCGCAATAAGATCCCCTTACTGCGCTCTTTCTAAAGGTATATTTATTTGATTTTTATTCGACTTAAATCGGGATATTGATTTTTCTCATAATATGATCAGGTTTAGGTATAATCAATATAGTAACAATTTTGAGTTGCTACAACACTCGATGGGGGTTTTGGTGCTATATTATCACATACCCACGACAGTTCGAAGCGAGCCTATCCCTGATGACTGAGCCCTCCCAGATCGTCAGGGGTCTACTCGGCCTGGGCTCCACTGTGCAGCACTGTGGAGCCTGACCGTATTGATAGTGGTCTAAGTTATCTCGAGCCTAGATAGAGCTTAACAATCACACATCGACCCCAGGAATGCTAATCGAGCACATTCTCTGGTCAAGAAGAGCTTTCCAACGTCGAGAATTGTAACGAGGACGCACTGTCGGTCCTTGACAATTATAGGCGACCACCGACCCAAGAGTCAATCAATTCGACTCGGGTCAGTTCGCTTATAATCCTAAGATCTTCTAAACTAACCTAGCATTCATCACAAACAGGATTGATGGCTAAATAAGCCAGAGGGAGATGAACAAAAGAAGTTCATATGAGGTACCTTTCACCGAGAGGTTTCGGTGGCAATTGTCGGTGCTGGAGTGGGAGTTGAAGTTCGGGTAATAATTGGTTCGCTTCCTTAGGGTTTCAGCTAGCTTTTGGGCACTCCAACACCAAGTTCCACCCACTGAAACACCGGGGAACACTACTGGAGTGTATTGATGTTTGTCGTCCTTGGATGGAGGGGGAAGAGGGATAATGAGCTAATGGGGGAGCTAGGAGAGTGTTGGGAGGTCAAGGTTAGCGTAAAGGAGATCCCAAAAGAATTTGAGAGGCTTTTATAGCTTGAGAGACCATTAAGTAGGTCTGGCTACGGCTATCAGGCACGAGACCGAAGGTCGGCCTCCCAACAGCTATTTAGGGATCCCCCGAGCTTCTTGACCCAAGTGGAGGTTCCCTCCACTAATGGGAAATCATTTTATATGGCTAGAGGTCATGGGGAATAGGTTGGACACGACTTGGTATGGGATATTCCTTTTGCTGGGCGCGAGCGATCGAGGACAATGTAGAACAGTGCAGGGTGGCCTCTCCGCCATTTGATCCCTGATCGAAAACGTTAAACATCTATGATTACGCGAATCGTAATGGCCGATCGCATATTAAATCTCGATCGTTGATCTGCAGCGCGATCTGACAGCCCTGCGTTAAACGCAACAGACGATCGATTAGAGTCGTCTAATCTGATCGTGGAAAGGTTGAGATCATTTGAATCTGGTGTTCCGTGTTCGTCCTGCCGCACAAGATTTGCGTGATTTTGAATACCAACGCTTAAATAAATCAGAAAATCGATTTAATTAATTAAATTCCTATAGTTCAATTTAAATAAATATAAAATTTGTATTTTGTGTAATATTTAAACGATACAAGTTCAAAAATTATGAAATTTGTACCCTTATCTAATTTTGATGAGCCGAACTCAAATATGTCCTCAGATTTTTGTTTTGAGGTCAAATTAATTTAGCTAACTTTTAAAATATATAAATCAATAAAATAATCAAAAAATTATATCTTTATCATTTAGTTCCAAATTTCCAGTTTTATGTTTTAATGGTGTTTAAAACATAATGGTGACAAGATTAGGGTTTGATAAGTCTATATTAGATAGAGTAACAACGTAGAGTTGTTACGCTGTATTGTAGTTGTCGTGGCTTCATATTTGTTTATGCCAGATCAGTTTTGTCATCGTTATGCTTGTTCTTAGGAATTATGGTGTAATATGTTTTTTAGCTGATTTGACTATGGTTTGTGACAATATGTGTTGTTGGCACAACTGTTGATTGATGGTTTTTTTCCGATGGTATCGGTGTGATGATGCATCATTTCTAGCAAAGTGGATTGTGACATTAGGAAACGAGTCCGATGGATACATTGAAATAGATTGGATGGAAGTGGTAATATGCTAGCATTTCACTTTAGGTGCTTAGATTTCATAATTAATGAATGATTGGAGCATATCCTAGAGTCTATGGAATCTAATTTATGTTATTCATTTGTCATTTATTTATTTTTGAGGCTGATCTCTTAAATTATATCATGAATCTCATTAATTTAGAGTTGGACAAATTTCTTTTAGATCATTTTTTGTTCATTTATTTTGTGCCTATCTTAATTTAGAGTTAATCATTTATTTAGACATTTAATATTATTATAAAATATCATGAAAACTTACTATAAACATAAATATAAATAAGTTGTCTCAATTTTATGATATTTAAAATTTAAGAGTTAGGTTTATAAATAGGAAATATTTCCATGCTTCTTTTATTTTCCGAGATCTGTTTATTTTTTGAACCGTCTCCGCACAGTCCCTCCCCAGTGTCCTCTCAGCTTTCTTCTTTTGGAGGCTTTAGAAAGGGAAACAACAGCGACCGAAGAACTCCTCCTCTTCCTCTCAAGCAATTTGGTGATCAAGAGAGTCGGTTTTCTTGCTTTGATCTGCCGCTTCTCTTCCACTGGCCTCTATTGGTACGGCAAATCTCAGTTTCTGCTGCCTTACCTGCTTTCTATGTTTAGTTTTTGTATATTGGCGTTTCAAGCTTTCAGGGTTTTTTTTTTCTCTCCCGATATTCTGATCCTATCCCGTGTGTTCGGTTTTTAAATCAATGACGATGCAGATCTTGTTTTAATACCATTTCGACGTTAATGCGATGTTTCGCAATATTAATGTGCGGAAATCTAGGTTTTTGTTCCGTTCGTCGAGTCGTTGGAGTAGAAATTTTGAAAGAGAATGCGTTTTCCTTTTTTTTGGATCTTGATTTGAAATTTGGAAGCTTTTTCAGGGGAATGTAGAAATCTTGCGTGGCAGATTTGGAAGAGCGCTAAGACTTTGTGGTTGCGGTTTATTTGAGTATGTGATTCTTTTGTGGCGAGTTATAGATCTGAGAAGCTCATCAGTTTTTTTGAAAATATTAATTTATTAATATTATTATTATTACGTTTGAAACTTTTCATTGAACTTCAGAGCGAAAGCAGTGTTCGGGATGACGAGGCTTTTTTATTAATGCGCAAACATCTTGATTTCTGGCCCCTTATTTTGTATTTTTATAGGAATTGGTGCCAAGATTTGGATCTGAGTGGCCCACATTATTGGATTCCATTCTTTTCCTTGAATTTTGTTTTTAATGTGTTATAACTTCGAGTGCTCTTCATCTTTTGCTGAGGCTTTCATAGGTATGCGGCTGTTCCTATCTTAACGTATCAGATGACCTAGGAGGAAAACGTGGATCTTGGCGTAGGGTTGCATTTCTAAAATATTGAAAGGAAGAATTTAATTTAATGTATTAATATAGAGCTCTTTCTTACGTGAATGCCACCATTTAGAAATGACAAAATGATAGTAAGTTTCTTCTTTACCAGTTGGACTTCATACATGTGCTGGTGGGTCATGTTTTATGGATTTTTGTTAGCCTTTATTTGTCAGGTGAAAACCTTGTGCTTAACCTAAATAATGGATGCCAATTATAACTGAAATTATCCTTCTTTTTGTTAAAAGATAATGCAGAACTTCATGCAAATAGAAGTGGCGTTGGTAATTTTTTCTTATATGTTTGATATGATCCTTTTGGTGAACTTATGACCACCCTTTATTCTGTTTTTTGATTTATTTATCTCTATGTGAAATCCAAACTCTCAGTATGTAAATGCAAGAGTGTAATTCATTGATATACCATGATGTAAGTTGGACCATGATTGTTGTATATGATTTGTCATTATATGCGTTTGTGGTTCACTTTGTATTTATTAATGGTGAGCCTGTCGGTTGAATCGTACTAATTGATGGCAAGTGCATCAAGTAGCATCATTTGCAGGTAAATTTTAATCTCGAATATAATCTGTAAAAACCTGTCTGTCTTAATGTTTCTCAGACTCCTTTTGTCTGTTGAGATTGAAGAACTCAGATATGGAGCTCTTTTTCTTATTTACTATCCCTACCTAATAAGCTATTCTCTCGTATTTCACATTTTAAATTCTGAATACAATGCCTTGTTTGTGTTGCAATTATTTCGTTATGCCCATGACTATGAATATTGAGGTGCAAACATTCTTTAGTTATTTCCCCTACAGAGCATTGTTGTTCTTGCAGATTGAATGGAGTTTGAATACTATGATTGAATTTGTTCCTTGGGTGCAGAAAGCGGTCTGTCATTTTTTCTTGAAACATTTGAAAGTGAAACTTGATGGGTTCAAGGTTTCCATCACATCAACTCAGCAATGGCCTGTATGTTTCTGGCAGACCGGAGCAACCAAAGGAGAAGGCTCCGGCAATGACTTCCATGGCCATGCCATACACTGGCGGAGATATCAAAAAGTCTGGTGAACTTGGAAAAATGTTTGACATTCCTGTTGATAGTTCTAGATCCAGGAAATCTGGACCAATCACTAGTGCTCCATCGAGGACAGGATCTTTTGGAGGTGCAAACAGCCCCTTCCCCAGCTCCGCTCCCTCATTTCCTCTTTCTCTCTAGCATAATTACTTTGCTTGGTATTCTTTAATGTTTCTTCTACTGCAGTTTCTGGGTCCGGTTCCTTAATGGTCACCGGGGGATCAGGCAGGCAGAAATCTCATTCTGGACCTCTTAATAGGCAAGGGGAGTCAGTGAAGAAATCCTCTGGTCCCCAATCTGGTGGGTCTAGGCAAAATTCTGGCCCGCTTCCACCAGTGCTTCCGGCTACCGGCCTCATCACATCTGGGCCTATTTCTTCTGGGCCGCTGAATTCATCTGGTGCTCCTCGGAAAGTTTCTGGTCCACTTGATTCCTCTGGATCAAATAAGCAGCCCAGTGGATGCCTAGCAAATAACCAAATGATTACAAAGCTTAGTCAGGATGATGATTATTCATTCAAGAAAAGCTTGCCCAAACCAATATTGTGGTCTGTGATCCTTCTATTTCTGATGGGTTTCATCGCTGGCGGATTTATTCTTGGCGCCGTTCACAATCCTATTCTTCTTGTTGTTGTTGTGGTTATCTTTGCTGCTGTTGCTGCACTTTTTTTGTGGAATTACTATTTGGGAAGAAAGGCCATAGTTGGATTCATTGCCCGGTATCCTGATGCGGAGCTTAGAACAGCAAAAAATGGTCAATATGTCAAGGTCTCGGGGGTATGTTATTCATTAAACTATCTTAAGGAAAAACTTGAATGCATTAATGTCTGCAAATGCAGAGCTTTTAGTTAGTGCTTATCATGACTTTTGAGGTTCTTTTAGGTCGTGACCTGTGGAAATGTACCTCTTGAAACATCATTTCAGAAGGTTCCTAGATGTGTGTACACGTCTACAAGCTTATTTGAATATCGGGGCTTGGACTCGAAGGCTGCCAATCCTAAGCATCGTCGATTTACATGGGGATTAAGATCTGTAGAGGTAGGTGCACTGTTTTCTTAATATTTGTATGAAATGAAGCGTATTATGGTATTATTAACAAATTTATACAGAGGCATGTTGTCAATTTCTACATTTCTGATTTCCAATCCGGGTTAAGAGCATTGGTGAAGACTGGCTATGGTGCAAGGGTGACACCATATGTAGAGGAGTCCGTTGTTATTGACATAAATGCTAACAATAAGGACATGTCTCCTGAGTTCCTCAGATGGTTGAGGGAGAGGAACCTTTCGAGTGATGATCGCATGATGCGCTTAAAGGAAGGGTAACCTTTTATTATTGATAATTCTTTTATTTTGTATTTTCATTGAATAATGAAAATGCTCTCTCCCAATGCTTATATCTAGTAAATGCGTTAAATGGAATTTGTTTCTTTCCATAATGCAATGATGTTTGAAGAAAAGTGCTTGCGCATTGCTGATTATTTTTTTGCCCTATCTTTTTTTGGTCATCCTCTTTCTTCTTTATCTAGGCAAAATTTCTTAGTTCAATATTTTTTCCATGGAGACTTTTAACATACTATACATTTAATATGCCCATATCATACAAGAAGACCAACTTTCTTGAGCTTATACTCATTTGAAGAATATAATTTTATAGATGGTTTGAGTATATATGGGATCGCAATATGCTTCGGTGATGAAAGTCAAAGAGGAACATTGTTCTGTGGCTATAAATTTTTTATACATTTTCTAATTATGAAATTGTTATCTATAATCATGCATCTAAATGCAATGCACATCAGCCACGTTGACCTTTTTTCCATGGTGTTGCATTTTTTCCTTTTCTTTTTTCAAGTACTTTGAAATATGCTGTATTTTAGGTACATCAAGGAAGGGAGCACTGTAAGTGTGATGGGGGTTGTTCAAAGAAATGACAATGTTCTTATGATTGTCCCTCCATCTGAGCCACTCACTACTGGTTGCCAGTGGACAAGATGCATATTGCCGGGGAGCCTCGATGGTATAATTCTACAATGCGATGACAATTCGAATATCGATGTCATACCGGTTTAGCACCAATTTGCCACTCGGGCCTTTTGCAGATGAATATATGAATATGATATATAGGATTTTGGAGGTAAGTTGTGGTATTCAAGTTGGAGATGATTTTTATTCCTTGGCTTGTATAGCTTTTTTTAATTATTTTTTCCCCTTAGTTGAGGTATTTTCTTCCCTTAGTTGGAGATGTGGTACCTTCTTTTAGTGGTCTTTGGAAGGTTTTGCTACAAGAATGTCTTTTAATTATTACTTGACACGGAAAAACCTTCTATACCTTTTTTTTCTTATGACTTTGTTGGGAAATTTGTGTACAAGTGTTGTGATATATATCTGATTTTGTTACTCTTGTTTAGTTGTTAGACCTTGAACAATTTTTGACTTTTGATTATTTGAAGCCTTGAGATGAATTGTCTTTATTTAGTTATGTTGTTTATAATTTCTTTCTTTGTGTGCTAGTTTATCATGTTGTGGCATTCATGGTTAGATGGGTATTGGCCTCCAATTAAGTTAACCACACTATTTGTTCATAATTTAATCCAAATACCTCGAGACTTTTTCTTTGCACTTGATTAAGCTCATTAAGGTAAGATAATATTATTTTATTATTTACTTCGCTAATATTAATTATTTTTATGTTTGAACTAATATTCTTCAATCTATGCCACATTATACTCCTAAAAGGTGGTTACATAATTTTCTAAGGTCTAGGAAACCAATATTCATGCTTGGGGTCAATTAATTACCATTAAATAATGTTCAATGGAGATTTATCAATCAAATTTCAAAACTTTATAATTAGGTTCCCCATATTTTTATCAGTCTATAGTTTAATTTTCAACAAATTTGGATAAGTAACCATTGAAATATTTCACTAACTTTTTATATATTATTTTTTACAAAGTTGAGATTAATATCTATTATTATTGGTTACTTAAAATTGAATGTAGCAGAATATTCTTTCTCAAATTGCGTGGGTCCGCGGGTTAAATGGTGACTTGATAACACCCGACTACCCACCACTGGCAACACGATACTAGTTTTCTCTTGACGGATATTCCTCGACTACAAGCCTTGATAGTGTCCATTCCTCTAGCTAATTAGAGAGCTTCATACCACCTTAATTGCTTGTTTAAATCTTAAAATGTTTTTGCTATGACGGTGCATTTATAAAGTCTAAAAGCTCCATCAATTAAGTTTAAGTTAGCTGGATGGGTGCTCGCTCAGGCTCACTCTACCTCAGAAATCTAAGCTTTACTATGTTAAGTAAATCACATCACAACAAGTGTCAACCGAGCTCCATCTTAATCTCAAATTGTACACCATGCCAAGGCGCGTTGTTTGAACCTAAAAGCTATATCAGTGGGGACCTCTAAGATTAGAAGGGTCACAATCAAGGCTTTATTTAAACCCAAATTAGCATACCAAGGCGCTTTGATTAACCTAAAAAGCCATATCAATAAACCTTCTTTCGGTCATATGGGATTAGATCCATGGTTCTTTAGTTACATGTATGTTTATCGATTTAGTAGAAGCTGATCACCCCCGGTGCTGCATAGAGCCTCAATAATCTTAGAGATGACTTCAATAGAAGATACTCTCTAGAAAATGATTAGTAAACTAAGAATATAATATAAAGAATGTGACAAAAACAATTCAACAAACAATTTAAAAATAATAATGATAAAAATATAGAAATACTATTGCAAGAACATGCTAGGTCCCCAGCTAAAAAAATAAAAAGATTTCATGTTAGACAAATTATCTAAATATATTTTAGACTGATAAAATTATTACTAAAATCTAAAATATCACAAATTATCCCAAGCAATTTAGGTGCAACAAGTAATCAACAAAACAAAAAAGTTATAAATACGACATTTTTAACTTTTAACAAAAATGTGGCAAGTAAAGTAACATATCTCAAATCCAACTGCTGTCCAAAAAGTTAAGCATATATGTATATAAAGGCTAATATAAGTATAAAAAAACATTCATAAATAGATATGATCAAAGCTAAATATGTTGAATATATTGATAAAATACTAAAATGTATATAACTATGCTAAAAATCTAGCATCCTAATATGCATAGATATATAATATGCTAGAAAAATCTATTGAAAACATGAATAAATAGAAAATACTGCAAAATAGTAAACTGAACTGAACTGAACTAAACTGTAATTTAGTATGCCTAGACTAGCTTGCTATAATAGTAACTGACTAAACATAGCCATTGAACAGAAAGTTTCACAGTATTATCTAGACTACTCATGGCTAGATCCAAGTCATCCAGACCACTCTTGGTTGGATCCGAGTCGATTATAACACAACAAGAACTAAGGAAGCATATTAACTAGAACACACTCCACTAAATTATTATCTGAGTTTTAAGTTAACTGATGTAATGATGACATATTTTACAAAGTTAATATGGAATATTCATAAAATACCCCATATCTTAACTAACTATGCACAAGGCAACAAAGCTCAAACAATAAGGTAAAGCAGAACATTCAAAGTAAGGATTTAAGTAGTAATCTAATCAAGATCTATGACATTTTTTATTTTCTAATTTATTCGTTCTAACTATTCTGAGAATATATAAGCTTAGGATCCCCAATATCATACTATCTAGTATAATCTCAGAGTTACGGTCCTATAAGGTCAAACATTAGAACTAATCAAGTTTTATTCTAAAATCAGACAATATCCCTCATAGAAGTTAAATAAATGAATCATTCATCCTAATTGATGGATTTCATAATCCCAAATCATTCTTGATAAAATAAATCAAGATTTAGATGTTAAGAGTTATAACTCTAACAAATGGTGTTTAAACCTCTTAATCCAATGTGCTAAACATCCAAGATCTAGGTTATCAAAAACTAAACTCACAAAAACTAAACTCTCAAAAATTGTAAGTTAAAGGAAATCTTATTGAGGATAACTAGACTTAATAAGACAAGGAATTACTAAACTAAATAAAAAGGACAACTAATCAAAGAACAAAAGATAAAATAACCAGTCTTCAAGTCTAAAGCTAAAATTTAAGCTAAAATCTCTAACTTGTAGATTTAAGACACAATCTATTGAGTAAATCCATTACACAATAGAACCAAACAACTAGAACATTGAATATATATTTAACAAGGAGATGATGAATTCTCTTCACCCAATAACTTATGCAATTCCCTAAGCCATTATTAGGGTTTAGCCAAAAAAGGAGTTTACAAGTTCAAAATAAGTCTAAGCAGATCATAGACGCTTTATTAGTCTTATTTAAGCATTATGAAAGGAAATGTGGATTCTAACTCCACATTTACTCATTTTAAGATTAATTTAGCTTAATTAGGGCAAAAACTAGGGCTTAGAACAATAGAGCTAATAATGAGTCAAATTGACTTTAATTAGGTTTTAAACACTTTACTTACTGATTTTAAGGGTAACAGACAAGTTAAGAAGTTCTAATTGCACTTAAATCAAGAACTCAAAATTACCAAAATACCCTTTAATAAGGATCAAAAGTTGACTTTAAGATCTAAGGTTCCAAATTGAATCTACTCAATGCCAAATGATTTCTTATTGGCTAAGGAGAATACTAACAACTTAAACACTGAATTTGGTTAAGAATTGAACTTAATGAGCACAAATTAAGGTTTAGGCTCATTAATGAGTGATTAGCAAATTAAATTTAGAAAAATATAAACTTAGACTATGATTAAGTTCTACATTATCTAAGGAGTCATTAGACACCTTAAACAACAGAATCAGAGCACTAATGATTTAAATAGTTATTAATAAGGATTTTGAGTGATTAGTAAGTGATTAACAAAATTAAGTTTAGGAAAATATTTTTAACTCAATAATTATGTTCTCCTATATCTATTGAAGAGATAGAGACCTTAATTATGAAATTTGCCTAAGGATTATGCTTAATATTCATTAATCATTTTTTTGGTGTAATTTGGGTTTAATTAAGAAAATTAATTATAGAAGGCTAAAATTTTTTGTAGATTAGGATTCTACATAATTTTTTGATTAAAATGATATATTGGATCATAGAAACTGGATTTGAATTGACTAATTTATTTTATTAATTTAAGTGAAATTTTTCTATTTATTAAATCATAGGGTTTAGATTTTCCAAATAAATTTCTTGAAGGAAAGTAAATCAGAATAATCGAGTTATTTAAATAATTCGATCAAAAACCTGAGGGCCGGGCTAACCCGACCCACCACTGTTCTTTGCCTTCATGGGAGAATTATTCTGAAACTACTGGGTTTAGATTTGACCTAAAATTCTAGCTAGCCAGACCTCCTCGTGATTAGAGCTCAATTAACACTCGTTCCTTGCGATAGGATGCATCGAATGCGCACAAAATCACTCTGGGGGGAGACCGGGGTCAATGGGATGTAGGATGCCCTAATTTACCTTAATTGGTTTTCTAAGGTTTACTATGGGGAGTGAATTCTCCCCATAGACGCAACCATTTGCACAACTCTTGATCTCGACACATTCAATGTGTTGAGACACAGCGAAGCCTCATCCTAGCACACTAGAATGCTAGGATGCTGGAATCTTACTCGGGCCCAGTACTGTCAAGTATTGTCACTAACAGACTGTAAATACACGTCTGCGTTTGCACGCAAGTGTGCGTGGTCTGAAGTAATAAGTGGATAATGCTAGTTTTCGGGATTTATCGAACTACAAAGAATTGGTTGTTTTATTACTAAGGTTTATCTATTCTCACTAATGTTTAAGCTATGATATAATTGATTTGAGTTGGTTCTGAACTAAGCACAATAATCCCTAAGTAGAAATTGAATTAGATAAAAGAAAGAGGAGAGTAGGTTCATCCCATATGTTATGATAAGTTACAAATGCATGATGATTCCTCAAGTGTAGTCTTTTATTTACAGTAAATTAAATCAAGTGCACTTTGTTCCTCCTTGAGTTTTATCTCAAGGTTTCACAAGTTCAAATCTTGTGCACGAAATGAACACACAGTCGGTTCTATTTTGGCACAAAGATTCTTATAAGATTTTAAGTTCTTAGTTTTCATCTTATATCTTGATCAAGGAGATGAAGATTATTAAATTTTTAAGATCTTGTAAGCATTGATTCCACTAAGAGCATCACTAGCATCGCACATAGTTGAAATGAGGGATTTCATATATTGGGCTTAATGACCATGTCACCTCATTCATGAGCACACAACTATTTCTTTCCCTCCCTCAATTATGTTGAGCTAAGGGGCTCAATTAGTGGGTCTTAGAATCACATGCATCAACACCTTAGTTGAGCTTAGATTAAGGTGCACTAAGCTCAAGAACTTTCTCACATAATTCTAAGCTTTTATGCACTCATAAATCTAGCATCTAACCAAATGTGAGCTATGGAGTACAAGACAATTTAGTTATTGAGTTCATTAGTTAAATTCCCTTAATTCACAATCAAAACTAAAGTAATACTAAGCATTTCTTGAGCAAGGCATTGAGTTCATACATTTTATTGATACTTGAAGAAAATTTCATACAATTAAAATGTAACTATCAAACACATGAGATTACCCCAACCCTCCCTAAGAGAGATTTAGCTATCCATTACAAAAGAGATGAAAAAAAACACATACATAGATAAAGACCCTTTCATGATCAACTAAGAAAAGAAATTATAAAAGAAGAGTTTAGAAGATACTAAGAACGTTCCTTAGAAGTTCTCTGGATCATTCTTCTCCTTCTTGAAGTTCCTGTCTTAGGTCGCTAGTGCTGCCTTCCTTCTTCTTCTCCTTGGTAAATTGGCTCTTCCACCCTTGGGGAGTTCCTCTCTTCCACTATGCAACATTTCTTCTTACTTAAGTGATTTGGGCAAAAATTGGAATCCTCCTCTAGTCAAGAGGAGTGATATATATAGGAGAGGGGCTGCATTCTTCTACTTAAGATTTAAACCAGCAATTCCATTAGAAAATTTTGAGCAACGATGGCAATAATCTCAATTGATGGTGAGGTGACCAATATCTTCATTTGTTTAGCCAATACATCACCTCATAAGCCTCATTTTCAATTAAGAACATAGCAGCTGCAGAGGGAATGATGGCTGGGACAAGATGCTAGTTGGGGGTCTTGTCTCAGCTGCAATAAATACATTTGCCAGATAAAACTGCGGCGGGCCGCGGCAGCGCGCTCCGGCGCGTTGCGGCGTGCAATGGCTCATGCAATTTTCGCTAAGTGTCCCGTTGCCGCGTGCTACCGCGTCCATATTTCGCAAAGTCACCCGCTGCAGCGCGCTACCGCGCCCGTGGTTTGCAAGCTGAACCACTGCAGCGCGTTGCCGCATCTGCATTTCGCAAAGTCACCCGCTGCAGTGCGCTACCGCACCCGCGGTTTGCAAACAGACCCGCTGTAGCGCGCGATAGCAACCGCAGTTCACAAATGGACCCGCTGCGGCGCGCTACCGCGCCCGCAGTTTGCGAATGGACCCGCTGCAGTGCGCGTCAGCGTATGATTTTGCAAAATGACCCGCTGCAGCGCGCGGCAGCGATTTCCTTTGAATTTTTTTGGAAATTTGCATAAATGTCTCAGAACTCTTTTGGATAAGCCATTTTTCTAAAAAGATAGATAAAATTTGTTTTTAAGAGCAGTTTGAAGATCATAAATGAATGAAATTTTCCTTTATTTTAGATATAATTTATGGATTCATCATACTCCTACATTTAAATTCTTGCTCATTCCTTGAGTAAGCTCAAAATGATATTTTTTCTATTTTGTAGGTATGATAGTCAACCAAAATATCAATTTAGAATAAGTGAAAGTTAAGGCATGTACGTAACAAAAATGATTCAAATCATTTGGCACTAAGATGTTCTATCCTTAAATATAAAATAAGGTTAATTAATTAATCTCCAAGTATTTGATTTTTATACTTGGCACTTGGTGATGGGTAAAGTTTCATGGGAAACTTGGACTAGAGTGGTAGTGAAAGACTCAAGAGTTTTGTGCTATATGTACTCTTTCTTATGAATCACAAAAATAAAAAGATTAAATGAGAGATATTTTTTTTTCATCTTTTATCATTTTGATCATTTGGGAGAGATATTTTTTATCATCCCTTTTTAATATTTTTTTTCTTTTCATTCTTAAGAAGAGATACTTTTCTTCATCCCAATACACATCTTTATGATCATGAAGTCCTACGGGAGCCTAGTACACTCTTTTAGAGTACTTACCATAATCTCTAGTCTTTAGTCCAATATCTTCCCCCATACTTAATTCATAATATTACTTTAAATTTTTAGAGATAGATTATCCTTCATTTATTCCTTAGTTAAAATGTTTTAATGCTCATAATGCATTTAATCATCTTTTTGTTAAGCACTCCTTTACTTTATATCAAATTCCTTATTGATATTTTGTGACTTTCATTTTTTTGAAAAATTCAAAAAAAATATGTCATTTAAGAATACCAGAAAAATGAGGGAATATGAAAATTCATAAATTACGATCTCAAAATAAAACACACTAAATAAAAATACAAGGAAAACACAAAAAAATATAAAAAGAAAAATACAACCTATTTAATTTTCGTTATCCTCCTCTTCCTCCACCTCCTCCACGTACGCGATTTCGCAAGGATAGCGTGTCTCCGGAATGGGGGCACCAATAGGGGATCTAGGCAACACAGAGGGATCTGGTCCACCCTGCAAGCTCCAATCCTTAAATATCATCCAGAGGGCTTCATAAAAGTCAGACTGAAATCGGCGCTGCTGGATGAGTTCTTGTTTAAAAAGCTCTATGTTGGTGGCCAGGGCCTTGCTAAGATCCGCTTGCTGATTGTGGAGACGCAACAAAAGCTTATTGGTGAAGCGTTGGCCGGACGGCGCGGATGTTTCCCCCTGCACGCCCCTTCTCTTCTTGGGCAGCTTTCATTCACTTGCCTGAGCATTCAGATTTGATGGATTAAGGGCGCAACCGGGGGAACGATGGCATCAGAGGAGAGGATTTTGACCTCTTGGGCCTCGCAAAGCCCTGATATCGAAGACCTGAAGGCCAATATAGCGCAGGGACCCTTGAGAGCTTTTCAATGCTGCTAATACTCGAGATGCGAATCTCGCCCGGCCTAACCAACGAGCACAAGAGGAGTGCTCGGGTACGGGTCACTTTAGTCAAGTGACTCGTAGGCATGACAAAGCTAAAATGAAGACTAGCCAAGCACTAGTTTTGTAGAGTATGTCCTAGCTTAGTCTGCCTATTTAGTTTTAGTTTTATTATAGAATTGACTCGGACCTTGCTCTATGGATGCCTAGGATGGATACATGTCTTATTCTATGAGTTCAACTCGAACCTAACTCTGCGGATGTCTAGGATGGACACATGTTGAACTTTTAGTTCAGAGGCCCTGTAAGGCCTATTTCTATTATGGCAATACTATATCTTAAGCTTACTCCTACTTTAGTTAAGTTTTCAATATTTGGTTTGCTTTGCCACATGCTTCAGTGGCCTTACTTTAGTGCTTGGTTTGCTTTGCCACAGGTTTCAATGGCCTTACTTTTTGCTCGTTCATGCATTTAATTGCTTTTTCTACATGCTTTAGTGGCCTTTTTCATATCAAATCTGCATGCTCATATATATGCTCTTATTGATTTATATTGAATATTAGCATGTTTAGGATGCTAGATTGGTATGTTTATTTCAGTACTTGTGTTCTTTATATACTCAGCATGTATCCATGTGATCATAAGCATGTTAGGAGCAGATTTCTTTCAATAGTTGCACTTATTTTGCTTTTAGTCTCACCATGTTTAGTTACTATTTTGTATGTTATCTTTACATACTTGTTGAATAGCTTTAAAGTGATTAGTTTATGGCTATCCCATTCTTTGTAGCTTGTAGCACCTTAAAATGCTTGCATATTTAAAACCCTTAAATGTAATATCTTAAATATTCAGTTTACTTAAATAGCCTAAAATGTACTTAGAAAATTGTCTAACTGTAACCTTTTTCTTTTATTGACTAGGGCCCTAGCATTTGTGATACTGACAAATATTAGATTTGGAGCTGTTCGTAGGCAGTGCTGCAAGAGAGGAGTTGGTGCAGGAGGAGAATCTTCCTACTACTGTTTAGATAGATTCTCATTTTCTTGCAGTGAGATTGAGAGATCTTTATTTTCATTTAATTCAGTTTGTAGTAATTAAATTCTGAATGTATTTACTTTCTGCACTTTGATCTGAGTTACTGTTTCTCTTACTCCTATATACTTTATGTATTATGCTAGGATGTTATATTATACTGTTTTCTTGCTTATGCCACTTTGATTTGTACTGATGTATGTTTACCAATTCTAGGTGACAAGTCCTTAGCTTAAGGTAGGTTGGGTCCTACCTGACTTTACTTAATTTGGGAATTTACCATAGCTAGAGCACTGTGCTCCCCGTGATTATGCTAATATCAGTATTAGTGTCGCCACAGGAAAGTACGGGGCCCCACAACTTGGCACCTGATCAACTATGACATACTTATGCATGTTATGCCATCCAAAATATGCATGAATCACATGACTGAATCATCAAGTAAGTACTGAATGCTGTATACAATCAAAAGTAGAAAGCATAAAAAGAATATCCCTTTTTTGTAATCTATTTAACCTAAATATGAATATCCATTTTTAATATTAAGACATCAACAAGTATTAGCCTAACCATCAAGCTTAATAGATCTGATCAACTATACAATAATTAATTTAATTTATAGATTAATCTTAATAATTCTATTTGGAATTATATTCAATCAAGCAATCTCAACAATTCTTCTAGTTCATCTTAATAAATTGACCAATTATACATGTTTAACATCTTAAGCTTGTATTAGAGCTGAATTATTGAGAAATTAAACCTAAGCTAATATTAATCTATTCTTAGAATTACGTTATGGTTCTAAGGAATAACTATGGATTTAGACTTAAGAACTAATCCACAAATTAGGATTCTAAACTAAGCAAAGAGCTAAGGCTTAAGGACACTAAAAGGCTCAAGGATTCTAAATATAGAATCCAAATAATCAAACTTAAGGTTTAAGGCTAAATATTCACAAATATGCTTACTAGGAAGCTAACCAAACTAAATTAACATCATCACTTAATAAGAAAGGCAACCAAGGAAAGGGTACTAAGCATTCAACTAAGTTTGAATGTAACCTTAAAGGACTAAAGGTTAACTCTTAAGTCATAACATATGAATTAGCACTTAAGAATTCTAAGGCTAAAGAAAACTACTACTTAGCATGTAATATCACATACTAAGCATAGGCTAGCTAAGGATCAAGGATCCTAAAGGTTCTACACTTAAGTGACATTCATCACTTAGGGAAGCTTAACTAGTTAAGTCACTATAAGACTTAACCAAGGCTAAAAGATAATTAACACTTCTAATTCAATGGATTAGAATCCAGAGGCTTGGCATCAAAGAACTAAAGTTCTTTGACCACTTAAATAATAAGGATTTAAGCTAGAGGACTAGCTAAAGCACCATTACTAGACTAAGTTTAATAATGAAACTAAGGGATTGGCTACTACGCTATATACATGAAATTACACTTAAATGCCATCTCCATTTAACTATGTGTAGTCTCACCCTAAGGAGGGATTAGAATGAACTAATAATAGAATTAATTCATTCTAAGGCTTCTACCACTAAATAGATATTCATCTCTTGCTAATGGATTCTCCTAAGGCAACAAGGGTAAATACCCAATTTGGATACTTAACCTTAAAATGCATGGGGAAAGCAAAATCATCAAATGGTTCTAAAGATTACTAAAGACTACCCACATAAGCCATAAACTATGACTTGATCAGGGTAAGGGTTTTTCTTAATCCAATTGAATAAGTACTAAAAAGTTTAAGAAAATTTTGAGGCTACAATCATAAGTCATAATTCATGCCCTAAGTCAAAATTCCAAATCTATAAATAACAAAAATTTAAATTAAATATTGGGAATAAATTCTTTATGTCGTAATGAGCAACTAGAGACTCTAAACAAGACAT
Source organism: Gastrodia elata (assembly GCA_016760335.1). Classification (NCBI taxonomy): domain Eukaryota; kingdom Viridiplantae; phylum Streptophyta; class Magnoliopsida; order Asparagales; family Orchidaceae; genus Gastrodia; species Gastrodia elata. The sequence continues at coordinate 1,506,386 of CM028681.1, read as the reverse complement.
CCAGGCAAGGAAAAGTTGCTACCTAACATGATAATTAGATAAGAGATGAATTTCATATTTAAAAATCACCACTATATTTACACAATGCATGATTTCATTAAAACATATTTTTATTTTGGTATCATTTTGCATTATTAGGGTTATGTAGTTATCAAAATACAAAAAATATGAAGTTTAAGCAAAACAGGGCAATTCTGTGTGCTACGGTGCGCTGCAACACTTGCCTGGTTGAGAGCCAGGCGCTATGGTGCGCTGCAGCGCTTTCAGGTGCTACAATGCACTATGTCGAATTTTGGAGCTACAACATGCTGCAGCGCTTTCAGGCTCTATGGATCTACGATACTAAACATCCCGAGGTGCGGGTGTTGCGGCATGCTACAGCGCCAGATTTCCCGAGACGCAGGCGCAATGGCGCACTGTAGTGATTTCCTAGCTGAGAGCCGGCGCTACGGCATGCTGTAGCGCTCGACTATAATTTTGCATGGACGAAGAATGGAACGTCTCCTCTATTGCACCCAAATACTCTTGATTTAGGAAACCTCAAGTGTAGTGCCATATACCGATGGAAATGTCTTTTTGAGACCTTTTCATTGGTACCAAAGTTGACACAAAAATATCATTCTAATGCTACAAATAGTGATGCCTTAGGTGCATATGCAAGTTTTCTCACCACGCAACACATTTTTTCTTCACTTAAAAATGGAATCTGATCGAGCTCTATTGAGCTAGATCGCTCTAATGCAAGTTCTTGAAGAAATATATTAAGCATACACACGAAATGAAATAGTCATTGGATCACCCAATGAGGGAAAAGGAGGGTACAAGGGAAGTATTGGAGAAGTACCTTGGCTTGCAAAAATGGAGATTTCTTCAAGGGATCCTTGGGAGCTTGAGAGCTTGAGAGTTCCTTCAGCAGCTGAGCAAAAGAATGGGGAGAGAACAGAGGGTGTTCTAGTTTTAAGGAAGATAAAGGAATGGATTCAACATGAGCTCTCCCATCAGCAGCATGGAGGAGGAAGAAGCTTTAGTTATTAGAAAATGGAGAGGGAGGAGGGCTGAGGCTCCAAACTTAAAGGAGGAGAAGGTATGGGCTAGGAGAGGGGGATGGCAGGGCAGCAAGCCCTCTCCCATCAGCATGGGGAGTAGAGGGACTTGCAAGCACATGATGAAGAAGAAAGGGGTAATGCACAGAACTTGAGGAGAGGGGAGTGGGTCCCAGCACAGAAGAAAATAAAGGATTCAAATTTTAATTAATTATTTTCTAATTTAAATTAACACATTTTTTAATTGAAATTAAATGAATAAATAGGCTCCAAAAAATCCCAAAATTCACTTCTAGCTAATTCTAAGGTGAGGAATCCAATGACGAAGTCGAATTTTGATTTCGAGAATTATTTAATTATTCTATTTTTAGGGTATTTAAATACATTAAAATATTCAAGAAAATCTGGCGACTTCAAAATGCCTCCAAAACATTACCTCTAGCTAATTTGGGGGTGACGAGCGCGATGGAAAAGTTGGATTTTGATTTTGAGATCAGAATAATTATCCAATTTTTCTTAATTATTTAATTAGCCAAAATTATGGTTTGGTCCGATTAATTCCCAAATTCTATCAAAACTTTGTGGTTCGCTTATAATGATGATTAAAGAGTAATGAAAGTGATCTAAGACTGTTTAGACTAGGTTTAGCCTAAGTAACAACCATGAGTTGTTACATTTCCATCATCCCAATCACACAAGGGCCAATTGAAAAAACATCATCTGAATCTGAATGCGCGCTAAACTATGAGCTATGTGACAAGCTCATTTAGCTTCGTAGCACTTTACCTTGACTAAATCAAGAGTAGACACATGTAAGCTAAGAAACACAAATTTAGCTCCATGGCTCACCCTAAGTTTATGTGAGGTTCTAGAGAGCTAAGAGCTATGGGTGATATGATATAGCTTATTTAGCCTAGCAGCTCATTTCCTTATCTAAATCAAGAGTTGATGCATGTGAGCCATTGGTGAAATCCAATTTGATTCCACCAATGGCTCACATGCATCAACTCATAAGCTAATTATCACATGAATGTCTATGTGGTGAAATTGAACCTTCTAGTGTTCATTTCAGAGCACTAGACAAGATTTAGAATATTTTGTAAGATCCACTAAAGAAAACTAAATCTCTTGATTATGAAATGAGAAATTAATCCAATTAACTTAATATGAAGTTGATAAGAAGACATTTACCTTGCATAAATTGAAAGTGAGCTATGGAGCTCAGAGAAGGATGACATTCCTCATGGCTTGAATGCTCAAGCAATTGTTCAGGGTTCTGCATGGGCCATTTTTGCATGGTGAATGTTGTCACGAATATTCACAGCATTAACGCTCAAGCATGCACAGCCTTAGGACAAGGCAATCAATGAGCTCTATAAGATTTTTATAATGAAAATATCTATGCATAAATTTATATAAGGAATCATAAATTTCCAATTCTTTATTCACATAACATCCAAGCATTCAAGATTTAAATAACATTCATTGATATAGAGAGTACATCACATTACATCCATATATTCTTACATGCTCATGCCCAACCCTCCCAAGGGGGTTTTGGCTGCCATTAGAATAAAAGTACAAGGAAAGTGACAAGAGATGCTAAGCCCTTACATATCTTTAATAAGAAAATAAAAGAGGTAAAGTAAGAGTACAATACTAGGGAACAATTGTCGCATTCATCTGGATCTCTCTTCTATGGATCTCCATAGCTTCTTGCTCTCTGTTCTTCTCCTCTTCCCTTGGTTGTATCTTTCTCCTCACTTGGGTATGAGACTCTCCTCAATAGTTCTTACAATAGCACTCAAGATCAAGAGCTCATAAACTAACATTGGAAATCTTTTCTAAGTCTTCAATCCTTACTTTTATAACCCTCAAATAGCCTCTCAGCATTTACACAACCAACTATTTTCCTTCTTGAAAGTTAAAATTGTATTTAAGTTTATTCTTTTATTCTATTTGTAATGAGGAGTTTTAATGCAAGCATTTGATTTATGCTTTGAGAAATAGGAAAGAATTAAGTCCATTGATCTTCCCAATGCTGACTAGAAGGCATTTTCCCAAAGTATAAATATAACAGGTGCTACGACATGCTATGGCGCCAAGTTCTCGGCCCGTATGCTGCTACGGTGAGTTATGGTGCCCAGCTTTCAGGTTAAGTCCATTGCGGCGCTCTTGTAGCATGATGTAGCGCATGGTTTTCAGGATTTTACCTGTTGTAGTACATTGTAGTGCAGAGCTCTTGGGTTTATGTCTGCCAGGGCATGCTGGAGGGCTTGACTTTCTGAAAGTATCTGCCATGGTGTGCTGTAGCGCCAGGCTCTCGGGAATTTTCTGCCTCGGTGCACTGTAGCTCTTAGCTTTTGGGAATTTTTTGTCATGGCAAGATGTAGCCCCTAGCTCTTGGGTTTATGACCGCTAAGGCATGATGCGGTGCCTTGCTCTCAGTTTGTGTCTGCCAAGGCGCACTGCGGTGCCTGGCTCTCAAGCTATGTCCATGATGGAGCGTTGTAGCACGATGGCGCGCTGTATCGCCAATTTTCACCCATTTTCTCTTTTTTCCAATATAGAACTCTTCTTTCTAAAATGTCGCAAAAACACACATCAAAGCACAACTAATACTATGAAAAAATAACTCATAATACAAAATTACCTATATTTGTTGGGTTCATCACACCCCCACACTTAGCTTCTTGCTTGTCCTCAATTAAGCAATAAAAATCTTCTTAAAATATTTTGAGAATTAACATAATCTTGCTCTCAATTGAAATAGTTATGAAACTCTTCTTGTGAGTTAATGTTCTTTTAATAATGAAATGATTGATCATGAGTAACCTGCATCAGTCTTTGGTTCAATATTTAGCTCTTTCCATTACATTTCCTCCTTTTCTCTTAGAACTTCGTATGACTTCATGAAAGGGTATTTTGGATAACTTTTTAGCTTGCTAAGTTTAAAGATGGAGTTTTTAAGAATTTTTCTAGCCTATATGTGCTTCTTCTTATGAAATGAAATGCTTTTTGATTTTAGAAAGATAAATTTTTCTTCATCCAAATATGTTTTCTTTTTGCAAGAGAGATAAATTTTTTTCATCCCAATTCTTTCATTTTTTCTTGCTCAAGGGAGAGATAGTTTTCTTCATCCCACTTTTTATGCTATGTATACATTAAGTCCTACAGAAACCTGGCATATTCTTTATTTTCACCAATCTTTTATTTGTCTCTCACAAGCTTGGTTTTCCCCACATACTTAATCTCATTAAGTCACCAGTTTTTGATAAAAATTTTGAGGTATTAGCTTCAAGCTGGTTCACTGTTATCTAGACATTTGATGATCACTCACTTTCTTAATCACATAATTGTTAAAATACTAAATGTATAAGGACTTTGTAACATATCAATCAAATTCAAAAGCCTAATTTGTAATGAAATGGAAACTCTCAAAAAGATCACATGAAATTCATTAAAATTTTAGCAAGAGGCTAAAGCAATGATTGAGACAAACTAAATATAATTTTTAAGTAAAAGAAATAAATAAAAGAAATGAAATATTACAACCTGATTATTTTTAATCATCCTCATCATCATCATCATCATCATCATCATCATCTTCTTCTTCTTCTTCTTCTTCTTCTTCTTCTTCTTCTTCAAACTCTAGCCAAGGAATAGTTGGGGGTTCAAGTACAGGTGGTGGTGGAAAAATAGTGTCACCTGGACCACCGTGTAAACTCCAATTTGCAATCATACTTCTAAGAGTTGTGTGAACGCCTTGGATGTATTTGTATTGCTGATACACAATGATTTTGCAATATTTCAGAGCCTCTTCCACACACTTACCGGCATGCTTTTGATATACCGCTAACTTATGAATTTCTTGTTGGTGACTTGTGTACTCTGAGTGTTGGCTTGTTGAGGTTGAAGCTCCTTCATCCTCTCAGTGTTGCCTCTTCTTTTTCTTTCCCCCCCGTATATCTTGGATGCATAGTCCGGAAGGTGAGAGGTACACGGGCGGGGGGGGGGGGGGGGGGGGGAGCAGGGGTTCATTGTTTTTTATTTTTATCCTCTACTCTATATAGAGTCCAGTGATGAGGGACCCTGGAGAGCCTTGCCAAGTGATCAAAAATTATTGTGGCTATGTTTATACATCCTAGACATTGGATTGCATATTTTAGCATATCTCTAGTCATGGTGATCTCACTTAAATGCCATGATGGCATTATTCTACTAGAGATAACAATGTGCCAGGTGTTGCTTGCTATGGTGACCAAGATCATTGGAATGTTGGCAATATTTCCACTCCAGTTGGCATTGCTGCCTATTAAATCCTGCATTACTTCTCGAGGGTGAACTTGTGGCTTATGTAATCAGTATAAGTGCATTCTACCAAAGATTTCAACCCATAGAACCTTGTGACTTCCCACGGTTCGAATTTCACGGCCTTCCCACGAACAAAAATGTTGTTCCATGTAGCATTGATGGCATTTAAATACACCTCTTATACAAGGAGCAAATGGGTCACATCCTACTACCCTACTAGGTTCACCCAACCTCGATTGATGATGTTGGACTCATTTATCGCTTAGGGTTTAGCAAATCCCCATTCAAGGATCAGCTTCTTCTTTGAGGTTATCTGCAAAAATATATGTTCGGCTTTAGAGGAGGTGAACCTCTTATTGTCAAAGCTCCCTCCAGAGGTAGAAGCTACTGTGACCTTGCTAACTGCAGCCTTCTTGCGGGTGGCCATCTTCTTTGAATGCATAGTGCTTAAGAATCATAAGAAAGAGATAAGAGTTTAAGGGGATGCAAGAGAGCAACCCATCCCTCTTTAATATTTAAAGGCACTCTTAGGGAATCAAATATTTTACCAAATTTCCACATGGCAGTCTCCTAATGGTTAATCAAAAAGTTGCCATGAAGCACCATAAGTATGATTAAATTTCTAACCATTGGGAAGACCAAAAGGTAGCCTAAAAATAGCTTTTTGACTGATATTTTTGAGTGGAGCGCTACATCAAGTTTGACCCTTGTAATTCTGAACAAAATTTATTGCCCATCTGTTCAAATTTGCGTTGCACGCTACAAAACGCCGTAGCACATAATGCAGAATTTCAGCTTGCAATTACTTATGTGCGCTGTAGCGTGTAGGGCTCGCTTTGGCATCAAAATTTTTGTTGTTTTGGGAATTTTTTCTTTTTATTAGATTTTGATTAGGTTTGCAACATTCCTATTAATTATAAATATTGTATTACTAAATTTAACTAACTAAATAAAAAGTACTGGGTTGCCTCCCAACAAGCGCTTAGCTTAACGTCCTTAGCCCGACCATTTAAAATCAATTACAACCCACATCCAGGAGGTACCTCCCTCCAAGTTTTTGAAGAGCTTGAACGGGCACAAGTAGATCTGGCTTTCGTTGTGCTAAATCTCAATTTCTCCATGTAATTAACTAAGGGATCATTAAGTTCATTATCAGGGTTGAATTTATCTTTCTTCTTCCTCTTCCCCCTTCAGGTCTTTCTCCTTGATTTAGTCTTCTTAGAATCACTTCTTCCAGATGAGGTGTTTCAATTTTTCATATTCAAATTCAAAGGGCAATTCATCTTCATTATTAATCTCTATTGGTTTTAATCTAAACATTTCCATTTTCTTCCAATTTAAATAGATATTTTTCTCTCTATTTAGAGTTGGCATTAGATGTATATCTTCTTCTTCCCCATTGATCCTAATTCTCATGAATACACTTTTAACATCAATTATGGCTTGAGTAGTGGAGAAGATTGGTCTTCCACAACTGATGGTGGAATTCTCATTCCACCTATACCATTTGTAAATAATGAAATCCGCAAGAATCATGAAATTTTCCAAATTCACCAACACATTTTTCAAGATACATATTGGTGTCATCGAATCTAGGTTGGCAACTTCTAAAATTACAGAGGTATCTTCCATTCCCCTAAATTCCCAATTATGTGTAAATATGATAAGGCATTACATTCACGGAGGCCCCTAGTTCACACAAAGGATCTAAAAAGATTTGTCGGTCAATCACACAAGGGATGTTCAATCTCCCCATATCACTCCTTTTCAAAGCCACTAATCTTATATTTTTTGTAGCTTAATTTTTGACACTCTATTTTCCCCCATTTTTACTATAAGAATTCTTTTGAAGTACAGTAGTGTGGGGTTCAGTTTTTTTTATTTCATTAATGATCACCAAATCTCCCTCCAAATTCTCATAAGTAATGGCACTCGCCGAATCCCTTGAATTTAATTCCGTAGTACTAGGGAGTGTTCCTTATTGTCTATTAGTTAATTGTTGGGAGATTTGTCCCAATTGAACTTCTATATTATGAAGAGTTATTTCAATTCTTTAGATTGAAGATTCATGCCTACCTATAGTTTGCTCACTTCTGTGCATGAAAGATTGAGTTTTAGCTTTGAAGGAGTGGAAGGCCCCTTATATTCCATATTCTTATTGTTTTTAATGTTGGTTTAGTGAATTATTGAAATGTTGTCCCTGTCTAGCTTGATGGTTGTTTCCATTGGGGTAGTTATTTTAGTTGTTTTTGTTATTCCAAGAGAAATTAGGATGATTTCTCCACCCACGATTATAAGTATTGGAGTAAGGATTGTTGTTATTATATTTTCTTGATTGTTATTATTATTTCTTAGGAAATTAACTTGTTTAGTGCTGGAGGGTGCAAGAGATTTATTGGAAATTTGGTATTCATTTGTATGCCCCCCCCCCCTTCCCATAAAACTCACAAACTAGTTCTTGAACCATGTTAACATTCATTTACCATATTCTCTAATTTAGCATTGCTATCTCACATTGAAGTTCTAGAATTTTGGGTGATTTATATATATTTTTGTGCTCACCCCTTTTGGAATTCAGCCTTTTAGTAGGTGATTGATATGCATTGTTAGCCATCTTCTCCAATAGATCATATTCCTCTTCTTGGGTCTTGCTACTAAGGGAGTCACCAATGGCTGCATCGATCAAAGTTCTGGTGGGTGCGTTCAATCTGTTGTAAAATATTTGAACTTGCATCCACTAAGGAAACCCGTGATGAGGGCAGTGCCTTAAGCATTCCTTAAATATTCACATCTATCATATACTGTCTCCACATCCTGTTGATAACAGCTAGTGATCTTAATTCTTAACCTGATGGCTTAGTAGGTAGGAAATATTTAGCTAGGAATTTACTAGCCAAATCATCCCAAATGCAAATAGAATCACCAGGCAAAATGATGAGCCAACTTTTAGCTTTATCTCTCAATGAGAATAGGAATAATCTAATTTTAAGGGCGTCATAAATAATACAATTGTATTTGAAGGTATCACATATCTCTAAGAAATTTGAGATCTGTAGTTGGGATCTTGAGTAACTTGCCCACAAAATTGATTAATTTGGACCACTTGTAGGGCTGATGATTGATTTTAAAATTATTGTCCTCTACATTAAGTCTCACAATTGCATGTGGAATCCTCTTTATCATTGGCAGTGCATAGTCTCTTAGGGCTCTACCCCTGTTTTGCTCATGAATCTCACCTAAGTTGTCTCCTAAGTTATCCATTGGGTGTTGTACAAGATTGGTTTTAAGTTGTAGTCTTCTTAATCTTAATAATGTTTGTTTGATTTCAGGGTTAAACAAAAATTATCAAAATTACATTTACACATACACAACTTAAGTTAACAAGGTTTGCAGTACAATAAGAGATATGAAATGTATATAAAAAAATAATAAATACAAAAAGAATTAAACTAACATATAATTACATAAATTGAAAGGTGTATGCATTAAAATATTAAATCACTAATTACTCTTAAGTTATCTCTAATACGAAAAAAATAGACTGTTCCCTGTCAATGACTCCAAGAACTTGACAGACCGAAAATATGCAGTCTACACTTGCACATAAGTGTACGTGGTCCGAAGTAATATGGGATGGTAAGATCCCGATATTTTTTAACGGTGTTTAGTTTCATTACTAGAGTATACTTAATTTCAATAATGTTTAAGTATTAAATTTGTTTGTAGTTTTGGTTTGAAATGACAATTTCAGAGTTTCTTGATTTGAAATTACTTTTGGAAAATTAGGGAGAGTTGGGATTAAACATGCAAATGACATGGGTTCATGCAAATAATATTCTTCTCAACTTTGTATTAAGTTAATTGGATTAATTTCTCATTTCATAATCAATAGATTTAGTTTTCTTAAGTGAATATTGCCAAATGTACTAAATCTTATCTAGTGCTTTGAAATGAATACAAGAAGATTCAATTTTAGCACATAGACATTCATGTAATAATTAGCTTGTGAGTTCATCTCTTACATTTAAGTGCTAAATATATATTTTAGGGTGAACATCACATGAACTTGATTCTACCAATGATTCACACACATCAACTCTTGATTTAGCTAAGAAAATGAGCTGCTAGGCTAAATGGGTTATGTCACATCATCCATAGCTCTTAGTGCTTTAGAACCTTGCATAAACCTAAGGTGACCTATGGAGCTCAAGCATGCACATCCTAAGGACAAGGCGATCAATGAGCTCCATGAGATTTTTATACTGAAATTATGTAGCATAAATTTATATAAGGAATCATAAATTTTCAATTCTTTATTTACATAACATCTAAGCATTTAAAATCTAAATAACTTGATTGATATGAAGAGTACATCAGACTACATCCATATGTTCATACATGCTCATGCCCAACCCTCCCCAAGGGTGGTTAGGCTGCCATTAAAATAAAGGTACAAGGAAAGAAACAAGAGATGCAATGCCCTTGCATGGATTTTACAAGAAAACAAAAGGGGTAAAGTAAGAGTACAATTCTAAGGAACAACTGTCACATTCACTTGGATCATTCTTTCTTAGATCTCCTTAGCTCCTTTCTCTTTGTGATTCTCCTCTTGCCTTGGCTACAACTTTCTCCTCTCTTAGGTATGGGACTCTCCTCAATGTTCTTACAACATCACTCATGATCAAGAGCTCATAAACTAAAATTGGGAACCTTTTCTAAGCCTTTAATCTTTGCTTTTATAACCCTTCAAATAGCTTCTCCGCATTTACACAACCAACCATTCTCCTTCTTGAAAGTTAAAATTGCATTTATGTTTATAATTTTATTCCATTGGTAATGAGGAGTTTTAATACAATTTGATTTATATTGTGGGGAATAAGAAAGAATTAAGTTCATTGATTTTTTCAATGTTGACTAGGAGGCATTTTCCCAAAGCATAAATACGGTGGGCGCTACAGCGCGCGGTGGCGCCAGGCTCTCGACCCGTCTGGCGCTACAACGCACTGTGGCGCCCAGTTCTTGAGTTAGATTTATTGTGGCGCACTGTAGCACCGAGCTCTCGGGTTTTATGATCGCCAAGGAACGTTAGAGCGGCTGGCTCTCAGGAAATCATCCGCCACGACGCGCTGTAGCGCCTTATTTTTAGGATTTTACCTGCTGTAGCGCCAACCTCTCAGGTTTATGTCTGCTAGGGCATGCTGGAGTGCCTGGCTCTTTGAAATTATCTGCCATGATGCGCTGTAGCGCTTGACTCTCGGGAAATTTTCATCACGACGCGCTGTAGCACCTAGCTTTCGGGTTTATGACCGCTAAGGAGCGCTGCAGCACCTTGCTCTCAGGCTTGTGTCCGCTAATGCGCGCTACTGCACCTGGATCTCGGGCTATGTCTGCCACGATGCGTTGTAGCTCGTAATGGCGCGTTGTAGCGCCAGTCTTCAGCCATTTTTTTTTTCCAAAATGAAGCTTTTCTTCCTGAAATGTTGCAAAAACACACATCAAAGCACAACTAATCCTATGAAAAATATAACTCATAATACTAAATCACTTATATTTATTGGGTTCATCAGTATATTCACTCACTTTGAGGCTCAAGATGACCATGATGTGGTCTAATGAAGTTTTTAGGGTTTAATGGGGTAAGTAAGAGAAGTCCTAAATATTATTAAGCAAAATTCTTGTCCAATAGCAAATTAAACACTCCCATAGTATTCCTAGCATTTGTTTGGTTAAAATGAAATGTAACATTAATATGTTTGGATTTCTGGAGTGCAAGTTATGTATGTTTGAAGTTTAGGAAATATTGGAATTAACTAATTATAATTATTAGATTATTTTAACTCTATTTCTTAAGAACTAACGGCACGCGCAGGCCCCACTGCCTCAGAAGACAAGACTAGCAGGGTCCACCAGTATAGAAATAACAGAACACGTGCGAGCCCCACGGTGCTGACCCGATAGAGGACGAGATGGTGGGGCCCACTTTAACTTCCGTGGCTGGCGAAGGCGTGGCCCGTAGCTCTATAGCATGACATGCGTCTAGCCCAAGCAGAGGAACATAGGTAGGGTTCAACCTAACCCAACCCGGAAAGGATCTAAGTCTATGACAGATGCCCGACACATTGTAGCTAGCACTTCAAGAATGACGACCTTCCAGCCATCGCCGGAGGCCGACCCACATGCCACTGGGAAGGTGTAATAACCATAGTTATTACTTTAGCTAATCTAGGTTTATCTAAGCCAAACCAAGTTTTGATTTTAACTCCATTATACTCATTGGGTCATTTAAACCTAACCATAGAAGTTTGAATCCAATCGAAGCTCATTTGAGCAATATAGTTATTTTTCTTATTTTAAGACCCTGAATATTAGCTAAAATATTTTGATCTCCAAATTAAAATATGATTGCATTTTTTAATTTTTTGCACCTTAATTAGCTAATGGTGAAATTCGGGGAACTTTTGGAGATCATTTAGGCAATTTTGGATTTAATTTAATTTGGTTCAATTGCATATTAGGGTTACTTTCATTTCTTAATTGCAAATATATCTTTTCTAATGGTCGGCTACCTTCCAAACAGCGGGCACCATCCGGACCATTGATCCCATGGATCTGATTGAATGGCATGTGCCTTCAATCAAGTATGATCCATCTCAACAGTTCTGCAGTTATGGGATGCAATCCGACGGCATCTATCCCTCTGCCTTAAGTATCCCCGATCGCCCGTTGGATCTCTAGATCCAATCTAATGGTCAATCTCTTCTCTGTAATTGACTGTTTGCTGTATGAAGTTCAGGGTCATCCTGTCCCAACTGATGATCCATCAGATGGCTACGCTCCATCAGTTGTTGTAGAGCTTCGTCCCCAGCTCGCTCGCCCGATAAAAAAGAATCAGCTTGAACCATTGGCACCAGGCTTTTCTCCTACTCCCTTTACTGCATCTCCTAGACTGTTGAATCCTCCCATTTTGGGTAAGATAATTATTTAAAGGCCAAATCTCAAGATTAATATCTTTGATTGTTCATATGATAGAAAAGAACCCATGTATGTTTTTAAGAAAATTTTAGGAGTTCTAAAATTTGTTAATCAACACTTAATTATCCTAAATTTTGATTAGTATCTAATGACCTAGTTTAACTTCTGATTTTGATAAACTTAGTGCCTAATATCTTCTTGGGTTTACTAGAACTTATCTATGAACTTAGAATTAGATTTTAAGCTCTAATCTCCTTAATCACTTTTCTTAGCCTTGAAAAGTGATTAGTGCTAATTAAATCATCCTAAGATCTGAACTTCAATTTTATAGTCTTATTATTCTTGTTAGACAATATTAAGCTTATTAGAATTGATTAGAATCAATTTGGATGCTTAAATTTTAAAATCCCAATTTTAGCCTTAAGAAGGGTATTTTGGTCATTTTGACCAAAAGTTGGTTTAAGAGCCCTTAAACAATAGAAATATTATTAAAATGCTTTTAATCAGTAATGTAATGTTTGAGGATCATTCATTGAGCTTTTGAACTTAGTTGATTGATTCTAATTGTTTAAGCTTAATTCCTCCGAACTTCACTTAATTAATCATTAAAAAGTTCTTAAGGTGATCTTAGATCCCCCATTTAATATTGCTTATTGAAGTTTAATCTAATAAAATTAGTATTAGTTATCTTATCTAAGCTAATCCTAATGTTTATTCCTAAGTAATATCTTAATGAAAATGCTAATTCCAAATCTAAGCTGAAGTTTTAAGTGATTAAAACTAAGACTTAGATATTAGATCCTTAATAATTATCCATTTGAATTGTATCATTCCATCCTTGTAAATTCTTAATTGATTGAATCCTTTAAAAGTCTTTTTAGTGGGCTTAGGCTGATTTAACATATAGAATATTGAGATTATTTTATATATTAAATTTAGATCTTAGATTCATAAAGCTCTTATTTGATTAATTTATCTTATGACTATAGATTTAGCCTCTCTATAAGATTATAGTTTCTTTAATCTCTTAGCTTTTAAGATTCCATACCTATATATTAAGGTGAGTGTGAACCCTTAAGTCCTTGGAAGGTTATTACCTTGGATTCATATTTAAACCCCAATTTGGGGTTTAAACCCAGAATCCTTAAATCTTGATTTGCTTAAAGCAAGATTAGGGCTAAAGTTATCAAAATACATTAATTAAGTTATTAATTAATTATTTAACCTTTATAGTCATCATTTCAGATTTTGAGTTAAAACTTGTTAAGTTCTAATGTTTAACTTTATGGTCATAGATCTAGGATGATTACTGGATATTAGAGATCCTAAGCTTGTACTATCTCAAAATAGATAGAACATATTAAACTAGATAACAACAAATATCACATATATTTAGATGAGTTTCTTGCTTACTTTAAATATTGTTGCTTCGCATAACTTGTATTTGAGTTTTATACCTTGAACATAATAGTTGAACATTAGATATTTGATGAGTATCTCATGTGAATTTAAATACATAAACATCATTAAATTATGAATTAGTACAATCAGTTCATTCAATTCTTCAGTGCTTAGTTCAGTAGAGTGTGTTCTAATTAGTCTGCCTCATTAGTTCAACTTTTTTGATATAAAATACACTAGACCTAGGCTCTATAGTTGGCCAGGATGATATATGTCTGATTCTATAGTCTAACTAGACCTAAGCTCTATGGTTGGCCTAGTTGATATATGTTAGACTTTTCCATTAAGTGGCTTTGCTTAGCAAGTTTATATTATGGCAGCACTAATTTAGACATATTTCTTTTTTCTAATCCTTTAAGTCTAACTAGACCTAGCTTTGTGGTTGGCTAGGGTGATATATGTTTGACTCTCTTTCAGTTCAATGGCTTCATTTAGCCAAGTTATCTATTATCAGTTATGCTTATGATTCACTATTATCTGCTCGCTTTCAGTACATTTCAGTATAGTTTTTTTAGTTAAGCGCTTTTCAATTTAGTTACTTGCACTCACTAGGATGCTAATTTTATTTTAGTTTGCTTTTAATTTTCAATATAGTTTGATTACTTTATAATCAGCATGTATTCAGATGATTATAAGCATGTTAGGATGAGTTTTCTTTCAGTACATTTAGTTATTATATATTTACTGCCTAATCTTATTGCAACTTCTAGTTGAGGTATGTGTTGTTATATACTTCATTTTGCTTAATTATAAATGCTTTATTCATAATTATCCTATTCCTTGTTGCTTGTTGAATCTTTTTAAATGCTTACATGCTAATATAATGTGATATTTTAAAATATGCAGTTCATTAAATTAGCTTAAAATGTGTTTAGACAATTATCTAACTATAACATCCATAGAGCAATACTCTTAAGTAACTCTATATGAAAGTGTAAATTAAAAATATCCATCTAAGATGACTAAATCACTCTCAAAGTAACTATAGAAATGTATTAATTCTCTTGATAGAACTAAATGGAGTGCGGAAGATCTGAATTGGACTACTACTTAACCACATTGGATATCGTTTGGGAGTACAACTACATATAGGGTCGGGAAAGCAAGAAAATTGTACCTAGAGTTTCAACCAAAAGAGTCCTAGTACTAGACAAGCTTTTTTGACAATCCATCTTCAGAGGCTTTGACTTCCCAATTTTAGCCAAGGAATGGTTGAATCGTGTGGAGTCAATTTTGGATCATATAGAATTTCCCGATTCCATCTATGTTGATCTTGTGACCTTTCAGCTCCAAGATGCAACAGAAGATTGGTGGATTGTCACCAATTGGAAGTTAGAGAATAATTACAAGAGAAAGCATCATGCTGTAACCTTCGTGAACTTTTGTCTCACCTTTTGTGCAAAGTTTGTAGATGGGCACTAGCATCTAGTAGAGAGTTGCTAATTTAATTGTAATCCTTTATCATTTTATGTTTTCAACATTTATATGAATCATCATTTCATTTTATGTACTCTTCAGTAATGAAAGTTGTGTTTGCAAAATTGAATGTCCAATTTAATCTCGTTTCATTAAATTCATTCTAAAATCAAGATTTGTCTTGAAACATGATGAATCCTGGATCACCCCCGTCAACTACACCCATTAAGAATGCAGTAGCATCTAGCAGTTCTACTAATAAAGTCACTCACTTGTGGAGTATGATGGTAATTATTATGGAGAACCACACTCAGCAGGCATTGGTAATTCAGAAATTAATCATCATCCATTCAATGCCTGTAACCATTAATAGCACTGCGCCAACAACACCTACACCATTCACACCTCATTCATTCCATCAATCTGTAGATGGATTCTTGCACAGCTTCCTGAGGTTGAGACCCTTAACCTTTAGCAGAAACTTATCTCCAATGGATACAACCAGTTGGTTGAAGATGATAGAGAAAAACTTGGACAACATCAAGTGTCTGAATTCTGAAGGTATTCATCTCACTGCCCACCTATTCCATGAAAAGGCTGAATACTGGTGGGATAACATTCGAAGCACTCAGTTTGCCAATTACAACATCAAGGATATTCCATGGGATGAATTCGTGAGATTTTTCGAGTCTAAATTCATCCCCTCGTCCTCACAGAACATGATAGAAGATACCATTCTGAGGCTGAAGTGAGGCAGTCATTCTATCTTAGATAATGAGATGGAGTTCCAGAGGCTTACCCGCTTTGCCCCAAATATAATCCAATCCAAATCTTCCAGGTGTTAAAGGTTCCAAAGTGAATTGTATGATAATATCAAAGATCACATCTTTCCACTTCATCTTACTGATTTATCTCAACTAGTAGAAATTGCAAGGGTAATGGAACACCACCAGTCTGAAAGGGACCTGAAGCGTAAAGTCCAAGTGGTACCGAATCACCACAAATCCTTCAAGAGGCACAAGCCTCAATCTACCAAATTCTATCAACTTGAAGCAACTCCATCTGCAAAACATATTCCCGGCTATAATAGGCCTCACCCCTATGGCAACATTATCACTTTGACCGTAAGTTCTCCACCTGCGGTCATCAAGGCCACATGTTTTACAGCTGCACGCACTCAGAAACTATGGATGGTGTCCGTATAAATCATTCATAGCAGAACTAGGTCTTTCGAGCTATACCTTTGAACAAAAGAGATCCATGAGTGGCAATAATGTCAACTTTTGCAGCTGAACTGGCAAGGGAGCAAGCTGTCGCTCCAAAATTCTAGCATAACTTCAAGAAGCAGGTTAACAATAGTTCTGTTGATCCTGCATTAGTTTATGCTCTAATGCCACTTGAAGCTAAAAAATATAACAATGTGGTTTCAGGAACACTTTATTTTGAGGACAAATTTTGTAATGTGTTGCTCAACACTAGGGTTAGTTAGTCTTTTATCTATGATTGATTCATCACAACTCTTGACCTACCCACTTATAAGCTAGCTAAGTCGCTAAACATTGGACTTCCATATGGAGCCCAACTCAGTGCTCATAAGTTTTGTGACATTAAAATCCTGATAAATAAGCAAGTTTTTGATTCCAAGTTTATTGTTTTGTCTCTGGCCAATTTTGACATTGAATTGGCTTAGCAGTCATAATGCAGTAATAAATTGCCTAAAGAAGAAAAAAATCACTCTTCATTCTCTCGGACAATCTCAAGACTTTCATAGGGAAGATTAGTACTCAATTGTCATTAATAAATGCAATCAAAGCAAAGAAATTAATCATAAGGTATGTGATGCTTTTCTTGTCAACATGATGGGTAAAGTTAAAGAGAGCATTCCTCTCTCTAATTATAAGATAGTAAGATATTTCATCACTGTATTCCCTGAAGATCTGCCATGAATGCATCCATCTAGAGAAGTAGAATTCTCCATTAAGCTAGTTCACAAAACACGGTCAATATCTAAGGCTCTTTACAGAATGGAATCTAAGGAATTGCAAGAGCTTAATGAGCAATTACAAGAATTATTGAGCAAATGCTTCATCAGGCCCAGCATGTCACTATGGGGAGCACCAGCTTTGTATGTTAAGAAGAAAGATGGATCTATGCTGATGTGCATAGATTATTGTGAATTAAATAAAGTCACTATCAAGAATAAATACCCATTGACCAGAATCGATGATTTATTTGATCAGCTATCTGGTGCTGTTATATTCTCAAAAATTAATTTGAGATATGGATATTATCAATTACGAGTAAAGGATGCTGATGTTGAGAAAATAGCTTTCCGTACTTGTTATGGGCATTCCAAATTTATTGTGATGTCTTTTGAACTCACTAACATCAATATTTATGGATTTAATACAACGAGTCCTTAAGCCATATATGGAAAAATTCGTTATTGCCTTTATTGACGATTGTCTCATTTATTCTCGTACTCAAAAGGATCATGAAGATCATTTAGGAGTTGTATTAGAAACCATGTGTGATCACCAGCTTTATGCCAAATTCTCCAAATGCAAATTTTGGCTAAAATCAATAGCTTTCTTTGGTCATATAATTGATGCCCAAGGTATTCGAGTAGATCAGAAGAAAGTAAGCTCAATCTAAGATTGGGTATAACCTGTCAGTAACAGATATTAGAAGCTTCTTGGGATTAGTCGGATACTACATAAAGTTAGTTAAAAGCTTCTCTCAGATCGCCTCACCCTTAATTAAGCTGACTAAGAAAGCAATACCTCTTATTTGGAGTCCTGAATGCAAGGAAGCATTTAAAACTTTGAAGGATGCACTCTCTATTGCTTTAGTGCTCATTCTACCTATAGAAGGTTTAAACATTCAGGTTTATACTGATACATCTAGAACTAGTCTAGGATATGTATTACAAGAGGGTAAGTTAATAGTTTATGCCTCTAATCAGTTGAAGCCTCACGAAAGGAACTATCATGTTCATGATCTTGAACTTGTTGTTGTCATTTTTGTTATGAAGATCTAGCGTCACTATTTATATGGAGTTCAATATTCCATTTTTATTGATCATCAAAGCCTGAAGTATATCCTTACCTAGCGAGAACTAAACTGCCGACAAAGAAGGTGATTGGAGCTTTTTAGTTATTATGATCTAAGTATTCAGTATCACCATGGTAAAGAAAATGTCATAACGGATGTACTTAGTCATCGCGCTGCATTATCTTCTATGATTATTGAGAGTTCGCTAGAAGAGAAATTCTGTAAACATGAGATTGTGCCAGTTCACGGCGATGTGCAAAGCAAGGTGCTATGTATGAGCATAGTTGAACCCAAATTTCGCAGAGATGTTTCCAACTCGCAAACAAAACATGAAGATTGTTTAAAGTTTAAAGCTACAATTGAAGGTGGCTGTCACCCTGATCTGTAATTGTGTAATGGCATTATTTATCAGAATAATCATCTTTGGATTCTTAAATTCATGCATCGCAAAGTTCTTATCAAAATCCATCACTCTAGATATTTTGTTTACCCTGGTAGTGCAAATATGTATCAAAACTTAAAGCAATCATTTTGGGGGCTTGGTATGAAGAAGATTGTGGCTGATTTCATGGCTAAATGTCATGCTTGCAATCTAGTAAAGGCTGAACACTAAAGGCCTGGTGGTCTTCTGCATCCACTGGAGATTCCTGAGCAGAAATGGTTTGATATTTCAATCAATTTTGTTATGGGATTGCCTCGCTTGTACAAAATCTGGTGCAGATGCAATTTGGGTTATCGTCGATCAATTTGACTAAATCAGTGCATTTCATTCCTATCTGTCATACTGACTCTATAGAAAAGCTTGCAAAGCTTTATATTAAAGAAATTGTCAAGCTACATAGTATCCTTAGGTCAATAGTATCCAACAGAGATAGTATGCTTACTTCTAAGTTTTGCCAAGTAGTGCACTAAGATCTAGGGACCACCCTAATTATGAGTACGACTTTTCATCCTCAAATGGATGGTTAGACTAAAAGAGAAAACTAGGTTTTAAAAAATCTTCTTAGGCTCTGTATTCTTGATTTTACTAGTTCCTGTAAAGATCATATCTCATTAGTCGAATTTACATACAATAACAGTATCTAGACTAGTATCAAAATGGTGCTATGTGTGGAGAACCTTTAGTGCCCAGGAGCAGCAAAAGCACTGCAACGCACCGTGGCATGCCGCAGCGCGCCCAGGCGGTTCTTACTCAGAAGCTGAGGCACTATCGCACACCTCAGTGGTCAAAAATTGAGTAGTAGGTGTTGTCGCGCGGTGTAGAAAAATTTAACGCTGCAGCACACCGTAGCGGAAATCGGTGCTACAGCGCGCCGTAGCGGAAATCGATGCTATAGCGCGCCGCAGCGAGTCAGCAAGTCCATCCCAAGGCGCATGTGCTACAACGCGCCGTGGCACGCTGCAGTGGATTCAATTTGAGAACGCGAGCGTTACAGCGTGCCGTAGAGCCAGGTGGAAATCTGCACAATCCAGGTTTTGCCCTAAGCAAATTTGGAGGGCATTTTGGATATTTTAAGGCCTGTTTCTCAACTAGCTACTTAAGCAAATAGGTTGAGGGCCCATTTCAAAGTGTTGACATTCAGTTTGGAGGCTAAGGCCACTGTGAGGAGAAGAACCCTAGGCTAAACTCTAAGGGAGCTGTAGTGTAAGCTAGCCCTTACATATTGGAGAAGATACTTCAGGTGGTGGTTGCTTTCTCTCCTCTTCATTCTAGAGTAATAGCTGGAGCATTTGTGCTGAGGTGATAAGCTCTTTGTAACACTATAACCTTCTGTTATTTCTAGTGGATTTTACTGTGGTGTGGCGTCGTAATTTTTCCTATTTTTGGGTCTTCCACGTATATCTTTGTGTTTTGAGGTTTCTTTGTATGGTGTGATTTTAGACTTGTGTTCTTGTGTGCTGTGCTTGCTTGGTAATCGCCAATGCAACCCCAATCCTCAATTTAAAAGTGTGCACTTTTTCTGAAAACTGCTTATGCAGCAGAATAGAGCATGCTAAAGCTGAGCTTAATACCAACAAATGGCTCCCTATGAAGCATTTTTTGGGATGAAGTGCAATACTTCTATGGTGTGGTCAGAAATAGGAAATGTTTAGCCTTACATATCTGAATTGGTTGAAGAAACTAACAAAAAGGTTCATCTGATTTAATAGAGAATCTGTTCAGCTCAAGATCGTCAAAGTAAATATCATGATCCTCACCATCGTTCAGTAGATTTTAATGTTGGAGATTTTGCTTACCTAAAAGTCAATTTGATGAAAGGTGATTATAGATTTAGTGTATCAGGGAAACTAAGTTCCCATTATATCGAACCTTTTGAGATCTCAGTTAAGGTAGGGACATCAGCCTATAGTTTAAATCTTCTTGATGATTTTGTAGCAGTTCACAATATGTTTCATGTATCATCATTAAAAAGATGTCTCAGAGACCCTTCTCAACTCGTTCAACTTTTAGCAGTATAGATCCAACTTGATCTTTCTTATGCCAAAGAACCTATTATAATCTTAGCTCGTGATCAAAAGTAGCTAAGGAATCACTCTATGTCAATGGTTAAGATTCAATGGAAGAATCACTCATTAGAAGAATCTACTTGGGATAAAGAAATGGATATGCGCCATGAATATCCAAATATTTTTGAAAACCTAGGTACTCTTTTTTTTCCTTATTCCATATTATTATTTGATGTTTCATTTCCATTATATTTTTTCACTTGAGTGATGTTGGGGACGACATCGTACTTAAGTGAGGGAGTCTGTAATAACCCAAGTTGTTACTCTAGCTAATCCAGGTTAATTTAAGCTAAACCAAGCTTTAATTTTCAGTCTATTAGACTCAATGGATTATTTAAACCTAACCTAGAAGTTTGAAACTAATTGGACCTCATTTGAGCAATATAGCTATTTTGCCTATTTTAGGACCCTAAGTAATTGCTAAAATATTTTGATCTCCAAATTAAAATATAATTGCATTTTGGAATTCCTTGCACCTTAATTAGATAAGGGTGAAATTTTTGGACTTTTAGGAGATCATTTAAGCCTACTTTGGATTTAATTATATTTGATTCAATTGCATATTAGGGTTCCTAACATTTTTTAATTGTAAATATATCCTTTCCAACGGTCGACTGCCTTCCAAACTGTGGGCACCATTCGAACCATTGATCCCATGGATTTGATCGAATGGCCCGCACCTTCGATCGGATACGATCCATCTCGACCGTTTCGCAGTTTTGAGATGCGATCCGAATGCATCTGTCCCTCTACCTTAAGTATCTCTGATCACCCGTTGGATCTCTAGATCTAATCTGATAGTCAATCTGTTCTCCGCAATCGGCCATTAGCTATCTAAAGATCAGTATCATCTCATCCCAACTGATGATCCATTAGCCGGCTATGCCTCCATCTGTCACTGTAAAGCTTCGTCCCCAGCTCGCTCACCCAACAGAAGGGAATCTGCTCATACCATTGGTGCAAGGCTTGTCTCCCACTCCCTCTGCCACATTCCCTAGATTGTTGAATCCTCCTGTTTTGGGTAGGATAAAGCTTGGCAGATCATGAGGTCCCGATAGCCCCAATTATGGTGGCTCAAGTGATTGCCTTGACTCGAGCCTAAGCTATGGTTCCCAGCTATGGAATCCATCCCAAATCCCTCCTCTGGCTATAAATATCCCTCCCTCAACCCTGTGAGCTCCTTTCCTCACTGAAATTCTTGTGAATATTCCCTCATCTTCTCTGTTGAAATACATTGGTGGTGCTTGTTGTTCCTAGCAATCCCTAGCTACTACAAACCATTGATAGAGGGATTAGTCTAGTGCATGTGCTGAGATCAACTAGAAGCTCCAGCACCTCCTCACTCCTCCTTGGTCACTTATGCCTTCACCAGTTCAAGTATTAGCCTAATCTTGTTGAGTCATGTGGACTCGGCATTCAATTGAGAACATAGGGTAGTCTTTGGATGTTGTCTATCTCTCTTTTGTACCCTAGGACATATGCATGTGTGATTGGGATTGATTGAGCCCAGTCTAGATATTGGTTGTCCTATGTCTGGACGACATTTGCTCTGCAAGATTAGAACTGCCCTTCTAAGTTCTAGAGCTCAATTAAGCTCAATTCCACCTCAGACCTTCTCCTTGTGGCTAATTGACCATATACTGATTGTCGTCAAGGTATGAGGTAGCTTCGATTGATTGTGTTGATTGATCGAGCTAGCGGCCATTCAGGAGCTGAGTTAGAGTAAGGACCCAGCTATCAATTGTACCTCAAGCCTCATAACCTTGGGGGTTCCACTCGCCTCACCTCACTGATGGTGTAGGGATTGAACCCCGTCCATTTTTTGGTCTCTGTGAGTAGAATTGACTCCTTACAGTAGATCTTAGGTATCCGTCCTTAGGCCATTTTGAGGGAGTAGCCATCTAGCTATCTTATAGTGGGTATTTATTCATAATAGTTACCTTATTCAGCCCACGATAATCGATATACAGGCACAGCAATCCATCTTTCTTTTTCACGAACAATACTGGTACTCCCCAAGGAGATAAACTTGGTCAGATGAGACATTTCTCGAGTAACTCTTGAAGCTGCTTGTTCAATTCTTGAAGTTACTTTGGCCCCATTCGATAAGGAACTTTTGACAATGGTTGTGTTCCTGAAATTAATTCTATAACGAATTTCACCTCTCGAAAAGGAGGAAGACTAGGCAGGTCTTTAGGGAATACATCAGGGACTTCACATACTATATGGTTTTCTAAAATCAGAATACCTTTCTTCTTTTCTCCTAACATTGTTACTAGATACGCATCGTGTCCTCTTAGAACTAGCCTCTCATCTTTTATGGTGTTGATTAATGAAGCTTGAATACTAAATTTACCCACAAATGTTTTTGATTGACTTCCACTACCATGTATAATCTTCTTCTTCTAGCAATTTATGGAAGCACCGTTTTTACTTAGCCAATTCATGCCCAGAATTATATCAAAATTGGCAATCAGCAGCATTATTAATTTAGCTTCGAACTTCTGATTTTTGATAGGAATTTCTAAGTTACAAAATTGATGCGATTGTATACGGGATCTAGATGGTAACCTGATGCTTAATGAGCTAGCTAATCGATATGATGGTATACCAAGAGATTTAGCCCAAGTTTCAGAAATAAAAGAATGACTTGCTCCAGTATCAAATACAATATTATATGGTTTATTGCTTATCATTAAGGTGCCTATGATTATCACAATAATAAGATATCAATATATGAAATATTTAGAAAAGATGAACTGGAAATGACTGAAATTAAAATAAATGTAAAACATACCTGAGACAACATCGTTATCCTCAGGCGATGAAGCAGGAGTTAACATATATACTCGGGCAGGAGCTGTTAGCTGCTTATTTTGGGGTCACTGGCCTTGATGATTATAGGCCAACCTAGAGCAGAAGTTGCTGCTTTAGGGTTTGCAGATGGAGTGGAAGCTGGAATTACAGCCAAGGAAGGAGCCCGACTGTTCAGAGGTTGCGGATGTAAAGTTTGATCATGACGTGTATGAGTAATCCACACTCCATCGATAGTGACTTTGGCATCACATTGATAGAAACGGTGGCCCTGACGGCCACAAGTATAGCATACATTGCGCTTGTGGTAACATTTCCTATATGGGTAATGGCGTTTGCATTCTGTATCTTCTACCGGGACTAGCTCGGCATCCATATTATATACTTTGGCAACCTTCCTATGACCAAAGCTTTCTCTTCTAGGATGCATGAAGCTGGCCTTCTTTTTTCTATCTATTTGCCCTTGGAAGCCTTCCTTTAAGCGGGCATCTTCTACTAGTTTGGTGAAATTCTTAATTTGTTGGGAGATCAAGTGGGCTTTGATAGAATCTCTTAGCCCTTTCAGGAATTCTAGTTCATAGTCTACAATAGATCATCCACCTTACATCAGATGGAACAACTCATCTTCTAATACGGCCTGAGCAAACCTGGTGTTACGCTCATTTTCCCACCAGTACTCGACTTCATCCTGGAATAAGTGTGTAGCCAGATGAATCGCTTTGAAGTTCAGGCATTTGATATTTACCAGATTCTTTTCAGATGCTTTCAACCAACTGATTGTATCCATGGGGTTCAATGCCCCATTGAAAGTGGGTGTTCGCAGATGCAGAAAGATATGGAGAATTCCATCTCCAATGAAGTGGGGTGCATAGATAGCTCCTACTTGACAAAATGACTGTTGTCGAGTATTCAGTATTAAAGTGCGAGTTTCTTGCACTTGTTGGGCGTTGCTTTCTATAAACACCATCATTAGATTGGCGAGTGAATTGATTTCATATGGTTCGCTAGAAGACGAGACCGTATTTTTAATAGGGGTAGGAGCTGGAGGGGATCCAGGGTTCATGACTGCAATATTCAGAAGTACGAATTCAGCAAGAAATGAAATCTACTATTTCTTTCAATTAATTTCTCAAATGAGAAGTTACAGTAGTAGATAAATAGATAGCTAATGCAGAAGAAAGATACAGGGGATGACTCAAGAACATTAACTATAATACTCGGCCCTAAAGGCAACACAAAAATTATTGAATGAGACTACTCAATGCCTCCTTGAGAGTCTTATGTAAGTCCAATACCACCATCTGTCAATTGAGCCTCCAAGTAGAGTACCCAAAATTTGAAATTGGTAGTCATCTGGATATGCAGTCTCTTTGAAAGCAATAGTCACTCGATCCAACCACTCCCTTGCAAGGGCAAGAAGCCTAGTTCTTCGGAAAGTTGAGCGAACTAATATCTTATCCAGCACTTCTACGCCATGAGGAGATACTGTTTCCATAATCCTTCCATAGACTTTGCCAACTTGGAATTCATCTGCCCAATACTTGCTGAACATTATTAAGGTAGTAGTAATACTCAGAATGTTGATAATCCATTTCCTATGATGTCATTTAATCATTAGTTCTGATTTCACATTTATTTTACTGATAATTAATTTACTTGCATATTTTACTTCTTTAAAGTTTGTTCGGATTCTAGGATGTCCTTTAGTATTTATATTTTACTTTCACATATCTTTTAATGTTTGTTCAATTCCTAAGGTGTCCTTTCTAGACTTTCTTAGTTTTCCATTTTTGAGAATTCAACTTGATGATGTTATGGATGCTGCTTTTACTTGCACTTACTGATTGTGACCATAACTATTCCAGAGAACGGTTCATAAAGTAGATAGGGATGCTTTCCTTATATGACACTTTATGATACTTCTCTGATACCAACTGTAACGCCCCATCCCGTTGTCACGTGCAATTTATTTAAGAGATAACAAATTGGCAACGAAATGGTGTATTACTCAGGAAGGAAAAACATGACCTCCACGAATAACAACATAACAGTTACTGAACATAAGGCCTGCTAAAGCTCAACCTCAAGAAAAGAGGGCTGAGCACTAATCCTTAAGATACGTATAAAATCCTTATCTTAAGTATTAGGTAAGGTACTCATATATATTGGATTAAGAATAAAAATACGATCTAAGTTACACAAATACTAGCATTTTATGAATATCCAGATCACATTACAATACTAAGTATAAGTAATATAAAGTCAGAGTGTGGAAGCTAAACATACATCCATAAACATTTATCATAGACATTCATCTCAGAAACATAAAAGAGAAACATACAAAGTTATTACAAGACTTCTATAACAAATACTGAAATAAAGTCTAAGTGCTTAACTGAAAAATTGAACAGAAAGTAAATGCTGAAAAAAGTCCACTAATGCTCCTTAAATTGCTCCTGGATCTCTTGAGTGTCCTTCAAGTCTAGCTCAATGAACTGCTTAGGATTTAGTAAACTACCAGATCCCAAAAGTATCACGTGTTAGATAAGAAGTCTAACACAATGAAGCTATGCTAACATTTAAATAGCTTAACAAAATTATAGAAAAGATAGTAAAATAGCTAAAAACTCAAAATAATATAAATTTGAAGTAAATTGATATTGAAATCTGAAATGATAGATTAAAACTATAAACTCAAACTATAAACCGAGCAATAAATTAAAACTGTAAACTGAAAATAGTAAATAAATATGAAATTGCAACTAACTGTTGAAATACATATAAAATAGTATGAAATCTGAATATGAGTAAATGATACTGTAAAACGGTGTTGTATGTCACTAAATTTATAATTATACATCTAAATATGCCACATAATTGTATACCATAGATATGTTGACTGGGTGTCTCATGGACACACCACTGATTTCCTAGGTGAGTGAACGCTCTGCTAATAGAGTCCTTAGGTGAGCCAAATTGCTTCGTTAATGCTTACATGACTTATGCATTATGATATGCCAAGGTTTCAATGTCAGTATGCTTTAAATCATCGACAAATCTCGAATCAAATTTAATATTAAGTATTGATTATATTTATCTCTATTGCGTAGAATTCACCTAAGTGAATTATGACTCCTGAGTCTAATTTATTATGTTATTTTAAATTAAGATCGAATATAACAATCAGCTGAAAGGATTGAATACACATAGTTGGTATATTTCCAAGAAAGGGGATTTACCACTTAGTTTGTTTAACTGCACTTATCGAAGTGCACGACGATAAGAGTCATGACCAGGTTATAGTTTGTTCTCTTAAACTAAGTTATTTAATACCATAATTACAATAATATAGTGTGCTCTAAAAGGGTAACTTTAGATATTTAGTTTGTTTAACTGCACTTATTGAAGTGCACAATGATAAGAGGCATGACTCGATTACAGTTTTGTGGTGCCCCGCTCCCTAGGTCCGCAATCATTAGGTTAAGGAGTGGAGTGTCACTATGGCATATCCCTCACTTATTATTGGATTAGGTAAGGTCCACAATCCAAAAATAGGGGAAGGAGGTGCACAGAATATTTATAAAAATCAGTCACTAAATATATATATTCATACAGAGTGCGGACGCGATATGAAGGTAAGGATTACATCCATTCACCATACATCAGACATGAAATAAAATGAAATAGCTTAGAAAATAAAAATATGCAGAAAGTAAATACAGTCATGAGTACCTCTATTCTTACATCATTTAATTAAAGTTTAAGAGACTGAAAATGATAATATCATTTATCCTCACAATGAAGAAAAAAAAGGCAACTAGAGGTCTTCTGCACCAGGCTGCTGCACCTCCTCTAAATAAGGCTCCTCCTCAGGCACTGACTCCTCAAACTGAATAAGATCTGATATTATCAGTTTCACAATGCCAGGGCCCCAACCAATAAAAGAAAAATCTTATTAGACAAATTGTATAAGTACATTTTAGGTAAGTAATTTATTAAGCATTCGTTAATATCAAAATTTTACTCTAAACCAAATGAAACATCAATCTAGCATGGGAGCAAGTAAGCATACAATGGGATGAGGATAAGTTATAAATATAATATTTATAATTAAGCAAGAATTGAGGCAAAAGCACACCTCAAGTAAACTTATTAAGGTATGGCTTACATATGTAACACAGTAAGTGAAAATACTGAAAAGAAAAGTCTAACCAAAATATGTTGATGATAATATGACATATGCTAATTTAAAATATAAATATGAAAATGGTACAAATAATAAGCAGTAAAGTCTAGCATCCTATATATGCATTTACTCAAGTAAGCGGATAACATGGGAAAAATACAGCTAACCGAAATAAAATGCATCAACAACATAATAAACAGTAAGCTGAAAAATTATAAAGAATGTACCAACCGCCATTTCAGAAAGAATTGGCCATTCCGGCCCAATATATTCCTGTAGCCTTTATGGGCTAGAGCAGACATAATATCACAATATAGTACAATATGATTGAAGAGGCAGATAATACTATGCATATATCTTTTAGTTATTTTACTTTTATTTCTGTAGACAATTTCAGAAACAGCTGAGAAGTCAAGCACGTCTGCAAGACTGAACGGGTCCCAAGCTTAACACACTCTCCTCAATTAGTGATGTTAAGCATCCTGATCTCTCCTTACCCCTGTCCATTGAAGTAATGTGCACCATAATCCACTAGCTACTGAACCCAAATGCAAATGTTTCCTAATATTCTAAGTTTTCATTTTTCATGCAACAATATTTTTCTTATATGACATGTTCAAAGAAAAATAAGCACAAAGTTCAAGAAATGTGTAGCACAAAATCAAGTAGTAAGCAAAGGACTCTACTAAATATGGTGATATCATTTATTGTCTAATTTAAATGTTCTAACTATTCCAAGTTACACAAGTTCAGGATCTCCAATTCCTACTATCGAGTGTAACTTAGAAGTACGTCCTTATAGGTTACAAACTATTAGGACTAGCTAGGTCATAATATGATTAAATCAATATCGACTATAAAAAATTATCATGACCTAGTCTATGAGTTTAGACGTTCTAAACTAAAAGCTTGTCCAAAATCTACCAAGTTAGAGATTATGGATTAAATACCACGAGATTGGGCTTAATCACATAAACCCAAGGGTAAGACATAAGATCTAGGTTAAATCTAAATGTGAACTAATGATGAGGTAAATCCTAATAAGTAAATCAGACTTAATAGAATGAATCTCCTATCCTAAATCTAATATTAAAAGATAAAATAATCCAAATAAGTTATAAAAGATATAAACAAATAAAACTAAGGATTCATTCATTGAATAACCCCATTATTTAATGAATGAAATCTAACCTAATATTTAATCCTATTCTTAAAGAACGGATCCTAAGGTGAAGTGAGGATTCCTAATGATAAGACTTAGAAAATTTCTAAGAATTAATTAAATTTCTTCACACTTACTGATTTTATTTAATTAGGGAGGTTAAAAATAAGTTTTAACTAAGTAAGGCATATTAACCTTACTTAAGGATTTTCAAACCTAAAATTAAAATGTTTTACAAAGTATCCTAATTGAGAGATTTATGACTTAAATTGATCCTAAATTAGTTTTATTACTAATTTTAATGATTTCAAAGGGTATTTTAAGGGTTAAGGATATTTAACCTAAATTTTGGGCAAAAAGCTACTTTTTAATTAAGAGCTCCAAATTAGGATTTCTTACTATCAAGTGATTCCTTACTGTCTAACATAAAGATAGATAGTAAGTGCACCAAATTTGGATAAAAATGAGTCTTATGGGTCCAAACTAAGGTTTTTAACCTAAGGGGTATTTTAGTAAATTATACCTAATAAAATCTAAATTATTATGTAATTTACTATTGGTGCTATTCAAAGATTCTATAGAGTCTAAGAACACTAAATTTGAGGTCTAATGAATTAGTTATAGCCACTTCATTTCCAAAGGCAATTTGGTAATTTTCTAAGCTAAGGGGGTTCAAAAGCTAACTTTTCATTTGATGTCCAAATTCAGCAAATGCAGTGGCTATAGCTTCCCTATATCACATTGAGTATTTTAACTGGGAGTAGACCCAAATTGGACTTCGATTGGTCAAGTTATAACCTAATTAAGGTTAGTGGTATTTTGGTCATTTCTAATTTTTCTAGGGTTCAGAACCTAAATATTATTTTAGATTATTGTTGGCACTAAAAGTTTAAGCTCTCTAGCACTTTAAATTTTTAGATTTAGAGTCTAAATGACTAAGATATGGTCAAATGAATATTCTGGACGCTACGGCGCGCTGTAGCGCCCGGCGGTGATTTCGCCTGTGCGAAAACCGTGAATGGTCACCTTTCGAGCTCAAATACTCTCAATCCAGAGTATTTCATGAGCGGTGCTATATATCAATGGAAATGTCTTTCTAATACCTTTCCATTGACACTAAAATTGGCATGAACGGATCATCCTAGCTATATGGATAATAGTGATAAAGGCAGGGGGTGCAGAATAGACAAAAAACAGAGCATGAGGTATATTACTTTGAAGAACTATAATAGATTTCATACTTAATCATAGATGTCTAAATATGTGAATAAGCATAATGGAGGAATGACATGACCAAGGAAGGAGAACAAATGGGTACCTTAGCCTTTATAAGAGGAAGAAGGAACTTTGGAAAGCTTAGAGGAGGAACTTCTTCTTCTTCTTCTTCTTTAGCACAAAGCTCAACAATGGGGGGAAGGGTGGAAGCTTAAGAGCTTTATCTTGACAGCCAAAAACGGAGAGGGAGACTTGAGCTTTCATTTATAGGAGGAGAATGAAGGGGGAAAGCCATCATGAGCTAGAAGGGAGGGAAGGAGAGGGATGACCATAGCCATCAAACCTTGCCATTAAGGAGGGAGAAGGAAGAGGGATGGCCATAGTCATCAATGCTTTCAATTAATGAGGGAGAAGGAGATGGGTCAGCCAAAAGTGGAGATAAGGGCCAGTTGAATGGAATGACCAACTAAGAGAGAGAAAGAAGGAAAATAAAAAAATGCAATTAGGAATAAATAACCATTTATTCTTTTAATTAATTAAAATTCTGATTTTAGAAACGCACTCTGAAAATTCTCAAAAATTCACCCCAAGCTAATTTGGGGGTGAAGATCGCAACGACGAAGTCAGATTTCGATTCCGACGATTATTTTATTATTCTATTTTCCGAGGTATTTAATTATATTAAAATATTCGCGAAAATCTGACGACTTTTAAATGCGTCCAAAACATCATCCCTAGATAATTTGGGGGTGATGATCGCAATGGCAAAGTTGGATTTCGATTTTGAGGTCATAATAAATACCTCAAGTTTCTAATTAATTTAAATATATTAAAATATTCAAGAAAATTATACGACTTCTGAAAAATCCCAGAATTTCACCCTTGGCTAATCCGAGGGTGAGGATTACAACGGTGAAGTCAGATTTTAATTCCGACGTGTATTTAATTTTTTAATTTTCAGGGTATTAAATATTATTAAAATATTCGTCAAAATTTTGACGACTTTCGATTGACTCGAAAACATCACGCCTAGCTAATTTGGAGGCAATGAGTGCAATGGCAAAGTCCGATTTTTGATCTAAGGTCAATTTATATATGTCATTTTCTAGAGTTTCTGGATTTCCCAAAAATCAGGACTTGATCTATTTGACTCCTAATTTGGATTAGGCCTTAGTAGATGACTCATAATGACTTTATTAATATTTTAGGATCAAGATTAGGATGAAGATTAGTCTTAATTGACAAGAGTAATAACTTAGGTTATTACAGACTCCCCCACTTAAAAATGGTATCGTCCTCGACATTACTCAAGTGGAAAGAAAAGGCAAGAATAAAAACATGAATTGATTCAGATTCATTTGAAGTAATACGTGGATTCTCATACTCTTCAATATTCTTGTACTCTTCGATATTCTCGTACTCTTCGAGAATCCAGGCATTCTAAACTTCAAATTCAATTCATATTTTTATTCTTGCCTTTTCTTTCTAATTCATGTATTCCAGGTATTCCTTCTTGAAATTCAAATTCAAATTCAATTCATGTTTCAATTCATGATTTGAGTCTCAATTTGAAGGAATACCTGGATTCTCGAAGAGTCTAGAATATTTGACTCACATATCAGCTTCTTTCTCCCAAGTGGCTTCATTACGAGAACGATTCCTCAACTACACTTTGATCATTTCGATAGTATGACTTTTAAGCTGTTTGCGAACATGGGCTAAAATTCGAATTGGTTCCTCATAATATGACAAATCTGGTTGGATCTAAATTTTGGAGAGCTGCATGAGGTGAGATGGATCTCTGTGACACTTTCTTAGTGATGATACATGGAATACATTGTGGACCGCTGCAAAGTCATCTGGAAGATTTAGTCTGTAGGTGGAAGAACCTATTTTGGCTGCTACCTCGAACGGACCCACATAGCGAGGACTGAGTTTCCTAGCTATGCCGAATCTGAAGACTCCTTTCATCGGACTGACTTTAGGTATGTGAAGTCTCCAACTTTAAATTCTAGCGGGGGATGGTGCATATCGTGGTATTTACTCTAGCGATTTTGGGCTGCACGAATTTGTTGTTGAATCAACAGAACTTTCTTGTTTGTCTCTTCTACTAACTCAGATTCGTATAGCTGAACACTACCTATTTTTTACTATGCCAACAGAGTACTACACTTCCTGCCGTACAAGGCTTCACATGGAGCCATCTTTATACTGGCTTGGAAACTATTATTGTATGTGAACTCCACTAGTGGGAGGTGATCTTCCCAAGATCCAGCAATATCAAGGATACATAGTCAAAGCAGATCTTTGAGAACCTGATTTACTCGTTCTATCTGACCATCCGTTTGCGGATGAAAGGATGTACTCATTGCTAGGGCTATGCCTAGATCTTGATGCATGGCTTCCCAGAATTTAAAAGTGAATCGATTGTCTCTATTAGATACAATAGATTTGGGAATTCCATGCAACCTGATTATCTCTTTGATGTACAGCTTGGCTAGCTTTTCAATTGAGTCTATCTGCTTGATATGGATGAAGTGAGCAGATTTGGTCAATCAGTCAACTATGACCCAAATAGCATCGGCTCCAGATTTTGCATGAGGAAAAACCATAACAAAATCCATTAATATGTCTATCCATTTCCATTCAGGAACCTCCAGTGGATGAAGCAGACCACCAGGTCTTTGGTGTTTTGCCTTAACCAGACTGCAAGCATGGCACTTTGCAATGAATTCAGCCACACTTTTCTTCATTCTTGGCCACCAGAAGGATTGCTTCAAGTCTTGATACATCTTTGAGCTTTCAGGATGGATCTGGTATCTAGAGTTATGGCCTTCAATTAGAACTTCTTGGTGCATGGATTTAGGAATCCATAGATGATCTCCTTGATATATAGCACCTTTATGGAATCGGAGATCAGTACGACAGCCACTCTCAATGGCTTGCTTAAAACTTAGGTACTTATCATCTTTCATCTGAGTAATAGATATGTCTCTGTGGAATATGGGCTCGACATTAATCATTTAGAGTATTGTACTCACTTGGTCACTGCGTGCTGACTTGATGTCCAATTTACAGAACTCTTCCTCCAAAGAGCTCTTGGAGATGAGAGCGTTTAGAGTAGCATGATGACTAAGCGCATTAGCTACCACGTTCGCCTTTCTCGGATGGTACTGAATGTCTAGGTCATAGTCACTGATTAGTTCTAACCACCTTCTCTGTCTGCAGTTCAACTCCCTTTGAGTAAATATGTACTTCAGACTCTAGTGATCTGTGAAAATCGAGCACTGAATCCCATATAGATAGTAACGCCAAATTTTTATGGCGAACACTACAGCTGTTAGCTTGAGATCATGAACTATGTAGTTCTTTTCATGAGGCTTCAACTGACAAGAAGCATACACAATGACTCTTCACTCTTATATTAATACTGCACCTAAGCCTATACCAGAGGCGTCAGTATAGACCTGGTGGCTTACACCTTCCTTAGGGAGAACTAGGATTGGTGCAGATGAAAGTGCATCTTTCAGTGCTTGGAAAGCTGCTTCACAAGCTGGCAACCATTCAAATGGTACAACCTTCTGAGTGAGCTTGGTGAGTGGAGAGGCTATCTGG
Organism: Gastrodia elata; assembly: GCA_016760335.1. Taxonomy (NCBI): domain Eukaryota; kingdom Viridiplantae; phylum Streptophyta; class Magnoliopsida; order Asparagales; family Orchidaceae; genus Gastrodia; species Gastrodia elata. The sequence goes on along the minus strand of CM028681.1, from coordinate 1,472,626 downwards.
GAAAATACCTTCACAAACTTTATGTAGTAACTGGCCAAGCCCAAGAAGCTTTTGATGTTGGTCACTAACTCAGGTCGTACCCATTCTTGGATGACGCTCACTTTGTTCTGATCTACTCTTATCCTGTGAGCATCTACTACGTGGCCTAGGAAAGTGACAGATTCAAGCCAAAACTCACATTTTGAGTATTTGGCATACAGCTGGTGGCTTCTCAATTATTCCAATACTATCCTGAGATGACCTTCGTGTTCCTTCTTCATCTTGGAGTATATTAAAATATCGTCTATGAACATAATGACTAATTTTTCAAGGTATTGTTTTAATATACACTGCATTATGTCCATAAAGATAGAAGGCATATTTGTCAATCCAAATGACGTCACTAGAAATTCATAGTGGTCATATCTAATTCTGAAGGCAATCTTCGCTATATCAAAATCATTTACTTACAGTTCATGATAGCTGACAAACTGTAAATACACGTCTGCACTTGTGCGCAAGTGTACGTGGTCTGAAGTAATAAGTGGAAAATGTGAGTTTCCAGGATTTATCGAACCACAGAGAATTGGTTGTTTTGTTACTAAAGTGTATCTATTCTCACTAATATTTAAGCTATGAGCATTTGGTTTTAGTTGGTTCTAGATCAAGCACAACAATCACTAAGTAGAAAATAAGTCAGATAAAAGGAAGAGGAGAGTTGGGATCATCAGACATGTCATGATAGGTCACTTATGCATGATGATTCCTCAATCATTTATCTTTCATTTACTCAGATTTAAATCAAGTGCACATTGTTCTTCCTTGAGTTTTATCTCAAGGATTCATAAGTTCAAATCTTGTGTACGAAATGAACACACAGTCGGTTCTATTTTGGCACAAAGATTCATATAAGATTTTAAGTTCTTAGTTTTCATCTTATATCTTGATCAAGGAGATGAAGATTATTAAATTTTTAAGATCTTGTAAGCATTGATTCCACTAAGAGCATCACTAGCATCGCACATAGTTGAAATGAGGGATTTCATATATTGGGCTTAATGACCATGTCACCTCATTCATGAGCACACAACTATTTCTTTCCCTCCCTCAATTATGTTGAGCTAAGGGGCTCAATTAGTGGGTCTTAGAATCACATGCATCAACACTTTAGTTGAGCTTAGATTAAGGTGCACTAAGCTCAAGAACTTTCTCACATAGTTATAAGCTCTCATGCACTCATAGATCTAGCATCTAACCCAAGGTGAGCTATGGAGCACAAGACACTTTAGTTCTTGAGTTCATTAGTCCATTTTCCTTTAATTCACAATCAAAACTATAGTAATATTAAGCATTTCTTGATTAAGACATTGGGTTCATAACTTTTATTAATGCTTGAGGAAAACTTCATACAAATGAAAGTAACTATCAAACATATGGGATTACCCCAACCCTCCCCAAGGGAGATTTAGCTCTCCATTATAAAAGAGATGAAAAAGAATGCATACATGAATAATGACCCTTTCATGATCAACTAAAAAAAGAAATTACAAAATAAGAGTTTAGAAGATACTAGGAACATTCCTTGGAAGTTCTCCGAACTCTTCTTCTCCTTGCTTGAACTTCTTCTGTAATAACCCAAGTTGTTACGTATGTCAATTAGGACTAATCTAAGTCCTAATTATAATTCTAGTGCCTTAATTAGGTTATTTGGAACTCAGCTCTAAGATCAAGTCCAAACCTGAAGTCAAATGGATCAAAACCTAATTTTTGGGAAATCCAGAAAACCCTAGAAATTAACTTTTTATTTTGACCTCAAATCAAAAATCTGACTTCACCATTTCAGTTCATCACCCCCAAATTAGTTAGGGGAGAAGTTTTGGATGCATTTGGAAGTCATTATATTTTCATCTAATATTTTAATATTATTTAAATATCCTGAAAAATCAAGTAATTAAATATTTGTTGAAATAAAAATTCGATCACGTGGGAATTTTTGGACCACACTTAGCTAATTACTTTTAATTAATAAAATTGATTTAAATTAATTTAAATAAACATTATATTTAAATAATGTAACGGTTCCATTTAAATGAATTCTGGCACCGTTACTTTGAATGACGTTAACATTTGACCAGACGGCAGCATCCTATGCCGTCTGATCAAATCCCAAATCGAGATCAAACGACAGGCTTTCATCTTCCTTGATCGCTCTTCCGCGTGTCACTATTGACACGCCCAGTGAACTGAACTCCCCGCGTGTGAACGCAGCCTTCTAGATGGATGCTCCCACTGACGCTAAGCACCGCCTTAGACTCAATTAAAATCTTTGATCATTTGAGCTTGCTGGCTGGGATGAAATTAAATCCTAAAGGAAGCAAGGGGACCCTATTTCGAGCTTTGCGTAGTTCAGACGATAAAATAAAGGTATTTCCATTTCCTGAGCTTTGAATTCGAGTTCTACAATGGTATATCAATCATTCTTGTATTTCATAAGCGATATTTGATATTGTAAATCAATTTCCATGTGATTGATTAGTTATGCGAAGTTTTAACCTCAATTTACGTTTTTACATAATATCAATCCATCACACTATAATGTCTATTCAATTAACTTTGAATGATATACAACACATTTTCATCAAACTAGTGATCGAATCATTTCTGAATGAATCGCTTCTTCATAAATCCTACCTTCGCAAATTAGGGCATCATAGGTTTGAGCATTAGAGATCGGCGTGTCTCAAGATCCTTAGCTCATCAAGAAGTGTGGATCAAGGGCTTGCATTCAGCCTACGTTTGGTCTCTGGAGGTGTTGCGATCGTCAATTAGGGAGATGCCCTAATTTTCCCTCGTCCACGACTTTACAGAGATGAAGGAGCCCGATGGGTTTGCGGGTCCAGCTCAACCAGGGCGTAGCGGCTTGGCCCGACAGCGCTACGCCCTCCACATATCCCACTGCTAAAACTATGGAACCTACCATTTTATAAAGCTGTATAAATAAGGGATTAATAATAGGATTAATTAAATGATTAGATTAAATAAATTAATTAAGTATAAACATTCAATTATCCATAACTTTAAGTCCGCTCATCCAAAAATAGTAAAATAATATACCAATGGATTCAGAAAATTTAGAGGAACAATTTGGCATTGTTAAATTTTTAATTGGAGCTATATTTAACATAGTGATATTTAGAATCCCTAAAGTGAACCCTAAATATCACAAAACTTCAAATCAACATAATTTTGCACACACTAATCCAAACATACCTAATATGGGTCTCAAAATACTCGGAAAACCCTAAGAATTAAGTTAGTAGTATTTATTTTTCTGTTTAGATTAAATTTAGACTAATCACTTTTAGGACCTAACCTTAATTAGGTTAAATAACCCTAGAACTTCAATTGATTATAACTTGCTCAATTGAGCTCCAAATTAAGTGATCCAAATATTCATTTAGATTAAAAAAACCTAATTAACAATAATCTATAAAAATAATTAAGATCCAATGATTATATTTACTAATCAACCTTAATTACTCTAAATCTTGATTAGTGAATATTAGTAAATCTAATGATCCAAATTAAGTAATTTCAGTTTTTAATTACTCAAAAAGTAGATTAGAACATAGCTGTATAACTGGTTTAGTAATTTAGTGATTAATTTCACTAATCACTCACTAATTACACTAAACCCTATTTTTAACCCTAAAGCTTGTATTGGCTATAACTTAGCCAATACTTATCAGAATTTAATGATTATAGGTTCTATGGAAACCTTAGGACATAACCTATAGTAAACTAACAAAAAATTTAGATTTCATTTGGGTAAAATTACCAATTTGTCCTTATAGGTTAAATTCCTTAATTTGACCTTATAAGGCTTAATCCTTAACCAAAATTAATGAACTTACTATCGAAACTCATATTAGACAGTAAGTAACAATTCCACTTTAAGAAATTTCAAATTTGAACTTTAATTCATAAAGATGAAATATAGAACCTTAAGTAAAGGGCAAACTGGTCATTTTGCCCAAATTTAGGTTTAAGTATTTTAAAACCTTAAATACATTCCTAAACTCCTAAAATCAGTAATATAACTGATTTGAACTTATTTTATGACATTTGAACTCATTAAAATGATATTTTAGGAAAAACCCTAAAAAGAGCCTAAAATTAATCCAAGTCCTAAATTAAATTTCAAAAGGTAAATTTAGTTCACCTATTGCCTCATTTAAGTTAAATTCATCATAATAATTGTTAGGAAACATCAAACCTAAAGTTTAATTATTCTCTTAAGATTTTCCTTCAAACTTTAGGATCTTAATTCCTTAGAATCTAGTTTAAAAATTAGGTTAGAGTTCATCTATTAAGTAATTGGGTACTTAATAGATGAAACCTTGGTTTTATAATTTTCTAAATTTCATCCTTTATTTATGATTATTTTATATTTAAACTTTAGATTTAAGATTAAAGATCAACTTATTAAGCTTGATTTGCTTAATAAGATAGCCTTAATAATAATTCGTGAGGTGTGGGTTTAACTTTATATCATTAGGATTAAAACCTATTGGATTAAGAAGTTAAAATCCAATACTTGGATTTTAACATCTTAATCCCCCAATTTTGATTTCATACTAATCAAGAATGGTTTGGGATTTGTAAAATCATTAATTAGGACGTTTGATTTATTCTTTTAACTTAATTAAGCGACATGTGATTTATAAGTGTTAGAACTTTATTAGTTCTAACATTCTTTTGACTTGTAGGCTTGATATTTTAGATTTATACTCGATAGCTGGATATTGGAGATCCTAAACTTGTATAAATTCAGATTAGTTAGAATGTCTTAATTAGAAAGCAAAGTGATATCACAACTGTTGTTTAGCGCTATTTTATATACATTAAACATTGTATGTTATACTTTCCTTTTTGCATTGGACTTCTTTACATTTGGATACATTGCATTAAACATAGAATATTGAATGATTATTTCTATGTTGATTTTTGATTTTATTCATATGGAATTTCATATTGTTAGAAGGGAATTTGATGGAAAAATAGCTTTACTAAACTTGAGGAGATATGTCTTTTTAGTCTGCCATATAGTTTGACTTTATTTGAGAATGTTTTGGGGCTAGGACTACTTTCCTAGTGCCTGTGTTTTGGACTAGGAGTACTTTCCTAGTACTTGCTATTTTTGACTAGGACTACTTTCCTAATGTATCTGGGACTACTTTTCTAGATACTGATTGTTCTGACTAGGACTACTTTCCTAGTGCCTGCTATTTCTGACTAGAACTACTTTCCTAGTGTATCTAGGGACTACTTTTCTAGATACTGATTGTTCTGACTATGACTACTTTCCTAGTGAATCTGGGACTACTTATCCAGATACTGGTTGTTCTGGCTAGGACTACTTTCCTATTGAATCTGGGACTACTTTTCTAGATACTAGTTGTTTTTGACTAGGACTACTTTCCCAGTGAATCTGAGACTACTTTTCCAGATGGTTTGTAGTACTTTTTGATGGAATTAACTTTAATCTGGGACTACTTTTCAAGATGTTTTGCAGTTACTTTTCAGATGGAATCTGGGACTACTTTTCCAAATGAGCAGATGGACTTTACTGGTGGCAGGACTAAGTAGGAATATCTCATTTCTGATACTTACTTTTCAGTTACCTCATTTGTATTACAGTCACTTTGCAGTTGCCTTTTGGTTACTTTACAAATTTGGCTCGCTTTTACCTTACAGTTCAGTTCACTTCTACTATATTTTCATTTTCTGCAGTTCTTACTTGTCTTATCGTTCAGTACGCCTTCTAATATATTTTCATTTTCTATAGTTCTTACTTGTCTTATAGTTTAGTACGTCTTCTGCTATATTTTTATTTTCTGCAGTTCCTTTGTACTCACAGCTTTGAATATTCAATTTTACCTTTCAACAGTTCACTTTTACCTCTGGCTTGTTAAGATATTAGAATTTTACTTTCAGTATATGTACTTTCAGATTAGTTGTAAAATAGCATGTCTTATATTGATCATATACTTCGAAGTTTCACTTGTGTTTAATAGATTTATTTATGCATTACTTAACCTTTTCTACAGCTTGAGTTGAGGTATATGCTTACCTCACATCTTGTTAAGTTATAATTATGTTAATTATAACTTTGTTACCTTTCTTTAATGCTTACTGCTCCTATGTTGCTTAGTATGGTGATATCATTATATCTTAATAATTTACAGCCTAAAATATACTTAGATGTTTTGTCTAACTAGATTTTCTTTTGTTGGCTGGGGCCCTACCATTGTGAAACCGACAATGGTAGATTCTGAGCTGTTCGAGGTTGTAGGACCTTCTAGAGATCCAGTTCAGGAGGAGGAGCATACAGGAGAAGACCATTAGTCACTACCAGATATTGTGAGGATATGAGAGACTTTAGTTTCATTACTGCATAAACTTTAATATCATTTTGTAATAATACACAATTTAACTGCTTTACTTTTCATGCTTATGTATTTTGAGTTGTACAGTTTTTATCTGAATTGTATAGATGTTACACTTGTTTTTCTTCCGCACTCTAATAAATTATAGTATACTCATTTAATTGATTGTTTCTGTTGCAACTCTTTGCTTATTAAGATACATCCTCCCTTGGCATTTGATTAAGAAGGTCCATTCCTTAATCTAAATGTTAAGTGAGGGTTTGCTAAGTGACGACCACCTCCTAATCCGGATGATTTGTGGGCGGCCGCCACAGTTGGTATCAGAGAACTCCATAAGGTGTTAGATTGGAATTTGTATTCCTATCTACCTAATGTATAGTTCTTCTGCCTTACAATCACTAAATGAATACTAAGATGACATCCATATTACCATATACTCAGAATGAAAGGCATGAAATAGAAAGTACTTTCATAATTAGGAAAAGATAAGGACCAAATTAGAGAATGACAAATAGCTTAATAACTTATAGAAATGATTATAAGATCTCTAGGATCAAAGAAATTGAATAATTAAAACTTGACCTTTGTACTATAAATTGAACTAATAATAAAACTTTTAAATCCAAAGATTTTATGAAAGACAAACTCTTTCGTATACCACCTCACCTTTAGAAAACTAGATATTCCCTAATTGACTAAATAGTGAATCTAAGCACATAAAATCTATCTTAGAAGAAGTTGAGTATTCCAATCACATCCTTGTTGCATTTGCAGCCTCTCTTCTTCAAAATGAATTGAGAACCTGACAGAATACTATCTCTTTTGAAATCTCCTAGAACAATATATAAAATATTTAATGATTATATTAATTCAAACTACTTTGTTATATCCTTTCAATTATAGTAAATTTATCCTTAAAACAGAAAATATATAAGAAATATTATTCCTTTAAACACTAAAATTAATTATATTCATTTCAGAATGAATCTTACAACTCCAAACCTCAATACTACTGATTCTTCAAATAATAATATCAGTAAAGTCACTTCACTCAGAAATATGGTGACTATCATGTTAGAAAAATCAACTCCAACAAGCAGAAACAATTCAGAAACTATTATCTGCTATAATTCCTGCAAATACTGATGCTAAGGCTTATCCTAAATTGATCAAAAATAATCTGAAGCGTAAGTTTTATCAAATGGGACCAAAACCGGGGTGTAAAAGACCACACCCTTATGCTATCATTATGATCACCGCTGCTATACATGTGGTCGTCATGGTCACCAGTATATTCATTGCAGTGCTAAAAGAATGATAAATGGAGTTTTAATCAATCGTTCTCATCCGAATCAAACATTCCATACTACTCCACTCAAAGGTAAGGAATAAAGGGTAGCGCTAACACCTCCACTGCCTACAGAAGAACATCCAACTGACAAAGAGCAGATAACTGCTCCTAAACTTCAAAAGCAAGATCATCTGGGAATAAAGAGAACTAATAACCACATTATCTCAGGTACACATATTTGATTCCATCAATATTTTCAACCTTAAAATTTTATTATAACATACAATGTTACTTTGTAATGATTTAATTATGATTATTCATTAGATTTGAACCTTATGTATAAGTATAGTTATGTGTTCAGGAAATGTCATCCGTAATTAGTTGATGGTTTTATTCCTTAACTTAATTCAACAAACCTTAGATTCTTTTGGCAAAGTCATATTTTATGACTTATAAAAAAAAATGATTCTTCTTCTGAGAAGTAACCTACCCAGTTTGGGTGAATAACTTCTCATTTCTTAGGTTGAATTGATTCAAAGCCTTAAACATATTGGTAGAATAAGTCACAATTATAACTTGAAATATCTATCTATATTATTTTTTAAATTCCAATCACCTCATTTTCTTAGAATGAATATTTCCATTTTCTTTGGAATGAGAAATTATAACTATAGAACCTTAAATAGTTAAAATAAAACTCTTAGTTACAACCAATGATTGTATATTATCACAAATGATAATCAACCGATTGTTTGATTTATTTTGTTAACTCTTACAAATTCAATGTATTAAGTCATTTTATGTGACTCGATGCATTAGAATTCCCTCTCTTGTGAGGTTAAGTATCCAAGTTGGATAATCACCCTCCTCATCTAAGTATTATTCCTTAATCAAGGATGGTTACTTGATTAATAATATAATCTTATAGTGAATTAATGATTGGTTCACCCTATACTCCTTAAAATAAACCCTATAATGATTAGATTATTTTAACCTATATGTGTTCACTCATCAATTTGGCTTTAGTAAACTTTGTTTCATTATTAGTCTTAGTCTAATGATGATGATTCTTATTTTAAATTTAGAGCCATTCCAAGTCAAACAATCCTTATTCTTTGAAGAGTTAAATCTTCCTTCAGATAGCAAAGCATTTTTTATTCTAAATTCTAGATTTAAAATTTGTAGTTAACCTTTGAAAACACTTTCGTAGTTAAGATTATTTATGATAAATTATAGATCAATCTTGTACTTTTCCCCGTCTATCTGAATTAAATATAAATTCTATCCCTTTACTGTAGTCTTCATTAAGCGAGGAATATCACTTAATAAACAATATAATTGTAGAAAAATCCTATCTCCTTTTATAATGAAAATTTACTTCTCAATTAGTTGGAGTTCAATCTTTGAATATGTGCCTAAAATCTCCATCTTCTCTAGTAAGAATTTAACCAAACTTAAGGCTTGTCAAAATTCTGGATAAAGATCAAAACCAGCTAATTGATGATTCTTCCATTCCAAATAAATTAATATATATTCATTTGAAATTCTATGATCATACTTCCTTATCTTCACTACATTTCAAATTGTCATTTCATAATGATTCAATCTTTCCACTTGAGTGATGTCGAGGACGACATCATTCTTAAGTGGGGGAGTCTGTAATAACCCAAGTTGTTACTTATGTCAATTAGGACTAATCCATGTCCTAATTATAATTCTAGTGCCTTAATTAGGTTATTTGGAACTCAGCTCTAAGATCCAGCCAAAACCTGAAGTCAAATGGATCAAAACCTAATTTCTGGAAAATCCAGAAAACCCTAGAAACTAACTTTTTATTTTGACCTCAAATCAAAAATCTGACTTCACCATTGCGTTCATCACCCCCAAATTAGTTAGGGGAGAAGTTTTGGATGCATTGGAAGTCGTTGGATTTTCATCGAATATTTTAATATTATTTAAATATCCTGAAAAATCAAGTAATTAAATATTCGTCGAAATAAAAATCCGATCGCGTCGTTGCATTCCTCACTCTTCAATTAGCTAGGGGTGATTTATTGGGAATTTTTGGACCACAATTAGCTAATTACTTTTAATTAATAAAATTGGTTTAAATTAATTTAAATAAACATTATATTTAAATAATGTAACGGTTCTGTTTAAATGAATTCCCGCACCGTTACTTTGCATGATGTTAACATTTGATCAGACGGCAGCATCCTACGCCGTCTGATCAAATCCCAAATTGAGATCGAACAGCGGGCTTTCATCTTCCTCGATTGCTCTTCCGCGTGTCATGATTGACACGCACAGCGAACTGAACTCCCCACGCGTCAACGCATCCTTCTAGATGGATGCTCCCACCGATGCTAAGCACCGCCTTAGACTCAATTAAAATCTTTGATTGTTTCAGCTTGCTCGCTGGGATGAAATTAAATCCTAAAGGAAGCAAGGGGACTGTATTTCGAGCTTTGCGCAGTTCAGGCCGATAAAATAAAGGTATTTCCATTTCCTGAGCTTTTAATTCGAGTTCTACAATGGTATATCAATCATTCTTGTATTTCATAAGCGATATTTGGTATTGTAAATCAATTTCCGTGTGATTGATTAGTTATGCGAAGTTTTAACCTCAATTTACATTTTTACATAATATCAATCCATCACACTATAATGTCTATCCAATTAACTTTGAATGATATACTACACATTTTCATTAGGCAATTGAACCTATATATGATAAAATCAATCATCGAACTAGTGATCGAATCATTTCTGAATGAATCGCTTCTTCAGGAATCCTACCTTCGCAAATTAGGGCATCATAGGTTTGAGCATTAGAGATCGGCGTGTCTCAAGATCCTTAGCTCGTCAGGAAGTGTGGATCAAGGGCTTGCATTCAGCCTGCGTTTGGTCTCTGGAGGTGTTGCGATCGTCAATTAGGGAGATGCCCTAATTTTCCCTCATCCGTGACTTTGGAGAGATTAAGGAGCCCGATGGGTTTGCGGGTCCAGCTCGACCAGGGCGTAGCGGCTTGGCCCGACAGCGCTATGCCCTCCACATATCCCACTGCTGAAACTATGGAACCCGCCATTTTATAAAGCCACATAAATAAGGGATTAATAATATGATTAATTAAATGATTAGATTAAATAAATTAATTAAGTATAAACATTCATAACTTTAAGTTCGCTCATCCAAAAATAGTAAAATAATATACCAATAGATTCAGAAAATTTAGAGGAACAATTTGGCATTGTTAAATTTTTAATTGGAGCTATATTTAACATAGTGATATTTAGAATCCCTAAAGTGAACCCTAAATATCACAAAACTTCAAATCAACATAATTTTGCACACACTAATCCAAACATACCTAATATGGGTCTCAAAATACTCGAAAAACCTTAAGAATTAAGTTAGTAGTATTTATTTTTCTGTTTAAATTAAATTTAGACTAATCACTTTTAGGACCTAACCTTAATTAGGTCAAATAACCCTAGAACTTCAATTGATTATAACTTGGTCAATTGAGCTCCAAATTAAGTGATCCAAATATTCATTTAGATTAGAAAACATAATTAACAATAATCTACAAAATTAATTAAGATCCAACAATTAGATTTACTAATCAACCCTAATTATTCTAAATCTTGATTAGTGAATATTAGTAAATCTAATGATCCAAATTAATTAATTTTAGTTTTTGATTACTCATAAAGTAGATTAGAACCTAGCTATCTAATTGGTTTAGTAATTTAGTGATTAATTTCACTAATCACTCACTAATTACACTAAACCCTATTTTTAACCCTAAAGCTTGTATTGGCTATAACTTAGCCAATACTTATCAAAATTTGATGATTATAGGTTCTATGGAAACCTTAGGACATAACCTATAGTAAAAAAAAAAAATTTAGATTTCATTAGGGTAAAATTACCAATTTGTCCTTATAGGTCAAATTCCTTAATTTGACCTTATAAGGCTTAATCCTTAACCAAAATTAATGAACTTACTGTCTAAACTCATATTAGACAGTAAGTAACCATTCCACTTTAAGAAATTTCAAATTTGAACCTTAATTCATAAAGATGAAATTTAGAATCTTAAGTAAAGGGCAAAATGGTCATTTTGCCCAAATTTAGGTTTAACTACTTTTAAAACCTTAAATACATTCCTAAACTCCTAAAATCAGTAATATAACTGATTTGAACTTATTTTATGACATTTAAACTCATTAAAATGATATTTTAGGAAAAACCCTAAAAAGAGCCTAAAATTAATCTAAGTCCTAAATTAAATTTCAAAAGATAAATTTAGTTCACCTATTGCCTCATTTAAGTTAAATTCATCATAATAATTGTTAAGGAACATCAAACCTAAAGTTTAATTATTCTCTTAAGATTTTCCTTCAAACTTTAGGATCTTAATTCCTTAAAATCTAGTTTAGAAATTAGGTTATAGTTCATCTATTAAGTAATTGGGTACTTAATAGATGAAATATTGGTTTTATAGTTTTCTAGATTTCAACCTTTATTTATGATTATTTTATATTTAAACTTTAGATTTAAGATTAGAGATCAACTTATTAAGCTTGATTTGCTTAATAAGATAGCCTTAATAATAGTTCGTGAGGTGTGGGTTTAACTTTATATCATTAGGATTAAAACCTATTGGATTAAGAAGTTAAAATTCAATACTTAGATTTTAACATCTTAATCCCCCAATTTTGATTTCATACTAATCAAGATTGGTTTGGGATTTATAAAATCATTAATTAGGACATTTGATTTATTCTTTTAACTTAATTAAGCGACATGTGATTTATAAGTGTTAGAACTTTGTTAGTTCTAACATTCTTTTAACTTGTAGGCTCAATATTTTAGATTTATACTCGATAGCTGGATATTGGAAATCCTAAACTTGTATAAATTCAGATTATTTAGAATGTCTTAATTAGAAAGCAAAGTGGTATCACAACTGTTGTTTAGTGCTATTTTATATACATTAAACATTGTATGCTATACTTTCCTTTTTGCTTTGGACTTCTTTACATTTGGATACATTGTATTAAACATAGAATATTGAATGATTATTTCTATGTTGATTTTTGATTTTATTCATATAGCATTTCATATTGTTAGAAGGGAATTTGATGGAAATATAGCTTTACTAAACTTGAGGAGATATGTATTTTTAGTATGCAATGTAGTATAACTTTACTTGAGAATGTTTTGGGGCTAGGACTACTTTCCTAGTGCCTGTGTTTTGGACTAAGACTACTTTCCTAGTGCCTACTGTTTCTGACTAGGATTACTTTCCTAGTGTATCTAGGACTAATTTTCCAAATACTGGTTGTTCTGACTATGACTACTTTCCTAGTGAATCTGGGACTACTTTTCTAGATACTGGTTATTTTGACTAGACTACTTTCCTAGTGAATCTGGGACTAGTTTTCTAGATACTGGTTATTTCTGACTATGACTACTTTCCTAGTGAATCTGGGACTACTTTTCCATATGGTTTGCAGTACTTTTTGATGGAATTAACTTTAATCTGGGACTATTTTTTCAGATGTTTAGCAGTTACTTTTCAGATGGAATCTAGGACTACTTTTCCAGATGAGCAAATGGACTTTACTGGTGGCAGGACTAAGTAGGAATATCTCATTTCTGATAGTTACTTTTTAGTTACCTCATTTTTATTACAGTCACTTTGCAGTTACCTTTTGGTTACTTTACTGATTTGGCTCGCTTTTACCTTGCAGTTCAGTTCACTTCTGCTATATTTTCATTTTCTGCAGTTCTTACTTGTCTTATAGTTCAGTACGCCTTCTACTATATTTTTATTTTCTGCAGTTCCTTTTTACTCGCAGCTTTGAATATTCAGTTTTACCTTTCAACAGTTCACTTTTACCTTTGGCATGTTAGGATGTTAGAATTTTACTTTCAGTATCTGTACTTTCAGATTAGTTGTAAAACAACATGTCTTATATTTATCATATACTTCGAAGTTTCACTTGTGTTTAGTAGATTTCTTTATGCATTACTTAACCTTTTCTGTAGCTTGAGTTGAGGTATATGCTTACCTCACATCTTGTTAAGTTATAATTATGTTAATTATAACTTTGTTACCTTTCTTTAATGCTTACTGCTCCTATGTTGCTTAGTATGGTGATATCATTATAACTTAACAATTTATAGCCTAAAATGTACTTAGACATTTTATCTAATTAGATTTTTCTTTTGTTGGTTGGGGCCCTACCATTACGAAACTGACATTAGTAGATTCTAAGCTGTTTGAGGTTATAGGACCTTCTGGAGATCTGATTCAAGAGGAGGAGCATACAGGAGAAGACCATTAGTCACTACTAGATATTGTGAGGATATGAGAGACTTTACTTTCATTACTGCATAAAATTTAATATCATTTTGTAATAATACAGAATTTAACTGCTTTACTTTTCATGCTTATGTATTCTGAGTTATATAGTTTTTATCTGAATTGTATGGATGTTACACTTATTTTTCTTTCGCACTCTGATAAATTATAGTATACTCATTAAAGTGATTGTTTCTGTTGCAACTCTTTGCTTATTAAGGTACATCCTCCCTTGGAATTTAATTAAGAAGGTCCATTCCTTAATCTAAATGTTAAGTGAGGGTTTGCTAAGTGACTACCACCTCCTAATCCGGATGATTTGGGGGCGGCCGCCCCATCCTCTCTTAGGCCGCTAGTGCTGCCTTTCTTCTCCTTCTCCTTAGCAAGTGAACTCTTCCACCCTTGGGGAGTTCCTCTCTTCCACTATGCAGCCCCTCTTCCTTACTTAATTGAATTGAGCAAAAATTAGAACTCTCTTCTCATCAAGAGAAGAGGTATTTATAGATGAAGGCTGCCTCTTCATTCATCAAATCCAAAAACCAGCAGATTCCTGTAAAAATCTGAGCAATGATGGTAAAAACCACTTGATGGATGAGGTGGCCAATTCTTTCATTTGTTTTAGCAATTACATCACCTCATAAGCCTCTTTTCCATTTAAAAAAATGTAGCAGCTGCAGAGGGATTGATGGCTGGAGACAAGATGCTGGTTGGGGATCTTGTCCCAGCCGTATTAAATGCTTCTGCCATAGAAAATTGCGGCAGGCCGCTGCAGCGCACTGTGGCACACTGCAGCGCGCTATGGCAGACATAATTTTGCAGAGAGGCCCGCTGCAACGCGCGATCACATCCATTTTTTTTGCAAAGAGGCCCGCTGCAGCGCGCTGTGGCAATAGTATTTGCAAACTGAACCGCCGCAGCGTGCGGGAGCGCCAGTAATTCGCAAACTGCTTAGCTGCAGTGCGCTACCGTGCACCCGGTCAGCAAACTGAACCGCTGCAGTGCGTGATCGCACCCACGGTTTTCAAGCTGAACCACGGCAACGCGCGATTGCGCCCGCGGTTAGCAAACTAAACTGCTGCAGTGCGCGATCGCGCCCGCGGTTTGCAAACTGAACTGCTGCAGCGCACGATCGCACCCACGGTTTGTAAACTGAACTGCTGCAGCACATGACAGCGCCTAATTTGCAAAATAACCCACTGCAGCGCGCTGCAGTGCGCAGTAGCGATTTTCTTTAAAAAAATCTGGAAAGTTGCACCAATGACTCAGAATTCCTTGGATAGGCCTTTTCCTGAAAAGTTACACAGAATTTGATTAAGAAGTAGCTTTAAAATCAAAATTAAATGAAATTATTCTTTATTTTAGATATAATTTATGGATTCATCACACCCCCACACTTGGATTCTTGCTCGTCCTCGAGTAAGCTTAAAATAGTATTTTTTTGTTTTTTAGGTATGATAGTCAACAAAAGATATCAATTTAGATTTTGATATGTAAGTCAAGACTTGTGCTTAACTGAAGTGATCCAAGGCATTTGGCATTAGATATTCTAATCTTGGATATTAAGCAAAGTATTGATTAGTTAATCTCCAAGTATTTGATTTTTATGCATATTACTAGGCAATGAGGAAGGTTCCATGGAAAACCTAGACTAGAGAGCTAGTAAAATACTCAAGAGTTTTGTGCCATATGTGTCCCTTCTTATGAATCATAAAGATGAATAGATTAAAGGAAAGATATTTTTCATCATCCTTTTTTATTTCTTTCAATTGGGAGAGATATTTGTCATCATCCCTTTTTCTATGTTTTTTCTCTTTCTTCATTCTTAGGGAAAGATACTTTTCTTCATCCCCAATTCACCTCTTTGTGATCATGAAATCTTACGGGAGCCTAGCACACTCTTTTAGAGTACTCACCAAAATCTCTAGTCTTAGTCCAAGCTTTCCCCCACACTTAGTTCATAGCATGATTTAAATTTTTGGAGATTAGATTAACCTTAATTCATTCCTTAGTTAAAAAGTTGTAATACTATCAATATATTTGATCACTTTTTGTTAAGCACCCTTTTACTTCATGTCATTTTCTTTATCGATATTTGTGACTTTCATTTCATTAAAAACTCAGAAAAATATGTCATTTTTAAGTACTAGAAAAATTAGGGAATATGAGAGTTCATAAATTAAGATCTCAAAATAAAACTCACAAAATGAAAAGTACAAAGAAAAACAATTAATATAAAGAAAATATACAACCTATTTATTCTTAGGTTGCCTCCCAATCAGCGCTTGTTTTAATGTCTCAGCCCGACACGAGAAGGACCTTTATGTGATACCCTCATCCGGGAGGTCCTGAAGGGTCCATCCGCTCTTTTCTTGAAAGATTCCTTCCTCCAAGTATAACTTCAGACGATTTCCATTTACCTTAAAAGTGTCATTTTTGGAGGCTACTTCAACTGCTCCATGAGGGAAAACCTTCATAATAGTAAATGGTCCTATCCATCTTGACTTCAGTTTTCCTAGAAATAGTCTTAATCTTGAGTTAAAAAGTAGTACTTTCATTCTAGGTTGAAAATGTTTTGGCTTAATCAACTTATCATGCCATTTTTTTATTTTCTCTTTATACAATTTGGCACTCTCATAGGCATTTAACCTGAAATCATCAAGTTCATTTAGTTGCATCATTCTTTGCACACCTGCTTTTTGGGAGTCAAAGTTTAATTCTTTTATTACCCAAAAAGCTCGGTGCTCCAATTCTATCGGAAGGTGACATGATTTTCCGTAAATGAGCTTATAAGGAGACTATTTCTAAAGGGGTCTTAAAGGCAGTTCTATTAGCCCACAGGGCATCATGAAGTTTTGAAGTCCAATTTTTTCTATTTTGGTTCACAGTTTTCTCTATAATTTGCTTAAGCTCTCTGTTGGAGACTTCAACTTGCTCGCTAGTTTGAGGGTGATAGGGAGTACCCACCTTATGCCTCACCCCATAGCTTTTTAAGACATTTTTTGACTACCTATTACAGAAATATTTTTCCCCATCACTGATTAAGAATCTGGGCATCCCAAATCTAGCTAGCACGTGCTCCTTGAGAAATTTAATAATAGTTTTAGCATTATTGTTCACACATGCTAATGCCTCAACCCATTTCGACACATATTCAACCACCACAAGAACATACATATTGGTTTGGGACAAGGGAAATGGTCCCACGAAGTCAATTCCCCACACGTCGAATAGCTCCACTTCAAAATTTCCATTTAAAGGGAGCTCATCCCTTTTGCTTAAATTCCCAGTTCTTTGGCACTTGTCACAGCTTTTGACAAAGTCGGCGGCATCTTTGAATAAATAGGGCCAAAATAATCCGGATTGGAGCACCTTTGCAGCTGTTCGCTCAATCCCATGGTGCCCTTCGTACGGAGATGTGTGACAATGATAGAGAATATTTATAATGTCTGAGCTAGGGACACATCACCTTAGGAGTTGATCATTACAACATTTGTACAAAAAAGGATCATACTAAAAGTAATTTTTGATATCTGCGAAGAATTTTTTTCTTTATTGGTAACTCATGTCTTTTTGTATGACTCCTCCTGTGAGATAATTTGCAATGTCAACGAACCAAGGAGAATAATTTGAAGCGACAGCATAAAGCTTCTCATCGGGGAATGATTCACTAATTTCGATCAGCTTATCATTATCCAGGTGGGTCAATCTAGATAAATGATCTGCAAGCACATTATCACTCCCTTTCTTATCCCGGATTTTAAGATCAAATTCTTGCAAGAGCAACACCCAACATATCAAGCGTGATTTTGCTTCTTTCTTTTGAATGAGATACTTAATAGCTGCATGATCAGTATAAACAATAGTCTTAGACCCAATGAGATAAGACCTAAATTTAGTAAAGGCAAAGATTATAGCTAGAAATTCCTTTTCTGTGATAGCATAATTTCTTTGAGCATCATTTAGGAGCTTACTAGTATAGTAAATTGAATAGAAGGTTTGTTCCTATTACTGCCCAAGGACAGCACCAACTGCAAGATCACTCGCATCACACATAATTTCAAAAGGTGAATCCCAATTTGGAGTAGAAATTATTGGAGCAGAGATTCAAGCAGTGTTTATGGCATTAAAACTTTTTAAGCAATTTTCATCAAAGTTGAACTCGACATCTTTCCCTAGTAATCTACAGAGTGGCATACTTAGATTTGAGAAGTCCTTGATAAATTTTCTATAAAAACTTGCATGCCCAAAGAAGCTTCTAATTCCTTTCACATTGATGGGAGGGGGAAGTTTTTCAATTACTTCAACTTTAGCCTTATCAACTTCTATCCCTCTCCTTGAAATCAAGTGCCCAAGAATAATACCCTCCTTGACCATGAAGTGACATTTTTCCTAATTCAAGATTAAATTTGATTATTCACATCTTTTTAAAACTTTTCCTAAATTAGTTAAGCAATGATTGAAAGAGCTCCCAACGACAGAGAAGTCATCCATAAAGATTTCCAGAAATTCCCCAATCATGTCAGAAAAAATAGCCATCATACAGCGCTGAAAGGTTGCTGGAGCATTGCATAATCTGAATGGCATTCCTCTAAAGGCAAATGTCCCAAAGGGGCGGGTGAAAGTAGTTTTCTCTTAGTTTTCATGCGAAATAAGGATTTGATTATATCCTGAATACCCATAAAGAAAACAAAAATAGAGGTTCCCTGCCAATCTATCAAGCATTTGGTCAATAAAAGGAAGAGGATAGTGGTCCTTACATGTAGCTTTATTTAATCTCCTATAATCAATACACACTCTCCATCCGGTCACAATTCTAGTGGGGATCAGTTCATTGTTTTCATTAAGAACAACTGTCATCCCACTCTTTTTGGGGATCACATGTATAGGACTAACCCAACGACTATCAGAAATTAGAAAAATTATTCCAGCATCTAAGAGTTTAATGATTTCCATATGAACTACTTCTTTTATGTTGGGATTTAATCTCTGTTGGGGCTCAGTTGAAGGGTTGGAGTTATCTTCCAAAAGGATTCGATGCATACAAAGAGTCGGACTAACCCCCTTCAAATCAGCTATACTCCAACCGATTGCTCTCTTGTGCTCTTTTAAAACTTCACATAGAAGACTCTCTTGATGTTGGGTTAACAGGGAGGAGATTATTACAAGAAGAGATTCTTTTTCCCCTATATAAGTATATTTTAAATGTAAGGGAAGAGGCTTCAATTCTAATTCTGGAGGGAGGATTATAGAAGGCTGAATTATTTTCCTCTCCTTAACCAACTCCTCAATCACATCCGTGTCTGTGGGGTCCTCATCTTCCTCCCCTGCTAACAGTCCTTATTCATCCACATCTCCCATTACCCACGCTTCTTCTATTGAGATGATTTTCCAACAATCCTCATTGGGTTTAGATGGGTGTCTCATAGAATCATTCACATGAAACTTAATCTCCTCCTCTCCATATCGCAACTTCAATTCCCCTTTATCTACATCAATCAAGGTTCTTCCGATGGCCAAGAAAGGTCTACCTAGGATAAAAGGAATTTCTTGATTTTCATCTTCCATATCCAAGAAGATGAAATCAGTAGGGAAGATGAATTTGTCTACCTTCACGAGCACATTTTCCACTATTCCTAAAGGGGATTTAACGGATCTATCAACGAATTGGAGGAGAACAGAGGTGGGTTTTAAGTGATCAATTTATAACTTCTTGAATATGTAAAAAGGCATCAAATTAATGGATGCACCAAGATCATAGAGGGCCTTTTGGAAGGACTGGCTACCAATAGTGCAAGGGATAGTGAAATTCCCCGGATCTTTCTTCTTTATGGGAATTTTTTTCTGAAGGATTGCACTACACTCTTCTGTTAATGCTACAATTTCTTTTTCATCAATTTTTTTTTCTTGGAGAGAATATCTTTCATAAATTTAGCATAATAAGCATTTGTTCTAGAGCTTCTGCAAAAGGGATATTTATATGAAGAGTTTTAAAAGTTTCCAAAAATTTGTGGTATTGGACATTAAGTTTCTCCCTGGCTATACGTTGAGGATATGGTATATTAGGGATTGCCTTAAGTTGATCTCTAGATTCTTCCCGATCTTCATCTCGAGCATCATTCCTCTCTTTTCTGATTGTTTCTTCTTCTTCCCCCTTTTTCTCTCTATTTTGTGCTATGTTTTTATGATTTTCCTCTCTTTCAACCGGCCTAGTAATTTTTCCACTTCTTAAGGTTATTGCGTTCCCTGACTCTTCATCATACTTATCAATAACTCCCACTAATGAAGGTTGCTCTAATTGTTTCATGATTTTTTTTAGCTTCTGTTCTATTCTTTTTACTGACTCTTCTTGCCTTAGAAGGGTATGTTCGTGTCTGTTTAAGGTGGAATCAGTTTTATTTATGAATTCAGTTGTGGAGGTTCTAAATTTGATAAGTGAGTTTTCTAATCTCTCTCTATTTCTTCCATGATTCATAACTACATTGACATTTCTTAACTCAACATCTTCCTCCTGACAAGAATTTACATACCCATATTCTAGTTTTTTAGTGAATTGAGAGATTTGTTTTTGGAGTTCAAAGATTTGTTGTGCATTTCTGAGTGAGTTACATTCATTTTTATGAGGATGATCAGTTCTATAGATATGCCATTGGTATCCATTATTTGCCATTTCTTCCAAGAGGTCGTAAGCTTCCCCTTGGGTTTTCCACTAATATAGCCACCCACGACTGCATCAATGAGTGTCCTTGTAGGAGCGTTCAAACCATTGTAGAAGGTTTGCACTTGCATCCACAAGGGAAACCCATGATGTGGGCAATGCCTTAGGCATTTCTTAAATCAATCCCATCCTTCCAACAGAGTGAAGTTGGTTATCTGAATTCTCAATCGAGCGGTTTTTGCTGGAGGGAAATATTTGGCTAAGAATTTCTTAGTCTAATTATCTCACGTCCGATTGAATCACTTTGAAGAGAATTGAGCCAACTCTTGGCTCTATCTCGCAAGGAAAATGGGAAAAGTCATAATTTAACTACGTCTTCTGAGACGCCGTTAAATATGGAGGTGTCACATATTTCAAGTAAAGTTGAAGTATGTGAGTTCGGATCTTCAGTGGCCAATTCCCCAAACTGATTATTTTGAACTATACTCAGAGTGGAATGTTTGATCTCAAAATTATTGGCTTCTATATTATGCCTTATAATTGCATGGGGGATTTCCCTAATAGTGAGTAGTGCATAATCTCTTAGTGCTCTTCCCCTAGGCTCTCCTAATGGCTCTCCTAGATTTTCATTATAGTTATCCATAACAGCTTATTGGTCCGAAAGATTTTGTTTTCTCCTAACCTGCAAGCAGGTTCTTTCAATTTTTGGGTCAAACAGATAATTCATGCAAACTCTTCTACTCACACACTACAATAATTAGACTATCAAGAACAAATTTAGCAATAATGTTCAGAAATTCAACAAAAATAAAAGAAACAGAAAAGAAATAGAAAAGTAAGTTGTTAGTGCCTATAATTACAAAAATCAAAAACTAAAAGTATATGCAAGGAAATACTTAAATCACTAGTTACTTATAGATTATCCTTAATACGGAACAAATTCCAATTCCTCGGCAATAGTGCCAAAAACTTAACAGACTGTAAATACACGTCTGTGTTTGCACGCAAGTGTATGTGGTCTGAAGTAATAAGTGGAAAGTGTGAGTTTTCGGGATTTATCGAACCATAGAGAATTGGTTATTTTGTTACTAAGGTGTATCTATTCTCACTAATGTTTAAGTTATGAGTATTTGGTTTTAGTTAGTTCTAGATCAAGCACAATAATCACTAAGTAAAAAATAAGTCAGATAAAAGGAAGAAGAGAGTTGGGTTCATCCCATATGTCATGATAGGTCACTTTTGCATAATGATTCCTCAAGCATTTATCTTTCATTTACTCATATTTAAATCAAGTGCACATTATTCTTCCTTGAGTTTTATCTCAAGGATTCACAAGTTCAAATCTTGTGCACGAAATGAACACACAGTCAGTTCTATTTCGGCACAAAAATTCTTATAAGATTTTAGGTTTGTAGTTTTCATCTTATCTCTTAATCAAGGAGATGAGGATTATTAAATTTTTAAGATCTTATAAGCATTGATTCCACTAAGAGCATCACTCGCATCCACATAGTTAAAATGAGGGATTTAATATATTGGGCTCAATGACTATGTCACCTCGTTCATGAGCGCACAACTATTTCTTTCCCTCCCTCAATTATGTTGAGCTAAGGGGCTCAATTAGCGGGTCTTAGCATTACATGCATCAACACTTTAGTTGAGCTTAGATTAAGATGCACTAAGCTCAAGAAATTTCTCACATAGTTCTAAGCTCTCATGCACTCATAGATCCAGCATCTAACCTAAGGTGAGCTATGGAGCACAAGACACTTTAGTTCTTTAGTTCATTAGTCCATTTACCTTTAATTCACAATCAAGACTATAATAATATTTAGCATTTCTTGAGCAAGGCATTGAGTTCATAACTTTTATTAATGCTTGAGGAAAACTTCATACAAATGAAAGTAACTATCAAATATATTGGATTACCCCAACCCTCCCCAAGAAAGATTTAGCTCTCCATTACAAAAGAGATAAAAAAGAATACATACATGGATAAAGACCCTTTCATGATCAACTAAGAAAAGAAATTACAAAATAAGAGCTTAGAAGATACTAGGAACGTTCCTTGGAAGTTCTCCAGACTCTTCCTCTCCTTGCTTGAAGTTCCTCTCTTAGGTCGCTAGTGCTGCCTTTCTTCTCCTTCTCCTTGGCAAGTGAATTCTTCCACCCTTGGGGAGTTCCTCTCTTCCACTATGCAGCCCCTCTTCCTTACTTAGTTGAATTGAGCAAAAATTGGAACCCTCCTCTCATCAAGAGAAGAGGTATTTATAAATGAAGGCTGCCTCTTCATTCTTCAAATCCAAAAACCACACATTCCTTTACAAATCTGAGCATTGATGGCAAAAACCACTTGATGGATGAGGTGACCAATTCTTTCATTTGTTTTAGCCATTACATCACCTCCTAAGCTTTTTTTCCATTTTAAAAAACATAGCAGCTGCAGAGGGAATGATGACTGGAGACCAAATACTGGTGGGGGTCTTGTCCCAACCGCATTAAATGCTTCTGCCAAAGAAAATTGCGGCGGGCTGCTGCAGCGCGCTATGGCGGACACAGTTTTGCAAAGAGGCCTGCTGCAGCTCGCTGTGGCACTAATATTTGCAAATTGAACCGCTGCAGCGCGCGGTAGCGCCAACAATTCGCAAACTACTTCGCTGCAGCGCGCTACCGCGCGCCCGGTCAGCAAAATGAACCGCTGCAGTGCGCGATCGCGCCCACGGTTTGCAAGTTGAACTGCGGCAGAGCACGATCGTGCCTGCGGTTAGCAAACTTAACCGCTGCAGCGCGCGATCGCGCCCACGGTTCGCAAACTGAACCGCTGCAGCGCGAAAAATCTGGAAAGTTGCACCAATGACTCAAAATTCCTTGAATAGGCCTTTTTCCTGAAAAGATACACATAATTTGATTAAGGAAGTAGCTTTAAATTAAAAAATGAATGAAATTATCCTTTATTTTAGATATAATTTATGGATTCATCAATAGCCTGATTGCATATTGATCTTGAGAATACCTTTGCTCCTGGTAATTGATCAAATAGATCATCGACACGGGGAAATGGGTACTTTTTCTTCACCGTTACTTTATTCAGCTCTCTATAGTTGATACACATTCGCATTGATCCATCTTTCTTCTTTACAAACAAAACTGGCGCTCCCCATGGGGACGAACTAGGTCTGATAAGACCTTTCTCCAATAGTTCCTGCAATTGCTTATTCAGTTCTTGTAATTCCTTAAGCGTCATTCAATAAGTAGCTTTAGAGATGGGCCGCGTTCCTGAAATAATGTCAATTGCGAATTCTACTTCTCATGCAGGAGGAAGACCGGGTAGATCTTCTAGAAAGACGTCGGTGAACTCGCAAACGATGAGGTTCTCGGATAAGGAAATGCCTTCTTTCTTTTCTCCAAGTATTGTTACTAGAAAGGCATCACAACCTTTCTGAACTAACCTTTTTGCTTTTATAGCATTGATTAGCGAGGCTCGAGTACTAAGGTTACCAATAAAGGATATGGCTTTACTACCACTACCTAAGGTGATCTTCTTCTTTGTATAGTTGATTTGGCATTATGTTGGCTTAGCTAATTCGTGCCTAATATTACATCAAAATTGGCTATTTGGAGAACTACTAATTTGGCTTCATACTTCTCATTTTCAATGGGGATTGGTACTTTACAAAACTGGCGAGCTGGCATTTGGGCTCCAGAAGGTAGCACAACATTAAGAGGATTTTCTAGAATCTGAATTAAAGACAATACATCTTCAAAAATCCAGAAAGTAGAAGATTATAACATGTTATCTCTTTTACTTTATATCATTATCTACTAAGGCTCTTAGCAGCTTTACCCAGAGTGTTAATATCTTCAGAGATACTATGGAAGGCAAGGGGAGTGGAAGATGAACATCCAAGATGCACTCCTACTTACCTTGGGGATAATATATCTTTTAGACTCCTATTGGAAATATCATAAGCTTTAGTGATTGTTAAAGGTAGTTGTACTATTATTATTATTAGGGAGACAAAATTTAGAAAGTGGAAGGTAACTACTTAAGAGTGATTTAAAATCAAATTGTTAATTTGTAATCCTACAGGGATTTATACATCTTAATATGGAAGTTAAGTCCTAACATTTCAAGTTCTTGATCTTGTAAATCTCTGAAGGTTTAATTTGAATTAGTTAGCTACATATTATACTTAAGTTTGTTCCTACTTAAGTTTTATTACTTATGAATGCATTTTCCAATCTATACTCTTATTATTCTGAGCTCATGATTATAGTGCTTTGAATGTAACTTTGTTATTTAGTTAATGACTGATTCACAGAATAATCATCCATTAGGTAGAGTGGAATACAATTTTCAATCTGACACCTTATAGAATTCTCTGATACCAACTGTGGCGCCCCGCTCCCTAGGTCTGCAATCATTAGGCTAAAGAGTGGAGTGTCACTCTACCATATCCCTGACTTATCATTGGATTAGGTAAGGTCCACAATCCAATAATAGGGGAAGGAGGTGCACATAATATTTATGAAAATTAGTCACTAAATCTATATATTCATACAGAGTGTGGAAGCGATATGAAGTAAAGATTACATCCATTCACCATACATCAGACATGAAATAAAATAAAATAGCTTTAAAAATAATAATATGCAGAAAGTAAATACAGTCACGAGTACCTGTATTCTTACATCATTTAATTAAAATTTAAGAGACTGAAAATGATAATACACTTGTCCTCACAATGAAGAAAAAAAAAGGCAACTAGAGGTCTTCTTCACCAGGCTATTGCACCTCCTCTACATAAGGCTCTCTCCTCAAGCATTGGCTCCTCAAACTGAATAAGATCTGACATTATCGGTTTCATAATGCCAGGGGCCCAGCAAATGAAAAAAAAATTTTATTAGATAAATTGTCTAAGTACATTTTAGGCAAGTAATTTATTAAGCATTCGTTAATATCACCATTTTACTCTAAACCAAATAAAATATTTATCTAGCATGGGAGCAAGTAAGCATACAATGGGATGAGGATAAGTTATAAATATAATATTTATAACTAAGCAAGAATTGAGGCAAAAGCACACATCTAGTAAACTTTACAAGGTAGGGCATACAAATGTAATACAATAAGTGAAAATACTGAAAAGAAAAGTCTAACCTAAATATGTTGATGATCATATGACAAATACTAATTTAAATCATAAATCTGAAAATGGTACATATAATAAGCAGTAAAGTCTAGCATCCTATATATGCATCTACTCAAGTAAGTGGGTAACATAGGAAAAATACAACTAACCAAAATAAAATGCATCAACAATATAATAAACAGTAAGCTGAAAACTATAAAGAATGTACAAACTGTCATATCATAAAGAATTGACCAATCTGGCCCAATATATTCCCGTAGCCTTTATGGGCTAGGGCGGACATAATATCACAATATAGTATAATATGACTAAAGAGGCAGATAATATTATGCATATATCTTTTAGTTATTTTACTTTTATTTCTATGAACAATTTTAAAAACAGCTGAGGAGTCAAGCACGTCTACAAGACTGAACGGGTCCCAAGGCTAATACACTCTCCTCAATTAGTGATATTAAGCATTCTAATCTCTCCTTACCCCTATTTATTGGAGTAATGTGCACCATAATCTATCATGTACTGAACCCAAATGCAAATGTTTTCCTAATATTCTAAGTTTTCATTTTTTATACAATAATATTTTCTTATATGACATGTTCAAAGAAAAATAAGCACAAAGTTCAAGAAATGTGTAGCACAAAATCAAGTAGTAAGCAAGGGACTCTACTAAATATGGTGATATTATTTATTATCTAATTTAAACATTCTAACTATTACAAGTTACACAAATTCAGGATCTCCAATTCTTACTATTGAGTATAACTTAGAAGTATGTCCTTATAGGGTACAAAATATTAGGACTAGCTAGGTCCTAATATGATTAAATCAATGTCAACTATAAGAAATCATCATGACCTAGTTTATGAGTTTAGATGTTCTAAACTAAAAGCTTGTTCAAAATCTACCAAGCTAGAAATTATGGATTAAACACCACGAGATTGGGCTTAATCACATAATCCCAAGGGTAAGACTTAAGATCTAGGTTAAATCTAAATGTGAACTAATAGGATGAATCTCCTATCCTAAATCTAATGTTGAAAGACAAAATAATCCAAATAAATTGTAAAATCTTGAAACTAATAAAATTAAGGATTCATTCATTGAATAACCCCATTATTTAATGAATAAAATCTAACCTAATACTTAATCATATTCTTAAGGAACAAATCCTAAGGTGAAGTGAGGATTTCTAATGATAAGACTTGGAAAATTTCTAAGAATTGATTGAATTTCTTCACACTTGTTGATTTTAATTAATTAGGGGGTTAGAGAAGGATTTTAACTAAGGCATATTAACCTTACTTAGGGAGTTTCAAACTTAAAATTGAGATATTTTACAAATTATCCCAATTGAGGGATTTATAACTTAAATTGATCTTAAATCAGTTTTATTACTAATTTTAATGATTTCAAAGGGTATTTTAAGGGTTAAGGATATTTAACCTAAATTTTGGGCAAAATGACCATTTTGCCCCTACTTAATATCTTTTTATTAAGAGATCCAAATTAAGATTCTTACTATCAAATGATTCCTTATTGTTTAACATAAAGATAGATAATAAGTGCACCAATTTGGATAAGAAATGAGTTCTATGGGTCTAAACTAAGGTTTTTGACCTAAGGGGTATTTTAGTAAATTACACTTAATAAAATCTAAATTTTTATAAAGTTTACTATTGGTTGCTATTCAAGGATTCTATAGAGTCTAAGAACACTAAATTCTGAGATCTAATGAATTAATTATAGCCATTTCAATTTCCAAGGGCAATTTGGTAATTTTCTAAGCTAAGGAAGGTCAAAAAGCTAACTTTTTCATTTGATGTCCAAATTCAACAAACTCAATGGCTGTAGCTTCCCTATATCACACTGAGTACTTTAACTAGGAGTATACCCAAATTGGACTTCGATTGGTCAAGTTATGACCTAATTAAGGTTTGGGGTATTTTGGTAATTTATAATTTTTTTAGGGTTCAGAACCTAAATATTATTTTAGATTATTGTTGGAACTAAAAGTATAAGCTCTCTAGCACTTTAAATTTTTAGATTTGGAGTCTAAATGGCTAAGATATGATCAAATGAATTTTCTGGACGCTACGACGCGCTGTAGCGCCCGACGGTGATTTCGCCTGTGCGAAAACTATGAATGGTCATATTTCGAGCTCAAATACTCTTAATCCAGAGAATTCCATGAGCAGTGTCATATATAAATAAAAAGGTCTTTTCGATACCTTTCCATTGACACCAAAATTAGCACGAACAGATCATTCTAGCTATATGAACAATGGTGATAAAGGCAGAGGGTGCAGAATGGACGAAAAACAGAGCATGAGGTATATTACTTTGAAGAACTATAATGGCTTCCATACTTAATCATGGATTTCTAAATATGCGAATAAGCACAATAGAGGAATGAAATGGCTAAGGAAGAAGAATAAATGGGTACCTTAGCCTTTAGAAGAGGAAGAAGGGACCTTGGAAAGCTTGGAGGAGGAACTTCTTCTTCTTCTTCTTTAGCATAAAGCTCAACAATGGGGGGAAGGGTGGAAGCTTGAGAGCTTTGTCTTGATAGCCAAAAATGGAGAGGAAGATCTGAGCTTTCATTTATAGGAGGAGAATGAAGGGGGAAAGCCATCATGAGCTAGGAGGGAGGGAAGGAAGAGGGATGATCATAGCCATCAAACCTTGCCATTAATGAGGGGGGAAGGAAGAGGGATGGACATAGCCATCAAAGCTTTCAATTAATGAGGAAGAAGGAGATAGGTCAGCTGAAAGTGGAGGTAAGGGCCAGCCGAATAGAATAGCCAACTATGAGAGAGAAAGAAGGAAAAGGAAAAAATACAATTATGAATAAATAACTATTTATTCCTTTAATTAATTAAAAATTCCAATTTTTGAAACGGGCTCCGAAAATTCCCAAAAATTCACCCCAAGCTAATTTGGGGGTGACGATTACAACGGCAAAGTCAGATTTCGATTCCGATGATTATTTAATTTTTCTATTTTTCGGGGTATTAATTATAATTAAATATTTGCAAAAATCTCATAACTTTCAAATGCTTCCAAAACATCACTCCTAGCTAATTTGGGGGTTATGATTGTAATGACGAAGTCAAATTTTGATTTAGAGGTCAAAATAAATACCTCAATTTTTTAATTAATTTAAATATATTAAAATATTCAAGAAAATTCAACGACTTCTGAAAAATCCCAAAATTTAACCCTTGGTTAATCCGAGGGTGAGGATCGCAACAACAAAGTCAGATTTTAATTCTGACGAGTATTTAATTTTCCAATTTTTGGGTATTAAATATTATTAAAATATTCATCAAAATTTCGACGACTTCCGATTGACTCGAAAACATCACCTCTAGCTAATTTGGGGGCAATGGGCGCAATGGAGGAGCCTGATTTTTTATCTGAGGTCAATTTATATTGGTCATTTTTCAGAGTTTTTGGATTTCTCAAAAATCAGGACTTGATCTATTTGACTCCTGATTTGGACTAGGTCTTAGTGGATGACTCCTAATGACTTGATTAACATTTTAGGATCAAAATTAGAATGGAGATTAGTTTTAATTGATAAGGGTAACAAATTGGGTTATTACAAGTTTATTCTCTCAAACTAAGCATCCAAGTTAACCCAATTATGAAACACCTAGGCTTAGAAAATTTGCTCTAAGCTGGACTATACTTATCCAATCACATATGATAAGACTAAGACTCTACAATCTTACTTAAAGTGACTCATCCAATCCTAGAATTTTACTGAAATGATTTAGTACTATGTATATACACTTTCACATTATACTGATAATCTACTAATTTCCACAAATCTATTTAAATAATAAGGATTATCAGTCTATTGAATCTTTACTTTATTAAAATGGTACTATAGAAGGGTTCAAGAGTGTGACCTTCAAGCCTCTAAAATTTAGGTTACTACTACATGGAAGAAACTCATGCTAAGCTCTTAGGTAATCCTACCACAATGATCTAAGATCAAACTTCTAAAGTTAATAAGGAGCATCTAAGTTCTTACCTTAAGATGTAGATAATATGCTCTCCCTACTTTAATAGATCAATCATTTATGTCCTACAATTACTGATTTGTTCAGCATAAGACAAGATCATACTGAATTTGCACACCTAACTTAATGGAAATATAAGTTTTATACTTCGTACTAATTTCATAATTCTAATTTCCTTAATATTTGATTTGACCAGATCAGATGGGTAAACCCATATGATCAAACCCCTATGCTAAAATTAAGAGATTTAATCTCATAAATTATTAATAAATGATTGGTTTATAAATCTATTCCATTTTATAGGTCTCATTATGCTGGTTGTCTTGTTTAAGAGGAAATCAAGGATTTAAAGGTAAGTGTTTAGATTGACCTATCACATAGCTTATTAAAGATCTTAATAGTTTTAAGTTATTAAGTTAAGATCAATGTCAAATCAGGGTGCATTATTAGAATTATGCAAATTGATTTATCTTTAAATCAAACCATGAGGTGATTAAGGATCTTTAGACCTTAATCAAGGTAAGCTAGAATTTAACCCCCCACTTAACCAAATCAAGATCACTTATTTAATTTAGAAACAATGACAAATTAGTGACTTATTGGTGTATTATTGATGTTTAAATTCAGGAATTAAGACTAAGCATTAATTTCTTAATCACTTCTTAAGATTTTTAGGTTAAATATTTACTTATGCTAATTTCATTCCATTAGGGTGTTCAAGTTCACTTAATCGTTCTCTAACATTTAATTTATTGATACAAAAGCATAGGAACACAAATTTTCATAAAATAGAAAGTAATTAAGGCTAATCAAACTCTAAATCAAGAAACCTAGATTAGCACTTAATTAAAAATTCAACCATTGAAATTTCATGAAACTTGGCAGAAGTATTTTGATAAACAATGCTAGTAATCATAGACTATAATTAAGGGTTTTGGCTAAGTAGAAACCCTAATTTTTGCTAATCATGCTTTTATAAGATTATGACATAATTAATAAATATAAATCAGAAAATTAATTCACCTAGCACATGCATTTTACAAGGTAATGGAATCATAATGGAACCTAAATTATGCAATTTGGCTAAATAAATATGTTAATCAACCCTAATTAGGTTATGCAATAATTAGGCTGAATCGGAAAATCCAATCATTAAAAGTACAATGTTATTTTATATTCTTATTCCTTATGATTTTCTAAACAATTTTATATATAAATTCATAGGATTTGAATCACTGGATCAAAAGTTATTTAAATAACTAAATCTGTATTTTTCTAATTATCCCATTTGATTTTCCTTAAGGAAAATAAATATTAAATGGATTAGTATTTATTTAAACGAGCACAGGTCCAATCCCAAGAACACGAGGGCCAATCGGGCCTCGAGGCCCACTGTTAGATAGTGCGGGCACGGGTTGGCCCGACCCGCGCTATCGTCTCCTTCCACGCGATTGGCCCCCAACAGAAGGCGATTAGGGTAAACCCTAATCGTTCAAATTCATTGTCCCTAAGCCATTCCGATGATCAAGGAGAATCGAAGCACGTTACTGAGTTTGAGACCGATCGATTAAGCTTTGATCCCCCATCGAGGACTAGCCAGACCATTCAATCCCTATATGGAGTGTGGACGGCCATTAGAGCTCATTGTGGAGGGAAATTCTCCCTCCACAGATCACCAACCATGCCCAATTTAATCCATACACCATTCCCGAGCCACCATGGATCTAAACCCCATAATGATTGGGCTCATGAAGGGCTATAATGATGGGTCCTTACTCAGGTCATGACTGAATTGGTCCGAGTAAGGTTGAGTTGCATCAGGATAGCTTGGGTTGGCTTGACCATATTGATCCATTAAAGGATTGAAATGGGATGCAAGTATGTGGTAATTGACCCTTCCTATAGGCTAATTACCAGAGGTGAAGCTCTGGAGTCATATCTGAATGATGAACCCAAGCCAACTATGCTCTGCATTATCAGGTCATCATCGTTCACAAGCGACTTCCACTCTCATTCACAAATGGTCCTAGTTTTACAAGCACCTAAGGGACTCAATAACCAAACATTTCAAGCAGGAGAGTGAGCTCACACAGCTCACTGGGGATTAAATTGTACCTAGTTTTATGGTTGAGCTCAATTCAGCCTATAGAGGGGATCCTAGAAGCTGCTGAGCTTGCCAAGGAGACTAGGGGTTTTGAACACCAGGAGCAGTCCACTATTAGTAGTTTGCAAGCTGGAGATTGCCTAGAGAAGCTCGACAGACCAGCAATGGAGGAATTAGGGAAAACACCAATTGATCAGCAAAGGATTTAAGGAAGGGATCCTGAGGCTATTTAAAGCCTCATGGAGAAGCTAGGGTGCAGTGGAGTGGGCTAGGATGACTTAGGAGCTCAGGCCATTGCTGAGCTCCTAATTTCCACAATGGGAGCTAACTAGGCCATGGGGCCTGATAGGGTTGATATGCCACTGAGGGAAGATCGTGGAGGTGCGAGTGGGAGACAAACCAGGGTGTTGGGGGTATGGAGGATAATCCCTATCGAGAGTGGAGCGCGATGGGGATGAACATTCATAGTGTTGGTGGTGCACTGTGGGTCATCTGATCTATCGATCAAAGCCGTGAAATGGCCTTGATGATCCAAATCCAAATGATCAGATCTGGAGTGATCCGAGCCGTGGGATCCAAAGAGTAGATCCAATGATGGACCCACGATCCCGCATAATTAAATCATAGCCGCATGATCAAGTAGTGTAACGGTGAGATGATCGGGGGCTCCGTCATCGCATGACCCGGGCTTCACAATGGATTGCTCGCAGTCTGCACAGCGGATCCCAATAGTTAATTTAGTTTGAGGGTAGATTTGCAAAATCAAATTATTGGCATCCCTTATATGCAATTATTCCAAATAAAATTAAATCCAATTAATGCCTAAATGACCTCCAAAAATTCCCAAACTTTCACCCCTAGCTAATTTGGGGGTGAGGAATTCAAAAATGCAATCAAATTTTAGAGATGTCAAAATATTTTAGGTCTAATTAGGGCATCTAAATAGATTAAATGACTATTTTACCTTAGAGAGGTTCAATTGACCTCAAACTTTTATGGTTAATTTAAAATAATAATTTAAATGAATTGGAACTAGAATTAAGGCATGATTAAGTTAATATTAAGCTAGGTAACAACCTAAGGTTGTTACAAGAAATCAATTCAAAATTAAGTAATAATTCCATTCATCTCCATCGTGCAGAATTTATCTAAATGAATTATGACTCCTAATTCTAATTCATGTAATAATCTGAATTAAGATTATACTTATGCTTATTAATTGAAGTGGTTGTATATATACAGTTGGTATGTTTCCAAGAAAGGTGAATTTAACACTTAGTTTATTTAACTGCACTTATTGAAGCACATGATGATAAGGGGCAGAACCCGGTCACAGTTTATTCTTTCAAACTAAGTTGTTAAATACCCTTATTATAAGCATAATTATAGTGTCCTAAGAAGGGTGACCTAATATACTTAGTTTTCTTAACTGCACTTATCAAAATGTAATGATGATAAAGGGTAGAACTAAGTATTTAATTTCCCTAATTATAACACTCTTAGGCTTAGAAAGTTTACTCTAAGCTGGACTGTACTTATCCAATCACATATTATAAGACTGAGACTCTACAATCCTACTTAAAGTGACTCAACCAATCTTATGTTTTACTAAAATGATTCAATACTATAGATATACGCTATCACATCCAACTAACAATCTACTGATTATAGCAATTCTATTTAATAGCCAAGGATTATCATACTAATGAATCCATACTCCATTGGGGTGAATTCTACATAAGGTTCTAAGGATGTGACCTAAAGGTCACTTAAAACTAGGATACTACCACATGGGAGAATCTCATTCTAAGTCTTCTAGGTTATTCTACCATAAGGGGTCTAGGATCAAACATTTATAGCTAAGAAGGAGCTTCTGAGTTCCTACCTCAAGATTAAACAATAAGTTCTTCCAACCTCGATAGATCATCTATTAATAATGCTTTAGCAATTATAGAACCATTACCACTAAATAGGGATCTTAAGGATCTAGCACTAAAGCATATGAATATTAATTTAAGATCTAGAAATTATACTAATTACATAGTTCTTACATCTCTAAATTGGATTATGCA
Organism: Gastrodia elata; assembly: GCA_016760335.1. NCBI lineage: Eukaryota > Viridiplantae > Streptophyta > Magnoliopsida > Asparagales > Orchidaceae > Gastrodia > Gastrodia elata. The sequence goes on along the minus strand of CM028681.1, from coordinate 1,438,519 downwards.
AATCAGATGGGTAAACCCATCTGATTATCACCTATACTAAAATTATGGGATTCAATAATGTAGTTTATTAAGAATTGATCATTTTGTAAATCAATGTAGTATTGTAATTTATTTTATGCTAAGGGTCTTATTTAAGAGAAAATCAAGGAGTTAAAGGTATATGTCCAAATTGATAATCACAAGAATTCATTAAAGATCTTAGCATTTCTAGTTCCATGGTATAAGGTCAATGTCAGATCAATAAATATTATTGGAATCATGCAAGTTAATTTATCTTTCAAATCAAGATAGCTTAATTAAGGTGATTAATATTTAGATCTTAATCCATACAAGTTAGGGTTTAACTCCTAACTCAACCAAATCAAGATGAATTATTTAGTTTATTGATTAATGACAAATTAGAGAATTATTAATACGTTATAGGTGTCCATTTCAAATTCAAGATCAACTATTGATTAACTTAATCATCCTTTAGGATTCATAGGATTTGAAGTTCATTAATATCCCATCAACCATTTAAAGTGTTCAATTCATGATTTAAATTCTCTAATATGCACACTACTGTTAATGAAACATATAAACATCACATTGACTAAAACAACAAGTAATCAAAGCTAATCAAATCCTAAATCAAACCAAAAGAGATTAGCACTTAATTATAATTTAAAGCACTTAAATTTCATGCAACTTAGTTATTAAGTTCTGCTTATTCATGCAAGAAATCAAGGATGATAACATTTCCATTTGGCATAAAATATTCAAGCGAATTTTTAGGAAGTTTAGAACATGTCATTTATCATATTTAAATATTATATATTAACTTGTAATTTTGGATTTTAATTTTGATGATTATTTAATTATTCTATATTTATGGGTATTTAAATATATTAAAATATTTGAGAAAATTCGATGACCTCCAAATACTTCTAAAATATCACCCCTATGTAATTTAGGGGTGACGAGCGCAATGGTAAAGTCGAATTTCGATTTCAAGGTTAAATTAAATATCTCAATTTTTTAATTAATTAAATATTATTAAAATAATTCAAATATTCGATTGAGCTCCAAATTGCTCTGAATTTTTGGGGATTAGTTCTAATGACTAAATAAACCTAATGGAGTGGTAATTAGGATGCAATTAAGCTAAGTAATAACCTATGGTTGTTACACAATGACATTGTCGCCTAGAGTCGAGCCAGCCCAGACCCGCGTGGTGCGACAGTGCTGACCCAGTCGAGCCTCGTTCCGACCCGCACTTTTGGATTTTGGGCAGGCTAAATTAATTTAATTAGGAATTTTTTTCTTTATATTTAATAAATGATAAATGCATTTAATTAAAATGTCAAGGTTTTGATTAATGGAAAATATTCAATCTAAATTAATTGAATAAATTTAGCAATACTTATCCAAATTATATGATCCAATATACTATTTTGATAAAAAAAACCTAAGAAATATTAATATACAATAAAATATTAGATCCAATGGTTTGATTTTTGAATTTAGCCTAATCTCTCTCTAATCTTAATTAAAGAGTAATTAATCATATGATAGAGAAGAACCCATGTATGCCTTTAAAAATAAGTTAGGAGTTCTAAAATTTGTTATTCACCTCTTAATTACCCCAAATTTTGATTAGTATCTAATGACCTAGTTTAACTTTTGATTTTAATAAACTTAGTGCCTAATATCTTCTTAGGTTTACTAGAACTTATTTATGAACTTAAAATTATATTTTAAGCTCTAATCTCCTTAATTACTTTTCTTTGCCTTAAGAAGTGATTAATGCTATTTAAATCATCCTTAGATTTAAACTTGAATTTATAGTATTTTTCTTCTTATTAGATAATATTAAGCCTATTATAACTGATTAGAATCAATTTGGATGGTTAAATCTTAAAATCCCAATTTTAACTTTAAGAAGGGTATTTTGGTCATTTTGACCAAAAGTTGGTTTAAGAGCCTTTAAACCCTAGAAATAACATTAAATGCTTTTAATTAGTAATGCAATGTTTGAGGATCATTTCTTGAGCTTTTGTACTTAATTGATTGATCCTAATTACTTAAGCCTAATTCCTCTAAAGTTTATTTAATTAATCATTTAAAAGACCTTAAGGTGATCTTAGATCCTTCATTTAATCTTGCATATTGAAGTTTAATCTGATGAAATTAGTATTAGTTATCTTATCTAAGCTAATACTAATGTGTATTCCTAAGTAATAACATAATGAAAACCCTAATTCCAAATCTAAGTTGAAGTCTTAAGTGTTTAAAACTAAGACTTATATCTTAGATCCTTAGTAATATCTTTCTTTTCTTCTTTCTTTTAGTTGTGCGGCCTTCATGCCCTTAGGTATTATACATATTAATTGTATCATTCCATCCTTGCAAATTCTTAATTGATTGAATCTTAAACTATGCAAGTCATTAAATCAGCTTAAAATGTGCTTAGATAATTATCTAACTGTATGTTTTTTTCTTGACTGTGGCCCTGGCATTGTAATACCAACAATGTCATATTTATTGCTATTTGTTGAGGCTACTTCTGGAGAGGAGCTTAATCAAGGGGAGGACCTTCCTACTATCGAAGCCTAGCTAGTTTTTTCTTTCTAGCTTATGAGGATGATAATTTCTTTCATTTAATTTTAGTTTGTAATAATTAAACATTCTAGATATATTTACTTTCTACATTTTCATATTAAGCAGAGTTACTGTCTTTACTTTTACTTACTGTGTTGTGAATGTGGATGTTATACTCTTACTTGCTTCTGCTAATTTGATATTTTGATGCATAACTCTCAATTCATAAGACAAATCTTTCATCTAAGGCGGGTTGGGTTCATACTTGACTCAACTATAGTTGGGAGGGTTGTCACACAGTTATCGTGTTCACTAAAATTATGTTAATCTTAGTAGTAGCATGTCCATGGAGGGTATGGGGCTTCACAGAAGGTCTCTGAGAGGACTTCTGATTGACATGAGGATCGACGCTTGGGGTGGACTATAGCATTGGCAAAAGCAAACCATAATTGACTACATTGGAACGAAGGCTCAGAACGAAGGCTCGGAACGATAGTTGACTATACAACATTGTAGATCCCAATCAAAATTTGGTAAAGAGGATGGGAAAATTGGGGTACCTGATGATCAATGACAAATGCAAGATCGAAGCGATATGATCGAGCTCGAGGTCCCTTCGACTTCCGTAGGTTCCAAATCATGAAAATGGAAATGTGCATTCGATTAGAGGTATTAAAGTCAAGCCCAGAGTAGCTACCTTTAGAGATGGAAGTGGCATCTAGCGGGCAAGAGCATCGCATGTCTACGCAAGCTGCCACGTGCTAGGCTGCGCAACCGGGAAGAGTTTGGGATGGCCCGATCGATCGGCTCGAATCGAGCTGATCCGAGCCTTATCGGGCGCGACCCGATAGTGCATACAAAATCTAACCCAATTTTTGGAAAGCAGGCCAGGCTCAATTTCAAAAGGTGGGCCCCACAAAGCCTAATTCTATATAATTAAATATACTAAAATTTATACTTAAAATAGGTTATTAAATAAGCTCAGAAAAATTCCAAGCTTTCACCCTTTGATAATTGAAGGGTGAGCAACCCAACGGCAAAGTCAAATTTTGATTTCGGTGAGTATTTAATTATTTTAATTTTTTTGGTATTTTACTTATATTAAAATAATCGGGGGAAATCTGACTACTTCCAAACACCTCGAAAACATCACCCCTAGCTAATTTTGGGGAGATGAGCGTAATGACAAAGTCAGAATTTTGAATTTAGGTCTATTTAGTTAGGTCATTTTCCAAATCATCCAAATTTTCCAAATAATTCGAATTTTCCAAAATTATGGTTTGGTCCAATTGACTTCTTAATTGGACCAAAACTTCAGGATTTGTTTTTAATGACCTATCAAGACTATTAAAATCAAGATTAGGGCCTAATTTAGTTTTGATTGACTAGGGTCATTGTTACACACCATCTGGTTCACTATCAAACCTCAATGCCAATACATAACTATAAAAACACAAGGTAGGCATTCAATTAGAAAATTATTAGAAGAAGGAAAATACAGTGAATTGCAAGCCAACTGATCCAATTTAGCTCAGGTTGAGGACTACACCTGGACAAATGGCTGAAGAGAAAGTAGAGAGCACGATAGAGTCTGGTTTTGATCCCAAAAGGTTCCTTGATCTTCTAGTGATGATTGTTTGCTTAAACTCCAAGACACACCCACCAAATAGCTGGGAGATCACTAGGAAGCAAATATAATAATGTATACACACACACACACACACATATATGTATATATATATATATATATATAATATTTGTGTATCTAAATATGTTATTCATATTGTGGCGCCCCACCCCTTAATCCATAAGATTAAGCTAAGGAGTGGTGTGTCACTTTGGCTAATCCCCTACTTATTATTGGATTAGATATAATCCACAATCCACTAATAAGGAAAGGATGTGCCCAGAATATATGTAAGGTAAATCAATCACTAAGTAAATAGAAATATAGAGTGCAGAACAAGGAAAAGTGAATCATACATCCAATCCATCATAATATAAGTAAAAAAGAAATAATGCAGCTCAGAATGAATAGTATAATAAGAGAACATACATAATGTAACAACCCAAGTTGTTATCGTAGTTAATTAGGACTAATCCTAGTCTTAAATATAATTATAAGTGCTAATTAGGTCAATTGGAGTCAACCTCTAGGGCCTACCTCCCAAAATCAAGGATCAAATGGATCGAATCCTGATTTCTAGAAAATCTAGAAACCCTAAAATTTGACCAATTTAAATTGACCTCCAATCAAAAAACGGACTTCGCCATTGCGCTCATTAACCCCAAATTAGCTTGGAGTGAAGTTTTCGTGTCAATCGGAAGTCGTCGAAATTTAGACGAATATTTTAATAATAAAAATGCCCCGGAAATTGAGGAATCAAAATACTCGTCGGGTCGAAAATCTGACTTCGCCATTGCGTTCCTCAGCCCTCAAATAGCTAGGAAAAATATCTTTGAAATTTTGGAAATTTAAAAAAACTAATAATAATAATATTTGATTAATTACTTAACGGCGTCGTTAACTATTTAACCATGCCATCAATTGTAGCCGACGGCGCCGTCTGATCAGACGGCGCCTTCGCAACCGTTGAATCTGATCCAGATCCAACGACTACGGAGCGTCATCCTCGACGGCTCCGTCCCGAGCGCCACGCGGCGCGCCCCGCCGCCCTCCGGGCCAACCGGTGCCCTCCCCGGCCTCGTCGAGGTCGCCGATGCGCCTATAAGGCCTCGACCAACCTCTGGGCTCCGGGTTTTGCAAACCCGAGCCGAGCCCCCGTCCACCGTCGAAATCAGGTACCCCTGATCTCCCTCCTCCATTCAGCTTCCGCCGTCGCACCATCTTAGTATTGTAGGTTAGGGTATAGATCGACAATCAACCGGACCAGATCGACCTCGATCAGGTCCGGTCGACTCAGACCAAGGCTTGAAGCCTCGGGCCGAACCCCGTATTGCGTCCGCCAAACCCTAGAACCTAGGGTTGCCCCTAGCCGCCACCTCCGGCCACCTCAGGCGAAGGTCCGCCCGTCGTCGTGTAGGCCCCGTCGTGGACTACCGTCGGCCGTGCGGACCGAGGTGGTCCGACGCCGCGAAGGCCGGCAAAAGCCGTGCCCTAGCTCGGCGCCCTCGGGACGCCCCGCGAAACGAGTGACGTCCGGGTCGGGCCGGGTTGACCCGAGCCCGACCCGACCGCGGCCGGGTCCGCGTCAGCCAGGTGGGGCCCACAGAGCCACGTGGCGCCATCCTGGCCTGCCACGTGTCAGGTGGGACCCACCATCCGCGCCCGTGCTTCTTCGGCTTCGGTCGTGGGGCCCACTATGCCACGTGGCAGCCATCCGGCGCGCCACGTGTCATGTGGGACCCACAGTCCGACCCCCGCGGCGCTTTGGCTTCGGCCGTGGGGCCCACTTCACCACGTGGCAGCCATCCGGCATGCCACGTGTCACGTGGGACCCATAGCCCGAGCCCACGCGGCACTTCGGTTTTCCTGCGGACCCACAGCACCACATGGCAGCCTCTAGGCACGCCACGTGTATAGTGGGGTCCACACGCATAGCAGCACCCAATCAGGTGCTGCCACATGTCATAGGTGGAGCCCACTGTCATCTCAGCCGATTAATTAAATTAATTAATTACTGTTATTGATTAATTTATTACAGTTATTAGTTAATTAATTATAATTAGTGTTAATGATATTTCAACAGTAATCCTGTAATTAATTTATAATTAATTATGATTATTTTAATATTAATTAAACTTTAACATTAATTAAAATAATTAATGATTATTAAATAGTAAACTATTATTAATTGTTCTTAATTAGATATTAACATGTGATTAAGATTAATTAAACAGTAATTAGTGCTAATGACTTTTCAATAGTAAAATAATAATATTATATAATTTAGTTAATTAATTAATGGATTAATTATTGTTAATTAATAATTAAGCTTAATTAATCATAGATTAATTAAAGGTTAATAAATTCAGAAATTATATATATAAACTTTAGGAATGAACAGTAAAATAATTCAATTTGAATAAATGAATAGTAAAATAATACAAATTATATTTTTGAATAGTAAAACTTAAAAGTTTAATAACTTTTTGTAGGATAATCCAAACATAGCAAATATATGTCTCAAAATACTCAGAAACATAAATAGAATCAAATGGCGTAATGCAGAATTTAGTTTCGAGATATGTATAATGAAGTAGCGTTTTAGGACCTCTTTAGAACCTCATAACTTTTTACCCAGTTATTAGAACATAGTCAATATGGGTCTTAAAATGCTCAGGAGAGTGGCCCCATCACTGTAGTACTATTAGTTTTCTCATTTGGACACCAGGACAAAAAAGTCAACCCTAGAATTCTCAGTAAAAAATGACCAAAATACCCCTAAATTTTAAACAGCCATAACTTAGTCAAATCAACTCCAAATTTAAAAATTCAAGATGCTAACTAGTTTATAATTTCAATGCCATTAATAAACTAAAATAATATTTAGGATTTGAATCCTAAAAATTTGGAAAATGACCAAAATACCCTCGGCCTTACTTTTGGTCATAGCTTGACCATTTGGAGTTCAATTTAGATGTACTTACTGTCTATCTTCAAGTTAGACAGTAAGGAATCAGTTGAAACTAAGAGAATTCAATTTCAACCCGTAAGTCAAAAGTTGACTTTTTGACCCTTATAGTAGGAGCAAAATAGTCATTTTGCCCTAAGATTGGACTAAGTACCTCTAACCTTTAGTTAACATTCTAAAATACCAAAACTATTATTATAATCGTGTTAGTGACATCTAAGTGAGTAATACCAACCGTTGGGTTAGATTCTAGAAATTTCTCTAAGTTTTAAACACTACACCTTAAGGACCTTTCCTGAGACTAAGACTAAATCATAGGTTAGAGTTCATTCATTGGGTAAATGGGTTACTCAATAGGTGACACCTTGGTTTTATTAGTTTTTAGACTTTTCTTTTATTTTACAACTTGTTCTGATTATTTTGCCTTTAAACCTTAGATTTAGGATAGGAGATTCATTCTATTAAGTTTGATTACTTAATAGGATTGGCCTTAACTAGTAGAGTACTTATAGAATAAAACCTAGAATTTAGGTCTTAACCTTCTTGGATTATGTGATTAAATCTAAATCTTATTGTGTTTAATCCATAATTTATAGGGTTAAAAGATCTTGATCAGATCTTAGTTAGAATGTCTAAATTCATAAAACTAGGACGTATGATTTATTGATTTAACTCATAACCGTCTATCCGATTGAACTAGATTAGAAGCTGATCAGTTCTAATCCTTTTTTTTTTACTTATAAGGACGAATTTCTAAGTTACACTCGATAGTAGGAAAATGGTGATCCTGAACTTGTGTAACTTGGAATAATTAGAATGGTTAAGTAGAAAATAAATGATATCACCATATTTAGTAGAGTCCCTTGCTTCTATTTGATATTTTGTTACTACGCATTCCTTGTATTTTTGTGCCATATTTTCTTGAGCATATCATATAAGATTTTTGATGCATGAATAAAATATTAGGAAAATATAGAGACTGCTTAGATTCCTTGTGAAAATATTAAAGAGATTAATTAAAGATAATAATGTGTTTGAGCTGCCTCTTAGTATTATCTTCTGATTGCCTAGTCTCCTTGTTGACACTAGGGGAAGACCTTACCTTCTATTACTCTGTTGTGTGTTATTTGCCTAGTCTCCTTGTTGACACTAGGGGTACAACGTTGGTGCCTTAGCCATACTGGTGCTAAGATCCTACAATATCTGGTGGGCTAGAATTAGCTCTTTTCTGTATGGCAGTTGATACACAGACATTATATATATATATATATATATATATATATATATATATATATATGCAGTTACGATGTTTTGTTTACTTTTCAGCATTTTTATTTAGTTAGCTATTTCTTTGTATTGCCTATATATTTTAGGATGTTAGAATCTTGCTGCTATTTATATGTACCACTGCTGAGTTATTTTATCTTAATTAGCATGTTTCTTTTAATTACCAGCATGTTTAGGATATAGTATTCCTCTTACAGTACTTGTTTGATTAGCTACATGTATGCCTTACCTTATTTAGTATGCACCTGAGGCATGTCTTAGCCTCTCTTTTTGCTTAAGTTATAAATGATGGTTTATAGCTTTTTCTTCCTTTTGTATTGCTTGTTGCTCCCTTATATATTGTTACTTAGAAGTTATAGAATGGTGATATTACATAACACATATAAAACTTATCAGCTTAAAATGTACTTAGACAATTGTCTAACCAGATTTTTCTTTTTTTGGCTGGGGCCCTATATTATGAAACCGACAATGGCAGATCCTCTTCAGTTGGATGATCAGGATCTTGGTGTGGAGCCATACCCGAAGGAGGAGCCTGTGGAAGAAGCAGCTATTTAGCCCTTCTATTTTTTAAGTGAGGATGAGTGTACTTTTTTTTATTATTTAAAACTTAAATTGATGTAATAATACAGGTACTTATGACTGCGTATTTGGATTCTACACTTATGTTCTGAGATACATTTCTTTTTACTTATGTTTGTGATGCTTGGATATTTTATATTGAAAATTGCTTCCGCACTCTATATATTTACTTAGATAGTGACTGAATGTTTGATTCTATGCTCACTCCTTCCCTTATTATGTGGATTGTGAATTTCATCCTAATTCAATTATAAGTGAAGGGTTAGCTAAAGTGACACGTCACCCCTTAACTTAATTCTTGTGGATTAAGGGGTAGGGGCGCCACAGTTGGTATCAGAGAATTCTATAAGGTGTCAGATGAGAATTTGCATTCTCATCTATCTAATGGATGATTCTTCTGCCAATCCAGTCACTATGTCAGAATACATTAGAGTCACATCCAAGGGATCACAACGTCACACTCAGAATATGAAGTTAATAATCAGAATACGCAAGCAGTGGTATCAAACAAGATTCTAAATATTAACATAGTTTGGTACGCTAGAATGACGGTTGAGAGGCATCACCGACGGTTTGAAGAAAATTAGGAAAGTATTGCCCAATTCTATCGAGAACACGACGTGTACATAGAAGGGATATCAGATCCGAAAGTCAGGATGTTGACCCAATTGCTCCAAGAAAGCACATTCAGAGGGTATGATCTCCCCGCATTAGCCAAGCGATGGCTAATGATGATAGATGATATTATGGGGGCAATGAACGTTACGGACAATATCAAGGTTGCCCTCGTAACACGACTCCTACAGGATAGAGCTAGAGACTGGTGGCGCATCACCCTTAGAGCCCTCACCTATCAACGCGAATGGTTACTGCGGGACATCACCTATGAAGACTTTCGTCGTGCCTTTACGGCCCGATATATCAAATAAAATTCTTAGTTTTATTTATATGCTATTATATTTCTATATGCCTCACTGTAACCTGATTTTAAAAAAAAAAAAAAAAGATTAAGAGTAATTTTCTTTATATCACTAATTTGGATGTCTAGGATACCGTGCGAGCATGACAAGAGATCTTTTTGCTCATTTTAAGGACGGGTGGGCATATAACGTGTTCCTGGCAAAGAGATATGAGAGGGAAGTTCAAGGAGTCTCTCCAGTGGGAGCCAACATTCTGGAAAGGATGCTGGAAGATGCGGTATATAGGGGGCTGGACTTCCCCATCCTAGCTAGAGAATGGTTACGCAGAGTAACCCAAGTGTTCGAGGAATTGGAATGCCCAGACGATGCGCGACTCGACATCCTTGAGATCCTCCTCCAGGATTACGCGGAGGAATGGTGGGCTCAGGAAGTATGGAGGTTCGAGCGACGACACTCCCGCCGCCGTCGAACGCTGACATACGCTTACTTTACTCAAGCCTTCACGAGGAGATACATAGGATAAATTTCGTGCTTTTCCCCAGTGACTGTCTTTTCTTTTTGTACTCTGTTTCCAATGATGTATCATCTATTCTCCAATTAATAAAAAGAAGATAAGCTGTTGTGTTATTTTCTTTTTCTAAGATGCTAAATCTGTGCTGTATTTAATTCAGAATCTAGTAAGACGAAATGAACCTAGGTCAAAGCCCCTCGCCTACCCCATCCAGCACCGCGTCTAGTGAGGTTAGTGCCTTACTGGAGGCCATAAAGATGATGGTGGAATCCCACCAGCAACAGGCCAAGGAAAGCTAGCGGCAAGCGAGGAAGGCCGCGAAGGCCCAGGCCAGCCAGGCAAGAGCGCATGGAGCGCCTTCTGGTATCACAAATTAACCAGAATCGCTCGATAACAGAAGTCGCCTCAGCACCCCAGAGCTCCAACCAGCAGTACACCCCGTCCACCGACACGTTGCTACATAACTTCCTCCGTTTGAGGCCCCCCATGTTCAATGGGAACATGTCGATCGTATATGCTCTCACACCGACAGAGTCCATAGAAGATAACCATGTGGTATCAGGTACATGCTTCTGAACCAATCTAGCATTTTTGCTCATATGTGCTTAATAGTAACTAGTAAATCCTACATCTATACTTAGATACGATATATATAAATAATAAGCCATGTAACATTATGTTTGACACCGGGGCAAGTCACTCCTTTGTCTCCGAAAACTGGACGAAATCCCTCAACTTATCGGTTCACCGCTTGACGACACCTCTAAGCGTAGGGCTACCATCTGGAGCACAGCTTCAGGCTAACCAATTTTGCAAGTTACAAGTTCCCTTCGGAGGAGCGAAAGTTGAAGCAAAATTGATAGTACTACCAATAGCCAATTTTGACGTTATTTTGGGCATGAATTGGCTAAGCCAGCACGACACCACCATTAACTGCCAAAAGAAAAAGATCACCTTAGGCAGCGGCAAATAAGCAAGGTCATTTGTAGGAAACTTCAGCACTAGAGCTTCCCTAGTTAATGCCATTCAAGCAAAGAAATTTGTAAGCAAAGGTTGTAGTGCTTTCCTTGTAACTATACTAGGGGAAAAGAAGGAAGAGGTTCCTCTCTCCCAAAATCCTGTCGTCTGTGAATTCACCGACATCTTCCCTGAAGATCTGCCCGGTCTTCCACCTGTCCGGGAAGTCGAATTAGCCATTGACGTTATTCCAAAAACTCAACCTATCTGTAAGGCACCCTATAGGATGGCACCCAAGGAGTTGCAAGAGTTAAATAAGCAACTGCAAGAGCTGCTAGAGAAGGGTCTTATCATGCCAAGTTCATCTCCATGGGGAGCTCCAGTCCTATTTGTGAAAAAGAAGGATGGGTCAATGAGGATGTGCATTGATTATAGGGAGCTGAATAAGGTCACCATCAAGAACAAATATCCACTACCCCGCATTGATGACATATTTGATCAATTGGCCGGGGCAAAGGTGTTTTCAAAGATTGACCTACAATCAGGCTACCACCAACTACAGGTGAAAGACTCTGATATTGTAAAAATTGCTTTCTGAACTAGATACGTTCACTATGAATTTCTAGTGATATCCTTTGTACTAACAAATGCACTCTCCATATTCATGAACCTGATGCAACGTATCTTGAAACCGTACCTAGACAAATTCATCATCGTGTTCATAGATGACATTATAATATATTCGAAGTCCAAGAGCGAACACGAAGGACACCTCCGGACTGTATTAGAGGAACTAAGGAACCATCAGCTATATGCCAAGTAATCGAAGTATGAATTCTGGCTAGAATCTATCGCCTTCCTAGGCCATATTGTGGATGCTCACGGGATCAGAGTGGATCAAAATAAGATTCATGCAATCCAAGAATGGGCTCAGCCTAAAACAGTAATGGAGGTCAGAAGTTTTCTGGGATTGGCAGGCTATTATAGGAAGTTTGTGAAGGTATTTTCCCAAATCGCCTCTCCTATCACCAAGCTCACTCAAAAAGCGGTATCATTTGAATGGTCGCCCGCGTGCAAGGAGGCCTTCCAAGCACTTAAGGATGCACTTATCTCTGCTCCTGTATTGGTCCTTCCAATAGAATGAGTGAACTTTCAGGTGTATACGGATGCCTCGGCATAGGCCTAGGGGCTGTATTAATGCAAGAATGAAAGGTCATCGCTTACGCCTCGCGACAACTAAAGGTTCACGAGAAGAATTATGCAGTCCACAACCTTAAGCTAGCCGCAGTAGTGCTTGCCCTAAAGATCTGGCGACACTACCTCTACGGAGTTCAATGCTCAATTTTCACCGACCACCAGAGTCTGAAATACATATTCACCCAACGAGAATTAAATTGTAGACAGAGAAGGTGGTTGGAGCTGATCAGCAATTATGACCTGGACATTCAATACCATCCCGGGAAAGCCAACGTTGTAGCCGATGCTCTAAGTCGTCAAGCCTCTCTAAATGCCATCATATTAGAGGGCCTGTTGGTAGATGAATTCTGCAAAATGGGTATTAAGCCTATTAATGGGGACAAGCTCAGCTTAACACTGGCAAATATCAATGTAGAGCCCACCTTCCATAGAGATGTGTCTGTGTCACAAACCAAATACGAGGAATTCTTGGGCTTCAAACTGGCCATTGAGAGTGGCCATCGCACTAATCTTCACTTTCAAAAAGGTGCTATCTATCTAGGAGATCATTTGTGGATCCTTAAATCCATTCAACATGAAATACTGGTTGAGGGTCAAAAGTCAAGGTATCAAGTGCACCCAGGAAATACAAAAATGTATCAGGATTTGAAATCATCATTCTGGTGGCCAGGAATGAAGAAGAGCATAGCCGACTTTGTGGCTAAGTGCCATGCATGTTGCCTAGTAAAGGCAGAATACCAAAGACCAGGAGGTCTGCTACATCCACTGGAGATCCCAGAGTGGAAATGGTCAGACATATCGATGGATTTTGTTATGAGTCTGCCTAGCTTGAGATCTAGGGCAGATACTATTTGGGTCATAGTTGATCGGTTGACTAAGTCTGCACACTTCATCTCGATCCGACAAACTGACTCAGTTGAGAGACTTGCCAAAATCTACATCAAGGAAATAGTTCGGCTTCATGGCTTCCCAAAAACTATTGTATCAGATAGAGATAGCTGATTCACATCAAAGTTTTGGCATGCCGTTCATCAGGACCTAGGCACCACGCTAGCCATGAGAACGGTTTTCCACCCTCAAACAGATGGTCAAACAGAGAGGGTAAATCAGGTACTAGAGGACTTACTCCGCCTCTGCATACTAGACTTTGCAGGATCTTGGGAAGATCATCTCCCCTTAGTGGAGTTCGCGTACAATAATAGCTTCCAAGCTAGCATCAAGATGGCTCCGTATGAAGCACTTTATGGTAGGAAATTCTCTACACCAATGGCTTGGGCAGAGACATGAGACGTTCAATTGTTCGGCTCCGAGCTAGTAGAGGAGACAACAAGAAGATAAAGCTCATACAGCAACGTATCAGAATGGCCCAGGATAGACAGAGCAAATATCAAGACCTCCATCATTGGCCCTTGGAGTTTCAGGAAGGAGACTCTGTATACCTAAAAGTCAGTCCCATGAAGGGAGTCTATCGCTTCGAGGTTGCCGGTAAGCTCAGTCCAAGATATGTTGGACCGTTCAAAATCCTGAAGAAGATTTGGTCAGCTGCCTACCAGTTAGAATTGCCAATGGATTTCACCGCAATGCACAACGTCTTCCACATATCGCCCCTAAGGAAGTGTCTCCGGGACCCGTCTCACCTCATGCAACTCCCAGAAGTTTAGATCCAGCCTGATCTGTCATATGCCGAGAAACCAATTCGGATCCTAGCTCGTGATCACAAACAGCTCAGGAGTCGTGCCATCGACATGATCAAAGTCCAGTGGAAGAATCATTCTTGCAACGAGGCCACCAGGGAAAAAGAATCTGATATGTGATCCAAGCATCCTAAACTCTTCGAGAATCTAGGTAATTCCATTTCCTAGCATTCTGAACCTTTAACTTCAATTCAAGTCACGCTTAGTACAGCCTTTAGTTTCCACTTGAGTGATGTCGAGGACAACATCGTTCTTGAGTGGGGGAGTCTGTAACAACCCAAGTTGTTACCATAGTTAATTAGAACTAATACTAGTCTTAAATATAATTATAAGTGCTAATTAGGTCAATTGGAGTCAACCTCTAGGGCTTACCTCCCAAAATCAGGGATCAAATGGATCGAATCCTGATTTCTGGAAAATCCAGAAACCCTAAAGTTTGACCAATTTAAATTGACCTCCGATCGAAAAACAGACTTCATCATTGCGCTTATTAACCCCAAATTAGCTTGGGGTGAAGTTTTCGTGTCAATCAGAAGTCGTCGAATTTCGACGAATATTTTAATAATAAAAATGCCCCGGAGATCGAGGAATCAAAATACTCATCGGATCGAAAATCCGACCTCGCCATTGTGTTCCTCACCCCTCAAATAGCTAAGAAAAATATATTTAAAATTTTGGAAATTTAAAAAAAATAATAATAATAATATTTAATTAATTACTTAACGGCGTCGTTAACTATTTAACCCTGCCGTCAACTGTAGCCGACGGCGCTGTCTGATCAGACGGCGCCATCGCAGCCTGTTGGATCTGATCCAGATCCAACGGCTACGGAGGCGTCGTCCTCGACGGCTTCGTCCCCAGCGCCACGCGGCGCGCCCCGCCGCCCTCCAGGCCAACTGGCGCCCTCCCCGGCCTCGTCGAGGTTGCCGACGCGCCTATAAGGCCTCGGCCGACCTCTGGGCTCCGGGTTTTACGAACTCGAGCCCAGATCAAGCGAACCCAAGCCGAGCCCCCGTCCACCGTCGAAATCAGGTACCCCCAATCTCCCTCCTCCGTTCAGCTTCCGCCGTCGCACCATCTTAGTATTGTAGGTTAGGGTATAGATCGACAATCAACCGGACCTGATCGACCTCAATCAGGTTCGGTCGACTCAGACCGAGGCTTGAAGCCTCGGGCTGAACCCCGTATTGCGTCCCCCGAACCCTAGAACCTAGGGTTTCCCCTAGCCACCGCCCCCGGCCACCTCCGGCGAAGGTCCGCCCGCCGTCGTGTAGGCCCTGTCGTGGGCTACCGTCGGTCGTGCGGGTCGAGGTGGTCCGGCGCCGGTAAGGCCGGCAAAAGCCGTGCCCTAGCCTGGCGCCCTCGGGACGCCTCGTCAAGCGGGTGACATCCGGGTCGGGCCGAATCAACCCGAGCCCGACCCGACCGCGGCCGGGTCCGCGTCAGCCAGGTGGGGCCCACAGAGCCACATGGCGCCATCTTGGCCAGCCACGTGTCAGGTGGGACCCACCATCCGCGCCCGTGCTTCTTCGGCTTCGGCCGTGGAACCCACTGCGCTATGTGGCAGCCATCCAGCACGCCACGTGTCCCGTGGGGCCCACAGCCCAAGCCCACGCGGTGCTTCGGCTTCCATGCGGGGCCCACAAAATGCCACATGGCAGCCTCTGGGCTCGCCACGTGTCAAATGGGACCCACTGCCCAGTCACCCGAGACCGTTCAGCTTCCCTGTGGGACCCACAGCACCACGTGGCAGCCTCTGGGCACGCCACGTGTACAGTGGGGTTCACACGCATAGCAGCACCCAATCAGGTGCTGCCACGTGTCATAGGTGGAGCCCACTGTCATCTCAGCTGATTAATTAAATTAATTAATTATTGTTATTGATTAATTATATACAATTAATGGTTAATTAATTATAATTAGTGTTAATGATGTTTCAACAGTAATCCTGTAATTAATTAATAATTAATTAGGATTATTTTAATATTAATTAAACCTTAACAGTAATTAGAATGATTAATGATTATTAAACAGTAAACTATAATTAATTGTTCTTAATTAGATATTAACAAGTGATTAAGGTTAATTAAACAGTAATTAGTGCTAATACTTTTCAAAGGTAAAATAATAATATTATATAATTTAGTTAATTAATTTATGGATTAATTATTGTTAATTAATAATTAAGCTTAATTAATCATAGATTAATTAAAGGTTAATAATTCAGAAATTATATATATAAACTTTAGGAATGAACAGTAAAATAATTTAATTTGAATAAATGAATAGTAAAATAATACAAATTGTATTTTTGAATAGTAAAACTTAAAAGTTTAATAATTTTTTGTAGGATAATCCAAACATAGCAAATATATGTCTCAAAATACTCAGAAAAATAAATAGAATCAAATGGCGTAATGCAAAACTTAGTTTCGGGGTACGTATAACGAAGTAGCATTTTATGACCTCTTTAGAACCTCATAACTTTTTACCCAGTTATCAGAACAAAGTCAATATAGGTCTTAAAATGCTCAGGAGAGCGGCCCCATCACTGTAGTACTATTAGTTTTCTCATTTTGACACCAGGACAAAAAAAAGTCAACCCTAGAATTCTCAATGAAAAAATGACCAAAATGCCCCTAGACTTCAAACAGCCATAACTTAGTCAAATCAACTCCAAATTTAAAAATTCAAGATGTTAACTAGTTTAGAATTTCAATGTCATCAATAAACTAAAATAATATTTAGGACTTGAACCCTAAAAATTTAGAAAATAACCAAAATACCCTTGGCCTTACTTTTGGTCATAGCTTGATCGTTTGGAGTCCAATTTGGACGTACATACTGTCTATCTTCAAGTTAGACAGTAAGGAATCAGTTGGAACTAAGAGAATTCAATTCTGACTTGTAAGTCAAAAGTTGACTTTTTGACCCTTATAGTAGGGGCAAAATAGTCATTTTGCCCTAAGATTGGACTAAGTACCTCTAACCTTTAGTTAACATTCCAAAACACCAAAATTAATGTTATAATCATGTTAGTGACATCTAAGTGAGTAAAACCAAATGTTAGGTTAGATTCCAAAAATTTCTCTAAGTTTTAAACACTACACCATAAGGACATTTCTTGATATTATGACTAAATCATATGTTAGAGTTCATTCATTAGGTAAATGGGTTACTCAATGGGTGAAACCTTGGTTTTATTAGTTTTTAGACTTTTCTTTTATTTTACAACTTGTTCTGATTATTTTACCTTTAAACCTTAGATTTAATAGGAGATTCATCTTATTAAGTTTGATTACTTAATAGATTAGCCTTAATTAGTAGAGCATTTATAGAATAAAACCTAGAACTTAGGTCTTAACCTTTTTAGATTATGTAATTAAACCTAAATCTCATAGTGTTTAATCCATAATCTATAGGGTTAGAAGATCTTGATCAGATCTTAGTTAAAATATCTAAATTCACAAAACTAAGACATATGATTTATTGATTTAACTCGTAGTCGTCTATCCGATTGAACTAGATTAGAACCTGATCAGTTTCAATCCTTTTTTTTTTACTTATAAGGACAAATTTTTAAGTTACACTAGATAGTAGGAAAATGGTGATCCTGAACTTGTGTAACTTGGAATAGTTAGAATGGTTAAGTAGAAAACAAATGATATCATCATGTTTAGTAGAGTCCCTTGCTTCTATTTGATATTTTGTTGCTACGCATTCCTTGTATTTTTGTGCCATATTTTCTTGAGCATGTCATATAAGATTTTTGATGCATGAATAAAATGTTAAGAAAAAATAGAGACTCTTTAGATTCCTTATGAAAATATTAAATAGATTAATTAAAGATAATAATGTGTTTGAGCTGCCATCCTGGGAGTGCTCTCACATAAGCACGCTTAACTTTGGAGTTCTTATCAGGAACTCTACCGTTATCTGAAAAGGCACCTCAATGTTTAAGAGTTTCACTTATTACTACTTAAGTGGGTCTTCACAATCTCCCCAACTTAAGTAACTGATGTCCTCGTTAGTATCCACACATAGATCCAAGAACCATCCATTGGGTAGATAGGACTAGAGGTGACCCCTACTGGCGCAAGTGGTACCCACAACTATGTAGCACCTTAACCATCATGGGTTCAAGAGGCTGCTCACATGAAGTGGTACTTTATCCTGTATGGCACTTAGCTCATATCTGATATCCTATGGTTTGCTCTGATACCATTTGTAATAGCCCAAACTCTTAAGCACCAAGGTATTATCCGCTTTGGTCAGAAAGGCCTCACGGTTTTTCCCTTAGAAGATAACTTCCCAGCAGGTCACCCATCCTGGGAGTGCTCCCACATGAGCACGCTTAACTTTGGAGTTCTTATCAGGAACTCTACCGTTATCTAAAAAGGTACCTCGATGTTTAAGAGTTTCACTTATTACTACTTAAGTGGGTCTTCACACTGCCTCTCAGTATTGTCTTCTGATTGCCTAGTCTCCTTGTTGATACTAGGGGAAGGCTTTACCTTCTGTTACTCTATTGTGTGTTGTTTGCCTAGCCTCCTTATTGACACTAGGGGTACACCGTTGGTGCCTTAGTCGTACTGGTGCTAAGATCCTTCGATATCTGGTGGGCTAGATTAGCTCTTTTTTGTATGGCAGTTGATACAAGGACATTATATATATATATATGCAGTTACGATGTTTTGTTTACTTTTCAGCATTTTTATTCAGTCAGCTATTTCTTTGTATTGCTTATATATTTTAGGATGTTATAATATTGCTGCTATTTATATGTACCACTGCTAAGTTATTTTATCTTAATTGGCATGTTTCTTTTGATCACCAGTATGTTTAGGATGTAGTATTCCTCTTATAGTACTTGTTTGATTAGCTACATGTATGCCTTACCTTGTTTAGCTTGCACTTGAGGCATGTCTTAGCCTCTCTTTTTGCTTAAGTTATAAATGATGGTTTATAGCTTTTTCCTCCTTTTGTATTGCTTGTTGCTCCCTTATATATTGTTGCTTAGAAGTTATAGAATGGTGATATTACATAGCACATATAAAACTTATCAGCTTAAAATATACTTAGATAATTGTCTAACCAGATTTTTCTTTTTTTGGCTGGGGCCCTACATTTTGAAACTGACAATGGCAGATCCTCTTCAGTTGGACGATCAGGATCTTGGTGTGGAGCCATACCCGGAGGAGGAGCCTGTGGAAGAAGCAGCTATTTAGCCCTTCTATTTTTAAGTGAGGATGAGTGCACTTTTTTTTATTATTTGAAACTTAAATTGATGTAATAATACTAGTACTTATGACTGCGTATTTGGATTCTACGCTTATGTTCTGATATACATTTCTTTATACTTATGTTTGTGATGCTTGGATGTTTTATATTGAAAATTGCTTCCTGCACTTTGTATGTTTACTTAGATAGTGACTGAATGTTTGATTCTATGCTCACTCCTTCCCTTATTAGGTGGATTGTAGATTTTATCCTAATCCAATTATAAGTGAAGGGTTAACAAGAGTGACACACCACCCCTTAACTTAATTCTTGTGGATTAAGGGGTGGGGCGCCACACATAAGCACCTGAATTATTACAAATATTAAATAAGTTTTAATGAAAAAGATAAAGCTCTTATCCTCACAAAATAAAAGGGAGCTAAGCTAAGGATCTCTAGTGGAAGCATGCTCCTCCTCCTAAATCTAATCTTTAGAAGGCTCGACTACATCAAATAATTCGGAATCTGCCATTGTTGGTTTCACAATGATAAGGCTCGAGCTAAAGAAAAGAAAATTCTTGTTATACATATTATCTATGTACATTTTAGGCTGTTAATATTTCATGAGTTTTATGATATCACCATTTTACTTAGACTATAAAACAAACAAAGCGTAAGGGTGCAACAAGTATACAATGGGATATGGAAAGTTATAAATACAGGCATTTATTACTAAGCAATATGTGAGGTAAAAGAACATACCTCAACACCAAAGCTGTAACAAGGTTAGACATATAAGTATAAGTAAAGTAAAGAAAATACTGAAGGAAAAGACTCATCCTAAATATGCATATGATCTCTTAACATATGCAGGTTAAAAACAAATATACTGATTGTGATATGTATAATAAGCAGTAATAGAAAATAGCATCATATAAGTAAGTAAGCAGGTAAGGTAAAGTTGACTGGAGTAAAGTATAATAGCAAACGGTAAATGGTAAATAGTGAACAGTAAACAGTGGATAGTAAATAGGTATATAATGACTTCCATATCAGAAGAGGGCTAATCTAGCTTACTATAACAAGTATATATATATATATATATATTCCTAGTGTCATTTGAGGCAATGCCAAAATAACAGAATAGAAACTGAACTGAAGAGGCAATAATGTACACATGTAGAAATATTTTAATTATTTATTTTACTTCTGTGGACATATCCAGAAGTAGCTGAGAAATCAAGCACATCTGCAATACTAAGCGGGTTCCAACTTAACACAATACTCATCAATGAGTAATGTTAAGTAATCCTTATTTCTCCTTACCCCTGTCCAGTAAGGTAAAATGCACAAGATCAACAAGTAACTGAACCATATGCAAATGTTATCCTAATTATTCTAAGTTTTCATTTCATGCATCAATGTTCTTATATAACATGTTCAAGGTAAAGGTACAAAGTACAATTAATATGAAAGCACAAATAACACAATAATGAGCAAGGGACTCTACTACATAAAGTGGCATCACTTGTTATCTAATAAATTATTTTAAATATTCCAAGTTACACAAGTTCAGAATCTCCAATTTCTATTATCGAGTATAACTTAGAAGCATGGCCTTATAAATTAAAAGTAATTAGAACTGATCAAATTCTAATTCAATTCAATCAATATCGCCTAAAGTTAAATAAGAAATCAACATGTCCTATTTGATGAATTTATACATTCTAAACTAAGATTTGATCAAGATATACTAAAATTAGAAATCATGCATTAAACACTACAAATTAAGTTTAATCACATAATCCAAATGGTAAAACTTAAGGACTAAAGTTTAAGTTTAAATATGAACTAATAATCAAGGCAAATTCTATTAAGCACAATCAAGCTTAATAGAATGATTCTCCTATTCTTAATCTAAAGTTGAAAAATAAAATAATCAGAATTAAAGTATGGAAATCTAGAAACTAATAAAATTAAAGTTCCATTCATTGAATAACCTACTTTATTCAATGAATGAAATCTATCTAACCTAGCATCTATTCCTAATCTTAAGAAAAAGATCCTAATGTGAAGTGTAAATCATAAGAAGCTCCTAATAAAGGACTTAAGGGATTTTAAGAATTGATGATAGTTTTTGCAATTTATCTTTATGTGTTGTCCTAATTTACTCAAATAGGTGTATGATTAGGACTAAGTCAAAAGTATAAATTTTACTTATGAGATTTCAAAACTTGAAATGAGAATATTACAAAATTACTTAATTATAGGGTTAAGGGTTCTAAATTGATTCCAAATCAATTTTATTACTGGTTTTAATGATTTAAATGACATTATGGAGGTTAAGGGCGCTTAACCTAAATTTGGGCAAAATGACTATTTTGCCCTTACTTAAGGGTCCAAAAAGCTACTTTTTGATTTAGAGCTCCAAATTGAATTTTCCTACTACCAAATGATTTCTTACTATCTAACATGAAGATAGATAGTAAGTACACCAAATTTGGATAAGAAATAGGTTTTATAAGTCCAAATTAAGAACTTTGACCCAAGGGGCGATTTAGTAATTTTCTCTTGATAGAATCTAAACATTATGTAGTTTATTGTTGCTTATTGTTCAAGAATTCCATATTATAACAACCTTAGGCTGTTACCCTAGCTAAAACTAGATTAATTAAGCTAAATCAAGGATTGATTTTGATTCCATTAGATTCAATGGGTCATTTAAACCTTAACCTAGAAGTTTGAAATCAATCGGAGCTAAATTGGAAAATTCGGTATTTTTGGCTATTTTTAAGCCCTGAAAAATACCTAAATTATTTTGATCTCCAAATTAAAATCTGATTTCATTTTTGAATTCCTCATACCCTAATTAGCTAAGGGTGAATTTTTGGGAATTTTTGGAGCTCATTTGGCCCTAAATTGAATTTGGGGAATTTTAGAATAATTAAGAATTAATTAAATAATTTTAATTAATTAAAAATTAAATTTTATTTAATTTTATTCTGTGGGATTTGCTGTTGGGACCGCGGCAGATCCGCTACGGGGTCCCGACAGCGGCGCACGCGTTTCGGCCACTTGTTTCCTCAGCACGCATCTTAGCGCGCTAGATCCGACGGCCCTCATACCGCGCGCTGTGATCTAATCCTACCCGCCCGATCGGCATCTCAGATTGGACGCCCGGGATTTAATCCGCGGTCTGTTATTTAAAAACCTCCATCAAGCCGTCCATACCCAACGGCTTTGCGGATCAGACGGCGGAGACGGGTCCAAGCACTATGGATCATCATCTCCACTCGCCCGTCTGCGCCTAGTCCCCCCCAACAGCGGGATCTCTCCCTGGCGCGTGGCAGTATGGGAAATTTACTGAATTTCCTCTCCTGCCCTCAGCGCGTCCGTTTGGCCGGCTGCCTTCTTCTCCAATTGCCCCTAGCCGTTGGCCCGAGCCATTTCCTTCGGCCCGAGCCTTCTCCCCATTGCCGAGCCTTGGACACCACCCTTAGAGCTCCACTTGGCCTATAAAAACCTCTGGAAGATCACAGTGAGCCCCTTTGCTCACCGTGAACCCTCAATTTCCCCAATTGAAGCCTCTGGAGCTCCCGTCTTCCTCGGTGAATCCCGACAGTTCTCGGAGTGCGAACCGCTGGTAGAGGGCTAGTGGTGTTCAGCCTCCCTGGAAAGCTTCGTCCGACCTACAGGAAGCTTAGGAACATCTCATTTTCCCTCGGCTTAGCTTGCAACCCCGACTTGAGGTACAGCTTTCTGCCATTAATATTTCCTAAAGCTCCTTTCCATTTCTGTCTATCGAATGAGCTGTGATTATAACCTAAGCAACCTTAGCCACCTAGGAAGCCAATGGGATTGTCGCCTGGGGCTAAGCTAGCTCGAGTCAATCATATCGATCGACTGAGCTAGCCAGCAAGCCAATGGCTGAGTCCGAGTAAGGACCCAGCGATTGGCTGCGCCTCGGGCTATGATAGGTTGGGGTTTTGATGCGTCTAGTTCCCCTGAGTGTGTAGGGATCAAAATCCCGTCGAATCGAGGTCTCGGTGAGGAGAATTTCCCCCTCATAGGCGACCTGAGATGTCTCGCAGAAGAATGTCTCGGGTTAGTAAGACCCCATCGATCCAGAGGGATCCAGATGGGGGTTCTTGGTCCAATCGATGCGTCTTACCTCAATAAACGTGTAGGGATCAATTTGAGCCCCTACCGTCGCCGGAGCACCGAGAATTTCAGCTATGAAATTCGACGGGCTCGGGACCCGTCGAGAGGAAGGAAACGAAGTCGCGGGTCCTGGGCCGGGCCGACCCGTGACCCGCGCGGTTCTGATTTTGGGCCACGCCTAATTATTAATTATTGGATATCATTTTTAATGATTCTGAATTTAATTAATTAAACACTATAGTTTTAATTAAAATAAACATTCAGAATGAATTAATTAAATAACTTTAATTATACAGATCCAAATGGTATGATCCAATATACCATTTGAATTAGAAAAATTCAAGGAATCTGAATATAAAATAAAATTTCAGATCCAATGGTTGGATTTAAAAATATTTGTCAAACCTTCTCTATTTTTAATTAAATCATATAAAATCATTTAGTTGTCCATTTTATGAGTTTAAGAGCTCTGATTGCTCCTTGTACCCTAAGAAATAATTCCAAACCCCTGAAATTAATTTTGGATAATTAATTTTCTTAATCACTCCCTAATCACCCTAATCAAGGATTAGTGAATTAAACCCTAGTTAAGCCTCTGATTTGGGTGGGGATGGTTCCTAATATCATATTAGACCTAGTATAACCTAAGTATAAGGTTGGATTGCCCTAAAGTGCCTTAATCTCACTAATCATCCTAAGTGATTTAATTAAGTGATTAGTGCTAATTAAGACCATTGGATCATCAAAACCTAAAGTAAAGGTGTTTCCCACTTCATTTAGTCATATGAAATGCTTTAAAATAGATTAGAACAAATTTGGACAATAAAACCCTAAAATCCCAATTTTAGCCTTAAGAGGGGCATTTTGGTCATTTTGGCCAAAATGTGATTGAAAATTTCAGTAAGCCACTATAATATAAATTGGAAATGTTCTCTGAAATCCTAAAATAATAATAATCAACAATCCATAAGGTCTCATTAATTCCTTAATTAAGATACTTAAATCTAAGCATTCCTTATAAAGATCATTGGACCTTAACTTAATTAAGTCTAATAATTGAAATGGTCAGTTACCTCATTATTAAGTTCAGTTAAGATAATATTAGAGTTAAGTGTTAAAATAAAAAGGGAACTAGAAATGTCTAAGTAGAATCTTAGCTTAAGTTCTAAAGTGATCAAAACTCAGACCCTTAGATCTTAAGTAGCCTAAGAAGGTCAAAATGGATTTAATGTCAATCTAATACTTGGAATTATCAGTTCTTAACATTAATAAGCTCCTTATAGTTAATTATGAAATTAGATTCTAAAGAAAAACACAAATGGAAACCCTTAAGTCAAAACTCTAATTAAAAGTCTAAAGTGATCAAACTTCAGATCTTTAGATCTTAGATCTTAGACTTAGATCTTCAATTTGAATCAAACCACCTCCAATTGAAATTCTTTAATGATTTATTGTTTAATCTTTTGAAACCTTCCATGTAGGTATAGGATGATTCAATTAATAAGATAATGGAGTTATCTTAAAGATTGAATATAGATCTTAGATTCTCAAGTTCTTAATTGATTATTTTATCTTATAATCAGTAGAATAGCCTTTCACTAGGATCTTAGTTCCTGAATCTTTCAACTTATTTTATCTTATAATCAATAGAATAGTACCTTGGATTTGAAATTTGAACCCTCATAGGGTTTAAATTCTAAATTCTTAAATCTTGATTTATTTGATCAAGATTTGGGTAAGAGAGTAAAATATTCATAAAACTAGGTCGTTGATTTGCTTATTTAAACCATATAGTCGTCACATGATTTTTGCTTAGAACTTGTTAAGTTCTAATATTTGACTTTAAGGACGTAAATCTGAGATTCTACTCGATAGCTGGATATTGGAGATCCTAAACTTGTACCTTCTCAGAGTAGTTAGATTTAGAAATTAGACAATAACAGATATCACATAAGTCTAGATTGAGTCTCTTGCTTACTTTAACTAGATTGCTTTGCATACCTTGGATTTTAAGCTTTACATCTTGAGCATAATAGGAAAACTTAGGATGATGTATCCTAAGCTAGTATTGAATTTACATATCATTCAATTTTGTTTTGTCACAGTTAGTAGAATATGGCCTAGTTTAGTCTGCCTCTTCAGTAGTAGTATTGTATAGACTGGACTCAGACCTAGCATATTTGGATGGCTAGGCTGGGGATTGATTGATTGATATCGGAGGCCCTGGATGGCCTATTGGCTGGTATGGCAGTACTATAACTTAGGCATATTACTACTTTACCTGTATTGTATTGTTTTGGTTTTCTGGTTTGTTTTGCCACATGCTTCAGTGGCCTTATTTTTCAGTATTTGCTCACTTTGCCACATGTCTCAGTGGCTTTACTTATCATATATTGCTTTGCTTTTTGCCACATGTCTCAGTGGCCTTTCTTTTCATCTTAATATGCATGTTGTATGTATACTTTTATGGATTAGATATATGTATAAATGGCATGTTTAGGATGCTAGAATTTTATTGAATTCAGTACTTATGTTCTTTGATACTCAGCATGTTTTACTTTGATCATAATCATGTTAGGATCATGTTTATTCAGTAGCTGCAGTTATTTTGCTTTTAGTCTTACCTTGCTTATTTAGTATTTTGTATGTTGCATGCTATAAATAGATAATTTATAGTATTCTAGTCCTTTCATAGCTTGTTGCATCCTTTACTGCTTGCATGTGTAGTTAAATTAAATGAGATATCTTTTAATATTTAGTTCATTTAAATAGCCTAAAATGTACTTAGATAATTGTCTAACTGTAACCTTTTTATTTTGTTGGCTGGGGCCCTGGCATTTGTGATACCGACAAATGTCAGATTCAAACGTGTTCGTGGGTAGTGTCACTGAGGAGGAGCCAATTCGGGAGGAGGACCTTTCAGCTACTGTCTAGCTAGCTTTGTCTTGTTATTCCAGTGAGGACGAGAGTCTTTCATTTTCAGTTATTCATTTCAATTTGTAATAATTAAACTTTCTGGATGTACTTTACTTTATGTATTGTGATGAGTTACTATATTGCATTTTCTTTTCCTACTATATATGCTTGTGGATGTTACCCTATTTTTATATTGCTTCCGCCACTTTAATATTTATATTGATGAATGTTATAGCACTTGGTGACAAGTCCCTGCCTTAAGGCAAGTTGGATTCACCTAACTTTACTTAAGTTGGGGATTTGCCACAGTTGGAGCACTGTACTTCCTTATTGTTAGTACGGGGACCCCACACATATAGTCTAAGAACACTAAATTCCGAGGTATATTGGATTAGTTATGGGTGTTCTAAATTTAAGGGTAAATGTGTCATTTATAGGGTTAAGAGGGGTCAAAAACCTAACTTTTCCATATTTAAATATCACCAACAAATTCTTAATTTACTAAAACTAGGTTCAAATTTGATATATTTTGGCCCCATTATGGTCCTAAGGTCATTAAAATGTGAAAAATATAAAGTTCCGACCATTTCGGACAGTTCTGGGAAGTTCCGGACAATTTTGGGCCCTACGGTGCTCTGTGGTGCCTTCTTGCCAAAAGCCAGGCGCTATAGCACACTGTGGTGCATAGCAATGATTTTAAGCGCTGCAGCGCGCTACTGCAGATTGCAGTGCTTTCAGACGCTGCGGCGCGCTGCGATGGGTAAATTTAATTTCATCAAAAAAAAATTATGCTTCAATCAAATTATTATGCTGCTGTGGCGCACGATAGCATACTACGGCATGCTACAGTGGACCTAATTTCAAAACTCGGGCGCTGCGGCGCTCTGCAACGCCCGATGGTGGTTTCGCCTATGCAAAAACTGCAATGAGTCATTTTTTGGGCTCAAATACTCTCAACCTAGAGCACTTCATGTGTGGTGCTATATACTGATGGAAATGTATTTTTGAGACCTTTCCATCGATATTAAAATCAGTACAAAGTGATTATTATAACTATGCAAACAATGATGTTAAAAGTTTTAGTATGTGAAAGGAAAAAAATAGAGCATTTCATCTACAATAAAATTTAATTTCTTAATGAACTTTAATAGCTTCCATACTCAATCACAGATTTCTAAGGATGCAAAATAAGCATAAGAGTGAAATGAAGTAGTCATTGAATCCATTCAATGGGGAAAAGAGAGGTACCTTAGACTTGCAAATGGAAGTTCCTTCTATGGATTTTTGGGAACCTGAGAGCTTGAGAGGCTGGAGAGCTTCTCTTTAACAGCTAGCATAGCAAAAATGGAGAATGGGGAAGAGCTTCAACTGAGCAAATGGGGGAAGAAGATGAGCTGAAGGTCTATCTTAAAGGAGAAGAGGGGACAAGGCTCCATTAATGAGCCTTCCTATCAGCATAGATGGGAAGGAGAGGGCAGCAACCCACTTGAGTGCAAATAATGGGAAGGAAGGCGCTAGGAAGGATGGTTGAGCAGCATGGGGATCAGCTTAGGAAAAGAAGAGGGAAATGGATAATTAATAAATTTCAATTCAATTTATTTAATTATTTCCTTAAAAGTTAAATTTTGTAATCTGCTCCTAAAAATTCCAAAAATTCACCCCTAGCTAACTTTGGGGTGAGGAACGCAACGACAAAGTTGGGTTTCAATTCCGATGAGTATTTAAGTTTTTTCAATTCCGATGAGTATTTAAGTTTTCTATTTTTCAGGGTATTTAATTACATTAAAATATTCGTGAAAATCTGACGACTTCCAAACAAGTCCAAAACATCACCCCTAATTAATTTGGGGGTGACGAGCGCAATGGCGAAGTCGGATTTTAATTTTGAGATCAAACTAAA